>OW240916.1:100317632-100464139 GCA_933207985.1 Pelobates cultripes
TACACACTATACCCCTATACATAACACTACACCCCCTGCACCTACACATTATACCCCTATACATAACACTACACCCCCTGCTACTACACACTATACCCCCTATACATAACACTACATCCCCTGCACCTACACACACTATATACACACTACACACTATACCCCCTATATACACACTACACCTTCTGCACTCACACACTCTATACCCCCTATACACTGCACTCAATCACTACACAAACTCTATACTCCCTATAAACACACATATTACTCTGCATACGCACACACACAAAAGCACTACACACTCTATACCCCTATAAACACCTCACCACTGCATTCATACTATGCCGATATACATCTCCTGTGCACCCACTGTACCCCTATGCACACACAACTCCCCTAAACACACACTACACCCCCTATTATTACCACACCAATACACACATGTGCACAACACCTATACGCATACACATAATGCCACCCCCTGCAACTCCTAGATACACGAAATACAGTCCTTACATGCAAACGCAACACACCACTAGGCACACACACTCTAAAGACCCTATAAACAGACACACACACACACACACACACACACACACACACACACATACATATAATATACAGCACAAAAACACACCTATACACTACAGGCCCCAGCTACATATTATACACCACAAACAGACCCCTTTACACTCTACAGCATAACCGATCTCCTTTACACACATGCAATCACATAAAAAAGATCCAAACACATATAACACCGCAGGGAGCATTCCCACACGTGCAAAACACATGTTAACAATCCTTTTCCACTAATGGGGACACCAGAGACAAGTCACTAGGACTTTTTCTCCATCAGACAGCACTGAATGCTCTGGTGGGGTATCACACTAACATAACAATTGGGAGGGCGGGAGGTGCTTGTCAATAGTGGCGATATAACGTGCCACATTTCTGGCCCACCCTTCCTAGTGGGCTGCTCTGCCTGGGCTGACTTTTTGTCCCAGTCCAGCCCTGTTCACCGGCCCACATGCAGGAGAGGACCCGGGGAGCTCTAGCCAGCAGTTCCGCTGGGTTCCTCTCGCGAGGTCGGAGTGTTGCCACGGCCACGCTCAGATCTTGTGAGAGTGAACTCTAGCCCTGCAGGCTAGAGTTCACTCACTAGGACCACCAGAGTTCAGGCATGGCAGCAGTATATATATATACACACACACATATATACGCGACGTGTGTGTTTGTGCTTTAGGGTGCACACCCTAATGCAATAGGCTGCGCACGCCTATGGAAGCGGATAATTATGTCCCCTGTTGCAGTCTGTAGCACTGTAGCTGGCCGTGGTATGCGGAAAATATTGTCCAGCGTGATAGATTTGGCCGCTTTCGGGGATAGAAGCGTGGTCAGCAGCCTCCTGGTGAAGTGTGGCAGTTCTGCCTCAGGTATAGTGTCCGCAATCCCTCTTAGTTTTAAGTAATTCTGGTGTCGTTTGTCTTCCTGTACAGCTATTTGCTGGTCATGAAGTGATATTAATTGTTTTAGGTCGTGGACTGCTGCTTGCAGCTCATCTGTCTGGCGTGTGTGGCCGTTGGAGGTGTTTTCTACAGACCCCAGCCGGGTTGTCAGGCCTTTTAGGTCCTCCCTTACCGCGGCCACCGCTGCTGAGATTTTGTCATGGTGGGCTGCCATGAGCTTCCTAATGGCTTCCATCGTCGCCAGTGTGGAAGTTGATGCAGGTGGCCGTGGTCTCTCTTGTGGTGGTGGTGCTTTGGCTGGTATGAAGCTCTCCTCTCCTTCATCGGATGTTCCGTCGGAAAAATCGGAACATCCTCCGTGCAAGGACGCCATTGCTTTGCCTACTGCCTCGTGGGCCTGCTTCCACATGTCCCCTAAATGTCTGCCCGGTCGGGGCTTGTCGGGCTTTTGTTTCTTTGATTTTCTCCCCATGTGGATTGGGTAGGTTGTGGGGTGCTCTGGGGGGTGTTTGGGTCGCGGATGGGTTTAATTACCAGTGGTTTAATGCAGTTAAAGTCGGGAGCTCCGTGGCCCTGCGACTTGCCTCGTCGGTTGTTAGGCTCTGCCTCCCAGGCAGGTGGTTTTAATGTTGTGACTGATCAGCGTATGACATGATGCCTCTAACAGGTTTTCTGGTACATGTCTATAATAGTACTGTCACTGGCTCAAGCTGTTTACTCTGGCTAATCAGTCTAAGCCAGGGTAAATTTTCCTGTGTTATACATTTGTTGTGCAAACAGTATAGTAAACAGTGTTTATTATTCAGGAAATGTACTATTCGAAATATATTTCTCGAACAAGCAAACGCTTGGAATGTAGTGTGTGCTAAATCGTATGCTTAATGGAGCTCTTCAGTTCTCCACAATCTTCTTTATTTTAGAGTATTTCACAGCCTGCAAAAGTACATATATCTGACTTATCCAACTGAATCATTAACCACAAAATCAAATGATTTATTTATTGAACAAGTTCCACAGCAGGGACCCTGCTAAATGGCAGGGACGAAATTAGCTGTATAGATAGACACCATGAGTTTGCTATATACTTCAGATGCAAACAATTCCTCTGGGAATTTTATAACAAGCTTTTTATATATCTCATTTATGTTTTCTAAAACGTATTATAGTAAAACTGATATTCAATATTATATTATTCTTTCAATCGGCAAAATGAAAACAAGGACATACTAGTCTGCATAATTTTCAAATTGTGGTTATAGAATTGGGAATTATACATACAACTATTAACTCTACTTTAATATCATGTTTTGTACATTCAGCACAACTTGGACAAGTAGTGATAGTTATGTATGAACATGTTCTCTGCAGTATTGTAATTCAGAATACAATTATAAAAATAATTTATTTTAAGCTGAAAAAAACCCTGAATGGATAGAATGCACTAAATTATAAAATTCTAATCCTTATTCACAGAAAAGCAGCTACTTATTGTTTAAGTAAAACTATCCAGTTGTCTTAGTTAAGACAGTTAAAAGACCACTCCAATTAAGATAGAGATTAGATAGATAGATATATAGATAGATAGATAGATCGATTGAAACATAGATACATAGCTAGATAGCCAATAGCTTGCATGCTACTTTACCGACAAGATTGAACAGCTAAGGAATGAATTCTCCCCACCTTTCCCCTTGCTTTCTCAACCACATCTAAGTCATGCCTTTCCTATCCTTCAGACTTTCTCCCATGCTACTGAACAAGAGGTGGCTGTGCTTCTCCCTTTCTTTCGACCCACCACTTGCCCGCTTGATCCTGTCTTGTCTCACCTTATCAGATCTCTCTCCTCTTGTCTTGTGCCTTCCTTAACAAACATCTTTAACTGCAATCTCTTTCTTCTAGTGTTGTCCCTGCTTCCCTATAACATGCTACTGTAGTACCCATCTTAAAAAAAAAAAAAAACATCTCTTGACCTGTCCTCCCCTTCTAACTATCGTCCAATATTCCTGCTCCCTTTTTCTTCAAAGCTTCTGGAAAGACTTGTCTATACCTGTCTGAATGCTTCCTCAATTCCAACTCTCTCCTTGACCCTCTTCAGTCTGGCTTCCGCCCACTCCACTCTACCGAGACTGCTCTTATCAAAGTTACTAATGACCTAATCGCAGCTAAATCCAAAGGGCACTACTCTATACTAATTATTCTTGACCGCTCTGCTGCCTTTGACATTGTTGACCATCTTCTCCTTCTCCAAACTCTTCCATCACTCGGTCTCTGTGACACTGTCCTCTCTTGGTTTTCCTCTTATCTCTCCCAACACTCATTCATTGTCTCCTTTTAGAAATGATACCTCCTCCCTTAATCCTGTCTCTGTTGGAGTCCTTCAATGCTCTGTACTTGGTCCCCCTTCTAATTTCTCTTTATACTACCTCTCTTGGCAAACTTATTACCTCATTTGGATTTCAATACCACCTCTACACTGATGACACTCAGATATACCTCTCCCGCCGGACCTCTCCCCTGCCGTCCTGCAAAGTGTCACTGTTTGCCTTTCTTCCATCTCTGATTGGATGTCCTCCCGCTTTTTAAAACTCAATCTCTCTAAAACTGAACTCCTTGTCTTTCCTCCTCTTAATACTGATTCCCTGCTTTCACTCTCCCTTCAAGTGAGTAGTGAGTCAGTCCATCCTTTTAAGCGCGCTCTCTTGGTGTTATACTTGATTCTGGCCTCACATTTGAGCCTCACAACCAGTCTGTTACCAAATCCTGTAGATTCCACCTTAAAAACATCACCCGCACCCGCCCCTTTCTTACACAAGATGCTACTAAGGAGCTTGTCCATGCTCTAGTAATCTCTCTCATGGATTTTTGTAACTCTATCCTAATAGGTCTTCCAACAAGTCATATTGCCCCGCTACAGTCTGTAATGAATGCTGCAACTAGACTGGTTTCCTCTCCTGTCACTCCTCTCACACCTCTCCCCTCTGTCAGTCCTTACATTGGCTTCCTGTATCTTATAGGAGTCAATTCAAAGTACTAATCCACACCTATAAAGCACTGACCAATCCTGCCCCTCCTATATTTCTTCACTGATCCACAGGTATGCCCCTTCTCTGTCTCTCTGCTCTACCCATTACCTTCTCCTGTCTGCCGCTCGCACCACGGCCAACTCACGCTTGCAGGACATCTTGCAGGTGGCTCCTTTCCTTTGGAATAGCCTGCCATGACCATCAAGCTGTCCCCTAGTTTTCAATCATTTAAAAAGTGCCTCAAAACCCATCTCTTTAGGGAAGCTTATGGCCTCCCAGAGTAACCTCTACCTTGCTCTCTCCTAAAGGGCAGCACTCTATTCTCTCCTCCAGCTCTGCTTCACTCCACCTTGTGTGATTACTACCCCCTGTCCTGTTGGGTTTTATGCCCCACCTCCTATAGACTGTAAGCTCGTTTAAGCAGGGCCCTCTTCAACCTATTGTTCCTGTAAATTTTTATAATTATCTTATTTATTATTAAATCTCCCCCTTTGATAATATTGTAAACCACTACTGAATATACTGGTGCTATATAAATACCAGTAATATTAATAATAATAATAAAAATAATAGATGGATAGATGGATAGATGGATGGATGGATGGATGATTCATCTTGGATAAAATGCACATTTTTGTCAGAGGTGTTCCTTTGCTAGTTTAGAAAAACTTGATGATCTGTAGCCAATCAAATACCTGTTGCGCATAGGTGACAGTGATCTGCAAGTTAAGTCCTTCCCTCAGGAGTGGAGAGAGATTAACAAGAATTGTTCACAGTCCTTTTTAATTTAATGCATCAGACAAATTTTTTTCAGGGCCATTCATTGATCAGCCAGGACATTGTGAATTGACTGAAAGGGCTTAAACTCCAAGCTCATTTGAAATTTGGAGGTGGATTTGCAGATTTTTCAAGATAATAGATCTAGAAAATATTTTCTAAAATGTGGCCTCTGAAGTGTTGCATATAGAAAAAAAATATTGTTTTCACTAAATAAAATTTAGAAAAACAATTATGTTTTATTACTTTGAAAGCACTGTATGAAAAACTAGTAACAGTGATCCACGTTCAGACATCACAAAGCAAAAATATAATTAAAATAACATTATTATTATTGCCATTTAAATAGCGCCAACAGATTCCGTAGCGCTTTACAATATTATGAGAGGAGGGATTTAACATATCAAAGTCTGCATTTTTTTCAAAACTAATTCTCCATTTCCATTATCTTGATATATTAAATTCCCTAATGCATATCTGAACACTGCAGTAGCGCTATTGGCATGTTTAAAAATGCAACTTAGACCATGGATTTATTCCCTAGGTAACAAATTACAGACTGTAGGCCAAATCAAATGAGCTGAAAATAATTTCCACATTGTCCAACTCTTTTTTTTTCTTCAATACTTAGTCATCTCATCATAATTCATGGCTTAATGTCACTGAATAAACCCATCTTCTTTCCCACCGTTTTTTTTTAGATGTACATCACAATACAAATAAATGTCATCATTTATTTAAGCTCCATTGTCACTTTGGAATTTTTTTTCAGTAAAACTTGGCAGTGATTAGAGCTCCTGCCACCACATTCTTTATTTTCCCAGTTCCTGCGAATGATGACTGATGGGAACATGAGCAATTAATGTCATATAAAATCTATGGATGATCCAGCGGTCTTGCAAGGCCTTCCATAGACTCCTCTTTTGTACTCCTGTGAACACAATATGGATGCGGACAAATGAAAAAACCATAAGCTAAATACACATACAATCAAAAGCCATAGCAATCATGGGAAGGGAGAGCATCAGGCAAGATTATCTCTCTAAATACTCTCCAGCCAGTACTGATACACCACCATATAAGTATAAATAAAACCTTTGAGAAGGTATTTGCAAAAAAAAAAAAAGTGGTTTTGTATACTTTAGTTAGTGTTTTGGGACCAGATTGATGAATAACAAGTATAATTAGGATATATTGTCAAACTGTTTAAAGATTTTTAACTCTTAAATATCTTGTCTAGAGCAGTGGTACTATCTATTAGCATTCCTACTCTTGTGGCATATAGTTCCATTGATGTGGATATATATAGTGGTTATGGTGCCAGGAGTGGCCTGGTGTATACCAATGTAAGCAGTCAAACCAGTCTTACTTGGGGTCCACCGGGACTGCTCCCAGCCTCCTCTCAGTCTCAGGAGAGCCAGAAACTCCTGATTAAAAGATTCTGTTAGCTCTCCTGAACTACAGGGAGTGCAGAATTATTAGGCAAATGAGTATTTTGACCACATCATCCTCTTTATGCATGTTGTCTTACTCCAAGCTGTATAGGCTCGAAAGCCTACTACCAATTAAGCATATTAGGTGATGTGCATCTCTGTAATGAGAAGGGGTGTGGTCTAATGACATCAACACCCTATATCAGGTGTGCATAATTATTAGGCAACTTCCTTTCCTTTGGCAAAATGGGTCAAAAGAAGGACTTGACAGGCTCAGAAAAGTCAAAAATAGTGAGATATCTTGCAGAGGGATGCAGCACTCTTAAAATTGCAAAGCTTCTGAAGCGTGATCATCGAACAATCAAGCGTTTCATTCAAAATAGTCAACAGGGTCGCAAGAAGCGTGTGGAAAAACCAAGGCGCAAAATAACTGCCCATGAACTGAGAAAAGTCAAGCGTGCAGCTGCCACGATGCCACTTGCCACCAGTTTGGCCATATTTCAGAGCTGCAACATCACTGGATTGCCCAAAAGCACAAGGTGTGCAATACTCAGAGACATGGCCAAGGTAAGAAAGGCTGAAAGACGACCACCACTGAACAAGACACACAAGCTGAAACGTCAAGACTGGGCCAAGAAATATCTCAAGACTGATTTTTCTAAGGTTTTATGGACTGATGAAATGAGAGTGAGTCTTGATGGGCCAGATGGATGGGCCCGTGGCTGGATTGGTAAAGGGCAGAGAGCTCCAGTCCGACTCAGACGCCAGCAAGGTGGAGGTGGAGTACTGGTTTGGGCTGGTATCATCAAAGATGAGCTTGTGGGGCCTTTTCGGGTTGAGGATGGAGTCAAGCTCAACTCCCAGTCCTACTGCCAGTTCCTGGAAGACACCTTCTTCAAGCAGTGGTACAGGAAGAAGTCTGCATCCTTCAAGAAAAACATGATTTTCATGCAGGACAATGCTCCATCACACGCGTCCAAGTACTCCACAGCGTGGCTGGCAAGAAAGGGTATAAAAGAAGAAAATCTAATGACATGGCCTCCTTGTTCACCTGATCTGAACCCCATTGAGAACCTGTGGTCCATCATCAAATGTGAGATTTACAAGGAGGGAAAACAGTACACCTCTCTGAACAGTGTCTGGGAGGCTGTGGTTGCTGCTGCACGCAATGTTGATGGTGAACAGATCAAAACACTGACAGAATCCATGGATGGCAGGCTTTTGAGTGTCCTTGCAAAGAAAGGTGGCTATATTGGTCACTGATTTGTTTTTGTTTTGTTTTTGAATGTCAGAAATGTATATTTGTGAATGTTGAGATGTTATATTGGTTTCACTGGTAATAATAAATAATTGAAATGGGTATATATTTGTTTTTTGTTAAGTTGCCTAATAATTATGCACAGTAATAGTCACCTGCACACACAGATATCCCCCTAACATAGCAAAACTAAAAACAAACTAAAAACTACTTCCAAAAATATTCAGCTTTGATATTAATGAGTTTTTTGGGTTCATTGAGAACATGGTTGTTGTTCAATAATAAAATTAATCCTCAAAAATACAACTTGCCTAATAATTCTGCACTCCCTGTAAGCCCTGCACTGCAGGGACAGTTCATTAGCTGAGAGTGTCAGCTAATTACTCTCAACCAGTGAGCTAAGAGCTTCTGTCTGAGAGTAGGCTGCAGTGAAGTTAGAGAGCAGTGTCCAAGGCATCACAAGTAAAAAGTCAAACCATCACTAAACAGATTGACTACTTAAAAAATAAATAATACAGCACTCAAAAATATCAATGTAACTACAAAAATGAAAATATCCTTTATTTTACTTCATAAGGGCAAGCATTTGCCAAAAAGATTAAAAGACCTGAGAGTATAAATGCATAGATAGATATTGTCAAAATGTGCAAATGCTTAATTTCATTTGAGAAACAACAGTAAAGTATAGAATATAAAAAAGCCAATACACTTATCCCCAAAGGATAGGAACGTAACCACACTGAAACCTTGAGCCACATGAACCTCTGACACATCTGTCGATACACTCAGGTGCAAAGGTCTACTAGATATCATTACTCTAAGAGATGTGAACAATTCTAATCTGATGTAGGCCATTGTTACTGATGAAGTTGAAGACATGTAAGCAATTGAGAAGTCGTAATCATTAAACCTATGTTTTGTGAAAAATGTTTAATTAATATTTTGCACTATTTGAAGTATGTCAACTCATGTACTACAAAGGAGAAAACAATAAAAATAAAATATATAAAAAAAGCAATATAGGTTATGAAAGCAATTAAATTGGAAAATGCTACCTAGCGAATATGTCTGTGCTATGTTTAGACATAACTGATTACTGATATTGTATCCTATATATGTGTTTTGACATCAGTAACTGCTTTGTATGGATTATCTAATTATAGCTATAGATATCTGTCCAGTGTCCACAGGTATTGACTACCTACATGACCTCGGCCTCTGCTTTTAATTCCATAAAGAATGGGCAGTTAACGCTTCTCAATAATGGATCCCACTACGGGAGTGCATCTCAGACAAGGGTAGCAACTCCCCAATCAAAACATACCCAAGCTTGAGAAAAACTCCTTCTGAGTTGAAATGTTGTCATTCCCTATGTCTTAATAAAGTCTGCTTTGGATCATCCAAAAAAAAAAAAAAGCCAATATACACTACCATTTTAACCACTGCAGATAAGCCTAGCATGTAGCCCTGGTAATTACTGGTATTACTCCATTCAAAATTTATAGCACACAATATAATACTAAATGGTCCAGACCCATTTTTTAAGCACTTTAGTATTAAATGCAGATGTCCAGAAATAAATGTACAATAGGAGAATTGTTTTACATGTTTCCAAGTGTAGTCCTTAAGATGTCCTCATACATATGGTTATTTATTTCAAGCAGTTTTCAAACTATCAAAAGAATAAAAGAAGTAAAAAAAAAATATCAAAATCAAGAGTCCTTTGGAAAACCTGTTGGTCAGTACTGAATCAGACATATGTTAAATGACTTTCATATAGCTCTGCAAAAATCATCAGGTAAAAAAAATGTAAAAATACAAAATGGGAAAAAATGAAAAAAATACAGAAAAATAAGCTATAGTCGAAAAACAGTCCTTAATAAAAGCTGATGGTATCTCACACCATCCAAGGAGACAGTGGCTGTGGCATGAACGAGGATGCTTCTGCAGTCCCTGGACCCTTGAGTAGTTGTGTGTGAGGTAACAGTTGATGCTCTTTTTCATAAGGGAAGCATGCAGGGATCCCAATCCGGGGCTGTACGCTCAGGGCCAATCTGATTCTTGTTCTGAAAGAAAAAAAAAATCTGTTATAATTTGCCTATCAAATTTTGTCTTGTTTGTGAATAAACATTTACCTTACCACACTGTAATAAACAAACAACAAATACATTAAAATAAATTAAAATCTTTTTATATAGCGAGGATAAAGAAATAATTAATAAACTCCAGAACTCCACCACTATTATCATCATTGTGTGTGCAACTGCCAAAAATACTCCACATCACACTGAAAGATATGGAAATTAAAACTGACAAAATTAACCAGGAGAAGTGGAGCACATTAAAGTTGAACCAAGCGAGTGAAGTTTATATTATAAAGGACAGTGAAAGAATTTGGAAATAGCACTGGCTATTTAACCATTAAGATGTACAAACAGAATAATGCATTTAGTTTAAAAATTCAACAAATATGACCTCTCACAAACACAAAACTATTTATTAGATTATTCTGTCAAAATTCCTAAATCATCACTGCGGCATAATGCTATATTATCACGTTACCTATTGTCCTGTTCCTTCCAACATGTATTTGTTTGAAGGGTGAGTGTTACTTACCTTTCAGCTCTTATCATGTCTGTCTCCATATTTGTACTCCACTTCTTTGGCTAAGATCATCTGTGTAGATGGCCTCTGCCAGTCCAACGTTTCCCTGTAGAGAATCATTAGGAGACTAGTATACATGAGGTGGAAAACTCTGTGCTGATCCAATCAAATGGACTCTATTAAATATCTGAATTTAACTTGGATGTTGGGACAAAAGCTCTTGTAGTGTGACAGTCACTAGAGGCTTGTTAACCCTGCAATAATAAACACTGCTGTTCCTGCAAAACAGCAATGATTTCAGTTGCAGGGTTAACACTACCGGAACATTACACCCAGACCAATTTATTGAGCTAGGGTGGTCTAGGTGACCATAGTGTCCTTTTAATTCTGTTTGCATCCATTCTTTTTCAATGGGTTGTTTATACCAACTTCATGATTCTGATTTACTACTTGACCCATTTCCATATAGTTTATATTTGCTGCACTCCACTGAAATTCTCTAACCAATATGAGCATCATTGCTGAATCCTCGTGCCACCATTTTCACTCTTTCAGTGTTTCCTTTTCTGACTCTTCCTTCTCTCCATTATGACCGTAAAAAAGATATCAAACAAGACTCTATAGGGTGTCTCCTATTTTAAATGGCACACTTATAATGTAATTCAGATTCCCATAACATCTATATTCTCATAACTGATTTCCCCTCTTGATTAGTATCCCATACTCCCACTCACTAACCCTTCATGTATATCCTAATGCAAGTAAATTGTCATATTAAAAGGGGTAAGTTTTGACTCATACCCAATCAACTTTCAAATCGTACTTCCTGTTAGTAAGGCAATTTGCAATAAACATGCTGTTCCACCTCCCTCATCCTAGTTATTGCAACTCAATCATCATTACTGTAAGATTTAACCCCTTTGCAAACCATTATGAATGCTGAAGCCAGTGTTACTACCTTACCTGCTGCTCTTCTCTCAACTTATTATTTTGCCAGTATATACAATGGACTCCTATAGATTTCATAATGAAATTAATAACATTAAAAACTGTAGCAAACCCTTCCAATTAGCCCTGATCTACTGTAGATATCCAGAATAATAAGCAGATATGTCCCATCACAGTCACTGAATTGTGCCAGTGATTCTATCTGGCCCTCTGTTCACCTTCACCCCAGCTCTCATCTTCAAGACACAATGACATTGATTTACTCTGCTTATTTAAGCTTCCTTTTTACTATTACTATTCAATAAGCAGAGTAAACCTTCACTCTGCTGCTCTTAGACTCTTATGAAATACTGTTTCTCACCTTCCCACTAATCTCCAGTCCTCTAAAACAGTTGTCTCCAACCTAGTCCTCATGGACCAGCAACAGTCCAGGTTTTGTCACTATCTCCATTTGAATAAAAAGGGAAATAGATAAACCCTGGACTGTTGGTGGTCCATTAAGGCCTTGGTTGTGGACCACTGCCATAAAACAATGTAAGGGTTACTTACTAAAGTGAGAATTCCAAGTGAATATCAAATGAATTTCAATTTTAAGGCCAGAGTAGCCAAACTGAAAGTACAACTGACTTAGAGAATTTTTCCAGTTTGTTTATTTTGACCTGAAATTTGAAACTCACTTGGAATTCATGTGGAGTTCTCAATTTAGTAAATAACACTATCTAGATTAACCTTTAGGTTAACTTTAATATATCACTTTATAGTTATCTACCTTGTTTCATACTTTCTACACACTATGTGGTCTAACAAACTTCATATTGTAATTTTTCTGTAGTCATACATTAAAATAAATCACTAAAAACTTTGCAAACACTTTGAGTTTTATACATGCAATAAGATATACATGAAGTAAATTTTCATTGTTGTGGTATTTCTTGTCTACATAAAGCACAAAGTGAATACAAATGTTTCAGAGCTATACTGTAATGTAAAGATTTTTTTTTTTTGTAGGATGGGGTATAACAATCTATATAGACAGATTATTGTTATAGATTGTTATAGTGTTTACATGCAACTATTTCATGAAGAACCTTGGACTGTGTATGCCCTTCTTAATCTCATTAGACATTCAACTGTTCTAGGACAACATAAAAAAAAAATGAATGGTTATGGTAATATATCCCAGCTTTTTATCAATTCTGAGCTATTTTATTTGTACGGTGATGAATGGAGCAAATTCTGAATGCCCTTAACCTAAAAAGAAAAACTGAAAAAAAATACTCCAATTTTCCATAAAGTCGAGTAGAGTTTGAGACATGAGATATTATAACAATTTGTATCCCTCGAGGTAATACAATTATAACATGTTTTGCTGTTAATAATTTTTGTTATATTTTTAGTTATAACAGTTATATGTTTTTACAAATGCAAAGTCAACAAAATACAGGTATTAATTAAAAAAAATAATACTTATTTGAAAATTTACAGTAATATTTCTCAGGTATGCAGAATATACCTCAGTCAAATGTCTAAAGTAACATTTAAAGGAGTCACTAAATTAAGTATTTAATATGCTTAGAGTCTATCATGGTTATTTACTAAATTAAGAATTAAAAAAGAATTTCAAATTTAAGGCCAGGGAAGTTGAACTAAAAACATATCTAACTTTCACTCTAAATTCAGACTGAATTCTTGCTTTAGTTTATAAACATATGAATGTCTTATATTTATAATACTGATGCTTCAGGCAGGATCTGCCAACCTTTCAAGAGAATTTAATATTATTCTTGTCCGAGACAGTTTCTGGAACATGCACATTTCTTTGTAATCTACAAATCAGTCATGAACGTGTTCTATTTGGCTCTTTCAAATTCAGAATGTATTCCTGTTGGGTTTCTCTGTAAGAGGAAGAAAAGTACAACATATGAAAGTGTTCACTTATCAGTAGTTATATGTGCATATGTTCACATAATTGTATGTTATATATACATAGATTTATAACATACAATTATGTGCACATATGCACATAAGTGAACACTTTCACATACTGTACTCTTCTGTAGAGACTAAGTGCACAAGTGTGTAGTGAATTTATTTATGTTTATTTTTAATGTGTTTATTTGTTTTAACCCCTTAAGAACGTCGTACGTTCTATGCCATCCTTAAGGAAGCGGCTCTAAATGCCGGAGGGCGGCATAGAACGCCCAAACCGTCCTTTCTACTTACCTGGTCACCAGCGATCCCACGCCGGCAATCACCGTATGGGGACTTGCCTGGGAGCCCAGGGAGTCCCCCTTCCATCCTCTTTGGTCCCCCAGGACCATGTGATCGCGAGGTCCTTGCGAGGACCTCACAATCACATGGACGGCATAGCTGTCCAAGGCATTGCCAACAGGGGGGGTGCCTATAATGACAGCTACTCCCTCTGCTGTCTGAAGAAAAAAAATAATTAAAGTTTAAAACAGTGTAAAATAACATTATATATACTTAGATGATATATATTTATTATATATATGATCTAATTATATATATACACATATATACACATACACATATACACATACACTGTCTACGAGTATTTTAATATTAATATATATATAATTATAAATATATATTCATATCAAAATACACGTACAAGATATTGATTAAATATATACATTTTCATTATATATATATATATATATTTATATATAGTATAGTTGAAGAAGGATGCACTCAGAGGTCTTTTTAGAAGAAATATAGTGTATTTTAATCCATATAAGGTTTACAAATGACTTGATCGACGTTTCGACCCAATAGGGTCTTCCTCATATATTCATATCAAAATACACGTACAAGATATTGATTAAATATATACATTTTCATTATATATATATATATATTTATATATATATATTTTATACCTAAATATTTGATGTTAAATGGATGCCCTGTTTCCCCTGAATAAAATAATATGTAATAAGTGTGAGAGCAGATAATATGAAAGAGGTGAATTAGCCTGAACAGACATATAGCGCAAATTCAAGTTTTTGTTTACGTTTTGTTTTGATCACAACATGTACATTTGGCTCAGTCCTTAAACCCTTAAATCTGGAGGGCGTACTATTAAATCTGGAGGGCGTACAGTCTGTCACTGCGATCAGTGTTACATGTGTCAGCCTTATGGCTGATACATGTAACAGGCGCAATGATCCCCCCGCAGATTGGTAGGGGGAGTGCTTGTACCACCCAGGCACTCCCCCCTGTGGTCAATTACCCAATCTGCAGGAGGTGATCATAGTCACAGGCAGTCACCGTGATCACTGATCATGTGTGTCAGCCATTGATGTGAAATCACTGGCTGACACTGTCTCTGCCCCCTCTCCTGTAATAAAAATAAAATATTAGTTAAAACAATAAATAAATAAATTACAGTTACAAATAAAATATACTTAGATCATATATATATTAGATATATGATCTAAGTATATATATATATATATATATATATATATATATATATACATATAAAACAAGAGGGGGTTGGCTGTGTATTGTATATATATATACATATATACATATATATATATATATATATATATATACAGTTGCAAGAAAAAGTATGTAAACCCTTTGGAATGATATGGATTTCTGCACAAATTGGTCATAAAATGTGATCTGATCATCATCTAAGTCACACCAATAGACAAGCACAGCCTGCTTAAACTAATAACACACAAACAATGAAATGTTGCCATGTTTTTATTGAACACACCATGTAAACATTCACAGTGCAGATGGAAAAAGTATGTGAACCCTTGGATTTAATAACTGGTTGAACCAGCAATAACTTCAACCAAACGTTTCCTGTAGTTGCAGATCAGACGTGCACAATGGTCAGGAGTAATTCTTGACCATTCTTCTTTACAGAACTGTTTCAGTTCAGCAATATTCTTGGGATGTCTGGTGTGAATCGCTTTCTTGAGGTCATGCCACAGCATCTCAATCGGGTTGAGGTCAGGACTCTTACTGGGCCACTTCAGAATGCGTATTTTCTTCTCTTTAAGCCATTCTGTTGTTGATTTACTTCTATGCTTTGGATCATTGTCCTGTTTCAACACCCATCTTCTGTTGAGCTTCAGCTGGTAGACAGATGGCCTTAAATTCTCCTTTAAAATGTCTTGATAAACTTGGGAATTCATTTTTCCTTCAATGATAGCAATCCGTCCAGATCCTGACGCAGCAAAGCAGCCCCAAACCATGATGCCCCCACCACCATACTTCACAGTTGGGATGAGGTTTTGATGTTGGTGTGCTGTGCCTTTTTTTCGACACACATAGTGTTGTGTTTTTCTTCCAAACAACTCAACTTTGGTTTCATCTGTCCACAGAATATTTTGCCAGTACTGCTGTGGAACATCCAGGTGCTCTTGTGCAAACTGTAAACATGCAGCAATGTTTTGTTTGGACAGCAGTGGCTTCCTCTATGGTATCCTCCCATGAAATCCATTCTTGTTTAGTGTTTTACGTATTGTAGATTCGCTAACAGGGATGCCAGTGACTTTTGTAAGTCTTTAGCTGACACTCTAGGATTCTTCTTCACCTTATTGAGCAGTCTGCACTGTGCTCTTGCAGTCATCTCCACAGGACAGCCACTCCTAGGGAGAATAGCAGCAGTGCTGAACTTTCTCCATTTATAGACAATTGGTCTTACCGTGGACTGATGAACAGCAAGGCTTTTGGAGATACTTTTATAACCCTTTCCAGCTTTATGCAAGTCAACAATTCTTAATCATAGGTCTTCTGAGAGCTCTTTTGTGCTCATTCACATCAGGCAATGCTTCTTGTGAAAAGCAAACCCAGAACTGGTGTGTGTTTTTTATAGGACAGGGCAGCTGTAACCAACACCTCCAATCTCATCTCATTGATTGGACTCCAGTTGGCTGACATCTCACTCCAATTAGCTCTTGGAGATGTCATTAGTCTAGGGGTTCACATACTTTTTCCACATGCAGTGTGAATGTTTACATGGTGTGTTCAATAAAAACATGGCAACATTTCATTCTTTGTGTGTTATTAGTTTAAACAGACTGCGATTGCCTATTGTTGTGACTTAGATGATGATCAGATCCCATTTTATGACCAATTTGTGCAGAAATCCATGTCATTCCAAAGGGTTCACATACCTTTTTTGCCACTGTATATATGTATTAAGGCAATTTGCCTGCATTTGTGGGAGGTGCTGGTTTGCTACCCCTAGCCTACTTAAGGCACTCCCCTTGCCTGGCTCCTTACCGTTCGAGGTCAGCGTTGAATGAGGATCCACTTCCGGGTTCTCTCAGACGCCATCTTGGTTTCAGTATCCAGGAGGTTTCACCACGTTAAGCTGTGTCCAGGAATCCTGTTCAGGCCTTTCCGCCCGTCCAGCTTCTTCTGACTCCGTTCTCCGTCGTAGATCGTGTCCCAGGGACTCCTAAACCGTAAGTCAGACCTTCCTGTCACGCCAGGACTGGTTCCCATGGCGTACGGTACAGCACGGGTCCTCGCTTTACGGCTTTTTCCCTGGTTATGACACGAATGTTTCAAGCCATTTGCGGGCTTTTCATTCGTACGGTCATTCGGTTGAACATATTTAAATCGTTCAATAGTCATTTCGCATATCCTATTTCATGTTATTGAAACGAAGTATCATTCGGTTGTTTTGCCGTTCGGCAAATTTTTACATACGCTCATACACGCTTTTGGTTCGCATAAATCATACGGTTAAACTATTCTAACTTCTGTGTTCCCCTCACATTTGCTTTCGGCTTTTCTGTGTGTTCACATAATCCTTTCATGAATTATGTTCACCATTTCATGTGTATATAACGTTCGGTTAAAGAATTGCTTGCTTAATAGATTTTGATTACTTTTAAAATATTGTCAGTATTGTATTACGTCCACAAATCAAGTCCACTTCTCTGTATATACCATTTGACTCCCACGCTTTCAGGGGTCTGCATTACTTATCCATTTATACAAATGGACTCAGCCTATGTTACAAGCCTCACTTCTGGGTTATTAATACAACACATACAAAGGATATAGGTTCATTTAATCAATAATTCTCGGGTTGATACGTCTTTTCTATACAAACATATCATATAGATATACATCACTTTACATCATTTTAAATCATTTTGGGGTATCCCTGCCTTTGGTTATTCTGCTACATATCATACATAACGCTGTGTTAATTAGGCCATGACCTCATCCATGTCCCTTTCTATAAAACCAGTTACATTTCGGTACAGATCATTGAACTCCCACGCCAGGAGTTTTATAACTATCCATTTCATTTCAATTCACTCAGCCTACATTACAGGCCTCATTTCTCTGTCATGACGATGACACATAAGGCTTAAATCCTTTCGCATGCATACTCGGGTTGAATCACAGGTACTGATCCAACCAATCATACGTCCCCTGCACAGTCATATACATATGTATATAACCTACGTTTCATGTTTTCCTTCACACACCATTATCACGTAACACATAGATTGTTTGTACATAGGCCACGGCCTCCCTCAGATGTCTTATTCAAGCATGCAAACATTTCTGAGCCACTCATAGCTATTCCCATGGTATCAACATAATTTTATACATTGCTGCTACAGACTATAAGTCTGGTTCTTTTTACACTCCACACTCATCATACTACTCTCTTTTACCCATTTTTAGGCTGTCAAGCTTATATATTGCTCCACACGGTTTATTCCTGTGATTTATCATACTATCAGGTACGTACACCTGCTCATATGGTATTCTACCATACATTTCATTTCATCCCCCTAGTTTAGAGTACTGGCAATAGGGTCACAGGATTCCCAATAGGCATTTACCCCGTCTTGGCTGTCGCCATCAGTTAGTGGTCCCGCGAGGCCAACACCCCGCCTCAAACGTTTCGGAGGCAAACACCCATCGGGCCACACGTTAGCTAGCCGCCTCGCATGTTGCATAGAGAGGGCCTCACCTGTCACTCCCTTCCCCTGTTTTCTGTCATACAGTCACCGAGAGGCCTAAAACTCCTGCCACTACGTCAAGTGGCCTCAATAACCCCTCGCACCAACGCATAGATAGAGCCTCTCAAGCCGCTTGGCAATTAGCAGGGCCTCACCTGTCACCAAACAAGTATAATACTTTCACCATCCGGCCTAGCTAGCCTGCCAGTACAATTTGGTGGTTCTATATACTAATTATTGTTTTATTTATAGTATGTCTCAGGAAGGGGTAGAGGATTTCTCCCTGCCTAGCACCCCGGCTAGAGCTGTCACTCCCACACAAGGAGGAGAGCTAGCTAGTCCAGTATCAATTAGATCCTGGACAATCCCGCGCATAACCACGGAATTAAGGAGACGACAAATCCCCTACCCCGCTACAGCAAGGAAGGCAGAACTTTTCAAACTGCTGCGCACATCAACTAATAACATGGAAGCCAGGGAAGGATCTAGCCAGTCCAACCCAGGGGACATACATGCCATGTTATCCTCACTCATGGCATCCATGGGCAAGGTCAACTCCAGGCTGGAGAAACTTGAGTCGGTCACCACGGCCCTCACTCTAGCAGGGCCACCCGCGGCTGCGGTACAAACACCAGCCTTGCCATTAGTCGCTCCAGCCAGCACCCTGGATGACCAGGAAGTTAGCCCGGCCCACATGATACCTGAGCATATCAAAAGGGATATCCTGGAAGGTAAAGACGTCAACCTGGCTTCCCTGTTGATTGCCTCCCAGGACATTGTGGAACATAAGACGTATGCTTATGATGATGTTTCTGTTATTGTCAGATCTAGGGATGCCCGCCTGAACAGGAAACTGACTATCCCTGAATTTGTACTAGCGTTTGGTATTTACAGGGATGTCGTCTGTGCGGTTTATCCCAACAGAAGAGAGGAGTTTGATCTCTATATGCACAAGCTGGTAGACCTGGGCAACAAATATGGTGGTTCAGCATTCTATGACTACCATAGGTCTTTTTCTGCAAAAGTGGCTGGAGCCTTCTCCCAGTACGGTACACGATCCAACTGGGGAAGGATTGATACCGTCTTATTTTGCAGACACTTTGCAGGTCTAAGAACACCAGCTTGTGCATACTGCTCCTCCACAGCCCATACTACTAATTTTTGTCCCAACACGGCAGACGGACATGCCTCCACACAAGGAACTAGTTCCTCTGGGGATCCAGGGAAACTATCCAAAGACAAATTGGGACGCCCAATCAAGTTTCTGGGCAAGTCCCAGATATGTAATAATTTCAATGTTGGGTCTTGTAATTACAGTGGATGTAGACTATTGCATGTCTGTTCAAAATGTTTTAGGGCACATGCTAAGACCATGTGTCCAAATAAAATGTATTCTAAGCCTTACCTTACGTCCATTAATATGCCAGTATTCACAGTATTGATGTCTCAGCACCCATCTAGACACCTGGTAGATTTTCTTATTTCTGGTTTAACAGAAGGCTTCCACACAGGTATCCTACACATACCAGCTGGAACTCTGGAATGCCCTAACCTACAATCCGCCCAACACAACCCCACAGTGGTTGACACCCTCATAAACCAAGAAGTGGATGAGGGCTTTGTATTGGGGCCTTTTAGAACTCCTCCATTCACAGAATGGCGCACCAACCCTATTGGTATTGTCACAGGGAAATCTTCCCAAAAACAGACTCATCATTGACTTATCGGCTCCCCACTCATCGGCCAACCCCAGTCTTAATTCCCTCATACCCTCTGAGGAATTCTCTCTGCAATACACCACCATAGATCACGCCATTACAGCTATCATACAAGCAGGGGTTGGAGCCTGGCTCAGTAAGACCGACATTACTAACGCCTTCAAATTACTCCCTATCCACCCCACACTGTGGCACCTGCATGGCATCAAGTGGTCCGAGAACTACTATTTTTTCTCCCGGTTAACTTTTGGGTCCAAAAGTAGCCCAGCTATTTTCGACACATTTGCCGAAGCACTATGCTGGTTACTATTGAACATAGCCGGATGCCCTACAGTATTACATTACTTGGACGATTTCCTACTGGTCGAGGAGAATACTGCACCTCCCACTAGCCTCAAAGCTACCACTAAGCTGTTTGAGCAACTAGGTGTACCCATCTCCCCAAAGAAAACAGAAGGGCCAGACACGGTTATCACTTTTCTGGGTATCCAATTAGACTCTGCCACAATGCAAGCAAGCCTACCATACGATAAGATAGAGAATATTCTCACTTACATAAACAACTACCTACAGCTCGGCACTTGCAACCGCAAAGAACTACAGTCCCTGCTGGGGTCACTAAATTTTGCAATGCGCATCATACCTCAAGGCCGCTCCTTTATTTCACGACTATTGCATCTTTTCCCACTTTTTCTACATGACACGCACAGGTTGTCCTTAGATGCCCAAGCTACGGCAGATCTAAACATGTGGAAGAGGTTTTTAACCACTTGGAATGGTAAAAGTATGTTCCTCCCTCAATTGACTGAATCATCTCCTACCATTTGGTCAGATGCGGCATCTACCACTGGTTTTGCAGCAATTTTTGGGAACGAATGGCTTTGGGGCAGCTGGCCTTCAGCAGTTCTGGATTTGGAAGGTTTTTCCACTACCTCAGCTCTTTTTGAGATCTACCCCATAGTGGCGGCTGCCGTAGCGTGGGGTCATTTATGGGCTAATACGCCAGTGCGTTGTTACTCAGACAACCAGGCAACCTGTCACATCATCAACAAAGGTCGTTCCAAATCTCTTACGATTATGAGATTTCTGAGGAAACTCACTTGGTTGGCAGCTTGTCATAATTTCTTCCTATGTTGTTTCCATGTGCCAGGTGTATATAACACAGCTGCTGACAGTTTGTCTCGCTTTAAATTTCAGGAGTTTCATCAAGCACTCCCGTCAGCAGCACCCACAGCCACCATCACTCCAACATTTCAACAACTCATACTGGACTAGACGTCATCATGCAGCATAGCAGGACATTGTCTCAGTTGGCACTTTCACACAATACAAACAAAACATACAGCAGGGCTTTCACACTATTCAAACGATTCCTTCTGGAACATAACATCATACAACCGTTTGTTATGACATCTTTTTTGGGGTTTGCTTCCTTTTGCCACCTTAAACTCAAAATGTCATACAACACCATCAAACTCTATCTCACTGGCATTCAACACCACATGCTCATCTTACACCCAAATAACAACAGTTTCATGGCCTCTCACCAAATTAAGACCATACTCAGAGGTATTCAAAAATCAGAACCCACACATTTGGCCCAGAGGCTACCCATAGATAACCATATCTTCAAAGCATTATCTAACCTACTCGACCTAAAACCGTTTGACACTAATACGAATTCTATCATCAAAACAGCAATATACATCGCTTTCTATGGATTTCTACGACCCAGAGAATTCACTACGACCTCCACGACCCAAACCACTCCATTCCTCCTCTATTCCCACTTGACAAAACATATGGATCATTACATCCTGTCTTTACCTCACTCCAAAACCAGCCAGCACATACCTGTAAACATTCCGTACTATCCCACGCACAACAGATGGTGTCCCGTCAAGGTTCTTGATGCCTACATACAGCACCATCACTTACTGCCCTCGCAACCGTTATTACAACTACAAGGTGCAGTACTCACCACTACAACCTTCATGACCTACGTCAGGTCCTTGCTCACACAACTGGGCCTCAACGCAAACAATTACTCAGGACACTCCTTTCGTATAGGAGCCGCGTCCACAGCCTCCAGTTTCAACATCCCAACTCATGTTATCAAAACACTGGGGCGCTGGAAGTCATCCGCTTACTCACGGTACATACCGAACCCAGTACAAGAATTAAGGGATGCTTTCATAAACATGTCTGGTTGATAAATGTATATGTATTGGTTGTCTGTTAAATAAATTTGATTACTTAATTTTTGCTCTCTTCTTTCTCAGGCCTACCTCATCGTCGGTTTCGGCACACCACAACCGACTTGCTCCTTTTATCATCCTACGCTTATTCATGGTATTTCACACTGTACTATCTTAAGCACCTAACACAAGTATTAAGGCAATTTGCCTGCATTTGTGGGAGGTGCTGGTTTGCTACCCCTAGCCTACTTAAGGCACTCCCCTTGCCTGGCTCCTTACCGTTCGAGGTCAGCGTTGAATGACCCTCCCACCACACCACTTTTAACATTTATTTCCTTTCTATTTCTTTTCCTGGGTGGGCCCTCTTCTTTCTCAGGCCTACCTCATCGTCGGTTTCGGCACACCACAACCGACTTGCTCCTTTTATCATCCTACGCTTATTCATGGTATTTCACACTGTACTATCTTAAGCACCTAACACAAATATATATATATACACACATACACATTTACACATGCACTATGTGTATTTTAATATATATATATATATATATATATATATATATTTATATATAGATATATATATATATATATTAATACCAAAATACACTTAGAAGGATATTGATTAAATATATATATATATATAATTATATATATATATATATATATATATATATATATAAAATAAAAAAATATGTAAATACATTAAAAAATGAAAAATAATAAAAATATATAATTAAAATATATATATATATATATATATATATATATATATATCATTCTAACTGTATTTTGATATAGATATCAAAATACATGTAGAACAAAATAATATATATATATATCTATATACATGTATATATCACTATATGTATACCTATATATAAATAAAAATTATTTTAAAAAATTATATACATATATCTATATATATATATATATATATATATATATATATATATATATATATATATATATAAAAAATAAAAATTGATTCCTGCACTCACGCTGAATTTTCCCTTCACGACCGGGTGCCAACCATATATAGCCAAAAAATATAAAATATTTGAATGGTTGCACTCACGGTTTTTCCAAATAAAAGTCCAAAGTTTATTTCAATTCATAAAAGCTGCGATCAACGTTTCAGTCCACCAAGAGGACTTTCATCAGGATCATAAAAAAGTTTTTTTTATGATCCTGATGAAAGTCCTCTTGGTGGGACTGAAACGTTGATCGCAGCTTTTATGAATTGACAATAAACTTTGGACTTTTATTTGGAAAAACCGTGAGTGCAACCATTAATTTATATTTTTATATATATATATATATATATATATATATAATTTAACATAATTAGGTCCTTTTATTAATTCCAATTTGCGGGACCTGTCTGACAACCCAGGCCGAAAGTATAGGGAATTTAATTTTCCAGCACTATATTTAACCCTATAACTTTCCATAACACCATAAAACCTGTACATGGAGGGTACTGTTTTACTCGGGAGACATCGCTGAACACAAATATTTGTATTTCAAAACCATAAAATGTATTACAATGATGATATCGTCAGTAAAAGTGATGTTTTTTGCATTTTTCACACATAAACGGCACTTACACTGACGATATTATTTCTGTAATACTTTTTACTGTTTTGAAACACAAATATTTCCGTTCAGCAAAGTCTCCTGAGTATACCAGTACCCCTCATGTACAGGTTTATGGTGTTTTCAAAAGTTACAGAGTGAAATATAAGGCTTGTGTTTCAGTTTTTTCACATTGAAATTCGCCAGATTGGTTATGTTGCCTTTGACACCGTATGGTAGCCCAGGAATAAGAATTATCCTCGCGATGGCATACCATTTGCAAAAGTAGACAACCCAAGGTATTGCAAATGGGTTATGTTCAGTCTTTTTTAGTAGCCACATAGTCACAAACACTGGCCAAAATTGTCGTTCAAATTAGTTTTTTGCATTTTTCACACACAAACAAATATTAACGTTAATTTTGGCTAGTGTTTATGACTAAGTGGCTACTAAAAAAGACTGGACGTACCCCATTTGCAATACCTTGGGTTGTCTACTATTGCAAATGGTATGCCATCATGGGGTAATTCTCATTCCTGGGCTACCATACAGTCTCAAAGGCAACGTAACTAATCTAGCGAATTTCAATTTGAAAAAACTGAAAAGTGTAACATGCTATATTTGACCCTGTAACTTTCCAAAACACTATAAAACTTATACATAGGGGGTACTGTTTTACACATGAGACATTGCTGAATACAAATATGTGTATTTTATTGCAGTATAAGCAAACAGTATTATGACAGTCACAGTTAGAATGTTACGTAGAACTAAACATTTTTTTAAAATTCTTATTTTCTCCCATTTTTCAATATTTTATTCATATTAAATTATATTTTATACCTAAATATTTGATGTTAAATGAAAGCCCTGTTTCCCCTGAATAAAATGATATATAATAAGTGTGGGTGTAATATGAAAGAGGCGAATTACACCTGAACAGACATATAGTGCAAATTAAAGTTTTTGTTTACGTTTTGTTTTGATCACACCGTGTACATTTGGTTCAGTCCTTAAGGGGTTAAGGGGTTAAATACCAACAGCATTGGATAACAGAGTATTGTCATTATAACACATTTATGTAAATAGCCTCAGTATCTACGTGCAACTGCAATTCTTTCTTAAATAATCTAGGATTGTGTGGGCCCTTCTTCATCTCATTAGACATTAATCTACAAACTTACTGTATGGTTACAGTTCTAAGTGAACAATATTGTACTTTCTTCCATATATACGTAAGGATGTAGAAAGTGAAAGCAATAGTAGTCCCAGTTATGATAGGAGCAGTCAGGGCTGTAACCTAAGTTAGGTGAGTGGCTTTAACAGATTTTAAGGGGGACATTTTAGATTGCTGTTCAGAAGAGTGCAGTTCTAGGAACAGCTAAGATACTACGCAGAACCCACAGACTCCCAGAATGAGGAATAAAACCACCCAAGCGAGGTGAGAAAATCTAATTTTTTTAAAATAAAACCTTCATAGACCATGTGTTATGGCCATCCATTAATGTTTTCTAAAGACATTTTGGCGTGCAGAAGTAATTTTCCATCTGATTTAAGAAGATCTTCTCAGACCTAGTGCGTGGAATTCCTCCAAAAGTACTGACACGTTATTGCTATTTATGTTGCTGTTGATAATCTTCATGGAACACCCCATTCATTTTCGCTTTTGAAAGTATAGAGAAACAATGGACATCCGTGCATTTTCCCTGTTTTTAAATTACTGCCTAATTTTGCCACCCTGTATTTTTAAAGCCTTTGTCAATTTAAATAATCTTTTTAGAAAAAAAAAGTCATGATTATGTTCAAGTTGTGCATGCTTTATAATAGTATATGTAAGAGGAATAAATAATGTTTAGTCTTGTGTTTGTGGAGATATTCACGTTGTCTCGTGTTCAGGTTAAGAACTTCTTAACGCCAACAACCTAAACACGAGCCAACGTGAATATTTCCACAAACACAAGACAGGGTTGAAAAAGTTTTAAGTTTGTTTAAGGCATCTTTTTTGGTGTAGTGTGGAAATATTATCACAACAATTCAATCAAATGTCAGAATAACAGTTTACCTGCACAGGCACTTTATAGAAACCTTACACTGAGATGTTGTACGTATTGATTGTTTTACACTGCAGAGTTCGTGGTTGCTCATGCTGAGATGTAGCATTTATTTATTAAACGTTCATTCTGCTAATTTCTTGAAAGAGCACCAAATTGATATTCCCACTGTGTATTCTTGATCTTGGCTCATGGAACAGTTATAGGAACTTGTTAGAGATTACTCACTATTGGAGTAGATATGAGTTGCAATGATTATCATTTCAATGTCAGTTCCTTAAGTAAAATGTAACTGCAACTCCCAGAAATCTACTTTCATGGCTAAAAACCTGGGCATTTCTAAGATTTTACGATGCAGTTTCTCAATTCTTTCAATTTCACTGATAGATCCTTCAAATTATGTTTTGTAGAAATCCTTTTTCTTTATTTCTCTCACTCCTCCCACAAGCAGTCAGTCTTACACTCTTTTCATTACTGCTTGTTAATGTCAAAACGAACTGATTGCTAGTTATTCCCCTGCATTCTGTTCCCCGCTCAGCATCAATAGTTTCTGAAAACTGAAACGCACACTGTCATTTCAACCCATTGATTTAACAAAATTGTATTTGTAGATATCCACAAAGTACAAAGCAGTCATGTTGCTTCTTCAGATTAGTACAGTGAATGGGAGCATAATATTTTTGAGCGAACATTCCAAGTACCATAACCACTACTATATGAGGTAGTGGTTATTGTGCCAATAATGCCTTGGCACCCCTCCCCTATTGTGATTAATCAAACCATTGCTTTGATTGCTTATCTGGGGTCTGCCGGGTGTCACCCCCTGTTCCCTTTCAGAGGGAAGCTCTTCGAAGAGCTAACCTTAGCAGTGCATGTCTTAGCATATTGGCTGAGAATGACTTAGGGCGTAATTCAGGAGTGCTAATGTAATCTCTAATCTCTGCCTACGTCGAGGTGAACGCATTGCCCAGCAGCACCCAAGTACAAAGTCAAGCTGTTTGTCTGCTTACTATGGCGGTTTATGTAGTGTGGTAGTGGTTATGGTGCTTGGAGTGTTCCTTTAATTAAACCATTCCTATTAAACAACGTGAGCAATGTTAACCTTGCTTTAGATGCACTGTATTTTGAAACAATGTGATTTGCCCATCACACATATTTACTTCATCCCTCAGTGTATTCTTAAACAACACTTCACGAGCCCATTACTGTGCTGCTATTGATTATGTATGTTATGTACGTATAAATATAGGAGAACTGAACTCCCTTTAGATATAGAAACGCGGGACTTTTGTGACATACACTGTACTACAAAACATTGCACTAGAATGTGTGTCCATTTACTGTCAGGAACTGTGTGTGTGTGAAAATGTATTTATCATCAAAGTAACTTGTCAAATCTTTACAATAAAAAAGTGGTAGAAATTCTCAAAACAAACCTTGACCACACAAAAGAAAAAAAAAACAGCACATTTTTGGATTTGCAGTAATCTATGCTGAAGATGAAAACAATTAACTTTTCTCCTATTTCTAATCAGCAATTTTTAATCCCAATATAAATCTCAATATAGTGACCTATATTTTTAACTGCATGTTTGGGTATTAGTAGAGACATGGTCATATGTTTATATATGTGTGCGTGTGTACACATGTATATATATTTCTTCTTGATCAAGTGACCAGCGCTAAAAGTGAAGAGGTGCAATCTTGGGGCATTTTAAGAATAAATGCTAGAAGAAAAATTACACAGTTACTTTTTTGTGTGCTTAGAAATGCATGTTTAAGTAAAATAATTATGTAATTCGAATACATCCAAACCTTAAATTATCTTGGATAACCCAGAATCGCACATATGTACTTGTATCTTTTTTTTAAATCTAATTACATTTAGTTTTAAAACAAGTTTGTGTTTTAAAACTTTACTGACAATATGGATATACTTTGAAGCCAAGAGCATTATAAATTCAGAAAGGTTTTTCTTTAAGTGCCACTTTTCTTTAGAACACTTTCTGATGGGAACTTTTGATGAATATTGCGGTCAAAGGTTTATGGAATGAATGCAAGATTAGATTTCCTGGAAGTGAATACTGGTTGATCTGACACACAGATGTATGACCAGAAAGTGTACGCCAAATTGCTTGGCTGGCAGTCTGTTCTTTTTAATTTAGTTAACATCCATTTTCTTCTGACAGTAAAGTCTAGCTAAATTTCACTTCACTTTTTCACCACTGTTTTGATGCTGCAGCATATGCTGATGTGTTGCATTTTAATGGTATATATGTACCGTAAGATAGCCATTAAAACAGGGGTAGGCAACCGTCAGCTCTCCAGATGTCATGGACTTCATCTCCTATAATGCTCTAGGCAAAGCATCAAGGGAGATGTAGTCTACAACATCTAGAGTTCGGAAGATTGCCTGACCTGGCATTAACTGAACCTGCTTTAATCCCATTTATATATGAGAGAACAGCATGTAAGAAGTTAAAACATGTCCAGTGTAGAACATTTTGTCAAATGGCTGTCAACTCTCCTCAACTCAAATGTCATACATGTCCCTAACTCTTCAAAAGCCATGCACTCTAATAAAGCATACCGTAAATGAATAGACAGCCAGTAAGCTACATCTACCCTGCATTAAAAATGAGCTGGACGACTCAGCTTGGTTGATGTCTTGATTGAAAATGACAAGTTATCCTTGCCTCCTCTTCGTAAGTCACTCAGAGTTCAAAAAAGGGGAAAAAAAAATTAAAATTAAAAAGGCAACCTTTGACAAAGAATGTGAAGATGTCAGGATGCAATGTTTCTCATGAGAATCTGTATCAGAGCCAGAGCAATCTTCAATAAAGGCAATTTGAAGCAATTCCACAGTAAAGTAGAATGAACGTATACAATTTTAATGCGGATTAATAAATTATGTTAATACTAGTGATGAAATAAAAAGTGAAAGTTTTACATCTTGGGCATAGTTAATGCTATTTTTATTTTATTTGAGCTATGCAGTGCAGGAGTCCTTGGATGTTTTTGTAGGACTGGAGTTATTAAACAATGTTCTGATGCTCACCAATCCATTGTAGGGCATGTTACAGAGGAGAGCTCAGTCTTCTTGGCTTTTGTCTGCTTGTTAGCCCCCCACCCGCCCACCCAATAAGTACAATTGCCCCATTGCCTAAGCAAATTTAAGAGACATATACAAATGCATTTTCCAAAACACACAATATGTGTGTTATACTGGATTGAGAAAGAAGAAAAACACACATTAATACACCATGCAATGGACATCATGTGCATCAATTCTAAAATTGATTTTGGTTTGTTTATGTGCATTATGAGATGGTGAGTAAATCTGAGGCCTTACTAGTTGCTTAGGCTCTGCAATATTGATAAATTATATATATGATATATGTATTCAAACCATGAGATTGGAAGTTTTTTTAATGTCTTTTTTAATGTCTTCAAAACAGATTTGTCACTATTTTACATTACTGCAAGCTTCACAATTATGAATCTTTTTATAATAAATGATATTTTAAACATGTTTATTGAAGTTTGCCCACATCAGTTACTATATGCCAAAGAATCTTCCTTGCTATTCCATCTGCTGTGGAATGCAACACACAGACATACTCTGAGACACATTCTGACAATGATACACAGAAATGCACACAGACACATGCACACACAAACATACATGCTAAATTAACAAAATACCCAGGGACCCAGCCCAAAGCAAAACTTGTGACCTCACAGCTCAAACACTCAAAACCTTAAAGGAATACTCCAGTGAAAAAATGTATGTATTTATTACCAAGTACTTATTTTTGTCTGCGTGGTTTTTTTTGTGGGTATATGAAATAAAACAACTTCTCTTTGTAAGTCCACCCCTTTTTTCTATCACAGACTTTAAGTCCAAAACACTAAACAGACTTTTAGTCTTTGTTAGGTAATACTCCAGTCAGAGGCTTCTCATTGAAAAGCCTTTGTACTGGAGATGTGAGTATGCAAGCTCTCCTGTGCTTCTCGATTAGTTATAATACAGCTTGTTGAGAAGGGAGGAAGGCAGGTAGCCCAGCACACCTGCCACTTAAGTTAGTTCCTTAGTCTGAGTGACAGCCAGTGTTTATGCAGAAATTATAAAAAGGTAGAATTTTGTGCCACGAAACAAACAAAATTGTTAGTTTTTAGTTTGTTTTGTAATTTGTCCCAATTGCAGTTTGAGATTTCGGACAAATCGCCAATCGCCAAAATTCGGACAAATTGCAAAAAACTAAATCTAATAATAGCCTCTATGAAATATTTTTTGATAAGCTTTTCGAATGATTTAATATCTTTGGGTACATTTTGCAAGTGATTCATCAGCAGAACTCACCAGTAACGGTGTAATTTTTCTTCTTGCATTTATTCTTAAAATGTTCCTCTTTACTTTTAGCACTGGTTACTTGATCAAGTATATGTGAATATGCAAAATATTAAAAATTATCCAAAAAAGATTAAGTCAATTGAAAAGCTTTTTCAAAAATATTAAAAATCAAGGCCAATATTAGAAGAAAACATTTGAAAGTTTAGCCTTGTTTAAATACATAGACATAAAGTTAATATTAAATTGAAAAGTATGCTATTACAACACACAAGACATTGGAACAATTTTATGATCCATTTGTAGAGTGAGTGTTTGGCAAGTTCAGCATTCTTCCATTTTATTACTGTAGTTAAGGAGTTCAATTTCAGAAACCTTGCACTTAAGCTTTTAAGTTATTGTTGTCAGAATAATTCATTGCTCCAACTGCAATTTATTAGTTCTGGTAAAGATCTGCAATGCATATTTTTTAAATACAATTTAATCTTATATTATTAAAGTGGTTCCTTGAAATATTTGTTTTCTATCCATTTTATTAATGCTTGCTCGGTTAGCAGGTAGATACTAGCTGTTATAGAAATACCAATCCCATGATGCTTTGCCAGTTTAAAAGGAGCACACAAAGCACAGAGCGCAGTCGTGGTTATGGTGCCAGGCATGCCCTGGTGCCTTCCCAGTCCAATTATAAGTAGTAAAACTATTTAGAGCAGTTTGGCTTCCTAACTGGAATCTGCTGGTGCTTCTCCTCACTTCCGCTGCTGCCTTCATGAGGGTCAGAACCTTCCATTAGCTTTACTGAGGTAAGACCTTCAGTGACAGGCCAGCTCATTAGCTGAGGGTATCAGCTTAAAGCTGAAATGTGAGATTCAGTTCAGAGTTGACAGCTTAGAATGAAATAATATATATATATGTACATATCACTATATACCTATATATAAATAAAAATAATTTATATTTAATATACATATATAAATACATACGTCCTGATGAAAGTCTGAGTGTAACAGACTGAAACGTTGATTCATTATTTAAAGCTAATTCAAATCTAAGTTTTATTCTATTTAGAAGTCCTGGGAGTGCTATCTGGATTATTTATCTTTGTATGTTTGCCTGACAAGCACTGGGCAATTATTTTTCTATTATATGGAGTGCAGGATTTTTTTTTTAAATACATACGTATATACATATATATATATATATATTTTTTTTTTAATTCTACATATATATTTATGTAATATTTTTACATAATGAAGTCGTTTTATTAATTACAATTTGCAGGACCTGCCTGATAACCCAGGTAGAAAGTACAGAGAATTTAATTTGCTAGCACTATATTTAACCCTGTAACTTTCCAAAACACCATAAAACCTGTACATAGGTGGTACTGTTTTACTCGGAAGACTTCGCTGAACACAAATATTAGTGTTTCAAAACAGTAAAATGTATTTCAATGATTATATCATCAGTGAAAGTGACATTTTTTGCATTTTTCACACACAAAGACGTGCCTTTGTGTGTGAAAAATGCAAAAAATGTCACTTTCTGATGATATAATTCTTGTGATACGTTTTACGGTTTTGAAACACTAATATTTGTGTTCAGCGAAGTCTCCTGATTATAACAGTACCTCTTATGTACATGGTTTGTGGTGTTTTCAAAAGTTACAGAGTCAATAATAAAGCTTGTGTCTCAGTTTTTTCACATTGAGATTCTCCAGATTGGTTACATTGCCTTTGAGAGCGTATGGTAGCCCAGGAGTGAGAATTACCCCCATGATGGCATACCATTTGCAAAAGTAGACAACCCAAGGTATTGCAAATGGGGTATGTCTAGTCTTTTTTAGTAGCCACTTAGTCACAAACACTTGACAAAATTGGCAGTCAAATTACTTGTTTGCATTTTTCACACACAATCAAATATTAATGTGAATTATTAGTGGTCGAAACACATTGTGCTATTTTTGTTTTTATCTTTTAATAAATAGGTATTTGTATATTTATTTTGGTTCCTGAATTTTTCATCAAAAAGGAAAATACTTATGCTGGGACCATCACCTTTACCAAAGCCATGTTACTGGAGTTACAATCACGCCACTACAGTTTAGAGCCGACTTGTAACGGATCACCTGGCACTCCGACTGGGTACCTCCATTAAAGGATGCTCCTAGCACTTCCTGAGGACTCCAAGCACTGCAGCAGACACCAAAACCACCGAACCTTAGGAGCATATGAATGCTCTCAAGCATATGAATGTTTATACAGCCGAATAGGAAAAAACATGCAAATAGGTTTACATTCCTAGCAGTCAAACTGGAACAGCATACAATAAATCCTCCCCCAATAATGAGACAACACTTCACTTTGAGGGTTAAGCAGGAACTCCTTTACTGGGGCTAACTGCCTGACTTTTATGCAGGCCTCCCACCTGGTGGACACTCCCCTAGGGTACCAAATGGGAGACTGGGACACAAAGGGTAAAAGGACCAATCACAGACTTGCACATTTCAACCATCCCACAATGCATCACAATCCCTCCTCTCTGCCCTGGAGATAATTGGGAAGTAATCCAATTATCTCCAAAGACAGAAGCAAAACTCCATTAACCACATGGCAGAAAACAAACAGTAAAAGACATAAAATTACCTACAGTTACATTCAGTACATAAAACATATACGTTCTACATATCCCCAGATAGCTCAGATCCGAGCGCACATTATTACCGAATGGCGCTCAGATCACAAACATACAGTTCAATCGCCATGGAGCCAAAGTCCTTCACATAGTCTTTTCGTTACATGAACAGGCTCCATGGCTTAGCTATCTGGGTGATGCTGTTCATCCGGTTAAACTACCGAATGAACAGTCATTCGGTTCCGCTCTTGAATGGGAAGGGAAGGAGGCTGGCGGCTCAGTGGTGTTCGCACAATTAAGTGTACGTTTTCAGTTCCATAGTTTAGGCGCTGAACACCGCTGGCCGTTCGGGAGGTAAAATGGCTGCTGCCACGTGTTCGGCAACCGAACAAAGGCCTCTCAGCGTTCATCAATTAAGCTGCAGTTAACCGCAGCTTCTGGGCGGTCAATTGACAGCACACTCCAGTTCCCAGGTGGTCCATCATTCGGTAGTTTGTTCGGTAGATTGAATCTACCGAACACCCTGGCAGAAAGGCATGAATAAACCTTTCAGCAGGGAAAATAACAGGTCTGAACTGCAGGGCCATAGTCTAAACGGAGCAGGTGAGCAACCAGGCTTCTCCAGTGTACAGTGGCGAGGTTGGTTTCGCCACACGACTCATAAGGCTCAAAAGATTGTGAGTGCTCCAAATTATATGTTTTTTTCATATGCTATGATTACATATTGCCCTATGAAGGCTTTCTGTATATTACAGGTTTAACAATTTCTATCCACTGTGTGCACAAACCTGCCTCCCCTGTATCCAATTTTATGAATGTAAGTGTTTAAAGGTGACTTAACACTGGTTTGGTTTAGACACACTGGGATTCTGTTTTATATTTCTCTCGAATTTATAGCACCAATTACCTACTTTCTGTGTTTTTTTAAGTTTGGCCATTGTTTGTGGCTAAGTGGCTACTAAAAAAGAGTGGACATACCCCATTTGCAATACCTTGGGTTGTCTACTATTGCAAATGGTATGCCATCATGGGAACAATTCTCATTCCTGGGCTACCATACAGTCTCAAAGGCAACGTAACCAATCTGGCGAATTTCAATTTGAAAAAAAATTAAAAATTCAACATGCTATATTTGAACATGTAACTTCCCAAAACACCCAAAAAACCTGTACATAGGGGGCACTGTTTTACACATGAGACATCGCTAAATACAAATATGTGTGTTTTTTTGCAGTAAGAGCAAACAGTATTATGACATTCACAGTTAAAATGTCATGCAGAACTAAAAAAAAAATAACAACCACATTTCTTAATTTCTCAATTTTTTTTTAGATTTTATTCATATTAAATTATGTTTTATAACTAAATATTTGATGTTAAATGAAAGCCCTATTTCTCCCGAATACAATGATATATAATAAGTGTGGGTGCACTTAATATGAAAGAGGTGAATTACGGTTGAACAGACATACAGTCAAATTCCAAGTTTTGTTTACATTTTATTTTAATTCAAACGTGTACATTTGGCTCAGTCCTTAAGGGGTTCAATGTTCTGATTTAGAGCCAATGTATACATGTTTCTTACTGTATTGTCTAAAGGATGTTCAAGACATAGCAAGCCATAACTGTGCAAGCACCAGTCCTAGCTAGCAAATGTCACATTCACTGCAAGCCAGATGATAACACTGCCCTATTCCTATCTCTCTTAGATTATATCATCTTCCTTAAAATTGCACTCCTAGGTGCTGCTTGATCAGCATTTGGGATGGAATTGTGTGACACAAAAATGTGTTTGTGAGGGTAAAAGGGTTTAGTTATTAAACTCCTCATATGCCTCAACAACTACTACTTTTATAGCATGTGTAGATCATTTAAAAACTGATGTAAATGCTTTAGTAATTAGAAAAAACATCTCTTCGGGAAAATGTATATTAAAGGCATTACTGTATATTAAAGGCGTCTGTCTCCAAATCTCCTCTCTGTCCATTAACTTTAAAAAGGTACATATTTATATTAGATGTTCATTTTAGTACCCCCCTTAACTTGGCAAAGATACAAGGCCATAACTAAAACGTAAGTGCACACGTCATCGGAAACCCTAACTTAGGACAAGATGGTGTCTTAAAGTCTGAACATCTTATCTATTGTTTATACTAAAACGTAAGTGCACACGTCATGGGAAATTCCCAGATTTAGGGAATTTCCAGTAACTTGGGACAAGATGGCTTCCTAAAGTCTGAACATCTTATTTACTGAATATGGGTAAGAGGTCATTTATTAAAGAAACATTGTATGACAAACAACATATTCCATTCTAACACCTTGTCAGTTTGCAATATCTTAAAGACAAAGTAAACAGTTTAAAATACAATTTTTCATTCTAAAACTTGTAATATTTGCATTTGCCCATAACAGTAAAGGTTGCATCAAGGCTCTACCTGACTTTAATGCAACATATGACATCTAAATGGGATCATGAAATTTTATTTTTGGTGTGGGTATTCTAAGAGCACAAGGCCTGCCTAAAATGGCCCTTAGATGTATCTTTAGGTATGTCCTACAACTGCACACTATTTCAGACTTGTATGCACCCTTTATAATAAATTGCAACCATCCAGCTTGATGCTGAGGATTAGGGACTGCCTCTGTGCCTGGGTACATCCTTTTAGACTCTTCCATGTAAGCAACATTATTTGCTAGGAACTGTGTTCTAAAGAGACAGCTGTAGCTGGTCCTTGTGAAATTATCATCAATGTCAAACAGCTATGCCCCTTGTCCAATGAGTTGAATTATTCGGATACTTTGTCTAAATTTCTGTGATCAGCCACTAAAGTGATTTAAACTGGAATATATTTTCCTTACAACTTGAACCTTTTGATCTGTTCTGAAAAAAATGCTATATTGATGTCCTACTGGCCTCGCCATTCCAACCCCTCCTACTTTTAAAAATATCCCTGGATCTACTGACTAAGAAGTGATTTTGGCGATTCGTCACCCTAATTACAAATTGTGGTTAAAATACATGTACTGGAGAGAAATCCTGACTAAAGAAGTCCTTTACCTTTCACATTGGCCATAGATATGAAACAAAAAAAATTTCCGTAAAATAAGTTCAATTTTTTACTTTTCTACTTTTGTAAAAATGTTTTCTTTCTTATTTCTTAACACAAGCATTTCTGTGTGAAATGCTACTCATCTGTTTTCTGGCATTTGAACTAAAGATCCCATGGGGATAAATAGAAGTCAGCTTGATTTGTGTTTTCTGTGATGCATTTTTCCCCTAGGTTAACACTAACAAAGGTCGAGCTTATTCAAAGAACCATAACATCAGAAAAAATATACAGTGACTCACTGCACAGATATGGTATACTGGCACTGCTGAAACATCAAAGGAATATGATGTTAATGTTTTTTTTCTTCCCTTAGCTAATTACAGTTCATAGCTTTGATATTATTTTTTATTTTTTTTACTCTATGAGCCATAACACACAATAGAAAATGTCTATAGAATAGAACCGTTATTAACCATAATAACTATATGGTCTACTATATATTCATAAAATAATACAGAAAAAGAATTATACTAATAATTAAAAAAAATAATTGAAAAACAAACTAAATGCCTTATACTACCATTGACTCTATTGGATACTAAGAGAAATACCTTTAAATTCTTACATTGTATAAATTAAAATATCCATTCTATGCAGCCTCATGTTGCATACAGTATAAACTAGAATGGCTCTATACTGACATCTACTGTAAAATAATAGATAAGGTTGCTCATTTTTCAGGTAGGCTGAACTTGATGGACGCAAGTCTCTTTTCAGCTATGTACCTATGTAACTATGTAACATTTATATCATTTTTGTTTTTAATCTAACATGGGCCTCTATTTAATATTTTGCATACGCTTTTCAAATGATTTAACATTTTGGACATAATTTTAAAATTTATATAATATTTTGAAATTCAATATTTTTTATATATTTTCATATTTTTTTTTATCTTTTAATATTTTGAAATTAAGGACATGGTGTCTGCATAAATATTTGATTGACCACCATCATTAGATTGTATGTCATGAATATGTAACAATTTAAGTTGCACATTGAGAACTACTTAGGATATAAACCTATTACATAACTATTCAACACAACACAGGTATATCAACACAGCCAGCATTGAGACTATATTAAAACATATTTCACTGATGTAGAATGATTAAAAATTTTGATGAAACTCTATGTGTCCTGTAAAAGAGGTATTCAACATTTAGCACTGCAGATGGGCTACATAATACTCCTATAGCCATATTGCTGGCAAACCATTAGGGGAGATGTCAGATGCTGGATCTTAAGTGACAAATGCTGAATCCCCTTACCATAAGATGCACTAACCATTTAAAAACTTCTGCTGAAGATACTTGTAGATGGAACAGCTACAAAATTATGCCAAAGAGGCTGTGACCATTTCTTTAATTATTTTAAAACAGTTTATAGTAAAAATAAATTGAAAAGTCTCCAACTTTCACGTCTCTTAGATTAAAGCTAACTTAGCAGAAATAAAATAGAAGAAATACATTTCACAAAGCTATACTTTTTCAGCCCCAACATTCCAAAATATATCAACTGTTGGAAAATTTGTATTATACATCTTATTTAATATCCTATTCCTGAAAGATGACCATTTACAAGCCTAGAACCATAATACTGTTACTATGTATGTTTATGTTCTGTAATACAATTTCTACATATTGTCAAACTCCTTTTCATTATGAATGTCAGCTGTACTACTTTTTTGTAAAGACAACGAATGGTGAAATTGATAAAAAATCAAATTTTTCCCGAATTGAATTAGTATTAGACACACAAAGAAAACAAAAACTATCCCTTACTGAGATAGTGAGTGATATACTAAAGTGCCTGAATAAAAGCAGCTCAACACAAAAAGTGGAATACCTTAATCCACAATGAAGTGCAAAATACAAGAAAATGCAAAATACAAGAAAAAAAGGTATAAACAATATACCAGCAAGTGGAGCGCTACATTGAATATATATATAAATAATGAGGGGGTATACTCACCCCTCCAACATAGTGATACAATGTGTCCAAATGTACATACAAAGTAAAACAACAAAAAGAGAGAATATAGTGCAGATGGTTTACAAAAAAATAAAAAATGAATAATGGTAGCAATTGGTTGAAACCACTCACGTGGGTTGGAGCCTATAAGCTATTGGCTCCGTAAGTGACTCCTTCTTGCTCTTGAGGCAGCAACACACCCCTTTATCCCAAACGATATTCTCCCGAAGATATGGAACAAACAGAGAGAGAGAACCTCATAGATGGTATTGTACAGATGGTGTATACAATATAGTGAGATAGTAATAGATATGCTCACCTTAGACAGAGCCTTGAATTCCTGGCTCTGAGGTTTGTTGGCAATGTGCTAATTTATTGGGATAGCATTCCCCACATGGTGTTCCTGAAGGCTAGAAAGGACTATATGGACTAATATACAAAAAAATAACAATTTATTGTAGAGATAAAAAAATAATAATAAAAACAATATTTAGACTTCTCAAAAGCACATAAGCTAAATGATGGAAAGTCCAAGTATAAAAGTCCAAACTCCAGCTAAACGCGTTTCACTCTTGTATGAGCTTCCTCAGTAGCTGTGAAGTAGCCTCAGGAATCTTCCACTTTATAAGTGCTCTAAAGTTGATTTGGATCCTCCCTTTGAGGTCACAGGATGTGTGATTATCCAATCATAAGGTCAGAGTCTCTTTCAAATTTCTTATATTAATCACCTGTAGTAAAAAAGCTTACATTGGCTAAATTGCCTGTCAATCAATCAAAAAGCTTGATTATTATTGGTGGTTGGATGGTGCTGTATTTTTCAAATTTCCTATATTGATCACCTGTGGTAAAAAAGCTTGCATTGGCTGAATTGCCTGTCAATCAGTTAAAAAACTTATTCTATTGGTGGTTGGATAGGGCTATCTTTCTCAAAATTTTTTTTTTATACTGATCACCTGTGGTAAAAAGGCTTTCATTGGCTGAATTGCCTGTCAATCAATTAAAAAACTTGATTAGAACAAATTCTATTGGTGATTGGATGGGGCTGTCATGTATAAGCACCCATTCAGGGCAGTGGTTGGCGGAAGTGACATCACTTCCGCCCTCCAACATCTTCCCAAATGTCATTGTTAATAAAAAAAACAAAAACAAAAAAAACGGAATGCATATTAACAAAGTGAAATAGATAGATAGGTACAATAACAGAGAGATTTCCCTCAAATATAAAATAAAAGGGATTACCAAAATGGGGGTCGATTAAAAACTTACTGGATGAGAGAGTGCAATCAAGACAAACTTCTCCCATTGGATTTCAAGACTTCATTTTATAAGAGGACATAAAACCAAATGGCATAAATTTTGATAGTACAGATATAATATTGCAGATGGTACAGATATAATATGATACTGTTGAATATATGTTAAGGATAATTAAAGGAAATGACAGAGTTCGAAATCTATATTTAGACCTTTGGGTTGTAAAGTCCCAAGGCTAAAAATCCATCTCATTTCATTTTGAGCTAAAATTTTGTTAAAATCACCGACTCTCCAATTTCCTAAAGTTTTGTGTATGCCCATAAATATGAGCCCCTGAGGATTGCTGTTGTGTGTAATCTTGAAATGATTGGATACACTGTGTCCTTCATATCCCTTCTTAATGTTCCTTATATGCTCTTCTATTCTAATATGCAGATTACGTTTTGTGCGGCCCACATACTTGAGGCCACATGGACATTCCAACAGGTACACTACATTGGTTGAATGGCAAGTGATGAGATTGTTTATGTTGAACTCTTCATTTTCTTTAGTACTTTTGAATTTCCCTATATGTCTTTTTTTGCTTCCAGTGTTCCTGCACGCCAAACATATTCCACAACCAAAGAAACCTTTCCTAGTATCAATTGGCTTTATGCTGCATGGTTTTCTGATGTGGTTCCTTACTAGTAATTTTTTCATGTTAGGTGCCCCTCTAAAGATCACCTTGGGTTTGTCTGGTAGAATGGTGAACAGGACTGGGTCTTCCTTTAAGATTGACCAGTGTCTATTAATAATTTTTCTTAAATGACGGTTACCATGACTGTAATTACAGAATATAGGTATGTTGCCATTATCATTAAATCTTTCTTTATTCTCATTAATCCCTTTATCTATTAATAGGGTTTCTCTCTTAATTGCCATCACTTGATTGAGATCTTTGGTTAGATCATCTTGTTTATATCCTTTTTCCAACATTTTACCTTCTAATTTATGTGACTGTTCAATAAATTTAGTTTCCTCAGTGCAGTTCCTTTTTATCCGGATAAATTGAGATTTGGGGATTCCCTTAAGCCAAGGTGTAAAATGACAGCTCGTGGTGTGAATGAAACTATTCACATCTACTTTTTTAAAATGAGTGCTAGTTTTGATTTTATTATCTTCAATAAAAATGTCAAGATCTAAAAAATTCACTCTCGTTTTGTTAAAATCCGTAGTGAGGGCTATGCCCCAATCATTATTGTTCAATGTATTAATGAAGTCGGTTAGTGATTCTTCTGTTCCTTCCCAGATAAAAAACAGGTCATCTATGTAACGGCGATAGGTGACGAGGCCCGTCGCCCAGCCCGCCCCATGATGGATAAACTGGAGCTCCCAATATGCCATAAAAAGATTGGCATAGCTGGGCGCGAACCTCGTTCCCATCGCCGTCCCACAGGCCTGTAAATAAAAATGTCCATCATACCAGAAATAATTGCTGGTTAAAATTAAAAGAATCCCTTGCATAATAAAATCTATATGGTCAGGGGGAAAATTACCTGATTGCTCTAAGAAAAACCTGGTGGCCATACAGCCCCTATCATGTGCAATATTGGTGTAAAGGGAGCTCACATCAGCAGTGGACAGAAAATAATTTTCGTTCCACACCAATTTTTCTATGTGTCTTAATATATCCCCAGTATCCTTCAGATAGCTGGGTATTCCTTGAACAATTGGTTGCAAGCATTGGTCTATATACTCAGATAATCTACAGGACATAGAACCAATGCCTGAGACTATAGGCCTCCCTGGAGGTTGAGTGGGATTCTTGTGGATTTTGGGGAGGTGGTATAGTACTGGAATTCTTGGGAAATCAATTTTTAAGTAATTAAACTCTTTTTGGTTCAAGATCCCATTTGTAAGTCCTTCATTTAGGTAATTATGGAATTTGTCCTTGAGATTCTTTGTAGGATCTGCTCCTAATTTAATATAGGTATTGGTGTCCTCCAGTAATTTGTATGATTCCTTGTTATAGTCATCTAATGTCATTAAAACTACACCCCCCCCCTTATCGGCTGGTTTTATAATTATTGAATTATCTTTCTGGAATTTCTTCAGGGCCATACACTCTTTCCTGGTGAGGTTCTGTTGATGTTTATTGGGTTCTTTAATTTTATTTATATCTCTCATCACTAATTTTTCAAATGTTACCATTTCACCTGATATTAAGTTTTTGGGATAGAACTTTGATTTTTCTTTCAAGTTAGTATGTTTATAGACATCATGTTGTGTATCTTCAGAATTAGTTAAAATAGGGTTCTTGTAGAAAAATTTCTTTAGACATAATGTCCTCTTAAATTTATTTAAATCAACATATGTCTCAAATTTATTTAGCTTTTTAGTTGGTGCGAATTTCAAACCCTTCTGTAACAATTTGATTTGAGGAGAATTCAAGACATATGGTGTTAGATTGAAAATCCCTGCTTGTTTTTCTCTATCTTTCATATTTACTGGTTTCGTCTGTCTCTTTTTTCTCCTCTGAAGGTTCGCTCCTCCTCTAATTCCCCTTCCTCTATACTTCTCCGTCTCTTCTGTGGTGATCTCTGTTGGTATTGGGGTTTGTGTTTGACTCTGTTCCTCAAGTTCCAAAAATCCCCTTCCTGAGGGGTTCTGGCTAAGGTCTCGAATCTATTGGAGATAGGTATATGTGACAACCTCCTTGTACTTTTACGGATTTTACTTTGGGCCGTTAAAAACTCGTCAGATCTTGCCCTTCTTTCTGTTCTTATTGGGGTTCTGATATTATCTTGGATATATGGCCTCGACACATGTGGTTCTCTTGTTTTCGTGCTCGAAACCTTAGGACGGTTCCATTCATTAGTGTGATTGGTTGTCCTGTATTCTGTTCTATTTCTAGGCCCATTTTGGAAATTGGGTTCATGGTACCTGTTTCGGATGTTATTTTGATAGTGTCTGACTGAGTGTTGTGTTTTATTTCTATCGCCTTGTCTATATATGGGCTGTTTTCTATTTCCATATGTGTAAGCTTCATTCTTATTGTAGTCAGTCCTATCACGTGTGTATTTTTTCTTTTTAATTTGGATTGTATCTTTTTCTACTTTTTCTAAGGTGTGTTGTAAATTTTCGGTGATTTTCCTATATTTCTCGGAATTAGTGTGATTTAATAAAAAATGTTGTTCCTTATTGATTTCTGCATCAAGTTTTTCCAAATTATACTCTCTTCGCTTAATTAAAGTTCTCATCATTGTGAATGAAAAAGAATCTAACATCACTGCCCATTCATCCATAAATGTTTTGTCATCTTGATCAAAGGAGGGAAACTTGGAGAGCCTCAAACCTCTCGGAGTTATTTTATCTCTGATGTATTTTTCTAGGGTAGCTATTTCCCATTTAATTCGTATTTCTTTACTTAAGAGTCTCATCAGAAAACCATGCAGCATAAAGCCAATTGATACTAGGAAAGGTTTCTTTGGTTGTGGAATATGTTTGGCGTGCAGGAACACTGGAAGCAAAAAAAGACATATAGGGAAATTCAAAAGTACTAAAGAAAATGAAGAGTTCAACATAAACAATCTCATCACTTGCCATTCAACCAATGTAGTGTACCTGTTGGAATGTCCATGTGGCCTCAAGTATGTGGGCCGCACAAAACGTAATCTGCATATTAGAATAGAAGAGCATATAAGGAACATTAAGAAGGGATATGAAGGACACAGTGTATCCAATCATTTCAAGATTACACACAACAGCAATCCTCAGGGGCTCATATTTATGGGCATACACAAAACTTTAGGAAATTGGAGAGGTGGTGATTTTAACAAAATTTTAGCTCAAAATGAAATGAGATGGATTTTTAGCCTTGGGACTTTACAACCCAAAGGTCTAAATATAGATTTCGAACTCTGTCATTTCCTTTAATTATCCTTAACATATATTCAACAGTATCATATTATATCTGTACCATCTGCAATATTATATCTGTACTATCAAAATTTATGCCATTTGGTTTTATGTCCTCTTATAAAATGAAGTCTTGAAATCCAATGGGAGAAGTTTGTCTTGATTGCACTCTCTCATCCAGTAAGTTTTTAATCGACCCCCATTTTGGTAATCCCTTTTATTTTATATTTGAGGGAAATCTCTCTGTTATTGTACCTATCTATCTATTTCACTTTGTTAATATGCATTCCGTTTTTTTTTTATTTTTTTATTAACAATGACATTTGGGAAGATGTTGGAGGGCGGAAGTGATGTCACTTCCGCCAACCACTGCCCTGAATGGGTGCTATACATGACAGCCCCATCCAATCACCAATAGAATTTGTTCTAATCAAGTTTTTTAATTGATTGACAGGCAATTCAGCCAATGAAAGCCTTTTTACCACAGGTGATCAGTATAAAAAATTTTTGAGAAAGATAGCCCTATCCAACCACCAATAGAATAAGTTTTTTAACTGATTGACAGGCAATTCAGCCAATGCAAGCTTTTTTACCACAGGTGATCAATATAGGAAATTTGAAAAATACAGCACCATCCAACCACCAATAATAATCAAGCTTTTTGATTGATTGACAGGCAATTTAGCCAATGTAAGCTTTTTTACTACAGGTGATTAATATAAGAAATTTGAAAGAGACTCTGACCTTATGATTGGATAATCACACATCCTGTGACCTCAAAGGGAGGATCCGAATCAACTTTAGAGCACTTATAAAGTGGAAGATTCCTGAGGCTACTTCACAGCTACTGAGGAAGCTCATACAAGAGTGAAACGCGTTTAGCTGGAGTTTGGACTTTTATACTTGGACTTTCCATCATTTAGCTTATGTGCTTTTGAGAAGTCTAAATATTGTTTTTATTATTATTTTTTTATCTCTACAATAAATTGTTATTTTTTTATATATTAGTCCATATAGTCCTTTCTAGCCTTCAGGAACACCATGTGGGGAATGCTATCCCAATAAATTAGCACATTGCCAACAAACCTCAGAGCCAGGAATTCAAGGCTCTGTCTAAGGTGAGCATATCTATTACTATCTCACTATATTGTATACACCATCTGTACAATACCATCTATGAGGTTCTCTCTCTCTGTTTGTTCCATATCTTCGGGAGAATATCGTTTGGGATAAAGGGGTGTGTTGCTGCCTCAAGAGCAAGAAGGAGTCACTTACGGAGCCAATAGCTTATAGGCTCCAACCCACGTGAGTGGTTTCAACCAATTGCTACCATTATTCATTTTTTATTTTTTGTAAACCATCTGCACTATATTCTCTCTTTTTGTTGTTTTACTTTGTATGTACATTTGGACACATTGTATCACTATGTTGGAGGGGTGAGTATACCCCCTCATTATTTATATATATATTCAATATAGCGCTCCACTTGCTGGTATATTGTTTATACCTTTTTTTCTTGAATTAATATTAGGATTATGTATTATTGCTGATTTCTCAACTGTATGAACTTCATGTATATATGTTGTAACCACAGCATTGCATACTGCTTTAATTCACTAGTTTTTTTTATACATATGTTTGCTATATTTCTCTCTTACTGAAAAGAAACAATTCAATTAACCATAATGCAAGGTGTTATGCAATGCATAAGATGAAATAAAAAGTATATGTGTATTCATTAAACATATAATACATAAATATACATTTAAAAAAAATGTTTTACTTTATTTTTTACTTTTGAGTTCATATGTGAAGTAAATCAACATTAGCTGACTATTCTCTAGCCATCAGTCATCTTTTATTCCCATCAGTCATCTCCTTTTTTTGGTGCCACGTGTGTAATTCAGAATCGTTAATTAAAATGAACATGCTCAGCCATTGCGCATTAGTTTGTAAATCGGCTACATTTCAGCTTGAAGTTTGGGAATTCCACTGATCACCTGATTAGTACAAATTCAAATAAATTGCAGTTTGTTATGAAACAAATCTTGGAGTCTAATTTGTACCACTCTACCCTAGAATATATACTCTAGAATGCAATGACCATCTTGGAGTATGACATGCTCTCCTTTTAAGTTTATAATTTAGAAACAAAATGAGTGAAAATCTAGCCAGTAAATAAAATAATTTCACCTAAACATGTATCAGATAACCAAAAACACAATTCAAACATAAGTTACATAGTTACATAGCTGAAAATAGACATGTGTCCATCAAGTTCAGCCTTCCTCACATTTGTTTTTTGCTGTTGATCCAAAAGAAGGCAAAAAAAAAAAAAAACAGTTTAAAGCACTTCCAGTTTTGCCACAAACAAGGAAACAAATTCCCTCTTGACCCCAGAATGGCAGTCAGATTAATCCTTGGATCAAGAAGCATTTACCTTACAAGTGAAATAGAAATATAACTTAAAATTGGAATTTCCCCACATGATGTGTTAAAATGAAGAGCAATCGTTGCACAGAGCATATAAAAAAAAGATCAGAAGATTGTAGTGTTAAGTATGTACTTTTCTTTATATCCTCTGTGCAGTGATTCCTCTTCATTTTAACACATCATGTGGGGAAATTCCAATTTTAAGTTATAGGCATAGGCAATAGGCAATAGGCATAGGCAATCTTCGGCAATACAGATGTTTTGGAAAACACCTCCCATGATGCTTTACCAGAATTATGGGTCCAAGAGCATTATGGGGGATGTAGGCCACAACAGCTGGTATGCCGAAGGTTGCCTACCCCTGGTATGGTGTGTCTGAAGCAGTACTGAATTTAAAGATCCCACTATTTCCCCATTTTTCTCCTCTACAGAGTAACTCTTGCTTGTTTAGATAAATCCTTTGGGGAAGTTCAAAATTTAAAAGTGTTCAATGATAATGAACTTGACATGGACATATTTTGTGAATAACAAGTCCTCTTTAAGCAGGTTGACAAAAAAGGGGTTGATTTTTACAAAGGAACTAACAAGTACTAGGTATATTTAATATATAAACCTCGGTAAGGAATGAGTTTCACACTTTAGAGATATTTCTCATATTTTTCTCTGCCAAGAATCTGTTCTTTCCCCCTATATCTTTGCAATAGGTTTTAAGTACCACTTCACACCCATAAAGCACTTTAGCGCTCAGGGGAAAACTGTAGAATACAAATGAGTCCTGTAGTCATTTAGTCTACTGCCCACCATCACCTCCAGAGTGAATGAAAAAGTTAGTTAATTTATCTCTTCTCCCATCCAGTGGCACTTGATCCACAGCTGGCCCCAACCCCTTGACTGATATCATCTTCATGATTTCAGCTAATCCAATGCTTTCACAGCAAAAATGCCACAGTGCAACAATTAGATGATCTCTTTGAGACTCAGTTCAGAGTGATAGTCACTAGAGGCATTTAAACCCTTCAATGAAAATATCGCCATACCTACAGAACAGTAATTTATTTATTTATTAAATATTTTACCAGGATGGATACATTGAGATTTCTCTCGTTTTCAAGTATGTCCTGGGTCCACAAAACATTTTATTGTTACAATAGGATACAATATTACAAACTACACACATATATATATATATATATATATACATATATATACTCATATACAGACATATATAAATTTAATAAATAACAGGTAATAGATATATTCAACCATGACAGGTGCATTCTGTGCTGAGGTATATTGCCATAGATCTCTTTAAAGATTTTAGATTGAATGAAGATTTGACTGTGTTCTTGAGGTTATTCCATAATCGCGGTGCGCTGTAGGAAAAGGAGGATTGAGACACTTTATTTTTTAATTGCAGTATGCTAAATATCGTGCTAGTACTGGATTAAAGGTTAGAGCATTCCACTCAGGTAGGGTGGGAGCTTCCCAGAAATGCTCTTATGCACGAGACTGGAAAGATCAAGAGTGCGTCGGGATTTCAGCGACAGTCAGTTTAGCTCTTTTAACATGTCACAGTGGTGGGTAAAATAATTACATTCTAGTACAAAGCGGCAGAACAAATTATATAACGTATTAAGTTTATTAAGGTAGGTTTGCGGTGCGGGTGCATACACTACATCCCCATAATCAATGACCGGCATTAGCATTTGTTGCACTATCTGTTTCCTTACTGTAGGGCTTAGGCAGGATTTGTTTCTGTACAGGGCAGCTAGTTTTGGGTAAAGTTTTGAAGAGATTTTTTCAATGTGAAGGCCAAAGGATAGATTGGGGTCTAGCAACATACCTAGGTATTTAAAAGAGCAGACTGCTGTCAGTGTGCCATTTGAATTTGTTCTGATACACAATTGTTGATTCTGTAGTTTATGTAATTTAGGTACAGTTCCAAAGATCATTGTATTGGTTTTGTCAGTGTTTAGGAAGAGTTTGTTATCCACTATCCACTGTTCTACCTCTGTGAATTGGTTTTGAAGCACAGCCTCAAGCTACGGTAGCTTCGCTTTACTAGCGTAGATTACAGTGTCGTCTGCATACATATGTACAGAGGATTTGCAGACGTTAGGCAGATCATTTAGAAATAATGTGAATAGCAGGGGGCCGAGTATGGAGCCTTGGGGAACACCACATGTGACTGGAAGAGGGAGGGAAGCACTATCAGAAATGGCCACATATTGCAATCGGTCTGAAACATACGATCAAAACTAGGTTAGCGGACGATCACCAACGCCTGAGTTTTTAAATTTTTGCAAAAGAATGCCACGGTTACTCTGTCAAATGCCTTGGCAAAATCAAGGAAAATAGCTCCAGTTAAGTCTCCTTGTTCCATGCTAATTTGGATGTCATTGCAAACTTTTAAGAGGTCAGTCGAAGTTAAGTGATTTGGACGATGTTTACATTGCAGGGTTAAAAAAAGTAGGACATGGCACCCAGACCACTTCAATGAGATTTAGTGGCCTGGGTGCCTTTAATATACAGTAAGTATTCCATTTTAATAGAAGTTTATAAGAGTGAAGATCTATTTGAGAAATCAACACTTTATCAATAAAATAACAAATGCCTCTCTAGCTGTCAGACAGGAAGGTCCACTTTCTTTTTGAGCTAACGAAAGTGGCAGCTGTGCTATTTTGCCTTATGCTCCCCTGTGCAGTCGCACGAGCCTGAGTGTATGCTTTATTGTGCGTGCGCATGTCTAATAGTAAAAGTATGCACGCACAGGGGAAATAGATACACAGTCTCTTCTAAGGCAAAAGGGAAGAGATTTCAAAGTCTGCAGGCGTAAGGACTGCAACATTTGCAAGCTCTATTTAGATATACCCCAATGACAACTTGCATAAATAAATGCATTCATTGATGGTATATATACTAAATAGTGATTTTTCTTCTTCATTCTAAGCGTAGACTGTTCCTTTGAAATAAAGAGAGCGAGAACTGTGATGTCACTTATAACAGTACAGGGAATAATGCTGATTATTATAGAACTTTGCAAGCATCCACATTTTACAGTTTAGTGGTTTAGTGGTTTAACTGTACTAATTTCATGGAAGCTCTGATAAAGACATAGCTTTACATTATATTGGAATTTTTAGAATTTTAGAAAGCTGTGTTGCTATTATTGCTTAATACTAATAATGGTATCAGGGATATTCCTAAAACCAATAAGCAGGATAGGGTTACCAATTGTATTTATGTATTTCTGATTAATCTACTGTATGTGATAATATTATGTGAAATATTGCAATACATGGTGTACGATTTAGTATCTAAAACATTTTATCCAATATTTCTGCAAACAATGAACAAATAAAGAGAACACTCAAATGTTGAAACTTAATAACTTGAATATGTATGCTCTGAGAATTTGAACAGCAGTCTACCCATAAAATTGATATTTTAATCTAAACATTATAACTAAGCATTGAGCGTTTCAAATAAATGTTATTCCATGATTTTTACATCAAAAAGTATGTGATAGCAAGTTCGTACAAGTGTTCAAATCTAAATACCAAATGAAACATCAAACTACATTAAAAATCCTTTTTTTTTTTTTTTAATTAAATTACAAATGAATACTTCTAAACATATGGTAAGTGAAACAGCATTGAGCCCAAGGTCTTTAATTGATTTACACAATGATGGGCACATGTATATTCAAATGACTGAGCACCTTACTAGCACTCCAGTTTCAAAACAGAGAACAACTGTTGAGGACTCCTTGAGATTTGATTAGAAAAGTACTGTGCTAGACATTTTATTATGCACAAAAGGATTTAGCTAACATCTGTTGCATTAAGATGCTAATAGAGCAGCATTTCAGAGCTTCTAAATCTCAATTGGTAGTTGCCATGGCAATTCTGCTTGTAGCTGTTGGTTACCTTGAGCTGCAGTCTCATGTTATTAATGTTCACAAAATAATATAGGATGCCAAGAGATTATGCAAAAATTCCGTGATTTTTATGGGTCATTACTCATTTATTTTTCTTTATCTTAACATTGGGAGTAACTGTAATGTTTGAGAAAAAGAAATAGACTTGCACATTTGTCGGGAATTTTGGTTGGCATGTGTGTGAATTTGTTGGAATTTTTGTTCAAAAGAGTAATCAATCTTTTTTAAACTGTGATATCTGAATTCTGAGGAGTGCTGTTTTGATAGAATAAAAGCAAGTTTGTTTACAGAATATATGTATTGCATATACTATTACATATACCTTCCAAGTGTCCCTATTACATATCCCTTCCAAGTGTCCCTATTTAGGAAGGACAGTTCCAATTTGCGCCTGGATCTCTCTGTCCCTCTTTTCTCTCCTAATGACCCTCCTTTCTTTTATTAAAATAGCTTTAAAATAAATCCAGTGATTTTGGCCACTTCTATACTGTGAATGTGCCATTTTTCTTTTCTTATTGCTTTATTTTATATTTTATTGCCTGGCATCCAGTTTTTCTTTTCAGTGAGGACCTCACTAAAGAATCCCAGGTCAGAATTATATCACCCACTCCTTATCCTTTGAGCGTTTTGCCTGCTCAATCAAATGTGAGTAAAATATATTTTTTTATAACTCCTGGTTTAGTTTATATAGAGAGCACTATTGTGTTTTTCTCTATTTTGGGTCTTTATGGTCTTTATACTGCTGAGATATTTTCTGACCACTGCTTCACACGTATCTTATAAATGGGGATTGTACCACTTTATATAAAACTGTATATTCAAACAAGTGCTGGTACTAGCTCTAGAAAACATGAGCAGGACTACATAAGATCTACATACTATTAGAAATATACCCTGTTGTGATATACTACACTATTTGGTTATTTCCTCTGTTTTCTTGTATATCTACACAATCTTTTTACAAGCTTTTTTTCTGATGTGGTATTGAGAAGAGACTCCCCTACAGCATTTGGCTGTTTATTTGGACATTTTTATTCTATTATCTTATTTAGATTTTCTTTAAGCTGGTTTAATTCTTCTGGTTTTTATCTATTATTGTACATATTTCTTATTACTACTGGACATTGTCGTATTTCTTATGGGGTTTTTGAGGGAGCCAAATTACTTCTAGGTGTGCTGCCTTCTCCTTACTATTTTGGTTTGGTTGTATAAGCGCTGACTCTTTGTTTTCCCTTTTTGATGTCTGCACATTGACTGGGCCACACCTTTACTCTTTTCTTTTTCATCCATTCTGTTATAGATATACTGGTGTGCTTGGGACCATTGCCTAATGCATGACACAATATAGGCCAAGTTTTAGCTGTCGGACAGATGGCCTTACATGTGACTCTAGAATTCTTTGGTATACAGAGGAGTTCATGCTAGACTCAATGCCTGCAAGGTTCCCAGGTCCTGTGGCTGCAAAACAAGCCCAAATCATCCCCCCTCCACCACCGTGCTTGACAGTTGGCGCAAGGTTTTTGTGCTCAAATGTTGTCTTTGGTTTTTACCAAATGTGGCACTGTACATTATGACCAAACATCTCCACTTTGGTCTCATCTGTCCAAAGGACATTGTTCCAGAAGTCTTGTGGTTTGTGGTTTGCAAACCTGAGCCATGCTGCTATGTACTTTTTAGTGAAATATGCTTTCTCCTGGCATCCCTTCCAAGCAAACCATACTTGTTCAGTCTTTTTCTTATTGTACTGTGATGAACTGAGGTCTGTAGAGTCTGATGTTTAATTATTTTTATTTTGTTGCAATTTCTCTAAGCATTGCACGGTCTGACCAAAAATAAAGTGAATTTGCTGAGATGTACACTCCTGGGAAGATTGGCACCTGTCTTGAATGTTTTGCGCTTCTGAATAATATTTCTCACTGTAGAATGATGGACTTTAAATTGTTTTAAAATGACTTTATAACCCTTCCCAGTTTGTTGGGCAGCAACAATTGCTTCTATAATATCATTGCTGATGTCTTTCCTCCTTGGCATTGTGTTAACACACACCTGAATGCATACTGCTAAAATGTTTTTTTATAGAGGTGGTCACACTTGCTGATGATCAATTAATCAAGGGCATTTGATTAACAGCACCTGTCTGCTACTTAGCCTTTTAATTCATATGGAAGCAGTAAGGATATACCTTGTTTTCACACATAGCTTCTCCATATTGGCTTTATTTTTGTTAAATAAATTCTGACACTGTCATGTGTTGTTGTTCATGTGAGGTTATATTTGACGAATTTTAAGACATGCTAAGCACCTGCTTAGAATTCTTTCTCCCATAACTGTATATTTAAATGCACACATGTGTTTATACACGCACACATACACACACTTTAATTACCACATTACATAGACTATGCATCAGGTCATTTTAACTGTGACAGATTGTGGCAATTGCAAATTAAGACAAGTCTCTTATTTTGCCCTATAACTGTCCATAAACCTGACTAAAGTATAGATACATGGAGTATTGATGTACTCTGGAGATTTAGCTGAATACAAATTGATGGGGAGGGGTACAGTAGTATGACTTGTTCAAGATTATTACAATTCACAGAGGAATTGAATTGTGTATGCAGAATTTATGTAAAAACTGATCTACTGAAAAAGGCTTAAAATATCTTGTGGAAAAAGGTCTAGATGGTCTAATTTTGCAAAACTGAATGACACAATGGGAATAATTTAAATGTGGGGCCTGCTTTTGCATCTTAAATAATAAGGGGACTACGTAAAAAAGCCTAGCTAAATTACCATATTTATTTATAATTTAAGCAGATGGCTTCCCACAAACCTGGTTAGTTATACTTCTTGGATATTGCTTTAACTTGTGGAATGAGAACAGTAATTTGTATGTTTCTACAATAGAACACATTATCACTACTAATCACAAAAGTGTAAAATGTAGATGAAAAAAAAATACAAAATAAACAAAAAAAGATGTCATGGACACAAGAATTATTCAATCTTTTTATCAAATTACCTCCCATCACTGGCCAGTGAACACATTTCAATGTTCCTTTTCTCATATATAATGACTGATGTTGCTAAATAAAAGGCAAACAGGGTTATTCACTAAAGTGAGAATTCAAAGTGAATTAAAAGTGAATTTCAAGCTCAGTAAAAAAAGCATATCTGAGAACATTCTCTAAGTCAGTTATGCTTTTAGTTTTACTATTTTGGCCATAATGTTGAAATTCGATTTGAATTCACTTTAAATTCTCACTTCAGTGAAAAACCTTGTTACTGTGCATATATGACTTGACAAATACACAGTAGCATCCTTCAGCATAATCTCTAACCTGAACCCCATTAAGACACAGATACCATTTTACTGTTGGAAAATTGCAAATCCACAGCTTTATTAGATTATTATAAAATATAACAAAATAGGGTCATTGCCAACAAATATAACATAATATGTTTTAAAACCAACCTCCCCCAATACATAAATTACCCCTGGCAATGACCCTGCATAATAATAATATATGACAATATAAACACCAAATTAGAACAACCAAACAGCCCCATTACCAACTGCTTAAACTTTAGGGGTGTACCGAGACACCCCTACCCCCCAGGTTTGGAGCCACCGGCAAGCTTGAACCTACCAACCAACTGTAACACTGCCTATTGCACAATAAACCTATCCAGGCACCCCGCTCCCCCCCTCCCCAATTTCACCTGGCCATCACCCGCCACTGTGAAGAAAACAGGAAAGAACCCGCTAACCAAGAAGGAAAAGGGGAGTGTCGGCGGGTCAACTAATTGGTAAGATTAGGTTAATTAAAATGGCCACTACCAAAAATGGCCGAAATATATATCCCTACTAAGTCCCACACCCACTCCCTGACTGACAGTTAATTTAACTTGGTTACAATGCCTACCTTCTGGCCTTGTCAAGTCCCATTCCTCTGGCTGTGCTGTTCCATGGGCTACAGTCCCTGATGTCTCCTGAAAGGAAATGCACTTCTATGACCTTATGAATGTCTGAGAATGTTTACTAAGACCCTTACTCCATCCATGCTTAAAGGACCACTCTAGGCACCCAGACCACTTCAGCTTAATGAGGTGGTCTGGGTGCCAGGTCCAGCTAGGGTTAACCCATTTTTTCATAAACATAGCAGTTTCAGAGAAACTTCTATGTTTATGAATGGGTTAAGCCTTCCCCAATTTCCTCTAGTGGCTGTGTCATTGACAGCCACTAGAGGCGCTTGCGTGCTTCTCACTGTGATTTTCACAGTGAGAGCACGCCAGCGTCCATAGGAAAGCATTATGAATGCTCTCCTATGTGACCGGCTGAATGCGCGTGCAGCTCTTGCCGCGCGTGCGCATTCAGCCGACAGGGAGGAACGGAGGAGGATCGGAGGAGGAGAGCTCCCCGCCCAGCGCTGGAAAAAGGTAAGTTTTAACCCCTTTCCCCTTTCCAGAGCCGGGCGGGAGGGGGACCCTGAGGGTGGGGGCAACCTCAGGGCACTATAGTGCCAGGAAAACGAGTATGGTTTCCTGGCACTATAGTGGTCCTTTAATGGGGACTTCTCTGTGGTCTCCTGAAAAATTGGACATTATAAAAACACTAAACAATATACAGATCCTGAATCAGGACGTTAAGACTGGCATTTGACTTTGTAACTCTATCCTATCTAGTTTGGAATCAGAGGATTCATGTCTGCATGCTGTATGTTGCTGAGTGACATCTTATTATGATTTTATATCTTGTCATTTTTGTACAGAGGCTAGACTATATCATAAGTAGGGCTGACCGATCAGCATGTTTTCCTGTATAACTTATACATGCAGTCAGGCTGCCAAAGATAAGCAACATCCTACAGTATATAGAATCCATTAACTGTTGGATATCTCAATGACTAATGATTTATTTTGTCCTATGTAGTATGTGAAGGCTACATAGTGTAGGGTAGCACTTTTCTTGTGCTGTCCATCAATATGAATGATTGACTCAAGTCCAGGAAAACATAGTGAATCTGAAAACATTAATAAATCAGACCAGTAAGCCGATATTCAGAGAAAACCTTGATTTCATCTGATAATATACGTGCATATCTTGGATATCTGCAGAACAAGCTGTTCTCACCTGATTGACATCAACCACAGTGCTGTTAAATGAGGCACTCTGCCTACTTATTATCCTAATAACACCAAGCATATTAAATTGAGCTGAAACAGAGTAATCATTAGCATTACCTTGATTGCAGAAAGTTAATAATTATGATTATACTTTTGAGACAAAGCTCAGAAGATTTTTTTGTACATTGTATTTCCTACCTAAACTACTTTAACAATAGAAGTTTTTTTATATGCATATGAGAAAAAGTACGTGCAGACATGCTGTAGAATATCATTTCACGTATAATACAATGAAAAGAAGCAATTTACAAAATACTGAAAATTGAGACACTTCTGCAGGACTTATATTAGTAATTATATAAAACTACACTAAAGTATAACTGTCACTTCCAGAAAAGTGAGGAATGTAACGAACAAATGCTGTATACATGTACGGCATTTTCTCCAGCACTGCAGTGTATGCGCATGCACTATATTTTACCTGGAAAAGCATGTGAATAAGAATAAAAGACAATATGGAAAAATGTATAACCAATAGTTAACTGTTAGTTAGCTATAATGTTGTGCTTAAATTGAGAAAGTGAAATTTTGCTTTCTTTAAAGAAGCTCTTAATAAGAACTTCCATGAATAATTGTAGAGGTAACACAATCCTACCAGGTAAAATACTCCGGGGTATCTCGTTTTTACAAATATATAGTTTTGCACAGAAGTGTTGGATTTATAGTTTTAGTTAACCCGTACATTTACAGAGAGGTACTAAAATAATAGCATATAATCACAATACCATGTATATCACATTAGATAAGACAAGAATAGATTTTTAAAAAAAATGCTCATATACTACGCTTGTTGGTATTTTTAATGACCCTGATTAGTATTATCATTATTCAGTAGGCATTTGTTTAACAACACAGCTTCCTAAAATGGTTAAAGATGCAAAATATGCCTGGTTCTGATTTTCATTTGTTATTTAATAGCTGAGCTACATTTTGTCCTTAGTTTCATTGATTATACTGTCATTACTGATACTCGTATGCACTTTGATAAAAGAACTGCTTATGGCACATATCCCTCTGTGAGCCTGCTGAGGCCTAAAGTCGATCAAAGGCAATCATTAAAGCTGCTTGCCAAAAGGCTCATAGAACAGATAGTGTGTGCTATACGCAAACACACTAACTCAATAACTCCAGTAATGAAGGGATTGCCTGGGTAATGGGGGAAATATTGGTTCATGAGAACTGCTCTCAGGAGAACCTGCTTTTGTATATGTGTTTACATGTACCATGCTTTATTTTCAGCTTGTCATCATGGCTGGGACAGTTCTGCTTGCATACTACTTTGAGTGCACAGATACTTTTCAAGTACACATTCAAGGCTTTTTCTGCCAAGATGGAAACCTAATGAAGCCTTACCCAGGGACAGAAGATGAAAGCTTTATCTCTCCACTGGTGCTGTACTGTGTGCTGGCAGCAACACCAACAGCTATTGTAAGTAATTTATTTGCTAAATGTGTTTAATAATGTATGTGGCATATTTAGTTACACGGAAAACTGTCATTTTAGTTCTGTTCAGGGAAAACAGCAATATGACTGCAAAACTCATACTCATCTAGATGTTACCTTGGCTCAATTAGCTTGCCTATAGTCCAGGTAAGGGTTATACAGTCATATGAAAAAAGTTACATTTTTGTTCATGCTAGCACACAATTGTAGTACAAAACAACATTTAAACAAAATATATTGATGATCAGAGATACAAAGAAAATAATTAAATGTTGTGCATTTGCATGCTTCATTTAGCACTCCAAAATTCGATAATATTTAAAATAATGTTCTTTAGTGATAGACATTGTCCTCCATTTCACCAACGCCTTGATGTTAGCATGTCTACAGAAAGGTTTTATTTGAACAGATAGAATAAGAAAGAAATAGAGAAACTTTAAGCAGGTTGGTAGAATAATACAGCTTTCATTATACCGAGACACTCATTTTAATGGTGACAATTTCAGACAATTTATCTCCCTGAAAATCCTGGTAGTTACAGTCCAGAGCATATTCCAGACAAGTAGCCCTAATCCTTTGCCTCCACATGTAAATCCCCCTAACCTTAGTATCACTAATGCAAAGGACCAGCCAATCCCTAAACTATAATCTTACCAAACATCTTCTCTAATTGTAACCTTACTCTGAATCCTGGCATTGTTATGACTTCACAGTTCTCAGGCACACATTGAGTATACTACATTCTTTTGCACGCAGTGATATTAGCACTTATCACCATTGGCAACATTTAAAATGGGGCTTTTCAATAGCAGCTTTCCAATGTCTTCACATTAAGTATACTTGTCAGTATGATGCTGTGCCCTTCTCTTAGAATTGGCACTTGTCCCACTCACTCCAAGTTGAAGATCACTTTTCAAATCAACACAATCCACTTTGTATGGTTTTTTTTTTAACTTCTTTCCTGCAAACCATTGCTATGAACATCTCATCATACAAGCAATATATAAAGGCTCACTGGGGCCAAGTAAGCTATTCATCAGTACATCATGGGTACAAAATGTAGGTCATATTTGGCAACAGGTATTTTTTAGTATTGTTTCCTTTATGTAGTGCAGAGACATTGATAAACAGTCTCCTTTGTTCCCTCTTTTATGCTCAGTCCAAATCTAGTGAGCATGATTGAAAGGATAGCAGTTCATGTAACTGTTACTAGTGTTCTTTTAGCTATTCTTTGTTCAGTCCAGAGAACGTTTACCAAATTCCAAATGGTTTTATAACACCTATCTTTGAAATACCACATTGTGATGCAGATCTTTATTCGTTTTCAGTATAATTGTTGATGTATCAAAGTAATTTGATGCATTAATAATCATGTATTAAAAATCTAATTTCCAATATACTGATCTTAGATTTGTTTACCACACATGCCACAGACTAATTAAATGATAGTTATAATTTGTTGGATTTTTTTTTTTTTTTATAGATTTTTATTGGAGAAATAACAACGTATTTCATAAAGTCTACAAGAGAGAACCTGATTATTCAAGAAAAAATGATTTTGACAGGGGAATGTTGTTACCTGAATCCATTAATCAGAAGAATTATTCGGTTTACAGGTAAAGATCATTAACGTAACATATTGCACTTCTCAATGTTTGTTTATGTGATCTAACACATTTTTTTGAGTTTATTTAAAGTCTATTTAATAGTGGACAGACATATAGATTGCTGGAATTTGAAAAAGAGTACGTACATTAATATATTGTTACATTAAAAAAGTGTAAGCTGCTATCTGTGTTTTAAGATATAAAATGTCTAGGTGGTGTGTGGAGTATTTCTAGAAATCCGAGATTCACTTTAAATTCACTCTGGAGAATTTTCTCAACATTTGGGTCACAGATCAAGTGATAAAGAGTAACCAGTAGAGGGATAAATAGGAGGAGCATTTAAATTGTATCTATATTAATGTCTTTTAAAAAATGTATAATATATCAATATATATATATTTATTTTAACTGCTCTAATTTTTTCCATCTATTGCTCCCTTTTCACTTGATCTGTGAATAAAATCAAGATTTAGTGATTGTCCCCTAACCATCATTCACCTTTTTTCCAATTAATTATCTATTATTTTGGTGCCACAGATGGAATTTAAAATCACGAACCAAGACGAACATGCTTAATCATTGCACATTTCTATTGGTATGGGATTTGAGTAAATTTTGGCTTGAAGTTCTGGAATTTGACCGATTACATGATAGACCAAAATTCAGATAAATCTCCAACTCTAATAATCAGTATTAGAAAGGTGTACTTAATAAAGTGTCCACTGAGTGTATATTATATACACTATATTTAGTGAATTTACAAGAAAAAAATCACTCAAAGACCAGGAGATACCTATTTAAGGTTTGTTAAGTTCAAATTAAATATAAAGAGATTGATCTTCTTTGATTAAATAATGAGGTGTTCTTTCACTATATACACTGATCAGCCACAACATTAAAACCACCTGCTTAATATTGTGTAGGGGTACTGTGGCATAGTGGTGGGGTTAAAACGATATGGTCTTATGGAGGAACTGAATCCCTATACTTGTTTGCTGAGATAGGTGATTTTAACCCCTTAAGGACACATGACATGTGTGACATGTCATGATTCCCTTTTATTCCAGAAGTTTGGTCCTTAAGGGGTTAAGAAGCCTTGTAACATGTAAAACTGTATTTTCTGTGTGTGCTGTGCCTTAATCTGTATTTTGGTAATAGATCACTGACAGCTATACACATAAGACATGCCTACACACATATCATGCTTGGCGTGCAGTTCCACACAATAGCTGCCACTGATATACACTGATCTCTCGAGCCTTCTGTCTCTGCAATTGCATGCCTGTTATAATCTTCAGACTCCGATTTCTGTGATGTCTCATTAAGGAGGCTTCTTGAAATCTTGTCTCACTAATAGTAAATAGTATTTTGACAATCAATATACAATGTATGTTTGTGTGTTACAGACTGCATAAATGTATCATTGTCACAAAGGAGTTAACATTTGCTATCTTATTGAGTTTGTAAAACTGTAAGTCCTCCAGAGTATGCAGTTCTAAGCAGGAATGGAATTTGTTTTAAATGCTAAAGATACAATGAACATCCACAAACCACTGGCAGATGAAGTGAATAACATTGATTATAATGTTAGAACAGCATCTGTCTATAAGTGGGCTATATTAGCTAGCAAATGAACAGACAGTTATTGAATTTCCTGTGTTGGAAGCAGGAAAAATGGGCAAGCGAAAATATCTGAGTGACTTTGACGAGGGCCAAATAATGATGGCTAGACAACTGAGTCAGAACATCTCCAAAACAGCAAGTTTGCTGTGGTTAGTACCTACCAAAAGTAGCACTGGTTAACCGGCATCAGGATCATGGGCTACTCTTCATGGCAATGGTGTTCTCTGATGGCAGTGGCATTTTTCAGCAGGATAATGCACCCTGTCACACTTTAACAATCTTTTAGGAATGCCAGAATCTTTTGTGAAAAGCCAGAATCTACATTAAGTCCTTCATTTCTGGTGTTGAAATGTGTAATAATTTTCATCTCAAATGTCTTTTGTTCATGAGGGTCTTTGAAACTCCCTTTAAAAACTTTAATCCTGAGGTTTTGGATAGAGTGACCAGTCTGGGTGAAGTAATGACCAGCATTGGTACAATATCCATTTTCCTTGTGGTTCTTGATTGAGTGTCTGTGTAGATTCATTCTGAGATGCAGCTTAAGGCCAGTTTGTCCAATGTAGCAACCTTTACACTGTACACTGTATCATGTACACCATATTTAGGGCTACAAGGAAAAGACAATATCTAAAAAAATAAATTCTGCACTAAAAACACCACAGGAAAGGTTTTTACAACACAAAGAAAAGGAAAACAAAACAAGAATCTCTCAAGTAGTTTCATACAACCCAACTCTAGAAGGAGTACTTAAAATTATTAAAGAGCTACAACAACCATTAATTTCAGAGGAACCCATACTCAAATACATATTTCCTGAACCTACCATACTCGCATTCAAACAACTGCCCAACATATATGTGGCAATAACACAGCCAGACACAATAACAAATCATACAACATTAAGGGATCGGTCACATCTGCAAATGTGGTGTACATGATACAGTGTACAGTGTGTGACAGAGGTTACTACATTGGAGAAACTGGCCTTAAGCTGCATCTCAGCATAAATCTGCACAGACACTCATTTAAGAACCACAAGGAAAATGGATATTGTACCCCCTGTTGGTCATCACTGCACCCAGACTGGTCACTCTATCCAAAACCTCAGGATTAAAGTTCTTAAAGGGAATTTCAAAGACTCTCATGAATGAAAGACATTTGAGATGAAAATGATTACACATTTCAACACCAGAAATGAAGGACTTAATGCAGATTCTGGCTTTCTCACACACTACCAAAACGTTATATAAACACACATCTTAACCCCTTAGTGATGAATGACGGACCCAGTCCCTAATGCCAGGCAAGCAGTTAACGCCGGATGACGGACCGGGTCCGTCATGGGCTAAAGTTAACCCCAGATCGCAGCGATCGCAGGGTTAACGCTCCTCCAGTCTGCCTCTGTATTCGAAGCAGACCGGGAGTACCCGATCGCGCTGTCCCTGCAGCAGTGATCGCTCTGATAGGCTGTCAGGGTGAGCACATTTGCTGCAATCCTCATCCCTGATCTTCTGTGTTCTGTGTCAAGTGCAGGGAGACGGATCAGCAGTGAACTGCTTCTCCATGTAAAAAAAAATAAGTTAAAGTAAAAACCCACTCCCCCTTTCCCCTGCTTTAGTAAAATTAACCCCTTCCCTGTCAATTGATCACTGGCTACAGTGATCAATTGGCAGGGATTACATTTTACTGTCATCTGATTTTTTTTTTTTTAACCCCTGACGGTCAACTTTTATTTTTTTTTAACCCTCAGGGGTTAATTTTATTTTAATAATTAATTTAAATATATTAAAATTATATATTTAGCTAGCTGGGGTGGGTGGAAGTTAGTGGGGAATTTGGTGTTAGGCTAGCTAGGAGTTAACGTTAAAAAAAAGTTTTAAAAAGTTTAAAAAAAAATGTTTTAATAACGTTTAAAAAAAAAGTTAAAAAAATCCCACCCCCCCCCTTTACCCAGTCCTAATAAAAAAATAATCCCTTCCCTGCTAGTTGATCACTACCTACAGTGATCTAATTTTTTTTAACCCCTTAGGGTTAACTTTTATTTATTTTTTTAACCCTCAGAGGTTCAATTTATTAAATTAATTAATTTAAATATTTTAAAATTATATATTTTGCTAGCTGGGGTGGGTCGGAGTTATGGGAAATTGGGAAATTTACTGTTAGTGCTGCTTACTGCTAGTTAGGGGTTAACGGTAAAAAATAAATAAAAAAAATTAAATCTGTGAAAAAAGTTTTAAGAAAATTTAGGAAAGTTTAAAAAATGTAATAAGCAAAAAAAGTTTAAAAATTAGTTTTGAAGAGTAATTTTTTTTTCAAAAAGTACAAAAAATACATTTAAAAATGCTCATTACCACTACACCTGGAACAAACTGGAGAAAAAATTATCCCACGCTAAGGTTCAAAATATGCCTTTTGAATTACCCCAGGGTGTATTCTTTAATAAATAGTATGTGTTTGTGGTATAGTTTCAAAAACCAACCAGCTAAACTACTCCAACATGGAACATGGACACAGTGTAAAACTTCAAAGTTAGAAAAAAACTGAATGGTTGCATCTCAAATGTGCCCCTTCAACATCCACATATACCTCACAAAGGTACATACGCGGGTATGCGGGTACTCAGACGACATACCTGAGCAACAGATGTAGTATTATACAGTCGTAGCACACATAAGGTTTGCAAAATATACTGTGCAAGCTCACTTTGTGTGTCAAAAAGGCAGAAAAAATGCTCATTACCACTGCACTTGGTACAAGCTAGCGGAAAAATGATCCCATGCTAAGGTTCAAAATATGCCTTTTGAAATACCCTGGGATGTTTTCTTTAGGAAATTGTATGCCTTTATGGGGTACTTGGATAATATAGCCTGGTAAAATACTCTAAAATGGGACATAGACACAGCGTTAAAATTTAAAGTTTGAAAACGACTGGAATGGCTGTGTCTCAAATGTGCCCCTACAATGTCCACGTATATCTGGCAAAGGTACATACTGGGGTATTGCTGTACTCAGCCAACATAGCTGAGCAACATATGAAGTATTATACAGTCGTAGCACACATACGATTTGCAAAATATACTGTGTAAACTTACTTTGTGTGTCAAAAAGGCAGAAAAAATGCTTATTACCACTACACTTGGTACAAACTAGCGGAGAAATTATCCCATGCTAAGGTTCAAAATATGCCTTTTGAAATGCCATTGGATGTCTTCTTTAAGAAATGGTATGCCTTTATGGTGTAATTGTAATATGTAGCCTGCTCAAGTGCTCCAAAGTGGGACACAGACACATCAAAACCCTCCATGAAAACTCACACTTAAAAACCTGAACTTGTCACGTCTCTTTTACAGCACTGTAACTTCACAAAATAATGTCTAGGTCATACATTGGGCATATTGTTTTACTCAGAAGATGTAACTGAGCATAATTTGGGGATTTTTATGACAGTGGTACATATCAAGTGTAAGAAATACTCAGCAAAAATGCAACATATATGTAAAAATGCAATTTTTCCCCCCTCACCACAAACATTGACAGAAATTGGTGAAACAATGGTGACACATTAAGGCACAATATACACCATATAAGATACCCTGGGTGTCTTCTTTATCAAATGAAAGCCCTTTGTGGGGTTATTTGAACAGTCACACTGCTATAATACCCTAAAATGAGACATAGGCCCGTTAAATACATCTACAAAATTCTAACAATAGAAACTGAAATAGCTTTGTCTATTATATGGCATTGTAGCTTTACAGAAAAGTGCCAAAGGCATACAATGGGGCTATCATTATACTCAGCAGATGTAGCTGAACACAATATGGGGTTCTGTGCAGGTATAGCACACACCAGCTTTATGAAATACACATTACAAAAACCTTGTTATATTTGTATTTGCCAAAATAAAGAAAAAACACAATTATACTCCAATATTTAGCAGAGATTGGCGATGAAATGGCTACGTAAAAAGTGTCAAACTAACCTTAGGTAAATAGCCTGTGATGTCTACTTTATATAAACATATACTTTTGTGCGGCAATTTTTTTTTCTGTGATGGCTACTAAACCTACAAGACAAACATAACAACTTCTAAATTTTTTGCAAATGGAAATTTTATTTAAGTTCTTGTATTTTGTGACCTGTAACTTTCAAAATAAGCTGAAATCCAATACATACGATGTACTCTATAAATCAAGACACATAAATTAATTTATTTTGAATTACTTTTTCTAAGCTGGACAAATTATGCACACGCTATTATTGCCAAAACTGTGATTTTTTTTTTTTTATATAATTAATGAGAATGTATCTATGTATATTTGACATCAAATGAAAGCCCTATTTGGCCTCTAGAAAACGATATATAATATGTGTTGGTGCAATAAATGACAAAGATGCAAATTACGTTTGAACACAAACAGCAAAGAATGCAAACTTGGCTTGTGTCCTTAAGGGGTTAATGTCTTATATAGTTCTTTTTCAATATTCTCACTTCACCTTTGTTGGATCAATTTATATACATACATATATGCAGCTATTTACTTGCATGCCCTGCTCTGCTGTTTTCTTGTTGTTGTTTTTCTCTTTTGTGTTTTTTTTTTCTTTTCAACTAGCTTATTGACTCTCCTCTGTTTATTTACTTTTTCTGGCTATTCTCAGCCAACCTGCACCTTTCACTTTCAGGCCCATCATCTGCTATTTATGACACCCACTCACCTCCCTTCCCTCCCATTCACTAACATCAGATTGATCAGTATTGCTTCAGACGTGAGGAAGAGAGGAAAACTCTCGAAAGCTTGTCTTTGAAATATTATGTTAGTCCAATAAAAAAGGTATTTTGGCATCTTGGCATCTTAGATAGATAGATAGATAGATATGGTGTGTCTGTATATTTGCATCAGTAAGAGTGCACTTGGTGTGCATCTGCAATTGAATTTGTGTATGTCGTTGCAGTCTCTATAGGTGTACTTTCATAGGTTTGAGGTTGCATTATTTATTTCTTTAGATTCGAAAGAAAAAGTTGTATTTGCCAAATTTGGAAGTGGACTGCAATGCCATGAAATGCCCAGACCTATTTTGCCTCCCAATCTGGCATTGTATTTGAGCATTTCTATGTGCTACATGTAACACATTACCCCAACATATGTCATAATATACTCAGATATGTTATCATCTCACCAACCATCCATTCTGCATAACATCACTTCACCACAATGTTGCCACATTACCACACATACTTATTTCTAATTCATCATATGCTTTCATATTGGCCATCCCATGATGTCATACTGCCATCAAGTTGTTGAGATACACTTACACATACATTTAAATAGGTAAAAGAAGCTACAAGTGTGCAAGCAAGATTGGCGGCAGCTACTCGAGCACTCACACAGTGCTACACATTTTTTTACCTATTTCTCTATGTCTGCGCTTAAACATCAGCTGGAGATCTTGCTTGTTTATTTTAATTGGACATTTAGCACAATAACAAGTATCACTAATTACTGCAATAATGATTTATTCAGCATTTATTTCCCTGGACTAATGCTACAGCAACAATGTACCCTTTACATTGATAACACTTTAATTTGTAGTTTTACAGAATAAGTGACATTCTGCGTGGGAACTGAAACATTACAACTTGACAGGCGGAGCAGAAGTCATTCAATGACTAATTTGTTCTTTGAATCGGGTTTAAAACACACCCACTAAACTCTTACTTTCTTGTGTTTCAGGCCAAATTATTTTTTTTCTATTAACAGATGACAATTTATTATTCCCGTTAAGCTGTATTTTTACCTTTGTCAATCACAGCATATTTCAAGCATGAGTGTAGGAATCCCTCAAAACATCTGGGAGGTACTCCATTTTGCCAAGAAAACCTTTATTTCCAATTCCTTTATTAAAATAGCATACTTTAATAAAATAAAAATGTTGTGCAGACAAAATACACTAGGGGGATATTTAATAAAGTATTTTCCCATAAAATATTTGCATGTTTATGGCTAATACCAAGCACCATAACCACTACCACAACCACCATTACCACCATAACCACAACCATGTTGTTTGGTGCCCTTATGACCTTCTAGGGTAAGTAGTGAAACTATTTAAGAACTGTTTGACAACTTATCTTGGCCATTGTAGCCTCCTCTGTCGCAGTCTTGAAGCTTCCTAGACTTAGCTCAGTGGAGTTAAAAGAATATCCTTGTAGGAGCTTCTAAATGACTTGCATCTAGTGGACCCCGGGTAAGATGTCAAACCATTCTTAAACAATTTCACTAATTACAATAGGAGGTCATAAGGGCACAACTTAGAGGGTTCCTTTAAATCTATTGGGTTTTGTATCTCTTGCTTATTTTGTACACTAACCATCATTTTTGAATGCATGCAATTTTTTCAGTCATGCATATCAATTTTTCTGCCTTTTTTTTTTAACAGAAAGTGCTCTATTTCACTTCTCTTTTATTTGCCACTCTGAAGTTGACAGCCATCTGAAATGGAAATTACTGTGAAAACTGCCATCATTTACAATGTAATAGAGTTTAACCACCACTTTTCAGAACACCTTGTTAGTTAACCCTATATTTCTTACATCTCCTTTTCCTCTTTATCTGTTGTCCCTTAGTCTCCTCCTCATTTAACACATGTATTTCCCCTGGTTATCCCATGTTTAACTAGTCTTGTGATGTTTATTAATGAATTGTTTATTACATAAACATGAAAAATAATAAGAAAAGCGCTTTTGGTTTTCAAAGGGCTCTTGTACTCTTACCCAACATTTAGGTCAGTATTAGCAGAACAAAAGTCTACGAGACAGCCTCTCCTCTAGTCTTGCATCTTTTAATAAGTGCCTTAAAACCCATCTCTTTAGGAAAGCTAATGGCCTCCCAGAGTAACCTCTACCCTACATACCTGTCTCTTGCTCTCTCCTAAAGGGCAGCACTCTACTCTCTCCTCCAGCTCTGCTTCACTCCCACCTTATTTGATTGCAAATTCCTGTCCTATTGTGTTTTACACCCCACCTCCTATAGAATGCAACCTTGTTTCCTTGCAACCTTGGTTGCATATAGGTAAATCCCCCCTCTCATAATATTGTAAAGCACTACGTAATCTGTTGACGCTATAGAAATGGCAATAATAATAATAATAATGCCTGCATCAACAAGCTGAAGTACTTTTGGGGTGTGGAGCGGTCCTTTGAAGGAGCACTGTAAGCACTATAATAACTTAATCTCTTTCAAGTTTTAATAATGTATTAAAAATGGCCCCCATTCTCATGTCATCCGCCGAGATCTCTTTCAACTGTATGGAGGCTTCGAAAGTGTGGCTTTCAGCTATGCCTCCAAGCCCTATAAATCTGAGAGCCAGTGCTATAACTTACTAATTCATACTGTGATGTCAGCACTGATAGTGTGCTAATGTTGATGGTAAATAACATGTTCATTTACATTTATTGAAGTTTTTAAGTGTGAGAGGAGATCCTTTATTTCACACTTGCAGGCATGCACAGTGTGGTGTTCACAATTGCTCATAGAGCATAACTGAATTCAATGATTCCCTATGAGTATTATTTGACTGGTGGATCACACAAGTGCCACACATCCACCTAAGGTCCGCAGTGCTTCTCTATGAGAAGCTATTAATTGGTCCAAAATGTAAGGAAAAGGTAACGTGTGAGGGGGCAGAGTAAACTGCTATAAGGAGACTTCAAACTTAGATTAAATAAAGGTAAATATGTGTCTCAAAATTAAAAATTAGACAAATTACAGAGATGGCAATAATATTTATGAATTTATTGTGAAAACATAGCTGAGATTGAATACATTTATCCAGAGTGTAGTGTTCCTTTAAGAGTAATTCACTCAAAAAATTATTGATTTGCCTCTGTATACAAGATTGCTTAATATTTCAAACTACACATAAGGTTGTTCTCTAAACAGCAGTGTTGCTGGTAGTAGGAGAGGGAGATGGAGCACCGTGTGGGTTACTGAAAAGTCCCAGGTCTGATTTTGGCACCATTACTTTGTTATTCCTGAGTCCCCTGTAATATGAAGAGAGCAAGAACACCTTAATTTATATAATTTGTAATGTACCATGTTTGTAGTTCATTATACAGCACAGTGTGGTGGTATTGCTGTGAGTGCAGAGCTTTCATGCTGTGGGTTGAAGGGTTAATACACAGTGATTCGGGAGTTTATCAGTATAAGATTATGTAATACTCTGAATGTTGTCACAATGGAATTTGTAGAACACAATCCAACGTTTAAGGTTGTGGAAGGGGACATACAATTTACTCTAGGCCAAAGCCCATGGTATTTGTGTCCTCAAGAAACATGTCTGCCACTGGTAAAAGCACTGGAGAAAATATATTTCTTCTATAAGGCAACAAATAAATTGCTATATGTGTAATATGCTCATTCCGTTTATATGTTCAAAAAAAGGTGTTTTCCAAATACCACATGTGGTGGGTTTAAAAGCAGTTGCACCTACTCATTGCAAGGTTTGCAATATTATGGTCAAACTTCACTTTCATAAAAAGTCCTTCTTTCCTTTATATATGCCCTTCCTTATTCTTAAGGATCTATACAAAACTACTACCATCTATTTTATCTAATATCTTTTGAAAAGGGAGATCTCACTTAGTCTACCTCTCTAGGGGAACCTAACGAATCATCAAATATTATTTAAACTATACGCCACACACCAAAAGTACAATCTAGTTATTGGCTTTAAGCTGTCATTTGGCCACTCACTCTTGTTTAAAAATATTGTAGTTATTGAATAAATGGCTGTATTTCCAGAGCCATGACTTAAACACAACCAACTAAATGCATTTTGATCTATTCTAAGTCTTAGCACTGTTATAAATAAAAATAAGAAGAAGAAATAGTAAATGCATTTCCTATGTTATACTAAAAAATACATTTTGATGAGATATGTTTTTTAAATCAGCATTTAGTTTCTTCCCACCAATACAATCTCTATTGGAATGTATGCATATTAAAAAGCACATTTTACAAATGTCTGGGTTTAGCTGAGAGAAGAATTAACCTTTCTGTAAAGTGCTTTTAAAATTAATTTAAAAAAATGGACATATTCCAAATGACAAGTCAGTAATATGTAATAGATAAGCCATGTTAACTGACAGATCAGAGACGTTTTAATCCCTAGGTAAAGCGTTCTTTTGTCCCTAAGCCTCAAGATATGTAAAAGCCAAATTCCGACAAGGCAATGCAAGCATGACTATCTATAATTTAGCTTCAGTGGTAAGATCTTTGTCTGCATTCCACCTTTATTTTGTAAGAACTATTTTGCTACTGATTTTAATGGAATAAAATAGCAGATTGAAAGGTGAAATATTTCTATTGTTAGGCTTGTAGTGCTGGACAGTTCCTCATTTTTTTTCAAGCAAGTTGTTAGAAAGAAATCCTTTGAATTAATGACAAAATAACATTAAAATTTAAACAAATTTTAAGGTAATGTCCATATATTATATGCTATCCAGTATATACAGCATGGGCCAAAGTTCAGAGTGGGTTGTAAGAGGTCAATAAAAATTTTTATTAATGAACAAATGTCAATGATATTATAGACAATGAATGCTTAACATATAGAGATTTCTTTGACTGGATACAGAAGATAAAATGTTGTACATTTGCTCCATTTGCCACCAATTGCATTGCTCATAACATTAGCTGAGCTGCTCAAGTATACGTGTTTTTTTCACGTACACCCGCTCCTTCAGATATCCCCACAGGAAGTAATCGGGAGCTGAAAGGTCAGGAAAACATGGCGTCCAATTAATCTGAGAATTTCTTGAAATTATCTGTCTCAGAAGGTCCGTTGTGACCCTGGCTGCATGGGCAGTAGCCCCATCCTGTTGAAACTACATTTCAGGACAATTTTCTCTTTGTGTCAAAATAATGGTCCTGACATTTTGAAAATAAAATGCCACTATTTTTACTTGTTGTTCCATTGTGAAATTACCCATGATGAATCTCCACTGACTCTGTTATAATATATACCTGCTGTATGAAAAAATTAACCACAAACAAATAAGTTATTTACCTGTCAAATCCTATTCTGAATTAAGCCTTGCCATGCATCCTTAAGTCAGTGCCTAGTAACTTTTATGTCTGTCTACTAGCATAGAACATAACATTTTAATCCATGGACAATACATACATATCACTGACACATAAGGACATATGAAATACAATATGGATTTTGTTAGGCATATTTAAGTACCTCTGGAGATATGCTATTATTTTACTCTATATATGCTTCATAATAATTCTTCTTTCATATAAAAACTGTGGTCATCAGAAAAAAAAATTTTTTCATTATTTTCCCACTTCGCCTAAATTATAAAATATTGTTCCTTGCCCTCCCAGCAGCTGCAAAATGCAAAAGTACAGACTGTCAAGACACACAAATAACTGCAAGCAGAAAGTCCACAAGTTTTACTTCATCCCTCTGTCCTGGAACTAGAGATAGTGATTATTGAATAAGTGTCCAGCTTACTAAACTGTGATAATATTCACCTCACTAGTGGCCCAGCGGCCTCCAAAACACAACTCACAAGAATAACGTTCTGGATTCCTCTTATTGATTAAAACCAAATGTATTTGACTATGTATAGAGACTTTATGCACAAAAATAGTAGAGACATAAAATATGTACATTGTAGACTTATTCAACTAGTGAATTAGTGATAGAGGAACAGATGCACACCTGCATTTGAGTAACCACTAGATTATATGTGGATTACATTTGTTAACTTGTCCTCTCTTGTTTGAAGGCATATTGATACAGTGATCCAATCATTGTTACATTTCCATATCCAAGTCATTTCTAAAACACAAGAAAAGAAAAGAAAAGACTACTTAGACAAAAGGATTATCATCACCTAGAGAAGCAAAATCAGAAGTGTCCAATTCAAGACATTTACTCTTATTCACTAATCTAGAATGATACATTTTAGGATCATATAACAAAGCAAATAATTGAGTTACACAAATTTTCCATTTCTTCTATAATGGGCAAAATTGTGTAATTACCATTTAACTTTCGTTCTGCGTGCCGCACAGAATGGCACGTATATCACTTTATGATGTTTGACATGAGACAGATGACACATTTAAATTTAGTTCTTTTTCTTCTATGCAGAAATAATTAAAAGTTTGAATTGAAGCAACAAAAAAATTCAAATGTATCAGTTTCTAATTTACATTTAACTATCAAGGAGCTTGGCTAGAAGAGACACCATTCTTGCTCCCAATTTCTCACTCCAATTATCTATAGTGTATTGACTAGATTGCAAGCTTGTTTGAACAGGGTCTTCATCAACCTGTTGTTCCCGTAAAATTTTGTAATTGTCAAATTTTTTGTTAAATTCCCCCCGTTTACATTATTGTAAAGCGCTGCGGAATATGTTGATGTTGTATTAACGCTAATAATAATAATAATATTAATATTAATAATAATAATAACAAACAGAATTGTAGTGACTCTAAAACTGGATTTCTAAATGTATGACAAAATAGCTAATTTATGTCTACATAGTACAGTTGTCAACTTTTGATGATGGTTTGTTGATGTTCACAAACATTAGCTTTTGAGCCATTTGCATTTATGTGCTATATTTTATATTGTTCTAAAACAGCGCACACAACTGGGGTTAGTTATAAAGAGAAAATCAGGGCCAAAATTCTAAAAATCAAGAAATCACCATGAAAAAAAGGTTTTTGGTAATTGTCCGACATTTAGAACTTTAAACCAAGTTTGCTCTTTGTATGTAACCTCAATATACTTAGTCAGAGTTTTGCGTGTTCTCTAGTAAGGAGTTAACTGAAGTTACTTTGACATGCCCTTGAACTTAAGTTGTCTGTTTGCATGTATTGATGTCTGGCAGTCTGCCACAGATGAAATGGAGTATGTAGAAATCCCTTTGGGCATCATGCTATGAGATTTACCAGCAACTCTAGCACATTACAGCAGACTAATCAAATAGTATTGCTAGTGGGGCAGTATATAATCAGTTTAGAAAATGAATTATACTTAAGCCAAGTAAAATTATCACAATCTCTTTCCATGCCTTTTTCTGGATTTGAATACCATTAAAGTTCTTTATAAATGAATATTTCAGAGGAAGGCCAATATTTACAATATTAGAGTTGTAATCTCACTAATAAATTACCATCAAATGTATTATTTTAATTGAAATAGGATTTAATCTATGTTAGCGTTTTCATGCTGGTATAGCCACAAGCACATTTAAAAAAAAAAACAGTACAACATCTTTAACATTGCAGTCATTAAAGAAAAAAATTTATTATAAAAAAAGATATTAACATATACATGTGATTTTTTAACTGAGACTAATTTAAATATTAACATATAGGAAAAATATCAACATTAAATATCTATCAGCATTAATTGCCCAAATCCTCAACAAGCTGTCACAGTGAACACTTGCCCTGTGAAAATGTTCTAATGCACTAGTGTAATGAGACAAATATTGAATCCAATGAGATAGACCTTGTGTATAGACCGGAGAGCCATTTAGACAACTCAGTTAGACAACTCTACTCTTTACTTATCTGGTATCTGGAGATTAAATCATTAGGTATCATTAAGTATTTTTCAAACAACAGAGTATCTCCACATCTTCAATTCCTTTTCGATTTTATATTACTAACACAGTAGCCTAACATACAAAGTAATGATTTGAAAGGTTTCTATGAAGCAACAAATAAAATCATCAAAACGTGCGACTCTTGAGTTCCAGGGGATCATCCATGTGTAAAAGTTTAAAGCACATTTTTTCTTCTTTGATTTATTCTGAAGAAAGAAATGTATATGTTTTTTTACATTTTCAAACATAAATGTATTATACTTATTGCACCATATATTTTTCTCTTTTTTCACCCACAGGGGTTTTTGCATTTGGCCTATTTGCCACAGATATTTTTGTTAATGCTGGCCAGGTAGTAACAGGCAACTTGACTCCCTATTTCTTGACGGTGTGTAAACCAAACTACACTGGAGCAGACTGTCTTGCTCATCATCAGTTTATCAACAGTGGAAACATCTGTACTGGTGAACCTGAAGTTATTGAGAAGGCCAGAAGGTCATTTCCTTCCAAGCACGCTGCTCTTAGCATTTACGCTGCACTATATGCGACGGTAAGTCACGCATATCACACTGCATTAACATGCATAGTTTCATCTTTCAGCTTTCATGGATTTTATGTTAAATGTTCCCATGGAGTTCGCTGTAATAGCTGGTTTAATATCTCCCACAGCACAATTGTATTTAATATATAACTATTCGTATAATTTACTTTAAATTGTTTTGTGTTGCTAAGCAGCCATTAAGTGTAAGTCGTTTTAAACAGTCTTTAACTATTGCAGTACGAGAAAAGTGTGTGAGGTAGAGTGCAGTGTGAGTATTTTATCATACAGGGACCTTAAAAGGAAATACAGTTGAAAATAAAGTCTGTATGGATTTTGTATTTTCTATAGACCCAATAGAGCCAATATTTGTCCCTTTAACTGGTTATGGTCTTCATCCAACTCACTACACATGGGGTGGACAAATGGATTGGCCCATTCATAAAGGCATTATCCAGTTACAATTTCTCAACATCAACTCAGATTGGGTGGAGAAAAAGGTCGGCTGATCTCTGAGGCCTTAGCTGGTTATACTTGGGGTGCAGGTAATCAGATGTTAGTTTTCCCTTAAATCCCATATCTGTCATGCATCAAACTGGGATGAAAGAGCCACTTGGCTCTCTCTTGGTAAATGGTGGGGTCACACAGAAACCATATTAATTTTTATTAGTGGAATAGCCATATAGCATAGACAGCACACTATGTTATATAGCTGAACAAGAAACAACGCTATAACTCCGATATTCACAGTGAGCTGTAGTGGTTATGGTGCTTGGAATATCCCTTTAAAATTCCATAGAAGATAAGTCTTTGGGGGGAGAAATGAGACTTGGATGTTAGAATGCTCTGATTGGTTTGCCAACCAATCAGAGCACTCTGATTGATATTACGTAGCCTAGAAAATGTCCCACATGATGTAATAACTGACATAGCTTGGGAAAGCCTTTATAAGGGCTTTCCCCAGAACATCTCAGTCTGAGGTGAGTATGTGTGGGGTGATGATGGATTCATTTTATTGCATCATGTTTTTAAATTTTCCAGGTTTTTTTTTTTTTGCAAATCTTTTTTTCTTTTCATTAGTTGCCTTGGGGATTTATGGATTTTAATTTGGCCCTTTTCGGTGTTGAAGAAAAGAAAAATTAGAAGAAAGAAACATGGTCATAAGTATAATATAATTTAAACAGTTATTAATTTTATTAGCCCCCCTCTCTATTAGTAGGATCAGGGGAAATGGGGTGTCCATGGGTGTGGGCCTCAGGAGGGACTAGATCTCCCCAATGGGTGGCAGCCATTATGGCCCCCCACCCACTGCCAATGGGAGCGGCCCTGGGGGAAACTTGGTGCTCCTACCTTTTAAAAGTATAGTTAAGGTCCCCGTCTGGTGGCATGATTGATCTGTGATTTTTTTTTAAATGTCCTCTTCTCAATGCCCACAGGTGGGGGCACAGAGGAAGGGACAATGTCCCCCTCAGTTATTTTAGTTGCCCCATCTTCATGGGATGGGACCATTCTAGCAACTTGGCAGCAACAGATTTTAAAAAAATCTGGGCCTAGATTTGAAATATTTGGTATAGATTTCATAGATTACAGTGGTCAGTCTGACTGAAATCAGGACCAAATTTAGGTCCCATTTGGGCCTGAAGTGCAAAATTGGGTAATTGTTGAATAGTGTGAAAAATGAATGGCTCCATATGCAGCTGGGTGGCTTTAGACTTTTCAGACTTTAGTGAATAACCCTGACATTGTTCAGTTCTGAAATGCCAATTATTAGTTTGTTAACTGTTTGCACTTATTGAAAGAAAACAGTAAGCATAGTATTTTGAAAATAGAACAAACTAAAGCATTTTTGATGGAGTATTGGTGCCCTCTAGTGCATTCTTATATTACTACAAAGACTATTATCTTCTTTATAAAACATTTTCTGATGCAGTTTGTAATACTGTATGTAAACTTGCTCACAAATTACATCCTTAGTAATCCTTACATCAGGAGATGAACGTGTTCTATATCTATCCTCCCATTCATTCATTGATTGATTGAGAACATCATCTAAGTGGTTTCACTCAGTGGATGAACCTTTGTGAATTATATGACAAATACACAGAAGTTACATTTACATATCTCAGTAAGTGAAATGTTTAATACTTAAACGCTGCTCATACCACCACTTCAAACTTTTGAAGGGTCATAGTGCTTGGAGTAATCCTTTAAGAGTAATGGAAGTTAAAAGCTCATGCATTCCCCAAAAATATATTGATATTTGAAACAATGTAGTCTCTGTTAACCCCTTAAGGACCAAACATCTGGAATAAAATGGAATCATGACATGTCACACATGTCATGTGTCCTTAAGGAGTTAAGCTCCTGCTCTATCACAGCTCAGATGGTATTTTGCCCACTTACTGTGGTTGTCAGATGCCTGCGTACCTTATAATGGTAGAAAGGTCATGCACTGCAGGCTTTAGTAAACCGTGAACAATAGTGTAATTCTAGCTAGTCAAAATCTTGGTTATATCATGGGTTTATGAATTCTCTGAAAGCTCTGGAAGTTTTGTTTAAATACATTAATGTGTTAGTGTGAGTTTAGGCATGTATAAAAGTATGTGCATATGTGTGTTTATGTGTGCATATGTTTGCATTCTGATAAAATATCAAATAACGATCCGTCCTTTAATGGTTTATGAAATTTTAGAGATCTGCCATGAAATATTATGGCAAAAAAATGTTAGATATATTTTTATTTAATTCCATTGGATTTTTTAATTTTTTTATATGCATTAACTTATTCATTCATATTCTTTTCAGATGTACATCACAAGTACAATTAAAACGAAGAGCAGCAGACTAGCAAAGCCAGTACTGTGTCTCGGAACCCTTTGCTCTGCATTTCTAACAGGGCTTAACCGTGTTTCGGAGTACAGGAACCACTGTGTAGATGTCATAGGAGGTTTCATCCTAGGAACTGCAGTAGCTTTGTTTCTAGTAAGTATGAAATCTTAATTCACTAATATTCCAGACTTTTTTTTCCCTTCTACATTTTACAGAAAACCTAAAATGTTCATAACTAGGCGTATTATGCCAAAGTCTTAATATCTTGATATTATTACTATAGAAACGATTTGTGTCTAAGCCATGTGTTCACATAATTGCTTCAGTTGGCAAATCCTGTAAGTCTGTGAATAATCATTACTGCCCAAAATAAGTCCAGGTATTTAGTCCTGACAACTGATGGCCTGATGCTACCTCTAAAAGACTTAATCACCCACAGGTGCTTTTTGCTCCAGTTACTTATATCCATATTTTGGTACCACAGCACTCATTTTTTGCCAGGTCCATCAACCAACTCCCCCGTCCAAGTAATAACTGAGGGAAAATCCCTGTGACCGGACATCCATGTCAAGTTCCCACATATGCATTTAATCTATGTAATTTTTAATCTACACATTAAATTAACAAATCAAACAGATAGCAGTTTAATTTTTTGCACTGACTGCTTTTCAAAATAAAAAATCTCTCTTTACAGTATGATTTGCTTTTTAAAAGAGATATTTGAATGTCACCTCCAAAAAAAGCTCAATTTGTTCATTAAAGGAACACTCTGGGCACCATACCAACGTTCCCAATTTAATCTCAAAGTCTTCTCTCCAGTGCCATTTTGTATAGCACCTGTACTTCTGTGTCTCTCAGATTCTTCAATCAGAAAGCCATGGACTTCCTTGAACAGAGGCACGGCAGATTGTCCATAGCTCACAAAACAGTTTGAAAAATGTAAATATTTTTCTCAAGCTACTGATTGGCATATAGAATAAGCTGTTGCTCTGGGCCAATCAGCGACATCCCTGTCGAAGGCAGTTGAATATTTTGTGCCTGGAGAATTTTAGAAAAGCAAAAGGGCAGGGGCAGAGGTAAATGGCGCTGGAAGGAAAACATCTGGGTTTAACTGTTTATGAACAGCTTAAGCCCTAACTGTAAGCCAGCACCATAATTAATTCAATGAAATTGTTCTGGTGCCGAAGGTTCCGTTTAAGCATTGAAACTAATTACAGGAATAGGTATGGCAGTGTTTGTAGACATAAATGTACAACTTTATCACAAGATGGCGTTGGTAGCACTGACAATACAAAACACGATTTAAGAAAAAAATGTATAAACCATTTACAAACCTAAATACAGAAAGAAAGACAGCTTGCTGTCTCTCACTGCTGTACAAACTTGATTTAAAATCATTGATGAAAATATTGGCCAAGATAAAAAAAATACCCTTGACCAGTAAAAAAAAATATGGTTCTGTTTCATTAAGTAATCGTGTGTACAATAAATTTTTCTTTATCACCTACTCCCTCTTTTCTTTGCTCTGTCTATTCCCCCACAATGCACCTCTCTCTCCTCAATCACCTTTTTAGACTGTTATTCCATTACCTGTCTATTATGTTTTTCATTTACACTTTTGCCTTACTTTAGCATGTTATGCGGAGCCTATCACTTAACTTTGCTCTTGTTTCTCATCAATCTGTGGATTTTTAGATTTAAATTCTGTTATGCATTACATTCTACTGAGAAGTATAATTTGAACTTTCTGCCGTGGAATGTGAATCAACCTCTATAACTTTATGTCCTTCTTATCTGCTCTACATTCACACAACCTACATTTATTGGTAAGAAAGTAGGAGTTTACTGCATGCATTAGAGTGGCCAAATCCATAGTTTATTTCAGAAATAACACGGATATAACATTATGCTAACTTCATAATTTTATACTGCAGGTAAGTCATTATTGCAGAAAACTGCTTGATAAATTTTTATTTCTAACTAGCAAACACATAAAAAATGCAGGACAAGTGGGGCGGGGCCTGACAGCCAAGATGGCCGGACGTGCTCTCTGAGAGCTCTTGCACCAGCGAGCACAGAAACGATAATCTGGACTAATCTAACATTGCCAGCGGCACACGGGGCCCATATAACGGTACAGGACCACACAGGGAATAGAACGACACCCGTCATGCAACGATACACGCTACTTGCACATGATCCGGCCACGTGGCCTAACCTGGAGCGGAGCCCGAGGCCTGGGAGAGGCGGCTGATCTCTCAGCATAGGACCTGCTCACAAGTGAGACCTGCGTACTGCCCTGCTGCCCCCCCCATGGACCGGCGGGGGTTATCCCGGTCATCGCAGGGGTTGACTACCCCCGCAACGTGGCTGAAACAAGCATTTAAACCTGCAACCAAACGGGACTGTAGAGGCCCAGTCAAAATGGCAGCACAGGCGCGACCGGCACCGAAAAGCACCCTCGCCAGGCCACCCAAGCACACTATGGAGTTCTTTGGCCAGTTATGTAACAGCCTATGGCCGAAGCTCCGTACCAAAGGTCGGTTCTTCCATCTAGCGATGAAAGATATAGCGGCAAAGATATAGCGGCCACCCGGCGCCACCTGGGCAGATACCTACCTCGAGCCCCCTGAGCGGCCTACAGCCAGAGACAGTGTCAGGGATTAAAGGGGCGAGAAATGACGACATGTCCCTCAGACACTGGCACTCAGCCTTACACGAACCAGAATGAGACCACTAAGCCTGCCCGACCCACTCCTCACTCAGCAGCACTGGAAACCTCCGACCACCGAAGCGCAACCCAGCACTCGAGAACTCGCTCTGACAGCAGAGAGGCCAACCGGAATGCGGCACAGCTTCCTACCGGCGACAGGCACGGGTGGAGAGCACCTCCAGGGCATAAGGGTGATAAAGCTTTAACGCGGCACCAACTCTGCCATTGTCCTTGGTCCACATATCAAGCCTCCAGAGCAGGCATCGGATGAACAGGGCGGACTGCACCTGAGACGGACTGTGCTCCTGCAGGCCCACATGCGGAGAAGCAGCATGAGCTCACCGTACAGGCTAGAACTAATGTACTGTTATAATTAACCCTTGTCCCTCTCTATACTGATATTGTATAAAGTTTAGCACACTGCATCCCGATATGGCACATAGTCTACACTCCACTTACAGCCAGTAGACATGCATTCACCGACCGCACCTCATCGTATACTGTAACCTCTGCTTGCCAACGTAATGTTCACCGCTTGATCATTTTACTTTATCTCTGTCATGTTCTCTATGTACGCTCTGTTTTAACACTCTCATGAGACAAGACCACAGGACGGGCACTAACAAGGTTTACCTCGCCTGCTCTGCACCCAAGCCACATAGGCATACACTACACCCAAACATGAAGTCTCTCTTGTTCAACTAGACCCCAGTGGTCTCACACTTAATACCTAGTTAGCTCTTGACACAGAATAATAAATCCATGTCTAGATAGTGCAGCGATGTTACTCTATGTTATGTAAAAAATTATAATTTATACTGTTTATTACTTGACCTATCCTTCCATAAAAAATATGTGCTAGAGCTATCATGTACCGCTATGTTCAACTGTCTAAAATGCGCAGGAGGATTGCCTTTGGGGTACCTCACATGCGACTGTTATAAGCTTATGCACAGCAAAAATAAAGAATAATAATAAAAAAAAAAATGCAGGATATAGTGTAATTACATTCAAAGCAAAAATATACAAGCTGACATATGCCGATAAAAATATTATTTATAAGGTTTGCCGTGGTATATTTATTATTATTATTATTATTATAAGCATTATTAATAAACGTACATTTACATTATATAGTCTTTGTGTATTTTTTAATGCATACATATGTTATTTATTTATTTCATTTGATATTTGTTATATAAATTAATATATAACAAATAAAAATGTTATTAAGGGATAATATTCAAGAATTCCTTGAGAAGAACATGGTTATTAGCCAAAATCAGCATGGTTTTATGAAGCACAGGTCATGTCATGTCAAACTAACTTGATTGCATTCCATGAAGTAAGTAGGAGTATAGATGACAGTGTTGCAGTGGATGTGATCTATTTGGATTTTGCCATGGCGATTGATACAGTTCCACACACTAGATTAGTGTTTAAACTCAAAGAAATCGGTCTAGATCAGGGGTCTTCAAACTGTGGTCTTCCAGATGTTGCTGAACTACAACTCCTATGATTCTTTGAATTACATAGATAGCCAGAGAATCATGGGAGTTGTAGTTCAGCAACATCTGGGGGCTGGAGATTGAGAACCCCAAGTCTAGATGAAAATTGTTGTTCTTGGGTTGAACACTGGCTTAAAAATACAGAGAGTTGTCATTAATGGTCCATTTTCAAGCTGGACAGATGTGGCAAGTGATGTCCCTCAGGGTTCTGTTCTGGGACCCCTTCTATTTAATATGTTTATAAATGATCATGCAATAGGCATTGAAAGTCATGTTTCAGTGTTTGCAGATGACACAAAACTCTCTAAAGTAATATAATATGTTTAAGATATTGCTTTGCTGCAGAGGGATTTAGATAGATTGGGGTGCTGGGCACTCAAATGACAGATTAAATTTAATGTAGATAGATGCAAAGTTATGCACTTTGGGGTAAACATAGAAACATAGAATGTGACGGCAGATAAGAACCATTTTGGCCCAACTAGTCTGCCCAATTTTCTAAATACTTTTATTAGTCCCTGGACTTATCTTAAGTCTAGGATAGTCTTATGCCTATCCCATGCAGGCTTAAACTCCCTCACTGTGTTAACCTCTACCACTTCAGCTCTTTTCAGCCTATGTAACTATGTAATATCTCTTTTAAGGTCATATCTGGTTTATTCATGCTCTGTTTGAGCAGCCGTCTTTAATTCCTCTTTAGTGATATGTAATGCTTATTTTCTAAGACCACGTAAAATATTATCAATGATAAATGCCTCTTATCAGTTTTTTTTATGGTCTGCACTTGTGCACAAGGTCTGGATTTAGGAACATGCACTAGTTCTCAGTACCTTCATGGTATTTTAATGATAAGAGGTTATTTTGCCTAACAAATCATAAATATCCCTAACTTCACTGGGCATGGATAAGCCAGGAGAATCAATTGGAAGAGGTGTTCAAATTTATGTATAATATGCATTTTTTATATTTTCAATAATAATACAAAATGAATGCAAATCAGGTATTGATATTCTTTGCAATACTCCTACTGCACATATACTATTTGGAATGAAGTCATTATTATAGAATTCTGCAGGGTTAGGTGTAAAACTATATTTGATTAACCAATTGGCAGAGATTTAAATTTGCTTTTAGAGCTGCTTAAAAAATACATAATGTATTATTATCCCATATATTAATATCCCTAAGCCTTATGATGCATAATATAATTTTATGAACACACTATACAAAAAAAAAAATCATCTTTTAAGCAGAGGAGCACTTTGGTCACATAAAATGTTATTGCTATCAAAAATCCACTTTACCAATAGCATATAACAGATCAAATTGTCAGTTTTTCCATTACGTGCTACCTGAAAGTATAAACTGCGATTCAATAGTATGAGTTATTTTTCAATGTGAGGATGGTGCTTAGAAATCTATCAAGGTATTATGCTACTATATTAATACTTAGTGTTCAGCAAATAAATATTTTAATTTAAATACCGTAACCATAGCTAAATTGGAATGGCAGGAAATTTCATATGCTACAATCTTCATTTGTGATTTTATGATAGAAAAAAAGTTATTGGCATCACATGGGGCATCACTGTGAATCACTAGTATTATTTGCTTGAATGACAGTTGGACCCACTTCTGCTCCAATGCTTTAAACACATTATTTATGCTGTAAAAAACTTTCGACCTTTTAAAATGACTAGTAGGGCTTATTGTCCTATAATAAACCAAGACAAGCTTTCGTTACCAAGATATTATATCGACATGATTACAATTAAGACGTTCAAGCACGTTCATAGGGATAGGTTTTAGTACCTTTGCTATTCCATGTAAGAGGGATTTTAAAGGCAGCCTGCCATCTATTCAGACTAATTTCCCTTAAAGATTCCATTAGAAAAAAAGGTCATGATGGTCATATGAATACAGAAAAAAAGTATATCAGAATTTCTGTTTTTTATCTTTTCCAATACCCTTACAGATTGATTTACTAGAGCCTATCACTGAAATAATTGGTTTTGCAGCAAAGCTACACCAAAAATGTTATCCATTAACTGACATAACTTTGCTGTGATGCCAGTTAGGAAAAGGTTCCAACCAGAGTTACAGTGCTCCTTTTGAAACTATAAAAGATGCAATGCCATTTGGTATTCACTGAATGGGTTTATAGTTTCACATATTCCACCAAAGGCTGTAAACGGTAAAGCCAGAAACAGTAAAGCATGTTATTTGGCAGATTAAATAAATGCAAACTGTAATAAGCGCAAGGGGCTAGTTAAGCATTAAGACACTGGGTGCAAATGAATTATTTTGAAATATGAATCACAGAATATGTTGTAAATAATAAATTATTAATAATAATCTAAAATATATGGAAAGTCGGAAAGTCCAAAGCTCCAATTCTTGAGATGGCTTCTGTTATAAAGATATGCATGTGTTCTTACGAAATAAGATTGAAGTTTGCATCATGATAATATTTCTTTAGAAAACATTACTGATTTTCATTCCCTGCAGGGTCTGTGTGTTGTGCACAACTTCAAAGGAACACGTGGGTCGCCATCTAAACCAAAACCTGAAGATCCAAGAGGATTGCCCTTAATGGCTTTTCCGAGAGTTGAAAGTCCTCTTGAGACTTTAAGTGCACAGGTATTGTATTACATTATATGTTCTTATCTATTTCTTGTGTATATCAGGCTTATCTTGTCATATGTTTGCCACCCCATGTAATTCACACTTTCTGTCTCTACAAGTCAAGGTTGTATTATTTCTTTCACAGTCATGTGGTTTATTACCTGCATTAGCCCTAAAACAGAAATATTTCCCCCAGCCCTCCACCCTAACCCTTCCATCTCCTACACAGCCAAATTACAGTTTCCGTGACCATCACCACTGCTGTGAGCTGTAAACTTGTAATGTGTTAAAAACACAACAAATTTAAAATGAAGTTTTTGAATGTTCCAGTAATAAAAAAAAGATGGAAACTATCAATGCATTTAAACTTGTTAGGTGCTTATAGCGAAAAGGTGATCTACCCAATTCAAACTGTAGGTTTTAAGAATATGGATGATGCAAGGGGAATTTAAAGGCTGTTTTTCACAGTTTTCCACATTTTATTTCCTCACAAACTGACAAATCAGTTTAGGATTGTAGTCACATTCAGCCCCTGACAGCCCCTATAAGTGCCATCGGTCTAATATGCAAATGGTAAAGGTTTCTTCTTTAAATTGCTTTTAAATTGATTTTAAAGTGAGATAGAAGAAACAGAGTATAAGTTGTTTGGCCATTCAAATCATGTTTTAGTTTATTTGCATATTCATTGGGTATCCATAAGTATCAAATAGGTCATTTGGACATTGGTACCAATGCACTCTGCTAGTTTGTTAATTCAGAAGAAGAAAAAGCTCCTATGCATTGCTAAGTTTTTTGTTTTTTTTGTGTTTAAGAGGTTTTTAAATGTACACTCTTGAATAAAGTGACCTTTATTTTTAACCCTGCAATGTAAAGCATTGCAGTAATTTAGAAACTGCAATGTTTACGTTATAGGTTTAAATCCCCCTTTTTTGGTTGTCAGAAAGTAAAATGTAATTTGTGAATGTATATACTGCCAAATTTTTATAAAACCAGTGCTTTGAGAATATTCTAAATCCTCTGTATGGGATTTTGAAGTAAAAGCATTGATTTTAATCCGGACAGTGAATCCATCTGGGCAATTTTTAAAAATGTGCTTTGCCCGAATAGAATTGGCTTTAGTAAATATGAGAATTGCCATTGCAATCAGAATTTTGTCATTTTCACTGGATTTTGTCCATCCGGACAAACTCCTGTCTTTAAATGAAATAAAGAGGGATGCACTCACCTTAACTCACCTATTATGTTGGAATACTGCCCTGCAGCCCAGTCTCCTGAGGGAGGGGATCATGCTCTGTTTCAGTATGTCACAGTACATGTTGGCATTCATGGTTCCCTCAATGAACTGTTGCTCCCCAGTGCCGGCAGCACTCATGCAAGCCCAGACCATGACACTCTCACCACCATGCTTGACTGTAGCAAGACACACTTGTCTTTGGACTCCTCCCCTGGTTGCCACCACACACGCTTGACACCATCTGAACCAAATATGTTTATTTTGGTCTCATCGGACCAAAGGACTGTTTGCGGGCTTTCTTGTGTATCATCTTATGAAGAGGCTTCCTCCTGGGATGAAAGCCATGCAAACCAATTTGATGCAGTGTGCGGCGTATTGGTCTGAGCACTGAGAGGATGACCCCCCACCACTTAAACCTCTACAGCAAAGCTGGCAGCACTCATATGTCTATTTCCCAAAGACAACCACTGGATAAGACTCTGAGCATGTGCAATCAACTTCTTTGGCCGTCCATGGTGAGGCCTGTTCTGAGTAGAACCTGTCCTGTGAAACCGCTGTATGGTCTTGCCCACCGTGCTGAAGCTCAGTTTCAAGGTCTTGGCAATCTTCTTATAGCCTAGGCCATCTTTAAGTAGAGCAACAATTCTTTTTTTCAGATCCTCATAGAGTTCTTTGCCATGGGGTGCCATGTTGAACTTCCAGTGACCAGTATGAGAGAGTGTGAGAGTAATAACACCAAATTTAACACACCTGTTCCCCATTCACACCTGAGACCTTGTAACACTAACGAGTCACATGACACCAGGGAGAGAAAATGGCTAATTGGGCCCAAGTTGAACATTTACACTTAGGGGTGTACTCACTTTTGTTGCCACCAGTTTAGACATTAATGACTGTGAGTTTAGTTATTTTGAGGGGACAGCAAATTTGCACGGTTATACAGGATGCACACTTACTACTTTACATTGTAGCAGAATGTAATTTCTTCAGTGTTGTCACACGAAAAAAAAAAAGTAAATATTTACAAAAATGTGAGGGGTGCACTCACTTTTGTGAGATATTGTACAAGAAATGAGGAAGGAGGACCCTACCTTTAATCAATCTAAGGATAAAAAGGGATATGCAAACAAAAAAAGTATAACTTCAAAAAAGGGAGATCTACTAAACGCTGCCCAGGGGATCCATTAACTGGAGTACTAAATTGCATCTAAGTTCCAGTTCCCCTAGTGTCCGACTGACGGGAAGTTAGTGTAAACGAGGTTAGGGAGAAAGAAAAGGCACAGGGTCCACAGAGAGCAAGGGACCAGATAATTTGGTCTAAACGCAGATGAAAGGCCTCAAAGAAAATAAAATCTCTCAATTCACAAAATCTCTCAATTCAGAGTTATCTCAACACCGTGGTCTGACTACTAGTGTCTACCTCAACCAACACCAGGGCCGGCGCATCCTATAGGTGACTTAGGCAGTCGCCTAGGGTGCACCGGCCTGGGATGGGTTGCAATTTTTGACCTACCGGGTCACTCCATGTAGCATGGTAGGGCTGCGCGGACCACGATGCAGGAGCTTCCTGTAGCCGGCCGGATTGAAAGAAAGTGCTCTCTCAGTGAGCACTTCCTGTCAGTCTGGCTGGGTACAGGAAACAGAAACTCCTGTACCGCGGTCCGCGGCCACCGGGCCACACTACACAGAGGTAGGAGGCAAAACAGGGAAGGGGTGGGAGAGACCACTAAGGGACACTGGGGGGAGGGAGAGGAGGAGAGACCACTAAGGGACACTGGGGGAGGAGGGACAGGAGGAGAGACCACTAAAGGACACTAAGGGGTAGGGAGAGGAGGAGAGACCACTAAGGGCTAAGGGACATTGGGGGGAGAGCAGACTACTAAGGGACACTGGGGGGGAGTTCTAAGGGACAGGATGGGAGACCTCTAAGGGACAGGGGGAGAAGTGGAGTTGAGACCACTAAGGGACGGGGGAAGTGGGAGAGATCATTAAGGGACAGGGGGAGTGTAATACACACAGAAAGGCTGAGGAAGGGGAGAAAGAGAAGCACAGAAGGGCTGATAGGGGAGGCAGATACACACAGAGGGGCTCAGGAGAGAGACACACGGAGTCACTTGTGAGGGAGACACACAGAGGGGCATGGGGTGAAAAGAGACACACCAAGGAGCTGGGAAGAGTAAGACACAATGGGGCTTGGGGGAGTAAGACACGCAAAGGGGTTGGGAAGATGTAGGAGACATACAAAATTTTGTTTGTAAGAGATACACTAAAGGGGAGTGTAAGACACAAAAAATATAAAAAAAATTTAACAAAATAAATACAATAATAAAAATGAAGAGCTATTCCCATCTCAGCCCCTATCCTACCACACAAACCCTCACTTTCACACTGCACACATACACAATGCATCCTTACACATACACAGAAACACACATGCACAGAATGCATCCCTACTCACACACACACACACACACACTGAAATATACAATGCATCCTACACTCACACAGAAACACACCATTCTTCCCTTACACACACAGAAACACACAATACATCCCTTATACACACACACACACATACTGCTTCTCTAAATGCATCTCTTACACACACTCAATGCGCCCTTTACAGGCACACACACTGCATTACATTACATACACAGAAACACACCTAGCATCCCTTACACATACAAACACAGATTCACACAATTCATCCCTTGCACACACACACACACGCACAGAAACACATAATGCATTCTTTACACACAAACACACACTGCATCCCCTATACACACCAACTACATCCCTTACACAAACTGGTATCCCTATACATTACATTCCATAGCAACAAACACACATTACATCCTATACAATAACACATAACACAGGAGGAGACTGACGGCGGTGTTTTGAACATGATGAAACAAGTGTTGAGTATTTTCTTTTTCTTTAACCACTGCACTTGATAGCACTTTTTTATTTTTGTTACCACTATGGTTATGAAACAGCTGTCCATGAGTGGTTCACTGGCTTTGCTTCTTTTCCTAAGTTGTGTTTTAAGGCTGATGTATATAGCAAACACAGACTCGAATGAATCCATCTTTAAAATGGAATGAGGCAAAATGTGATTCTTTGTTAAACTAATTTGCATATGCCCACCCAGAATCCTTTGCAGTAGTCACATCACTGCAGATTTGTGATTTCTCTTGGAAAAACAAGTTTTATGACTTGCCTGGTGTACAGATTTTTGTTTAACAGAATTCAGGTGGAAGGGGTTTTCAATCACAATTTTTTCCGCACCATAACCTTTTTGGTTTTTGCTTCCTATATATTTATATGCCAATGTTGTATGATATATTATATTATTTTAAAACATTAATAAAATATTTGACATATAAAATCAATCAAATAAAAACAGGTGCCTCAAGCAATACATATACTTCATTCATGTAATACTGATCTATACCTGCTTGCATATGTGGTTTTTCAAAACACAATTCACCATTGTCACCACTTGGTGGCAATCTTATATCAACATTTCTACAAAAAAAAGTTAACATGTACCTTCTCTGTATATATATATATATATATATATATATATATATATATATATAAAATCTGAAGATATTACTGAATTTAAAAGTTGTCACTGAATGACACAAGAAAATATATATAAAAAAAGGAAATATATCACAAACAAAAAAGTAAAAAAAACATAAAATATAAAATAATGGAAAATCACTATGATGTAATGTCAAAAAGACAAAAATACTATATAAACAGTAAAAAAGAAAAAAAATTCAAATAAACTATAAATCTTTGTTGCTAATATAAACGATTTACACACAGCAATATTTTTTATCCAGAGCAAGACTTTGTAAAACCACTAGAATGATTGTATTTTGCTAATGAGACTTTTATATCTGTGCCTTATTGTGAATCAACATTGGATTAAAGCACAGTCTAAGCATGTTTGTAATCCAGTGGGGCAGGACTTCTGTTTAATTTTAGCATTCCCTGGGTTCTTTTTAACCCCTTAAGGACCAAACTTCTGGAATAAAAGGGAATCATGACATGTCACACATGTCATGTCCTTAAGGGGTTAAATTTATCTTTTTTTATTTTTAAATAATTCTTTATTGTCAAAGTGTATGCATATACATGAAAATACAAAGATGAAATGGTAGCATTACACCTAACAGGTAGCCCAAGTTGAAAGAGTGCAGATTATTCTCCATTACAACCACAGTAGTAACACATCTTTGAATAGTTGATTAACACATACATCTATGTATATAATTCCTATATCTTTATAAATAATTTCTCTCAATTAACAGTAACTGTTTTATACAGTTAGCATTCACTGTCAAGTTGTAAATTTCTTCTAAGTTTTGCATCTCTCTCCGCCACTAGGAGGATTAGGAAGATGAGGTATTGGTAGATCTCTATGTGTTGTGGCCTGAGTTAGGCTATTCATTTCTGACAAGCTAAGGTGGAGTGTTCCGACCTTTTGCTCGGGTGAGTGTCATGAAGTTTCCTCTGGATTTTCTGTATCTGTTATATATCAGGGTTAATGCAGAAAATAATTTCTAGCTATATTGCTCAACCTTGAGTAGAACCCTAACTCTTTGGAGCGTCAGCTGTTGAATGGCTAGTGCAATCAATAGACTGGAAGGGGAGGGTGGGATAACAGTGAGGATGGGGGTGAGCCAGGTCCAGCTAGTCTATTCTCCAACCGTTAATCCTACGACGTCTGGGCTCAAGGGTCGTACCTAGGGCAGTAGAGGGGAAGGTTCTTTCTTAGGAGTGCTTGTTGGGGGTTTGGTTAGTTGCATCTATTGGACTACTTTTCAGTCCCTTGCACTGTGGGTCCTAAGTGTTTGTATATATCTGGTAGTTGTTGGAGAGAGAATGGTGTATTTCCTTCATTATCCTAATGTTTTCGACCTTTTGTATCCATTCCCATAATAGATGGGGGATTCTCTTGTTTCCATTTGATAGGGATAAGTTGGTTAGCTGCAGTTATTAGGTGTTTGATTAGAGAATTTGTGGGGGGTTTTTGAGTATAAGGTATGAGATGAAAGAGGAAGACACCCGGTGCTAGGGATAAGTGTACTCCCAGAATAGTGTGTATGAGTTTGGCAATTCTAGACCAGATTTTTTGAATCTCCGGACACGTGCACCATATGTGCGCTGAGTTACCATTTTGTTGGTGGCATCTCCATCAAGTCTGGGAACATTTTTTAAAGTTTGGTTGGTGTATAGTGCCAACGTATTATCCTCTTATAATTACTTTCTTGCGTGGTGAGGTTAATTGAAGATTTGTGAATCAATTTCAGGATCTGTTTCCATTCACCATCTGACAGTGTCAGGTTCAAATCATTTTCCCAGCCCACTCTTAACCCTGTAAATTGCTTTGGTTGTGTGTTTTGCAGTACGGAATACAAGGTAGAGACCTAAGGTAGAGACCTGTTTTTTTTCCGCGTGTGCGTGGAGCATGTGGCACCGGATTCACCTGGTTTGAAAAAAGGGTTGTGTGAGACTGGGTATATTGGAGATGGATATGGGGAGATATCCGTGTGATTTCTGATGTGGGACCACAGCATTACGATTGGGGTGATAGTCGGATTTTGCGAATGTGTAAGAAAAGTTTGCCCTGATTTGTGCCACGGGACTGTATATATAGGGACCTGAAAGAATGAGTTCTCTATTGCGACCCATTGCTTGTTTCGAATTGGTGTCATTCCAGTCATATACCCTAGCTAGGAGTACTGCATTATGGTATGTTTCGATGTCTGAAAGTCCTAAGCCTCCATCCGTCTTTGGCCTGGTAAATAGTGTGTATGACATTCTTGGGTGTTTGTGTGACCAAATGAAAGTTGTGAAAAGTATGCGTAACATTTTAAAGAATAGTTTCGGAAGGGCAATAGGGAGGACTTGGAGTAGGTATAGGATTCTGGGTAGGACATTTATCTTCAAGATATTTATCCTACAGAACCATACGAAAATGGGTATGACATGTTGTGAGATCATTGAAAATGGCTTGAATTAAGGGTGGTTAGTTACAGTCATATAGTTGTGCCAGAGTGGAGAGGAGCGATACTCCCAGGTATTTAATGGATACTTTGGTCCATGTGTATGAGTATGTCGCTCGAATCTGAGTGTTTGTTGCATTAGTAATGTTTAACCCCTTAAGGACACATGACGTGTGACATGTCATGATTCCCTTTTATTCCAGAAGTTTGGTCCTTAAGGGGTTAAGGGTAGAATCACATACTTACTTATATTAGCTTGGGAGTTTGAGACCTTGCTGTATATGGCCATTTCTTGAAGTATGTGTGGGAGAGAGTGTATGGGCTCTGCGACTGTGAACAGCATATCGTCAGTGAATGCAGTGACTTTGTCGTCGACCCTTCCCACTCGGATGCCCCTTATTTGTGAGCTTTCCCTTACCCCTTGGAGGAAGGGCTCCAAAACTAAAACAAAAAGGAGTGGGGATAGGGGGAACAGGTGATGGCGTGATGGCTATCTGGGGTTTGGAGATCGAGGAGAGAGAGATGCCAGTACATTGCAGTATGCTTAAAAAACAAATGTATAGCAATAACAATAACTATATACAATATTATAGCAAACAGTCAGATATCTTTCTTGTTTCTGCTATAAGAATTTGGGATTGTACCAAAAATGCTGGTATCGATCCCTGTGATTTACCAGAGTCTACAGGGAACAGATTGGAATTTTACGACACCGCTAGTAGGTGAGTCGGGGGTTAAGTTAACTGAAGTGCGTGGCCAGTTAACTACCTTATGGCCAATAATGTAGTTTGAATGTGTGGGGATGGTTATGCGTGTTTCGATGAGTGTTGTAATTTGATGGAAAATTTTGTATGAGTAGCTAGTGATGGTAGATGAGTACGAGCTTTTAGGCAGAAATCCCTTAAGTGGTAACCAGTTGATAATGAGGTACCTAAGGGTAATATTTATGCAATATTTATAACTCCCAGTCTCTGAACAAATCCCCCAGACTAACTAGATAGGCAGGGTGTGGGAGGGAAGGTACAGGGTATAATAACAGTATATTATTTTTATTTATGTATTTTTTGTTGTCAACCTCACTGAAGGAGTATGAACAAGTGGAAAATAACCGACTAAGAGAGAATAAGTATTATATTACTTGCTATGGGCCCGTCACTGGTACTCCAGGATGAATGCGGTTAAGGTCTGAATGTTCATTGAGATCTGTTGTGTATTTACACCCTCTTCCAAATTATTATGCAAATTATATTTTTCTCATTTACCTAAATAATTGATGTAAATAACAGTCAGCATAATTCTAATGTTATCAACTATTAAGAGTACAATTAAAATTTTATTGAACAAACCTCCTAATGATAACAGTATTTTTTTAAACATAAAACACTTTATAGGTTGTAAAGAACTGAAAATTGTCGTTTGTTGTGTTTGCAGCATATTTACTGAAATCAAAAGCTATTTCAATCAAACTTATAACAACATTTTAACTTTTTAAACATTTTAACAGGTCACGTTACATTTTAACATAGGACCCCTTATTTGATAGCAGCTTCACAAATCTTGCATCCATTGAACTTGTGAGTTTTTGGACAGTTTCTGCTTGAATTTGTTTGCAAGATGTCAGAATAGCCTCCCAGAGCTGCTGTTTGGATGTAAACTGCCTCCCACCCTCATAGATTTTTTGCTTAAGGATGCTCCAAAGGTTCTCAATAGGATTGAGGTCAGGGGAGGATGGAGGCCACACCATGACTTTCTCTCCTTCTATCCCCATAGCAGCCATTGATGCAGAGGTATTCTTTGCAGCATGAGATGGTACATTGTCATGCATGAAGATGATTTTATTATGGAAAGCATAGTTCTTCCTTCTGTACCAGGGAAGAAAGTGGTCAGTCAGAAACTCCACATACTTTTCAGAGGTCATCTTTACACCTTCAGGGACCAGCTCTCTTCCCATGATTCCGGCCCAAAACATAACTCCATCACCGCCTTGCTGACGTCGCAGCCTTGTTGGAACAGGGTGGCCGTCCACCAACCATCCAATACTCCATCCATCTGGACCATCCAGGGTTGCACGGCACTCATCAGTGAACAGGACTGTTTGAAAATTAGTCTTCATGTATTTTTCTGCCTAATGCAGCCATTTCTGCTTGTGAGCATTGGTTAGTGGTGGCCGAATAGAAGGTTTATGCACAGTTGCAAGACTCTGGAGGACTCTACACTATGATATCCATGGGACTCCAGAGGCACCAGCAGTTTCAAATATCTATTTGCTGCTATGTAATGGTATTTTAGCAGCTGCTCTCTTGATCCGATGCATGGATCTGGCAGAAATCTTCCTCAATGTGCCTTTATCTGCACGAACCCATCTGTGCTTTGAATCAGCCACAAATCTCTTAATAGTGCGATGATCACGCTTACGTTTTCATGAAATATCTAATGTTTTCATACCTCGTCCAAGGCATAGAACTATTTCACTCTTTTCGGCAGATCCTTTTTCTTCCCCATATTGCATTAAAATGGTGCTCTGCTTAATAATGTGGAACACCCCCATTTAGTAGTTTTTCCTTAAATTGGGCTCACCTGGCAATCTAATTATCACAGGTATCCGAGATTGTTTTCAGTGATCAAAAGAGCCCTGAGACACAATGCCATCCATGCGTTAAACTGAAAAACAAAATATTTAATCTTTGTGACACTTAAATAGAATTTGCATAATAATTTGGAACAGGGTGTAGAGGGTTAACCACAGGATGTAGTTAGAGGTGTTGAAGTGTATAGTGGGCTCTGTGGGCTCTGTCCGTCATTTCTTCAGAGGTGTTCTTCCCTTCTGATATTGTAGCAGAGTTTGCTATAACTTGAACCTTGTTATGTTCCAGTGCCTGTGAGAATGGTTGTATATCCTGGTGTGTGGATACAGTGTGTGCTGAACCTTTATGAGACACTATGAGGGTGAATGGGAAGCCCAGCGATATTTAATGTTGTGGCTCCTTAGTTGGTCTGGGACTGGTTTTAGGAACCGTCTAGTGTACAGAGTCAGCCACGATAGATCTGGGTAAATGTGAACCTCGCGACTGTGAAAGAGTAGTGAAGGTGTTGTTGAGCGTGTATAAGCTTCTCTTTATCAGTGAAATAGTGTAATCTACAAATAATGTCCCAGTGTGTCTCAGCTGTATTTCTTGGTTTAAGTGAAACAATAGTGATGTGTCTACGGCCTTGCCCAGGATTGATTTTAACAGCTCTGTCAGAGTAGTGAGCACATCCTCTCCTGCAGATTCAGGAATGCCCCTGACCCTGAGGTTGTTTCTGCGTACCCTTTTACCCACATCATCCATGGAACACTGTAGGTGTGCTAGACATGCATCTTGGGATTCTACCCTGGAGGTAAGTATTTATAATTGCACTTGTTTCATGTCTCTATCTTCCTCTAGGTCCTAGACGCAATGTTCCACATATTATACTTCAGATTCTAGGCCCTCCAGCCTTGTCTGGAATGTAGTTTCCAGCTTCCCCAGCATATCCACCAGGTCTTTACGGGAGGGGAGATATTTTAGTATCTCCCTTATGTCGGACTCCATACAGCTCAATTAATTCACTGAGCGTGCAGGACTGGGTGGTGCAGATTCAGGCAGCAAGGCCGTCAGCGCCATGTTGGAGTCAGAGCTCTTGGGTATGCGGTCAGTGTTAGGGAGCTCGGTTTCCTCGAAGGGGTCTTCCCTGCTGTGGAGTGGCTGTCTTGGGAGCGTTTGGGGTTACCCATTTTTGTAAGGTACCCTTTTTGAAGCTGATTCATCGCTGATATGCCCGGAACTCAGTTAGTGTGCGACCATCTCTGTTGGCAATTGGCCACGCCCCCTCCTTTTGAAATGTATCCTATGACATTTTTATAATGTATCGTTTATGTGAAATCAACCTTCTCTTTTTATGTATAGAAGACCTTTTAAAAATACTCCAAACCCCTAGAGCAAGCTGAAGTACACTAAGGGTTAGCAGAGTATCCTCTCTTTCTCATGTTCTAAAAGTGTTACGTTCAATAGAAATCCATACTTTTATGAAGCATCTGGGATGCACTGTCCCAGCTGTCCGAATGATAGGCTGAATGGGAGGGTGCTCTTCTTGATTGCTTTGTGGCCCAATACAAAGCAGAAGGCAATACTACTAACAGAGAACCATTGGATTCAATGACTCTCTATAAAAATCATTGCAGGTACAATGCATTGATTGCCATGCATATTCCCTGATTCTCAGTGAGAAACATTAGGTTGCCTGTGAGATCATCGGTAGTGATGATGTCCTGGGAGCCGAGCAGAGCTTTGGCAAGAAACCATCTCATGGTTGGATTAAAAGTAGGTTAATCCAGTTTTTGTGGCACTGCAAGAGTTGGGATAATAATCTAAATGGACTTTTAAATACTCCAGTAATACAAAAAAGTTTTATTGTTAGGTATTTATTAGGTAGGTGGCAAATAAAAAAATAAATTGCATTTTAAGGCTAATGTAACTGATGGTATCCCCTATGGATATATTTCATGTATAATGCAATGTGTCTCTGCAAGAAGACACAATGAGTCGCCATATAGATCAAAGACAGACACAGCTAAATAATCATAGTACAGCTGGTACTGGAAAAATAATTAACAAAAGACACAAAGGAACAGAAAGCAGGAGACCATACAATCTGGGAAATTACATAATTGCCAAAATGAGTTACTGAGTGAATCTTTAGTTCTTACAAGTTTAAAGAAACACAACAGTTGTGGACTGTGGTCTCCTATGCAGTAGTATCAAGCAGACAATGTTATAGGTTTGGCGGCTGTTGATACTATTTTAATGAGAAAATCACTATGAGAATAACAATCATGTAATTTTCCTTATAGGTTGAGTCAAAACACTTTCTGCAACCATTTTAAATCTTCTTTATTGAAAGAAAGCAAGTAGTCTATTTTACAATATATTGTGTCAAATTTTGACTGTGCATAATTGTGAAATGTTTGTTTTTGTCTTCCAGAATCACTCTTCCTCTATGACTGAAGTCACCTGAACTAACCTCAGAAGAATGGAACTTTTTTATATTACCTTATAGTATGGGAACTCTTTAAAAAAAAAACACAGTTGCTCAATGTTAAACTGTGATCACCAGTATTATGTTATATCTAGTTAGACGCTAATGTTTTGTACATTTTTGTTCAAGGAAGTGATGTAGCTTGCCTTTTTTAAATGTCATCTTCAACAACTTGTGTTTATGCCATAATCTGAGCTTCTCCTGTTATGGTATACAGTGCACTAATAAAAAAAAAAAAATGAAAACAAAAAGCATCTTTTGAATTGTCGATGTTTTGTGAAAATGTTTGTATACAATTTTTGTATTATTTTATATACATTGAACTGCCGTGTAAATTAAATGCAATCATACAATTTCATTATTTATGATTTTTATTTCTTAAAAGAACAGGATAATTTTATACTTGAAATGTGTACAGGAGCGAAAATAAATAGTTTTTTTTTTTTAATTCTCTTTTACATAACATTATGTGAATAATTCACCAGAGCAGTTACAAACTATAAATAATTTAAATATTTGCATTTAAAATTGTTCAAATTATTAACTAGCATATGCTTATGCGGTATTTATAAACATATGAAATATTGTATAGGGAGAATGTTCAGTAACCTCTGGCTACTATTTCTGGCTACTATCAGAGCTTTGAAATCAAGGATTTTGCTTACTATAGCATTAAGCTTGCTCTCTCCTATTACAATTTGATCAAATAAGGTTTTCTGTTTGTAAATTTATTGAATTCAATTTCTACATGAAAAAAGACACTTAAACTTTACAAAATTAAAAAAAAAATGGTTACTTACTATATTGTAAAATTTTCCTCCTAAAAAAGGATGCTGACATTTTTTTTTTAAATTTCAAGCATGACTGAAAGATTGTGATTATATAAAAATATAACATAATTTAATAAAGCTAAAAGAATGATTGATAATTGAGGTGCATAACACAGTGACCATTTAAGTCAGGCTTCTATTTGCTTGTTTCATAAATAAATAACAAGAAAAATATTTTTTTTTAAATGACATCTAGAAACTCAACATGTCAACTTTTCCATCAAAGAACATTTTATTTTATTGATAACATCAAACAGTTTGGCTAATTTTCAGAACTGTACATACCAAGATATATTACTTGCGTGTTTTTAAATGTCTGTATTTAATCCTGGTTAAAACCAATAGTATTTGGTGATGTTTCAATTTTAAACGTTTTTGAGCAATAAACTGTTAAGTTTTACTCAGTATGTCCTTATGTTTTTTTGTAATATAACACAAAATATGATGCATATCTATCTTTCTGACGGTCTGTCTGTCTTTCTGTCTGTCTCTCTGTCTCTCTGTCTCTCTGTCTGTCATTTCTCTGCACACGTGTTAGTGGTGAGTCATTTAATAAAAAGCTGATTTTGGCCAGAACATCACTTACTTTCCTTCTCCATCTTCAAAATGTATGTTTATTTATTTTATTTTTTTTAAGAATAAAGCAAAAACTTAATTTAATCGTTTGCCAAGGCCAAGTTCTCCTGGCAGTCTAACTATTCTCCAGTTTTAAAAGAGAAAAGAGGGACTGCACTCAATCATAAAAACCACAGGATACTAACTGAGCATGGATCAGCATAACCCATAAGACCAAGTATCAAACTTGATAAAGACCTGGGTACAGGTCAAAATGTTGCAGTGTCCAATAAATCCGCCTGACTTATTACAGTGAGTGCCTGAGATTTTTACCTTTATAATTATTCTCCAGGGACATCACTTTCCCTCAATGTCTGCTGAGATGAGGGAGGACTTGGAAAACATGGAGGGACATACTGCCATTGGTCATATGTCACCAACAGGTGTCCATTATGTACAGATTAACATTAGCCAGTCTGAAACTTTTGTTCTGGGCAGCTATTAATGCCTTGAAGGGGCACTATAGGCACCCGGACCACTTTACCCCCTTAGTCACGCAATGTAAAACATTGGGGGTTTTGAGACATTGCAGGACTAAGACTGCCTATAGTGGCCGTTTATCGGACAGCCACAATGGCACTTCCTGGAGTCTAATGGACTTTGACTGCCCTAAATGATTCAGGATGTCCTCACACTCTGCATGAGAACATCCAACGCCAGTGAAATCTCCATAGGAAAACATTGATTCAATGGTTTCCTATAGGGAAGGCCTAATGCGTATGCAGTGCTTGCATTAGGTCACCCCCAGCAGATGACATCGGAGGAGGAGTGCGACTCAGCATCAAAGGAAATGGAATCGGGTCAGTGACTTAAGGCTAATTTAAACCTTTATGTGCTCAATGGCCACAAGGGAGGGGAAGACCAAAGGGCTACTTTGTATTACTAACACTATAGATTCCCTTTCATGATGGTGCCTAAGGTAGAGTTACAACCTTGCCAGCAAAAGATTTTATCTCTGTATGAAGAGCATTTCATAGCGAAACACTGCAAATACAAATTACAAGAACCATGACCACTACAAGGGCAGACCTTGGAATCAAAAATAAAGCAGTACAGTTAATCTGCTCTCCAGTTCAGCTGTTTTGTGACTTGGTTACATGGCAACTCAACCCTGCCGATCACCTTAAATTTGGACCAATTACAATTCATTTGAAAGCTAATGCACAAGTCTAGGGGCAGATTCTACCCTAGGAGTTTTTGGTCTTTACGATCTTTCTGGGATGGAAGAGCAGTAGGCTTCCAGATGTACTGTTTCCTTGGAAAAAGCAAGATAATCCTTAATACATTTTCAGTTTAATGTTGTTTTCTAGAGCTTTTTAGTGTAGTTATGGCTTTCATTATTGTTCTCTATTTTTGCATTGAGTTCGGGAGAGGGTTAAATGCATGCATATTTGGTGCCTTTTAATATTTGTGTCAATAAATATATATTTTAATTCTTTATTTTTTGTCGTGCTTGATAATACAGATGCAGCCTGCAAAGCCACAACAGCAATACAGGATGAGATATTGACACAGAATTTGCACAAAAATTTAAGGCATATACATGCAATATCGCTACGTTATGTGGCATTTTTAAAAGGAAATCGTAAGACAATATGCTAGAGTAATGTGTCTAGATGTGGATGTTAGGTGATGATTGGCGATTTTCAGACATGCATAGTGAGAAATATACATATGTTAATAGTGAAACTCTTGGTTAGCTCGCGTTATGCATACAAGTTAATAGGCATGTGCATGGGGAAAATTTTCGGTTCGGCATTCCGAAATTCAGGACTTCGGCAATTCGGGACTTCGGTTCGACACTTTGACACATCGAAACTTCGGCAACTTCGGAACTTTGGCACTTCGGAATTTTGTGACTTCGGCATTTCGGGACTTCGCTTGCAGACGCTTAGTAGATAACTCACTAATTCCCACAGTATTAGGGAGTTATCTACCAAAAGGCTCAAAGACATAAATTGGTCTTTCAGCCAAATTTACTAAGTAAAAATTACTTAGTATTAGCCTGTGGGTAGGGGTTATTTTTTTGGGGAGGGGGATGACTAGGGGTTTGGGGACCCCTAGTCACCTGGGGGGTTAATTTTTTATTTAGGGCCCCCACCCGCCACTCAGGGGTGGGGTATGGGGGGAGGACAATAGGTCCCCCCTTATTGATATTTTGGGCCACCACCCGCCGCTCAGGGGTGGGGGCCAGGGGGAGAACAATAGGTACCCCCTTAATTGATATTTAAGGCCCCCATCCACCGCTTAGGGGTGGGGACCGGGGGGAGGACAATAGTTCCCTCCCTTATTGATATTTAGGGCCCCCATCTGCCGTTCAGGGGTGGGGGTCAGGGGGGAGGACAATAGGTCCCCCCTTATTCTAACTTAGGGGCCCCCACCCACCGCTCAGGGGTGGGGGCCGGGGGGAGGACAATAGGTCCCCCCCCTTATTCTAACTTAGAGCCCCCACACACAGCTCAGAGGTCGGGGCTGGGGGGAGGAGACACATGTAGGAGCTGGGGGAGAGCATGAGACATGTGAAGAGGCTGGGGGGTGAGAGACATGAAGGGGCTAGGGGAATGAGACACATGTAGGAGATGGGGAAATGAGACACAAATGGGGGGCTAGGGGAATGAGACACATGTAGGAGATGGGGAAATGAGACACAAATGGGGGGCTAGGGGAATGAGACACATGTAGGAGCTGGGGGGAGAGAATGAGACACATGGAGTGGCTGGGTGAATGAAATGAGACATATGGGGGGTATGAAACACATGGGGAGCCTCAGGGCAATTTTTGCACCGGGGCCTGGTGGTTTCTAGTTACTCCTCTGATTCCAGGTTTGCCTCCAATTTCCTCTTTTACTATGTAAGCTTGAAGTCCAGATCAGATTCCTTTTTAGTTGAGCACCGCACCCTGCCCCAAGCTTCAGATGAGCCTTTGTTGTGGACCACAGGAAATATGAATTGGAGAAGGTTTTAGTAGTGTTGTCACTTTACTAATACATTTAATTATACACAGCATATATATGAAATGCATTGTGAGTATATACAACAAAACACTAAATTAATTAAATATTTAGTTTTTACACTTTTTTTTAATTTTGTTTTTATCACATTCATTTTGCATTTTTTTAATCAGTTGTTAGAGCATTGTGAATATATATATTCACAATGCTCTAACAACTGATTAATTACATGCACATTAGTTCATTTAGCGTGAGCACTATTTCATTTGTCTGGAATTTTTGTAGGACCCACCAATATTGAGATACTGTGAAGTAGTGGTGGGCTTAGCACAATATGGCCATACGGTGGAACTGAATCCCAATATATGTTTGCTGAGATAGGTGATTTTCGGTAGTCTTGCAAAATTTAAAACTGTATTTTTTCTTGTGTGAGCGTTGTTCCTTAATCTGTATTATGTATACATTTTAGTCTCTAAGGCAGAACCACAGCTTTGAAATACATATTTTGGGTATGTCCCAATTCGTTCTTTATACTATATTAGTAAACACTGGCATGGCTATTTACTAAAGTGAGAAATCAAAGTGAATTTCACATTGCAGATCAAAATAGCCAAATTGGGAAAAGTTAGCTATGCCTTCAGTTCACCTGCTATGGTCGTAACATTTAAATTGCTTCAAATTCACTTTGACTTCGCACTTTATGTAAATAACCTTGTGTGTATTCCAATTGCCAGTTCATATTGCACCCTTCATTTTAGTACAAAGAATAGGGCGTCTGACATGACACTTGTCATACTGGAGATGGCAACATTTGTCAGAGTTCAAAAAATGACCTCTAGAAATATATCCTATTTATAAAATCCCACCAAAGTGCAGGCTACTTGAGCTGTTGTCCATTCTCAGTACTCTTGTTCACCTGTTTTCTTCGCTCTCCTCAATTTCAAAGGGTAATCCAGACATGGACCCCTTGCTCACTGAATTAGACGGGTATCAGCTATACCTGACTGACGAGGTCTAACAAGGCCAAAATTATCATCTATGGTTGCTGTATCATTCATGTAGAAAGAGCCAGCCTGCATTTCCGATCAACCAGTTTGAAATCTGAGCAGGGACCCACCGAAGGGCAGGCTACTTGCACTGTTTTCTGTTCTCTTGCTCCTTGTTTTTTTCCTCTTCCCTATTTATAAACACGCATATTAAATGAGCGACACCATAATAAAAAAAATAAACATTTCCAAGATCAAATGACACGTTTTTATTATACTAAATACATGAACTCAGATCCAATGCTGCACCTGCAATAAAAAGATACAAAATCTTATGGGTTTATTTAATGGTTCAAAATCACACAAAAATATTATTTGTGAATTATTTGATGTAAAACTGTACTATTGATCTACTGATCAATACATTGCCCCCTGGATTCTAACAAGACCAAACTAATTTCAGTCTCTAATAGTTTTAGAAATTCTGGTTTCCTGTCCTGGGGAAATAATTAAAAGTGATAATTAAGAGTACAGCATTACAGCACAGCATTTTCATGCACTTGTATGTTATATCCAACTGTATGAGCGTGTAAGTGTATAGATATATAGATAGTTATAGAGAGAGAGAAAGAGAGTTCATGTACTTGTATTATGTATCTTTCTGTGGTAGTTGATTAAAAAGCCTAAGTCTAGGTACTAGTTTAATACTATACAGAGTATTTGGGTGGGGGGAGAAGGGGATGGGGGGACAGATTGGTCCTCTGGTATTAAGAACGGATTATTTAGCCTAGAAACTAACAGGTAAGCATAAATTTGAAGTTGATTTGGAAGAATAGGCTTGGCTGTCAGCTGACTTAGCTGTAACTAAAATAGCTGATATTTTTGAAATGTATACAATTATTACCTGTATACACTAAAAATAGCAGTTAATGTTTACCCTTGCTACTGTTGCTTTAAGGGTTCCGTCTATGACAGAAAGCAATACACAATGGATGGGGTAGGGCTGCGCCAATAAAGATGAAATGGTCCCAAATATAAAGTCTCACTAGAGCAGCAGTAGATCAGGGATACTTGATAGAATGTAGATAAATGAACTCTTCAGTACAAAGAGGTTCATCAGGATATTTCAAGATGTTCGTTTATACCGAGTAACCAAAATACTTTTATTGATGTGTGGTTGCGGATCCGCAGTTATCATTGCATAATTATAATGTGTTGTGATTATATTTTTTGGAAATATTGCTATCATCAGTATTGAATTACAGATGACAACAGCTCCTAGTATTTCTTACAATATAATCAACTGGAATACCTAAATTATATACCATTTGTATATCAAAATACAAAGTGTATATAGATCTCATGCATTTTATTTATTGTTTTTTTAAGGTTTTCTAATTATCTTAACTAAATATTAAGATATAATCAGGGAACACACACACAAGAATGCTTCATATACTTCCTCCCTATATTGGTGAAATGAAATATATTAGGGTTATTGGACAATTTGACATTTTCTAACTGTGGTATAATTTGGACAACTATTTTAACACAATAAATACATTTTATAAGGCATGCTTTGTTAACATAAATTAGATACAAATAACATATTACATTGACTGTTGTTTTGAGGTTTTCCTGATCATCATTTCCTGATAAAAAAAAAAACAAAAGCAAACAAACATATACATGTGTTATGGGGCAGGTTTACTCAAAATGTTATTTTCCCAATTATTTATTGACACAGGAAATTCACAAAATGGGCTCTAGATGGCAGTAGTGATCTAGTTAAAGGTATCTGAATACCACTTTCACATTTTTTTCTTGATTGCAATAAGAAAAAACAGATCATATCAAATTCAATCACAATTACAAAGAGAAGTATTATGAGAAAAGGGATGGCAATGCAGACCTTTAAGGTGATCTCAACCTGTTTCAGCTGTTTACAGACTTGGTCATTATAATCTATATTTTCACAAGCCATTTTGTGCATTGAGATGGATTCTAATTTTCAACAGTGCCATTTTAGTCAATTCAATTTCAATGTTAAATTCCAATTTGTACTTCAATAGGGATTGTATTAGGAGAGACACATACATATATATATTTTTTTTATTAAATCGGTTGTTGATAAACATTACCAACACATAAAATTGATAACAATTGATAAAATCTAAATAAAAACAGGTATATTATTAATAAGTAAAGGTACAAAAAAAGTCAGGTATGCTTTGATCTTACATAAAGTCTGCGAATAAAGGGAAATGTAAAAACACTGAAGATTTGATTTTAAACATTAAAAACACAACTAAGGGGTGGGAGGTTGGAGGTGGGAGGCTGACTCACAAACAGAACAGACATGTTTACCTGATGCTCTGGTGTTTTGCCAATTGTAGGGCATTTCATTTATAATTCATTACTATAAGGAAGCTTGCAAAGAAAAATAAACCTCTTATGGGTTCTGATACCCAGAATATTGGGGACTTCATGCATGAAGGCCGACCATGTGAAACAACTAAGACTGTGGATCTGCAAGAGGATGAACCCTCTGTGGACACACTGGATGATATACTCACTACAAATGTCCTATGATAAGTAGTCCAACAATCTAGCCGAAAGAACAACATAAAAGTGCTCCTGCGCAATACACAAGCAATATTCCATGTCAATGTCTCAATACTGTGGGAGGAACTAGATACAGGGAGAATCATCGATGCAGAGGAGGACTCACTGGTCATTATGGCCCTGCAGGCCTCTTTAACTGCTGAGCAAAAACACTTATTGCAGACCCAGGCTGATATTACACAGAAGATGGTGGACCAAGAGTATCGCAACTGAAACAAGAATATTAAAACCCAGGTTATCCATAATACTCTGCTAATACAGGCCATGACACAGACACACACACCATGACACAGACAGGCACACACACCAAGACAGACAGACACACATACCATGACATAGACACACACACCATGACAGACACACCCCATGACACACACATATACCATGACAGACACACACCATGATACACACATACCATGACACACACACACACACCTTGACATACACACACACACACACACACAACTTGACAGACACACACACACACACACCTTGACAGACATACATAGACCAACACAGACACACACATACCATGACAGACACATACACACACACCTTGACAGACATACATTTACCAAGACAGACACACACATACCATGACAGACACACACACACACCTTGACAGACAGACACACACCATGACACAGACAGACACACACACCATGGCACACACACACACACACACACACACACCATGACAAAGACATACACAAACAGACAGACACACACACACCTTGACAGACACACACACCATGACACATACACACACACCATGACACACACACCATGACAGACACACACACACACACACACATACACCATAACACAGACACACACACCATGGCACAGACAGACACACCATGACACAGACAGACACACACACACCATGACAGACAGACACACACACACACACACACATACACTGACACTGCCAGACTGACACACATTATTGCTATCTGCTGGCTGTGATCTCTCTGCTCCCCAGCTTGCAGCTTAATAAGACCTGGGCAGGAATACGACATCACACCCAGCTGTTTGCCCGGCCCTACCGGGAGGTGGGCCAGTCTGGCCCTGCACTAATACACATATGCATACACTGAAACACATGTTCACACATATACACATACTGAGAGACATATACTCACAGACACACATGCACACACTGACACATCTGCACATATGAATACACATGGAACCCATGCACAGATGCACAAATTTAAAATCTTGGAGGCAAAGCTCAACAAGACTTGTGCAGAATAAAAATAACCATCAACAAGGTAATATGAATCATAATAAGTCTTAGTAGTAGTGTTAATGTGATTAATACAGAGAAAGGGTATACAGCAGTTCCTATAGAATATAAACAAATAAAGAAAATCATTGTGCAGTGCCCCTAAACACCAACACCTGTATGCATAACATTTAAGATTTAGCTTGTTATCTGTAATGTTTATATGCGTCTTTCACCTGTTTTTAAGCTATTTGTGAAATTAATGCACTGTTTATTTTATTAGATGGACATCCTGCACTATTTATTTACTATTTTATTCCATCAGGATTTCTGTCTTCATTCTCCTGGAAATTGATGATTTATGGAGCTGTGAAGAAAGTAGATTTTTACTGAAGGCCCTGAAGACCATGGAACAACGCAGTGAGGGAGTGGGCCTTGATAGAGCCAGAGAGTGGGCAGGTGTAATTGAGTTAGGGGCTGGTTTAGGTTAATGTAGCTTGGGGGTGGAGGGTAGGTATTTAAATAGCTGCCATCTTAGAGAGTGGCCATTTTAATCGGAACCTCACTTACCTGTTAGTTGTAGCAGGCGGCGAGGTTCTTCTCTTTTTCTCTTTTCTGCAGGTCCATGGCATCGTTGGAGGAGATCCTCGCTGGAGTCCGAGCAGCGGTGAAGGACAGAGGGCTGGCATGGCTTCACGAGCAGTTGGGTGCCACAGGGCCTCCTTCCGCGGCACCTGAGCGAAGACCAGCGCGGTGGACCAGACCGCCCCAGTGGCTAAGCCCGGGTATGGTGCCTGCAGCGGAGCCCTCCAGCAGATGGCGGGGTGTCAGCAGGAGCCAGAGAGGGACAGTCGGAAGAGCCGGAAATGTAACTGGCACCGTCAGGCAGACGCAGCACAGGTTGGGCGAGGACGGCTGTAAAGCAGAGGCCGTCCGTGAAGAAGGTGCCCCGCAATTTGGCGGCAGGCAGGAGGTCAGGACCGGAGGCTACCCAGAGCACGGCTGAGACAGCGGCCGGGTCGGCGGATGGCCACGTGATCGTGATCCAACAAGACAAGCGTCCCGGTGAGTCGGCCACTAGTGGAGGGTACAGAGGGTACAGATGCTGGCTTATCAGCACAGACGGCCCCCCAGATGGCAAGGGGAGGCCGGGTCCGCAGGAACGGCACAGAGGCGGCCCTGGTAGTGGTCAGGCACAGGTCCAGCAGCACTGACAGGAGGGAAGACCGCAGCAGGGGCAGCCGGAGCACACAGAGGGCGGCAGGTGCAAAGTGGACAGCAAGCTGCCAGGAAGGGGAGGTCAGCCCATTGTCCAACAGGGCGGCTAAGGGAGGGCAAGGCGCAGTGACTGTGGGAGAGCCACAGGGGCCAGCACAGGTGGAGGAGAGCCGGGGTGACGGGAGGGCCCGGGAGGGCCCTCCAGGAGCGGCAAAGAAGCAGGGATGGTGCTTGGAGAGAACGGAGGGAAGAGAGACGCAGCACCAGCATCAGGCGCAGCAGTGCTAGGAGCACAGTGGAGAGACAGGGAAGCAGGGGCAGGAGCCTGTCATGAGGCAGGCGCAGCGAGTCAAGGCCCAATTACAGGAATAGGTGGAGGAGGTCCAGTTCCGGGGATAGGAGGAGGAGAAGTCGGCGCAGCGCATCTGGTTCAACAGAGAGGAGTTTCCAGGAGCAATGGCGTAACGCATATAACAGGGAGAGTCGTTCAGCAAGGCGGAGCGATGTATGGGACAGTAGAGAGGAGCGTAGGGAGGAAGGGTGGGTAGGGCCGCAGTTGAACAGACTACCCAGGTTATCTCGCGGAGTAATACACCTGCAGTCCCGAGGTGGGATCAGGCGGACAGGAGTCGGCGTCAACAGGACACTCCGGTACCTGGAAAGGTGGACAGAAGGACAGCGACCCCGCGGTCTGTCACGGCCGGGGTGTCAGGCGATGAGTCCATATTTACACAACACTCAGGGCCATTGCTAGGCTGTTTAAAAACACTTTTGGAACCATGGTCCGGGGAGGGGAAGTCGCTACTGCAGTTCAAGAAGTTGTGGTTTCCGGAGGGTGGTCAGGACAAGGGGGTTAGGTCGGCAAGGGCGGTAGCACAAGGGTCAAGCGGTGGTGAGACAGATAAAGTGGCAGTTGCCAGGGGCCGTCTGAGGGGGGGGTGAGCAGACAGAAGGATGTGGCGATATCCCAGACGCAGCGCGACAAAACGTGCACGTGTCATTCACGGGCCCCCGGGATGTCATTTAAAGATGGACGTAAAAGAAAAAATTTGGAAAGGGGAGATTGTGGAAATATTTTCCCTTCTTCCCCTTGAGGAATTCTTGGATTTAAAGGAGGATGACAAGAAAGATGCAAAAAAGGAGGAAGAGGAAAAAAAAAGGCGGAGGTATCGTAAGATACCAAAGACCTTTGGGAATTGGCTGAGGGCATTCTGTATCCTAGCTAGTTTAATCGGGGAAAGGAGCCCATGTCGTTGTTCGCAACTTTTCTGCTACCTGGATGGCATAGGGGACGCGTACAGGACGTACAGGGGTTTGGCATGGTGGAGATATGATGAGCAGTTTCGTCAACGATTAGCAGCTAATACTAGCATGCGGTGGGACCAGATGGACCTTATGATGGCACAGAAAACTGCACCCTTTCCTGGGTCAGCCAGCGCTGTGTCGCCGGGATAAAAGAAGGGCTGTATAATGAAGGCCAATGCAAGTGGGGAAATTCCTGTAGATTTCATCACGAGTGTTCGGGTTGCGCAGGGAATCATGGCGCCAACCGATGCTTCAAAAAGGGCAAGCCTAATGTTGGAGGGGGAACCACTGGGGCAGTACGCTAACCAGGACGATGCGAGATTCTTATGGCAGGGATTTAGGGAGGGCTTTACGATACCCTTTATAGTCAAGGGCCCGGTTACGGTGTGCGCTAACCTTATGTCCGTTCGGGAGCATCCAGGGGTGGTGCGGGAAAAGCTAAGCAAGGAGGTCCAACTGGGGAGGATGGCGGACCCGTTTCCGTCCCCATTTCCCATACACCCGAATTGTCATCACCTCCTAGGTGTTTCTTTGAGGGGGAGTTTTCGTGGACTTGCGTTTACCAATGGGATGTTCCATATCATGCGCCTATTTTGAAAAGTTTTTGAAATGGGTGGTACGGCAGGAATCAGCAGGGGTCGCGGTAGTGCACTACCTAGATGATTTTCTATGCATCGGCCCACGGAAATTGGACCGTTGCAGGCAGGTATTGGAGGTATTCCAATGGGTAGCGCATTCCTTAGGGGTTCCCTTGGCAGAGGACAAGACCGTGGGGCCAACCTCTTGCATTAGCTTATTGGGTTTAGAAATTGATTCCGTAAAAGGGGAATGTAGGCTACCTTTGGACAAACTGCAGAGTCTACGGGAGCTGGTAGCCACAGTCGGGAGGGCTAAAAAAGTAACTCTCTGGGGGCAACAGTTATTAGTAGCGAGCCTTAACTTTGCGTGCAGGATTATACCTATGGGTTGGGTTTTCTGTAGGCGGTTGGCGCGAGCAACAAGTGGGGTGCAGCTGCCGTCGCCTTACATCAGGGTTTCGGCGGACATGAGGGCGGACTTAGTGGTGTGGGATTGGTTTCTACAGGATTTCAATGGTAGAGTGTTCTTCTGGGAGCCGGCGGTGTCTTCAGAAACCATGGGGCTGTTTACTGACGCTTTGGGCAGCGTCGTATTCAAGGCTTAATTGTTGGGACAATGGTGCGCCGTAGCATGGCCGGAGGCGTGGAGAGCGAGCCCGCTGATCAAAAATCTGGTGTTTTTGGAATTCTTCCCTGTAGTGGTAGCAGTGACATTATGGGGGTTGGAGTTGACAAATAAAAAAGTCGTATTCTATTCTGACAACATGGCAGTGGTGCAGGCAATCAACGGTTTGTCGGCATCCTCCCCCCGGTAATATGTTTATTGCGGCAGTTGGTACTTCTCTGCATGTCCTTCATTATAGTATTCAAGGCTAGGCACATACCGGGATTTTCGAATGTAGTGTCTGATGCGCTGTCTCGTTTTCAGTGGGAACGTTTTCAGGAAGCAGCACCGGACGCTCGGGAACAAGTGCAGGCTTGCCTGGGCGAGAGGTGGCAACTCAGGACGTCGTGCTTGGGGCATTTATAAAGAAGTCACTGGCGCCGAGCACGTGGTCATCTTACGTTAAGGTTTGGAAGGCCTGGGATAAAACGGTAGAGCAGGTAGGAGGAGATCTTTCAGCGGGTCATCAGTTGGATGTGTTTTTATGGTTAGTGTCGTTTGTTTGCGAAATGGGTATCGCCTGCTATGGTGGACAAACATATGTCAGCCTTGGCCTTTTTGTTTAAGTTTAATGGGTTGGAAGACAAAGCAATTTTTAGTATGACAGGCTGTGCGGGGTTTCCAGAGGGGAAAGAAGTCAGTGGACACGAGAAGACCGGTGTCGTTCGCGGTCCTACAATGGTTGGTGGAGACGTTGCCTAGGATATGTCCGTCACCATTCGAGGTAGCACTCTTTTGGGGAGCGTTTTTTGGGGCTTTTGAGATTGGGGAGTTGGTTAGCGCTAACAAGGTGGGGATTGGGGGTTTACAGCTTGGAGACGTGGAGGTAGGTATCGACAGGGTGCGAGTTAGACTGAGCGGATCTAAAACTGAAATTTTTGGCAAAGGCTGTTCGGTGGTGTTGTATGAGTTATCGGGGTCGGGGGTGTGCCCAGTCGCTTGCGGCGCAGGGTACTTGGACATCCGTCCATGGGTCAAAGGATGTTTTTTCTTGCATGCCGATGGCATGGCGCTGTCGCGTTTTCAGTTCATATGGGTTTTTCGTTTAGGTTTATGGAAGCTGGGCTTGATGATCCACCAGGGGGCTTCAGTTTTTGTTTGCATTATTCTGCTTCCTGACCCCTTGCCTGGAATGAGCAGTACTGATCCACCTGCAGCCCTTTTCCAATTAGGGTCAGCTGCATCTAATTAGCAGGCTGTAAAAGCCAGCCCTGACGGATCTCTGCTTTGCTACTGACTGATTTCCTGGACTCTGACCTCTGCCTGCTTTACCGACTATGTTACTCCGCTGCCAGCCCTGACTTCTAGTTCTCATCTGACCCTGCCTTTGGATTTCCCCTTAATCTGTATTGCGCTTCTGGTTATTGCCTTCTTCCTGTGCCATCTCCTGCAACTGGGCTCCAACTCCTGGTAAACTGTTACATAAGTCCCCAGGTGACTGTTACATAATGACCAGATCATCTACCATGAAGCCCGCGGACATGATGAATGTCCTGAGTACCCTCACACAGCAAGTGACCCTCCTATCTCAAAACGTAAGTGAATTGCAGCGTGGCTATGCTGATTTAAAGGGGAACACACACCATCCTCCTGAACCTGATATTGCATTGCCTGAAAGATGCACTGGTCACAGGGCTTCCTTCCGCTCTTTTATCACAGACTGTGAAATCCTGTTTGTACTTAAGCCCCATACCTATGCCACAGATTTTGTTAAAGTAAGAACTGTCATCACCCTGTTATCTGGGCAACCCAAGACCTGGGCTCATCAACAGCTGTATGCCAAAAGCCCTGTACTGGACACCTGGGAATCCTTTGCTACAGCCTTGATCTCCTTGTATGAGGACCCCTTCCGTGCCTCCACAGCCAGGACTTCTCTCCGTTCCCTTAAACAAGGAAACCGTCCTGTGGAAAATTACATCACCGAGTTCCGTAGCTTGTCATCAGACACTGGACTCAATGAAACCACCCTAGTGGACCAATTCCGCCTTGGTTTAACTGAAACCCTTAAGGATTAACTGGCACGAGTGAGAGTTCCAACCTCCCTGGAAGAATTAATGGTGCTAGTCACCCAGCTGGATCGCCGGTTCAGAGAAAGAAGGCAGGAGAAATCAGAAATGAACCCTCTGCCCGATCAACGCTCCCAACCTGCTGGTGAGACCTATACCCATGCAGATCGGAGCACTAAATACCATGCTCACAGTAAATGAAAAGGCCAGAAGGAGAGTCGAAGGCCTTTGCTTCTATTGTGGCAAGGGAGGCCACTACATCAGCTATTGTCCTATACGTCCTCCTCGCCCTAAACATAGCCATGTGGGGGCTCTTTGTCACCATCCAGCAAGTCCTCCATGGCCCCTTTATTGTTCAACTCTGCATGCTACTGGATCGAAAAGACCAACTAACTAGACCAATGGCACCATCATGGTCCCAGTTAACCCTGCTCCTGTTCCAGAGCCTCAAAAGGAGGCTGCTGTGGCTACCTTCCAATCCTCAGCCTCTGTCTCTCCTAACATTTCCTGCTCCAACACAGAGGATCTGTCCCCAGACTGTGTAATTGCCTTCAATGGAACCGTGGACCGCAGGTAAGATCTAAAGGCATTTAAACAGGCTCTTAAGGCCAGAGCTGCATCCCCTCCTCACCTCCTTGCCTCCACTGCCTTCTCGAAGAAGAACAACCTGCAAAATGTTCCAAAACTCTCGGTTTCTTATGCCTATACAGACCTGGATTTCCTGTCAGAACCTGAATTGGACTAGTTGAAGCCATGTTTGTTTGCCCCTGGAGGTTGCTCCTTGTGGCGGGGCTCTGTCACGGCACAGCCCAAACTCTGCAGACCGTAAGGCATGACCGCCCTTTTAAGAGACCTGTCTGGGTTTGAACTCACAGCTTCAATGCTTCCCAATGAGCTGCAATTAGTCATCACTCACATTAGTCGTTGTAGAGAAAGCTCCTCTAGTGGCTGACAGGAAGAAAGTCACCAAAAGTGGGTTTAACACTGCAAATAAATTATTGCAGTTTCTACGAAACTCCAATGGTTTACATGTCATAGTTAAAACTACAGGGCCAATGTGCACACTGTAGATTTAGATGAACATGTTTTTGTTGTATGTTTTTACTTTTTGGAAAAGAATAATATTTGTATGTTTATAGCTTTGCTAGACTATATGCTCAATGTGTTGTCCCAGCATTGAGTTAACCCAGAAGTTACACAAGACCCTTAGCTGTAGGTCACCAGGAGACACACACTTGTGAATAGCCTGCATCTTGAGGTAAACTCCTGATCATCTCATCCACTAAACATCTTAGCTGGCTTCTACTTCAACTGGTAATGGAACTTATTATATCTAAACTTAAATTAAACATAATTGAATTAAAGATAAATATAATAAACACAAACTGAGCTAGACTATGAACAGATCTAGTTCAGTGATATATCTATAACAGAACTCTTTAACTCTAAAGACATTATTTTGGAAGAAAAAGCAGGTAGTAACATAATATTGCTGAAAAGGTGTGATTGATTCTACAATAGCAGTTAAAGTTTCTTTACACATGAACTGAGAATGAACTGTAATATATGTTCAAAAACCAGATAAACATTGCAGTTTATGTATGAGTGATTGGCATTAGCTAGTTCTCTTATAAGCCTGCACAAAATTCTATTAGTAATGACTATATACTAATGCAGTGTGTGCAGGTTGGTATTGTGTTTTGTAATAATCACCTGACATTCTAGAATCTCAATTACCTGTAATAATGGAAAGCTGCATTTAATGGTCTCAGAGTCAGCTCTAACCATCTCATTACACTCCCGTTCACATCTTTAGCTCCGATTGAAGCTATAGCTTATTGCTTTCATTCGGTCTTTACCTCATACACTCTCCCATTTATGACTGGGTGATTATCTGTGGTAGTTTGAGCTATGTTTCTAAAACTATGCTGATGATATTTTTGCTAAAGTCCATTCTGATCCTATTTCAAGTAGAAGTTGAAGTTGCATTTTGGAAGCTGTTACGTTGAAAGAAGAAGCTTATCAAACAATGGACTGAATAATGTAATTTGATAAAGTTTGCAAATGCTTCCTATTTCATGATTCCACATTACGAAAAACAACAAGCAAAAAATATATATGTGTCATATTTCTATTAATTGTTCTGATGCATGAGTATCTTAGCATACAGCATTCTGAAAAGAAATAAAAAGATCACATGTGATGGTGAAAATAGAAACAATATATAATCTGCAGTATCAATTCAGAAAAATCAAGTTGATCCAATGCTTCAATTTTAACATCCAGAATAAATACTCTTGACAATTTGCAAACCCTAAAACCCACAAACATTTCATAATACTTTATTGCTGTTTTAACCCCTTAAGGACACATGACATGTGTGACATGTCATGATTCCCTTTTATTCCAGAAGTTTGGTCCTTAAGGGGTTAAAGAGGTATAAATGATTGCCCATCTGTAGGCCAGGGAGCCTAAATGGGTAGTTTAGCAAATGTGATACAAGCTACCTACAGGGAGTATTTTAATGAATAAGAGCTTTAGTTTAACTGTAAGGATTGTAGAAACTGTTAAAAAAAAAAAAAATACTGCCCTATAATGTTGAATAATAAATATGCCTCTTTGAAAATAAACCTAGACCAACAACCAGAGCCAAATACGTAAAATCAATACTAAGACTCAAGCCAAGACCAGACACTCCGAAGGCATACTCAAAGACTTCCACACTTCCACACTGAGCTATATAACATAACAAACACAGGCAAGGGGGAAGACGTTAGAACAAAATGTCACTTGTAAACTATTGTTGTAAGCAGCTAAAGAACTTGAGCAGCCCTTGATCCTTGAAGAGCTGCGCGCTGTCCTTAAGAACTCTAAAGCACACCAAGTGTGACGGTAGTAATCTGTATCACCGTCTAGTATTCCTTTTTTTCCGAATAGCAGAATAATCGCAATAATCCACAGGGTAAAATATCGCTGGTATCGCCAAATAATCCACACATGAGACAAAGCTTAATGCTGGAACAAGACTGATTTACTGGAAGCAACAGGCATTCAATTTATACAGTAACAGACTCCTCCCCTGGGCCAGGCTAGATAATTGAGTTTCAGCAACATACTGAACTCAATTATCTGCTGGCCAGAAACATTACAATTTTCAGCATTTTTAGAAATATACTTTCTACATGACATATAAATATAAGAATCCCTGGGTAGCTGAGGATACTGGGAGTCACATATCCAAATTGCATGAAAATCTGTTCGGTAGTTTCCGTGTCGCATCGTGTGGAAGTTTGATCGGCTCGCCATGTGGTTGATATAGAGTTCAATAAACTCAGTAGTAAGAGCCGGTCTCCGTTTGTGCAGAATTACACGAAAACTACCATAGATATGTTGCAGCTGGTTACATGACAGTGCTCCCCTCGTTCGGTAGACTAAAACTCCCGAACGCCGGTTGGATACTGTGGGTGGAAATAGGTCAGACGGGACTTCCATAATGACCAGGCATTCGTGTGATTGCCATGCTGAAAACAGTTCCAGGCAATCCACGAGTAAGTCCTGCTGGCCGCATTCGGGAGATTTAAGATGGCCACCATCCTTTGTTCTTGCCACGTGTTCGTATGGCGAATGGCGGCCACCTAGGAGCACTCAATTAAGTTGCGGTTTCGTGTGGTTACTCGGTGTTCTAAGTTCTGATTGCTACCCAGGGTGGTCTCCATTCGGAGAATGAATAAATGTCCCGAACACAGAAATAACAACGAATACTTTACAGTCACTTAATTAGCAGGGAGAGAAAGTACCGAATACATGGAGGGTGATTCTTCACACCAAGCACCGGGGCCTGACTGCCTCCCACTATCATATATTTGCAAATTCCAGGACATATTACTCCCGAAGCTATTGCTGGGATTGAACTTCCTCCGAACAGATGGACGATTCCCAACAGACATCCTGGCAGCGACAGTGACAGTAATCCCCAAAGAGGGAAAGGATCCAGCAAATTGCTCGAGCTACTGCCCAATCTCCCTCCTAAACATGGACCTTAAGCTGTTTACCAAGGACATGGCCATGCAGATGTCCCAGACGATCTCGGGCCTTGTCAGGTTTGTCCTGGGAAGAGAAGCGAAGGACAACATGATTAGAGCTCTCAACATGATCCAGTCCGCTCGGGCAACTGGTAGAGAGGCCTTGCTCCTCTCCATGAATGCTGAACAGGCCTTTGATTAAGTGCACTGGGAATATCTCACAGCCACATTGCAAAAAATGTAGCCCTATTTTTAGAACATATAGGTGACTTCACTATACACAACACCCACAACGAGAGTCCGAATCAATGGCGCACTCACTGCATTCAATATCCGCAATGGCAACCGCCTGTGCTGCCCCCTATCCACCCTCCTGTTTGCTCTCTCTTTGGAACTGTTTCTGGAGGCAGTCCAAAATGATGAGGGAATCACCGGGTTTCACACAAAACAGGGGAGCATCGGGTAGCGACATATGCCGATGATATGTTATTTTGTTTCTGGAGAACCCAGTGGTCTCCCTCCCCAACCTCTTGAAACTCTTTGAGCGGATCTGCCAGATCACCAATCTCAATTTGAAACTGGACAAATTGGAAAAGCCCTGGCCGTCACACTTCAACAAGACTTAATAAAGCACTTACGCACACAATACCACTTTAAGTGGAATGACACCAAAATTTGTTACCTAGCACGTGGCTGACTAAAGACCCCATGCAAATATACTCAGTGAACTTCCTCCCCTTGCTGATCAGGCTTCAAACCGATATGCAGCACTGGAAAGGACTATGTATCTTGTGGTTCAGCCACATAAACACGGTAAAGATGAACATCCTGCCACATCTACTGTATCTCTTCCAAGCCCTGCCCGTGGTAGTCCCTAGAGCCTTTTTCCAGTCCATAATGACTGCAATTAGGAAATTTGTGTGAAAAGGTAGAACCACAGGAATACGGCACACCCACTGATACTCTCGAAGCACTCAGGTGTGGTGGGCCTCCGATCCCACCAGGCCATGCATCTGCAGAGGATTGTAGACTGGCATGTCAAATCTCCAACAAAACTCTGGGTCACAATGGAGACCCAGTATGCAGGGGCCGTCATACCTGTGAAGTTCTGGCTCAGTGGGGCTACATATACGCAACTAAAAACAGACAACCCAGACAGCCACGCTAAGGGTTTTGTGCTCAGTCAGATACAACTGACTACAACCCACTCCCCGCTAACCCCCTGGTGCACAACCCGAACCTGGTGGACAGGCTGAAACCTGGCTTGGTTCCAGGTCACAGACTGGGTGTATTTACGTCAATGGTGCACAGACACATGATTCGAAGCTCTTTCAGTTCCAGTTCACGGTCGTCAACCAAGCATAATGTAGCGGTTCCGCTTCCACCAGATACACACTTACTATGCATTAAATAAGGGCCGACAAAAATTTCACAGAAAACTCACACAGTTTGAGAACTACTGTACGGCTAGAGATCGACCCTCTATGCCTTACAAATGATGGGCGACATTTATCTCATGATGGTAAAGGGAAACAGGATTAACACTAACAGAGAGTGACTGGAACAAAATATACACACTAATGCACAAATGCTCAATAGGAGCAAAATACCAGGATCTCAGCTACAAGCTCCTAACCTTTTGGTATGGAACACCGGATGTGCTGCACCACAAGAATCCAGAGACAGCTGAGACCTGCTGGTGATGTTGGGACTGGCTTACATGTATAGTGGTTGTGACAAACGCTCCTTCCCACTTACATTTGCCACAGACGTCTGGAGGAGTGTAGAAGCTGTCCTCCTGCCCTCCTGCCCACTGACTATGGTCCATGTCTGGGACACCGTTTGGGAGTTACCCTGCCCAGCTTTCCCTGGGTGCCCCTAGTTCTGCACTTTCTCTTCATGTGAATAGAACCGAACACAAGCTCACTGGCGGTCGTTCACATGAACCAAACCCACGAATTGTCCAAGTGGTACTTAGTCGCGACCACTATGGAACTAATTTTGGCTTGAGGACTTTGTGGGTTTCCGGTCACCACAGCGGGACTTAGCCGCGAATGTTATGGAACTGTTTTTGGCATGAGGTGACCGTGCAGTTTGCGAACAACTTGGTTTGTGGTTTTAAACCACTTTTTGGCGGGAAGGTACCTGAGACTAAGCTGAACAAATGCTACCTAAGCATCAGGCAGAGCACCCTGTATTGCGGCAGCAGGAGTTCCCAAAAGTTGACTGGCATAACTATGCCATGGAACTGTTTTTGGCATAGGACCACATGTGCAGGCGTTCAGAATATTAACACAGTGGCGTTTCCCCTACATTGCATGGATCTGAGCACTATTTAGAGAATTTGGGTGCTCAGATCAGGGCTAAAGATATATTATTTGTGGGGTTATTTTATGTTTTTATTATGTTTTGGGGTACTTTTATCTGTGCATAAAAGGCTAAGCATGGCTCATTAAAATCCGTTGTACTCCCAGAACTATGTGTCATCTAGTTACTGGAAGGGAAAGGGCTATATTCACTGCTAAGCACCTTGTTCCAGCTCATGCAGGATTCAGCGAGGAAAGTCCTTGTAAGGACTAGAGCTCCCAAGACTGTGTGTCATCCAGTCCCTGGGAGGGAATAGAGCTAGTCCTCTATCCTGTTTCAAAATGGAGAGGCTCCAGGAGGACCTCCCTAAAGCGTGGTGACAGGGACAGAAGCACTGAGGTTTTCGCCTGTTCCAGTTAGGAAGCGGTCCTTGATGGCAGTACCCAGCTGGGTTACAGGGAGCTCCGTTACAGTGATCATGTCTCACAGCCGCAAAGTCCCTGATCTCAACTCTGTGGAAGCAGAGTGGGGCGTCAACTTTCTAGCAGTGGGTGGCCAGGGTGGAGGAGATACACATCATGGAACGCATGACTGCAGACCTTAGAGGTCATACAGACAAATGTGCCCTGAAATGGTACCCATGGACCAACTTCCTACATAGAGGGGGAACACTGACCCAGACACCTGCATAATGCCACAACACAGACCAGTAACAACGGATGGGGAACAGGAGATAACTCCAAACTCGACGAAGGGAGCTAGGCCACCACCCCGTAAAATGAGGAGCTACTCATAGGACCTACATACTAAATCGGAAAATACAGGCATAGAAATTACCACCCTAGGAACCAAAAGCAGAGAGGAGGGGTTGGAGCCAGCACACTTACAACAGATGTATTAAATTATACTTTTGCTTATTTAGCACTTTTTTGTTTGTCTCCCGAGTTGGAATTAGTGAAGGGCCCACTGTCCTACTGTGAAGTAGTGGTGGGTTTAACACAATATGGCGATGTGGTGGAACAGAATCCCTATATTTGTTTGCTGAGATTGGTGATTTTAGCTTTAAAACATTTAAAATGTATTTTTATGTGTGTGCTGTTCCTTAATCTGTATTCTAAACAAAAAAAGTGTGAAAAGAAGTGTACAGCGAAAATATATATTGAGAATATAATTATTTGTTCATTTATTTGCAGAACACTGAAGCACATTTTCCCACCATTTGCTTCACAGGTCTAGGGACACAATGTAACCAATAGACAGAGCATTAAAGTAAATCATTTTTAAAAAAATATATATTTACTATATATATATCATATTTAAATATATAACTATAGATTTTGTTTACTGTTCCTCCTATTTTGTCTTCACTTGGCCACATTTCACTTGATTTGTGAAAAAAAATGTGTAGCTCTCCCGTGGTCTTCAATCATCTTTTTTCCCCATCAATCTCTTTTTCTGGTTTCCACTGGTGGAACTTCGAATTCCGTAACAAACAAACCTACTTGTCCTTCTCGCTTGTTGTTGTTTGCTTGGTTATACATCTGTTTGGCAATTCGGAGATGCAGAATTCAGCTGAAGCCAAATGCACATGTCTATAATACATGACATATTATTAGGCAGTCCTTGATAAAAGAAGAATGTAAACTTGAAACGTGTAAAACAATGCCTCAGCAAGCTTTGTTTTCCTTTTCATGTTCTCAATATCAGTATGTTGTTCCTGTGGCAAATAAGTAACCATGTTTATGCAAGAATTAGAAACATTTATTACAAATAAACAAAAGAAACAACACAAAATAATATGAACTCTTGTTTTAATGTATATTGAAAGATTGCTTGGAAATAGATCCTCAGTTGTTGGAGAACTACAATTCCTGTGATACATTGTCCAACGTACAGATTGTAAGGTAACGTTGGAGTGGTTGTTCTGAAACAGCTGGTGATCTAACTGCCTTAGATAAGGGTTTGGAATATTATTTAAATTGAAAACTTGTTGTGCACCCAGGTAGCATGTTTTTAACCGTGTTTGAACTCAGATATATACAAAAACTAGCATTAATGAGACTATCTCTACTAGATATATGAAGGGCAAAATATTTTGATTCTTCCAAATGGGTAGGCAGAAATTAGTTTATACTGCAAGAACAATGCTGCATGTAACTGTGCTGATGTGCAAAAACAGCTATAATATTGCTTGGCCTAATGAATACGCAATATCAGGTATTTTTGCAATGTCGATTCAGAATTGACAAAATTATATATTTGGAAAAAAGAAGTGAGAGAACTTAGAGTGTTTTAGAGTGATTGATTGTAATATTTTGCATTTTGTTATCTCGTATTAATGAAACATTAGGATCAGGAGCCATCCAATTTTAATAAAGGGAAAAGTCAGTGGGCAATTGACCATTCACTCACCCCAACTACCATGAGAAGAACAAAGCTTTCCCACATATCTAGTCTCTACAGTCAGTGACCGTACTTTAGAGTGGAACAAACATAGTGCCCTAACAGCTTTTAACAACTGCGTCAGTGGAGGTAACAGGTCTAGTCACACCACAACACTAAGCAAGGGAGGGCGGATGAAATCACACCACTGAAAAATGTAATTTGAATATTAAACAAACTCAAAACATCTTGTCCTAATGATGTACATCATAAAAGTAGTCCAGAAGAGCAAATTCCATCCATAAGATGGGGTGAGTGCAGGTTCTCACAAAAGATGAGAAACAAGTGGTAATACAAGTCTATAGCTAAAAACCCATGGCAGCGTGAGGGTTAATTATGTGGCAGCTAGCCAGCATTTGGGGGCCTGTATTACAAAATCCAGACACTGATGAATCCATCAACAATGTCTAGATTTTGCAGTCTGAATGGCTCCATATGCAGACACATGGTTTTGCCCCATTTGGAATTGACCCTGATGGTCTTAAAAGATGGTTCCCATTTCTTTAAAATAATCTTGTCAAGTACCTGTTTGAATTAGCTTCTTCAGATCACTAATTTGTACTTTACTCATGTAAATGTTCTAGTAAAGTTATACTTTACACAAACTTTCTTCCTCCAAAGGTCACTCATTGCAAAGACCTCAATCAAATTAGATTTTGCTTGTCGCATTCTCCCTCACGGTTTACGCTGTTAGCAATGCTATGGTATGCTTCAAAAATAGTGAATAAGCGATTGACAGGCCACTCTGGAAATTCCACTCTGATAAGAACAAAACTTTCCCAAATATCTGTCTGTAGCATCAAAACCGTGCCCTATCAGCTTCTCTCAACTGCATCTATAGAGGGAGCAGACATTACAAGGCTCAGTCAGGTAGGATGAAACCATTACAATGAAAGGCATTTGATAAAAGGGGGAACAGCAGCAGTAGCAGAAGTCATTTTATTTTATTTTTTATTTATTTATTTATGTAATTAATTAGGTGGATAAACAAGGGTTTGACCTGTCCCAAACTGACATTACTGTGGCTCAATGTTTCCGTCACACCCCTAAATGAAAAAAAAAAAATTGACGTCAGCTGCCATTTTATTGTCTAATCTCCATACCCCATACTCTGCTGTTCCAAAATTCTTTCTAGCATGTCTAAAGTGGAGTCCCACTGTGTGCTGACATCCTGCCATAGACTTTGTGTGGGAAGCCTTCTTTCTCTAGCTTCTACCTCAAAAGTTATCCAGTTCTCACTCTACTGTTCAAACTCTCAGGAGACATGGCACTACTGCTAATGTTTAAGGGGGCAATTTCATTTTGGCATTAGTATGTGACATTGACTTTTTTTTTTTTTTCATATTGAAGGGCCACTGCAGGCAACCAGACCACTCCAGCTAAGTGAAGTAGTCTGGGTGCTGTGTCACATTTGCACCTAAGTCTGCCCTCAGTGGCTGTCTACCAGTTTTTAACCCTTTATTTACCGGGGAGGAGGGGGAAGGCAGAGGGATCGGTAGTGCCAGGAATACAGCTCTGTATTCCTGGCACTACAGTATCCCTTTAAGATGAATTAGGTATATGAATGATTGTGAACAAAAGAAAAGTTTGATCAGCGCTAGATTGCTGACCAAAGAAAAATGTGATGGTAGCTCACCTGAAACTAGTGGGCTCCCTCAGAACTCCTAAAAATACAGCATTGAAGCATTAAAAGCAGAAAGCAGGTAGTACCTAGAAATTATAAATTACCTTAAAATATAGCACACAAAGTATAAAAACCAGAATAGTCAGTAATCAAATATAACAATTAAGTGAGCCAAAAGTAAAGCCAAACGTATATCCTGATCTTGACGTAAGAATCAAGCATAACTTCTTGTTGGAGTATGGAGCCATATGTACACATAAAAGAAAACAGAGACACAGAAGAATTCCAATAGCACAGTATGCTGACTCAAATGGAAAACAAACAACACACATATAGACGATTTCTAACTCACATTATTAAGAGCCTAGACCAGCTCCAGTTTAAACAGCATATAGTTGTATTAACCCCACTTGCTCATCAGCAACAAGATATTGACCACGTAGATCAGGCTTGCCCAAACTCCGGCCCTCCAGATGTTGCAGATCTACAACTCCCATGAATTAAATAGATAGGTTCTATGAATGAAATAGATAGGCTGAAAATCATGGGAGTTGTAGTTCAGCAACCTCTGGAGGGCCGGAGTTTGGGGAAGCCTGACGTAGATCATCCAAAAATGAGACACAGAAACACAGTAGATAAGTGTAAGTATGTAAGGAAAAAGAGCCCTACTTATAGTTTCTGGAGCATATAAACTGCACAGATGTACTGCATAGGTGGTATATGCTGTATGCTGATTCTTTTCTTCAATGTCCACAGATGGAAGTCAGGATGCCAGGTAGAAATTCAGGTAGAAATCAAATCAACTCAAATAAAAATAATAAAGTAATACTACTATAAGGCTACATCAAATAGGTATAAAGGGCCAAATAATACCTTATTATTAAAAACATAATATATTATTAACCCACATGCGTTTCACCAACATAGGATTGATCAAGTTTATCCATGATTGTGCAGATGTCTTGTCCAACGTGGTTAACTAAGCTGCTAATTTGCCTCACCCACAAAATGCCTCTACTCCTTTCTACTCCCTTTTTTTTCTGGTGCCAGGTCCAAAACTGGGCATGTTGGGGATTGCCAAGATGGTTCCCTGAGTTATTGGTGCAGAGCAGCGTGGAAATCGGAATTATGCCTGTTTACCTGATGACCAAATGCAGACGAATTGCACTTTGACCCCAAAATGAATTTCCAAGTCTAATCACTATGAATAAAGCGTTTATGGGTAAGCTTCCCTTACTGTGACACAATTCTTTCAATTGTGCTACCTCTCAGTAAAGAACATCCTGCTCTTATCCTACTTTGTTCACTTTTATTTCAATATTCCCTCAATCTAACAAATGGTATTGAATAATTTACCCTAGGGAATAAGGTATCAGAGATAAGTAAAAACAAAAAACAAATTACCTCCCCTGTGCTAATGTGTTTAGGTTGATTTTACTAAGCCCAAAATACATGTGATTTAGGTATCTTCCCTTCAATTTTTCTTCACATATTTGTGTTTTTCTCATGAGAATAAATTGTTCTGTTTCTTTACTCTCTAAATTGTTAAGTTGGTAATGTATTTTATTCCTTTCATTAAAATTAATATAAAATAATTTACATTTCATTTTTTTAGATACATTTTCTGATAAAACATGCCATGATCACTAGAGTAAGTCTCTGCCTTAAGTACAAACAGAGCATGGTAGCATTGCTTTTTTGTTTGTATATCATTTATAAGAATCCATTCTCATGTGAAAAAGATACATAACTGATTTTGGCAGAGGTACCTAAATGTAAAATGATTACTGAGAATAAAAAGTTGTGATATAGAAGAATATTCCCTATTGGGTTAGCAACCACTCTGGTATCGGCATTGTTTTAAAAGATCTAAGATTGTGTACCAAATGTAGATAATCTCTCTTGAATTAGCACATTAATGACTATACAGCCTGTCGGTAGGGTAGGAAATATATAAGTACAGAAATAAATCACAAGAGGTCAACACCTGCATGATGGTATAACAAATTGTTGTGGTTGTCGGAGTATGAATTATCCACAATTTTGAAATATCATTGGTATATTCACTTCATAATAACTGTAAACATGTTATACTTAAAGGGACACTATAGTCACCCAGACCACTTCAGCTCAATGAAGTGGTCTGGGTGCCAGGTCCCTCAGGTTTTAACCCTTCAGATGCAAACATAACAGTTTTAGACAGTTAATCCAGCCACTAGAGGCTCATCTGCGACGCTGGATGCAAATTTTGCATCCATCGCACAGAGCGTCCGTAGGAAAGCATTGAGAAATGCTTTCCTATGGACTGTTTGAATGCGCACATGGCTCTTTCCGCGCATGGGAGCTGACGTCGGACGGGGAGGAGAGGTCACCAGCACCAAGGGAGCCCGGCGCTGGATAAAGGTAAGCTTCTGAAGGGGTATTAACCCCTTCAGCGCCACGGGAGGCCTCAGGGCACTATAGAGTAAGGAAAACCGCTTTGTTTTCCTGACACTATAGTGATCCTTTAACATTGTTACCATTGTGGCACCCTTAACCTAAATTTTTCAAATTGCTTGAATATTCACTGTTTCAAGGGAAAAAAAGACCTTAATAAATTCTCTTTTTTTAGGTATTTAGGACCTGAATACTTAAAAGGAAGACTGTAATATAGTCTTTTTTTCCCTCAAAACAGTGGCTTTCCGAGCAAACCTCGTAAATGTACTTTCTGCTTGCTATTAAAGAGGAATGATCATAATGATCATTCCTGTATAATCGCAAACAAAAAGTACATTTATGTGCATAGCCGCATGTAGTAACTGTTTCCTTCACAAAATTTGAAGCTTCTTTTCAAAGCAGTATAAATATTACAAGTGTAGATGCTCAAATAATGGCCCACTTAGAAGATTAAAGCAAGGGTGTATTTACTTTGTACCTAAATCTTCCACTTAAATGAGGAAATTGTATGTAAAACTATGTGTGAAATATCAACCCCTCTTTTATATATGTATAAATGCTAAATGACTTGCACTTTAGGACTACAACAAAACTATTTTAATCCGCTGGTCAAATCTAGCAGTTAAATAATAGAAACCAAAATGAATGGAAAGCACTCAAAGATCTTAGCAGAAAAAAATCAAACTTTTATACTAGAGACATTTCAGTCTTACAAAAAAAAAACGATCATCAGGGACCATGATGAAAGTTTTTACTAAAAATCAATAGAATAAAATTTAAGTTTTCTTATTTCTATGCTATGTATAGTTCTGCTTGGTTCCACCTGGTGTTTGATCAAGAAGCACCCCACCCCTTGAAAACTCTGAGACCCTTTTATACCACGTTTTGCCAGATCTTATGCATTTAAATATAATCACTGTGTTCATACACACCTATTAGTTCAACTAAACTTAAATGGATATTCTACGCCAGTAATGGAATTAATGCAGCAAGGGTCCTGGTGTAAGAAATTATTTTGGGCCCCATACAGCACAAGGTATGGTCATGGGATTTATCATTTGCCAATTCTTGCAGGTTTTTATTTGTGAGCAGTGTTTGTGTGTTTGAATGTAAACATGTTTTTTGTGTAGAGTAGATTTGTTCATGTATGGGTACATTTGTATTTGCTGCAGCCAATGAAATGTAGTGGTGTACTTATGTATAGTGTTTATATTTTAATGCAGATGAGTGTTTGTATCTAGTGTTGAATTTTACAAGCAGGCACACCTTTGTGTGTAGTTTTAGTGTTTGAATGATATGGTGTGTTTGTATATAATTTTAGAGTAAGAATGCAGGGGTGTGTTTGTATGCAATGTTTGTGTTTAATTACAGGGTGTGTTTGCATGTTGTCTTGTTGTTTGATTGCTCAGATGTTAGCATATGCACACATACATTGCCACATACATACTTTCTTACACAGATATACATAATAACACGCTGAAACATACACAAGCACACTCAGATACACACACCAACATACACACACACCCTGTAACAGAACTATGCTGTATGCCTGGGCCAGTGAACTAACCAAAATCAGCAGGAATTCGTCACATTTAGTGCATTTCAACCATTCGAATGGATTCGCATGAATTCCCTGTGTAAAGTATAGGTGGCCGCCATTTCGGGACTTTACACGTGGCCGCGGCCATCTTACGTGCGAACAGCGGTGTTTGCCTGTCGACGCGTGGAACTAAAATCGGATACGCAAACAGGCGAACACCGCTGAGTCCTCCATACTTCCAGAAGTTCGCACGGAAACTACCGAATCACCGGACGTTCGGTAGTTATGTTCAATCATCTATGGGGATTGCGGCGAACCCCGAGATTCGAATGGATGGCAAGAATTTCAGACCTTTTTACCAGGCGAACGGAGACCGACCGCAAGGCCAAAACTCATGGAACTATTTTCGGCTAGTTGGTCTGTGCGGTCGGTCAAAACTTTGGAACTCTGTATCTCCCGAACTATTCATCCGAATGGGCTGATTTTTGGACATGTTGGTCCCCTGAATGAGAGCTATCAAGCGACCCCGGATTTAAAGCTGTACCCCCTGTTTTTGGGGAACATCCAGAACTGGGGTAAAATGTTGTACGTTTTAATTATGTTATATGTTATCTGAGGGGAGGAGACGTGGGGGTGTTACCAGGTATATGATTGGGTGTTTTTATCCTCCCCCTGGGAGTATCCTGTGTGTACCTGATCCCAATAAAAAGCAGGCTGGGTGTTCCAGTCCTCAGATCTTCTTGACCCTTCAAAACGTAGCCTTGTCTCGTTCTTGGAAGGGGATTATTTGGGAATGTTATTCTGCTCCTGTTACAGCTGAACCTGACTCTTACTCTGGATATCGTGGATGGGATTATACCAGCTTACTTCTCCACAGCAGCTTACAGGGAAAAAGGACGTCTCCAACGGCAGATACCCTCCTTCTACCCGGGTAGCCGTTACATTGGTGGCAGCGGTGGGATGGTCCTTTTATCCAGAGAACAAGTGCTGAATGGAGGCTCAGTACGTCAAGCTGAAAAGACCCACATTAAAGGATTTATTGGAGAGTCGTGGTAGGAGTGCCAGCAACAGACCACGGAGGGAGCTGATAGCTGACCTACTAGAACTGGACGAAATGGATAGGTCCATGGAGGTAACAGAACCTCTTGCACCTGTCAGCGAGGACGATGAAATTTCTGCCATTGTACAGCGGAGATTAGCTTGGTATCCAGAAAGATCCACGGAGCTAATAAACCAGCTGCTCCGGGAAACAAGGGAGGAGATACAAACTAAGAGGGGACAAGAAGCGGAACTGGTAAGAGCTAGACAGCCCATTACACAGGCAGTTCCTACCCCCCCACCCGCTGCTACAGGGAGGAAAATACCGTTCACTGCATTTAAAGCGTTTGTAGAGAATGAAGAAGAAATTGACGGATATTTAGCGGACTTTGAGAGACAATGCTCGCTACACCAAGTACCACCAGACCAATGGGTTACTATTCTGGCTGGAAAGCTCTCAGGAAAAGCAAATGAGGCTTTTCGGGCACTTACTACGGAAGATATAACGCAGTATCAACGGGTGAAAGCTGCACTACTCACCCGATATGCGGTCACCCCAGAAGCATATCGCCGTCGCTTCCGGGAGTCCAAAAAGAAGGCAGTGGACTCCCACATGGAATGGGCAAACAAGATACAACGGGTGGCAACACACTGGGTGCGAGGGTGCAATGCTAACACCGGAGAAGAAATATTACAGTTGTTCCTGATGGAACACTTCTTTCAAGATCTGGCTGCAGATATACAGGACTGGGTCAGAGATCGGCGCCCTGCCAATTTAACTGAGGCAGCGCGACTAGCAGATGAGTATGCAGAGACAAGGAAGGTGAGCCAAAGTAACACACGACCAGCCCCTAGAGCAGAGGCCCGCACTACAACCTACCCTGCACGCACAGAATTTCGGGCCCCAGTACCCCCAGGGCCTCCACGTCCCCAGGGGCATAACAACCATCCCCGGGAATCTTACAAAGTAACGTGCCATCGCTGCGGCAACACAGGACATATTGCCCGGTATTGCCCGTTGGGATCAGCCAATAATAACTGGAGGCGCCCACCTAACACCGAAAGCACACCGCCACGTCCAGCGGCTGCTCACTGCCTAGAAATTGAAGGAAGCCCTGAAGAGTGCCTGGGAATATTATATGAGGCCAACCCCATACAAGCAGCTTCCCCAGATAATCGTCAGCATCACCGTCAGGAGGTGCGTGTGAACGGACAGATAGCACAAGGCCTAAGAGACACTGGCGCTACCATTACCCTAATACAGAAACACCTTGTAAAACCAGAACATGTGTCAAATCGTACCGTGGCTGTTCGTGTCGCAGGGGGAGCTGTTTTTCGCTTACCCACCGCCAGGATACACTTAGATTGGGGAGCCGGGTCAGGAAAGACCACAGTGGGCATCATGGACAATTTACCCGCCGAGGTCGTATTGGGCAACGATATTGGCCCTCTAGCTTCAGCATTTTTACCCACTACTGCTGGTGCTTGCCCCGTGACCACCCGCTCACAGACCCGTATCGAGGACGATCCTACAACAGGTCGGGAGACCCAGGTAAGCCACAAGCAGACACCCCACACTAACATTACAGAGAGACCCATAGCTTGGGACACCCCAGAAGAATTTGGGAGGGAAACTAGGCAGGACCCCACCCTCCAAAAGTACAGGGAACTAGCTGACAGTAGGGGGGACGAGCGAGAACGTTTTGTATGGGAGGGGGACAGGCTATATAGAGTGACCGAAGGCAGGAAGAGAGGCTGTGCCCCCTCGCAGAAGCGCCAATTAGTGGTACCCAGAAAGTACCGGTGGGAGCTTCTCCGAATTGGCCACGACATTCCGTTGGCAGGGCATCTAGGGGGTAACCGCACAACCTTCCGGATCACCCAGACCTTCTTTTGGCCAGGGATCTCGAAAGATGTGCGCCGTTACTGCAGCACTTGTGATGTATGCCAGAGGGTGGGAAAGAGAGGGGATCACCCCAAAGCCCGACTGTTACCCATGCCAGTGATCGAGGAACCATTTAGCAGGGTGGCAGTCGACCTAGTGGGACCCCTACCTAACCCCAGTCCCTCTGGTAAGAAATATATTCTTACTGTAGTAGACTATGCTACCCGCTACCCAGAAGCCGTCGCTCTGACGAATATCCAGGCTGACACTGTCGCCAGTGCTCTAGTTGGGATCTTCACCAGAGTAGGATTTCCCCGGGAAATCCTGTCGGATCGAGGGACCCAGTTCACCGCAGACCTAACTCAGCAGTTATGGAAGGCCTGCGGTGTCCAATCCCTCCTTAGTTCCCCGTACCACCCTCAAACTAACGGTCTCTGTGAACGCTTTAATGGTACCCTAAAGCAACTACTGCGTACCTTTACAGCGGAATACAGGGACTGGGAGCGATTCTTGCCACACCTCTTGTTTGCATATCGAGAGGTGCCGCAAGAATCCACAGGGTTCTCCCCATTCGAATTGCTCTACGGACGGCGGGTACGAGGCCCCCTCGACCTGATCCGAGAGCACTGGGAGGGAGAGACAGAACATGAGGGGGTCCCCATCGTACCATATGTACTGGAGATGCGGGACCGCATGGGGCACCTAGCCAGGATGGCCCGAGAGCATCTCCAGGCGGCCCAAGGCCGACAGAAACATTGGTACGATCGGGGCGCGAGATTGAGAACCTTCCAGGTGGGACAGAAAGTCCTAGTACTTAGACCCGTTAAAGGGAACAAATTACAAACCTCCTGGCAAGGCCCTTACAAGGTGGTCGCACAGATCTGTGACACCACCTATGTAATTGCCAGTAGCAAGGACGAGAGGATACAGAAGTCCTTCCATATAAACTTACTGAAAGAGTACCAGGAAAGGCCCGAAGACATAGCAGCCATATGTATCCCGGCCACTGAGGACCCGGACAGTCTCCCCATCCCGGATCTACTAGCTAACCCCGAGTCTAAAACCTTGCTGAACACTGTACAGCTAGGGGAGCGACTAACGCCCACCGAAAGAGAGCAACTCCAGCAGATGCTAGCTGCAAAAAGATTGACGTTTTCCCAGGAACCCGGTTACACACCTTTAGCGACACATTACGTAGAGACCCCAGGACAAAACCCTCTCCGACAGACTCCCTATAGAATTCCCGAAGCCGTGAAAGAGGAGATGAGAAAGGAGATTCAGGAAATGTTAAAGCTAGGAGTTATAGAACCCTCCGACAGCCCCTGGGCATCCCCAGTCGTCCTAGTCCCCAAAAAGGACGGAACGACCCGATTTTGTGTCGACTACCGACGCCTTAACGACAGAACTGTGACAGACGCATACCCCATGCCCCGAGTAGACGAACTATTAGATCGTATTGCTAGGGGACGCTATCTGACCACCATCGATTTGTGCAAAGGGTACTGGCAGATCCCCCTGGCCAAGGACGCTATCCCTAAGTCGGCGTTTGTCACCCCGTTTGGCTTGTACCAGTTCAAGGTCATGCCTTTCGGGATGAAAAATGCCCCAGCTACCTTTCAGCGCTTAGTGGACCGCCTCCTTGATGGCTTCCAGGAATTCGCTTGCGCGTACCTGGATGACATTGCGATCTATAGTGAGACATGGGAAGAACACCTACGACACGTAGAGGCTGTGCTGGATCAGATTAGGGCCGCCGGCCTAACCCTGAAACCAGAAAAATGTAACTTTGGTATGGCTGAAGTTCAGTACTTGGGACACAGAGTGGGGTGTGGGAAACAACGACCAGAACCCGCCAAGGTAGAGGCCGTAGCGAATTGGCCCACCCCTCACACTAAGACCCAGGTATTAGCCTTCTTGGGAACGGCAGGGTACTACAGAAAATTTGTCCCTGACTACAGCGCCATCGCCAAACCTCTGACCGATTTAACGAAGAAAAATTTACCTAGGGTAGTCCTGTGGTCTCCCGCCTGTGACGCAGCATTCCGAACCCTGAAACAAGCTCTGATCAACGCACCCGTTTTGTCTGCCCCCGTCCCTAATAAAAGATTTGTCGTCCACACAGATGCGTCCATGTACGGACTGGGGGCAGTGCTAAGCCAGGTCGGAGAAGATGGGGGAGAACACCCTGTCGCATACCTGAGTAGAAAGCTATTGCCCAGGGAAGTGAGTTATGCGGCAGTGGAAAAGGAATGTCTAGCCCTGGTCTGGGCCCTAAAGAAGCTCACCCCCTACCTTTATGGTCAGGAATTTACCCTGATCACAGACCATAACCCTCTAGTATGGCTGAACCGAGTGGCTGGGGACAATGGACGACTACTGAGGTGGAGCCTAGCCCTACAACCGTATAATTTCTCCATCCAGTATCGCCCAGGCCGGTTCAATGGGAATGCAGACGGACTGTCCAGGCAAACAGAACTTTTACCTTAGAGGCAGACCGGACAGCCCCAAGTTGACCCGAAAAAGGTCAATCCGGGTCTGCCGGAGTGTTCCACAAAAGGGGAGCAGTGTAACAGAACTATGCTGTATGCCTGGGCCAGTGAACTAACCAAAATCAGCAGGAATTCGTCACATTTAGTGCATTTCAACCATTCGAATGGATTCGCATGAATTCCCTGTGTAAAGTATAGGTGGCCGCCATTTCGGGACTTTACACGTGGCCGCGGCCATCTTACGTGCGAACAGCGGTGTTTGCCTGTCGACGCGTGGAACTAAAATCGGATACGCAAACAGGCGAACACCGCTGAGTCCTCCATACTTCCAGAAGTTCGCACGGAAACTACCGAATCACCGGACGTTCGGTAGTTATGTTCAATCATCTATGGGGATTGCGGCGAACCCCGAGATTCGAATGGATGGCAAGAATTTCAGACCTTTTTACCAGGCGAACGGAGACCGACCGCAAGGCCAAAACTCATGGAACTATTTTCGGCTAGTTGGTCTGTGCGGTCGGTCAAAACTTTGGAACTCTGTATCTCCCGAACTATTCATCCGAATGGGCTGATTTTTGGACATGTTGGTCCCCTGAATGAGAGCTATCAAGCGACCCCGGATTTAAAGCTGTACCCCCTGTTTTTGGGGAACATCCAGAACTGGGGTAAAATGTTGTACGTTTTAATTATGTTATATGTTATCTGAGGGGAGGAGACGTGGGGGTGTTACCAGGTATATGATTGGGTGTTTTTATCCTCCCCCTGGGAGTATCCTGTGTGTACCTGATCCCAATAAAAGCAGGCTGGGTGTTCCAGTCCTCAGATCTTCTTGACCCTTCAAAACGTAGCCTTGTCTCGTTCTTGGAAGGGGATTATTTGGGAATGTTATTCTGCTCCTGTTACAGCTGAACCTGACTCTTACTCTGGATATCGTGGATAGGATTATACCAGCTTACTTCTCCACAGCAGCTTACAGGAAAAAAGGACGTCTCCAACGGCAGATACCCTCCTTCTACCCGGGTAGCCGTTACACACCCTGACACAGAGATACACACACTAAGATCAAAGATTTAAAATTAAATTAAAATCAAGATTTACTGGTTGTCCCTTAAACATCAATCTTGTTTTCCATAAATCATCTGTTTTTTCCACCTCTTAATTGGACAGGAGATACAGCCATATCATTGGAAAGACCTCTTGTCCATCATTACAAACGAAGCTGCTTATTTGCATAAAAACATCTCATTTTCTTTTCCCTTCCTCTTTTTTTGGTTCCCTAGATAGAATGCCGAATCACGAAACACACAAAATGGTGATCCATTGCCCATTTCTTTTGTTTTACGATAGCCCATATGGAGATTTGTAGTTGTGGAATTCAGACAAATCAACAATTGGCCAAAACTGAAGTCATTTAAAACCAATCATACAAATCTATTGCCAGGTACCAGTGCACATACTTCTTATGGTTGATGGTTAAATCATACTGACTATGTATCAGAAGTTCGACAGGTACAAGGCAGCATGTATGTGCAAATATATATATTGTAACCCTCTCCTAATTGGTCTTCCCAAAAGCCGTATTGCCCACTACAGTCTCTAATGAATGTTGCCACCACACTGATTTTCCTCTCCAGTCGCTCCTCTCACACCTCACTCCTTTGTCAGTCCTTACATTGGCTTCCTGTATCCTATAGGAGTCAATTCAAAGTGCTAACCCATACCTATAAAGCACTGAACAATACCAGCCCCTCTTATATCTCTTCACAGATCCATAGGTATACCCCTTCTCAGTCCCTCCGCTCTGCCCGTGACCTTCTCCTGTCCACAGTTCGCACCCGTACAGCCAACTCACACTTGCAGGACTTCTCACAGGTGGTTCCCTTCCTATGGAGTAGTCTGCTTACTGCCATCAGACTCTCCCCTACTGTTCAATCATTTAAGAAGTGCCTTAAAACCCATCTCTTTAGGAAAGTGTATGGCCTCCCAGAGTAACCTTTACCTTACACACCTGTCACTTGCTCTCTCCTAAATGGCAGCACTCTACTCTCTCCTCCAGCTCTGCTTCACTCCCACCTTATTTAATTATTTCTATCCTAATGTGTTTAATACCCCACATCCTATAGACTGTAAGTTCATTTGAGCAGGGTCCTCTTCAACCTATTGTTCCTGTAAGTTTTCTTGTAACTGTCCTATTTATAGTTAAATACCCCTCTCATTTTATTGTAAAGTGCTACAGAATGTGTTGGTGTTATATAAATGGCGATGATAATAATAATAATAATATATTATTATTATTATAATATATAGGGTGCGGAGCCTGGCCACTGACCAGATCAGACATGCTTTGTCTGAGCTCCCAAGTCTGTGCGGCTAAACTGAGGCTAATCCTGAAACACAAAAGAGCACTGACCCATAAAAGCAACCAAAGTACTTACAAGCCGGTGCTGAACAAGATGTTACCACTCTCGACCCGACACGGCATCAGAGTCGCTGGACGCAGACTTGAGGCCTACCCGGGCTTGAGCTGGGGCGAGACAGCCGCTCCCCCAGGTCTCCGGCTGGTGTATCGCTGCCCCCCCCCTCTGGACCGGTGGAGGATATCCCAGTCCCCACGGGCAACAACCGAGGGCTACAGCACAGCTCCAGCACCAGCCCCAGCCCTCCAACAAAGTACAAGCGGGGTGGCTCACCGCAAGATGGCCGATGCCTTCCAGCCATTTGCACGCCTGAAGGGCGAAAGGACATGGAACAGACGGGTGCCCTCACTGCAAACTGCACCCACACTTACTGAACGCCTCCAGGATGCATCTGCAGAATCTAAGGTGCGACCAATGGCACCAGCAATGCCAAGTAAGCGGGGCGACATGGGGCGGGTGGTGAGCAGATCCCCCCTGGGTAATCCCTACAATGCAAGCTCCAAACCTCTTGTAGCTGACTCAGAGTTCCATGAAATCAGTGGTGCGAGCCGGTTTCCTTTCGGAAGAAAATTGTACGAAAACCCCCATAGATGTAATGTAGCTGGTTACATGAGAGTGCTCCCCTCGTTCGGTAGATTTAAACTCCTGAATGCCATTCGTGTACAATTTGTGGAAATGGGTCAGACAGAACTTCCATGGGGGACCAGGGATTGCTGGAGAGCCATGCCGAAATTAGTTCCAGGTGCTCGATGCCTAAGTCCCGCTGGCAGGCCGTTTGGGAGTTTAAGATGGCCGCCATTCATTGTTCTCGCCACGTGTTCGTGTCCCGAAATGGCGGCCACCCAGGAGCGCTCAATTAGCTTGTGGTTTTGTGCAATAACACAGGATTCTACGTTCTAATTGCTACACAGGGAGTTCCTTGTTCGGGAAAATAGCTATTTTACCGAACAAGGGATTTTGACGAATTAAAGTACCGAACAACTAACAATAAAAAGTAGTGGATTCCACGAACAAAGTAGCAGGGAGGGAAAGTACCGAATACATGGATTCTTCACAAACACTATGTCTGAATAACTGCTTACCCTAGCTGTTGTGGCATCGTAAGCCTGATGTGATATAACCTTGCACAAATAAAATAAAGAATTAAAATAATAATAATAATAATATATGGTAAAATATGTCTGGTAAAAGAGGAAAACTTTTTTTATTGATTGCTTTCTGGGAAACATTTAATGGAAAATAACTTGCAGAGGGGACAATAAAAAGAAGCAGGTATATGCTGGTGGGCTATAGTAGGGCTACCTTGTAGAGATCAGGTGCTATGCAAAACAAACCATCATGTTAGCATGTGGTGCTTTTCAACATGAACTCATATAGATTTTAGAAAAATGTATTGTATTTTTAATTGCTACACATGGTGCTATTATCAGATAATTGTATATATTTTTTCTTAAATATTCAACAAACATTTGGATATTGTACACACGGGTATAAAATAGGTTATCATAAACATGCTGACAAAATTCCCCATTGGGGGCAATGTATTTTATATGTGAAATGGCTTTTAACCTGCCGCAAAGCTTGATAAATCACCTTTCCAAGTTTTCATCACACAAAAAAATGGTACCTATTATAGCACAGGACACACAAGGAAACAATGAGGGTCATAGGAAGCTGCCAAATTTTAAATTAAAGTCTGAGAAGAGTTATAGTTAAAGGCAGCTTATACTTTTCCTTAAACATTGCAACTATATGACCTTATAGTGAGGTGGAAAGATTGTTATTACTAGAGTTGAGATGAGAGTCAAAATCTGATTTAAATCTGTATTTGAAACTGCAAAGGCTAAGAGGCTCTGCTCTTCATCACATGTCGTATGATTTGTTTTAGGATGGGTTAGCACCTAAAATGATTTGCACGCTCAATCACAAGTAATATTTTTATTCTTGCTATCCTCAGTCCTTTACTGTTCACAAAATGGCCTCAGCAAAGCTGTAATGATCTATATATTTGTCATTTACAAATATAAGTCAGCAGGCCAAGAGTATTTCGTACACACTCTGTATAGAATGCTTAAGGTTATTATCAACCATGATATTGACTTGTATCTTATATCCAAATGTATACTACTTAGTTGTTTCTTATTATATTAATTATTTTGTCATTATAAAGATATGCCTAAAATATATTGCATTATTTTTTAATTTAATGAATTCAGAAAATAACATTATATTCTTCTTGTTATCAGGTGAATTAATATTGCTTTGCCTTTTTCTGAGCTTCTATAAAAACCGAACAAACTCAGCATTCGGGATTCGAGTAAAATCAGTCTGTGACAAATAACATTGAAAGTGTATATCTTTTTCTTTCTTTTTATTCTGAGAGAGATTTATTGAAATAGGTAATAATTAAGATTAATTTAGTAATTAAATTCCGCAGGATAAAAGAAGGTAAATTTACTAAAAGAAAAAAAAGAAAATGCGTTAAGAACTCATATAATTAATATGCTTGAAAACGAGAGAAATCTCAATGTATCCATCCTGGTAAAATATTTTATACATAAATAAATATAGCTATTTTTTTTTTTAAATCTTCAAATCGGCACAGAAGAGCTAGGGCTTAATTTTATTAGAAATTTACATTAGTAGATAAATCTGTACTTTTTGCACTATGGCTCTAAATTCGACTATCTGACTCACAGTTTAGTGAACAACCCCTGGTGATTGGAATGAGCCAAGAATACTCACATTTCTTTTGTATCATGGCTTGCAGGTTGACTATTTATATTGTACTTATATTTTTCCAGGTGTAAGAAAAAATACTATGAACAAAATATCACTGCATACATATTTAAAGCACATAAACATTTGCCATTATAGTAAAAAATAAAAATATTAAGCGTTTATACTATGCAAGATTTGTGTTTTCCAATTTTTATAATTATAAGCAGAGAGAGGAGTTGCACAAGAAATAAATTAAAAATGCATCAGATGCCCAACAGACTGAAGCACCACTTCTACTAAAATAATTGTATGAAGAAAATGACCTACACAATCATTTTACAATGTGATGATTCGGCTCACAAAGAGCTGAAAAAGGCTGCATGTCATGTAAATGTGTTAATTTTTGTGTAATGTTTGAAGTGTGCAAGTGCATGTGTGTATTTTTAATGGTGTGTTAATGTTGCATGTAGCTAGTGAGTGCATGCACAGATACATCTAACAGGGTTATTCACTAAAGTGAATTCAAATTGAATTTAAAATGTAAAGTCAAAAAAACCAAACTACGCTTTAGAGTTTGGTTACATTGACCTTCACTTTAAATTCACACTTTAGTAAATAACTCTATCTATTATATGAAATATTTCTGTGTGGCTTGTGAATGTATATATCCAGTGTTTAAATGGGTATATCTTTGCAGAATTGTATTGTACTGTGCCAGTGCATGTATATTATGTGTGGATGTATAAAGGGCTATTAATCTGGTTCATGGATTGCAGAATAAAACTTACCAGGAAAGGTTAAAGGATGTTATGATTACGTTATTATTTATATAGCGCCAACAAATTCCGCAGCGCTTTACAGTGGGTGGACGAACAAACATGTAGTTGTAACCAGACAAGTTGGACACACAGGAACAGAGGGGTTGAAGGCCCTGAACAATGAACTTACATGCTAGAGGGGGTGAGGTAAACTGACACAAAAGGTAAGGATAGTATTAGACTAATGACAGTTGCAAGAGAGGAATCATTTGGGAGCTATTAACAGTTTCATTGATACGCTTTTATTAAGAAGAAGTGGGTTTTTAATGATTTTTTGAAGGAGTGGAGACTGGGTGAGCATCTAACGGAGGAGGGAAGTGAGTTCCACAGGAACGGTGCATCTCTCGAGAAGTCTTGAAGACGAGCATTAGAGGTGGGAGTACGGACAGAAGATAGACGTAAGTCTTTAGCAGAGCGTAAGGGCCTAGATGGGACATACTTGTGTATTAGGGAGGATAGATAGGTGGAAGCAGAATTATGTAGAGATTTGAAAGAAAGAACCAGAATTTTTAATTGAGCCCTATATCTTACAGGAAGCCAATGTAGGGACTGACAGAAGGGTGAGGCGTGGGAGGTGCGGGCGGACAGAAAGATGAGCCTCGCCGCCGCATTCATTATGGACTGTAATGGCGCAAGTTGGGAGCACGTAAGGCCACTGAGAAGTGGATTACAGTAGTCAAGGCGAGAAAGGGCAGTGGAATGGACTAGCACCTTAGTCGCATCTAGCGTTAAGTAGGGTCGGATGCGCGCAATGTTATTGAAAACAATTGGTAACTCACTACGCTGTAAAGGAATAAAATCTTGCAGTGCCCACAAGGTCCCCCAGCTAAAGAAAGCACATTAACAGGCCCATCTGAAGTTTGCCAATGAACATCTGAATGATTCAGAGGAGAACTGGGTGAAAGTGTTGTGGTCAGATGAGACCAAAATCGAGCTCTTTGGCATCAACTCAATTCGCCCTGTTTGGAGGAGGAGAAAGGCTGCTTATGACCCCAAGAACACCATCCCCCCCTATCAATCACAGAGATGGAAATATTATGCTTTGGGGGTGTTTTTCTGCTAAGGGTACAGGATAACTTCACTACATCAAAGGGACGATTGAAAAGGGCCATGTACCATCAAATCTTGGGTGAGAATCTCCTTCCTTAAGCCAGGGCATTTAAAATTGGTCTTAGATGGGTATTCCAGCATGACAATAACCCAAAACACACAGCCAAGGCAACAAAGGAGTGGCTCAAGAAGAAGAACATTGATTTCCTGGGGTGGCCTAGCCAGTCTCCAGACCTTAATCCCATAGTAAATCTGTGGAGGGAGCAGAAGATTCAAGTTGAGAAACGTCAGCCTCGAAACCTTAATGATTTGGAGAGGATCTGCAAAGAGGAGTGGGACAAAATCCCTCCTGAGATGTGTGCAAACCTGGTGACCAACTACAAGAAACGTGTGACCTCTGTGATTGCCAACAAGGGTTTTGCCACCAAGTACTAAGTCGAAGGGGTCAAATACGTATTTCACTCATTGACATGCAAATCAATTTATAACTGTTTTGACATGCATTTTTCTGGATTTTTTTTTTTGTTGTTATTCTGTCTTTCACTGTAAAAATACACCTACCATTAACATTATAGACTGATCATTTCTTTGTCAGTGAGCAAACGTTCAAAATCAGCAGGGGATCAAATACTTTTTTCCCTCACTATACATGTCAATAACTACTCTGCAATTTAAGAGGGTTTTGTAGTATTTTAGGAATGACTGATTAGTACTTACTAGATGGAGGCATCCATGGGGTACCAATGCCACTAATTATGGTGCTGATTGCTACTGGCATTTCGGTTCATGGATATTTCCCTATAAATTATTCAACAAATTATGGATGTTATTAATCTATTGATCAGTGATTATGTGATTGTATATGTGTGTGTATATGTATATATATATATATATATATATATATATATATATATATTATTGGAGAATAATAACATCATAATAAAAAACAAAAATAGTTGAGTGGTTTTTAATGAACCCAGATCCCTGAAATGGCATAATTTGCCCATAACATCTGGCATCATTATGTAAGTTTTATGTTAAAACTAATTTTGAGTCTATGCTTTGTGTGTGTCTACTGCCTTTTGGTCCTAGTTTTCTGCTTACAAATGGTGGGAGTTACAGTCACAGGCAGTAGCTATGTCAGCTTTCTGTCTTATTAATTATAATCAGGGATGACCAGAAATAAAATTACAGCAACTGCTCCTCAGATAGACCAGGACACGTCTTTATACAGTGTAAATCTGTTTTTCATAAAGATGACATAACTGCTTTAAAGGTGGGAATAGAAAAATTCCCTGTTCTAAAAAGTTTTCTAAAAAGTAGAGAACTTCAGTTGATTTGAATCAAGATACCAGGTTCAGCTGCACTTGGCAAGCAGGGTCATGAAGAAAACACATCATCGGTAAGCTTAATAATTAGTGCTGAGAGCTGAGTTGTGCTGTGGATTGCTGTCAGCCAGATTAATGCTATTTCCAGTGCTATCTGATCACAACTAGCTCACTAATCCCATTTCCCAGTCTTCTTTACAAGCTCTATTTTATTCAATGTGATTTTCATTAAGAGAAGAGTTTTTTGCAAAATGGTTAAATAGACCAAGTACAGATAATAAAGATTTCTGGTAAATTAATGGTCACCATGACCCCTGTAAACTAAATGATAAGAGGAAATTGTTTCCGTCTCCTTCTCCATATTGTGCAACCTTTCCCATTTTATACCTGAAACCATAACAAAGGCATGTATTTGAGAATCTTATGTTTAAAGGGAAAGCCCACCTTTTTAATATCTTTGAAGAAAGTATTTGATATACCTTGTATTTAAAAAGATGGTCCTAACTAGAACTGACTCCAATGTTCAGCGCATTAAATAATTATAGTAAATAAGAAATTCATCTATAGAAATCTAGAGATGTCGCGAACCGTCCGCGAACTTCTCGCGAACGGTTCGCCGCGGTTCGCCATGAACTGTTCGCGGCGAACTCCGGTCAGCTGACACATCCTGGCCAATCTCCAGCAGACCCTCCCTCCCAGACCCTCCTACTTCCTGGACAGCATCCATGTTGAAGGCAGCTTCAACATGGATGCTGTCCAGGAAGTAGGAGGGTCTGGGAGGGAGAGTCTGCTGGAGATTGGCTGGGATGTGTCAGCTGACCGGAGTTCGCCACGAACAGTTCGTGGCGAACCGTTCGCAAGAAGTTCATGGACGGTTCGCGACATCTCTATAGAAATCTCCTTGCAGGAAATCAACCACTCCAAACACTGCATCTGCCTTCTCTACAATTTTCTGATTAAACCCACTTATGAGCCACACCTGCTGTAATATACAAAATACTGGGAACATGATCTTGGGATTTACATTGATCATGAAAACTGAAACAGGGTATCCATTCTGGTCATCCATCGATTTGGGATACCAAGATTCAGGCTTCGAGATTCTTACTCTTTGCTACAGGACACCTGACTAACTCGCTGTTTTAACATCAAATCATGAGCCTCAATGCTGGAAAAATGGTTAAGAACTTGGCACGTTATCAGCCAAATTTACATCATAGCATCAAAAACATGTCTTCTGCAAGTCATATGCTATTTTTGTCCACACAGATGTTTGTATAATGGACTTTCCATACAATTTACAATCACAAGTAATTTAATCAGGTAAATTACATGTGATTTAGGTGAAATCACAATGTCAGTGCAAAGTAAGTGCTTTCTGTCCAGGAATGTCCAAATTATTTCCAGAAGAACAAGATTTGTTTGTGCTGATGCTCTGTAAGCAATGCAGCATCCGTTTTTCAATCCTGACACAGTTTTCTTTCTGGCTATCAGTTCGTTGTGATGGAATGCAAAATGAAAGACAAATAGGGTTATTTACTGAAGTGATAATTTAAAGTCAATTCAAAGTGAATTTCAGATTTAAGTCCAGAGTAGACAAAGTAAAGGCATAGCTGACTTAGAGAAATTTTACAGGTATTTTGACCCACAGTTTGAATTTTACATTGAATTCACCTTGTAGGTGGCATAGTAAGGGTTTATAGGTGAACAAGATTTATAACTGAGTTTTTCAAATTGTTAATCCACAGATGTTATAGAAGTTCCATGATGTTTTACTTTTCTCAGGCTATCTATAATGGGAATTTTAGTTCCCTAACAGCTGTTAATCATCAATTTGGCCAACACTGCTCTACACATTTCATGCCAGTTGCATACCTCCAACATTTCACACAGACAAAGGGGGATACTTTAATCTTGGGTGTGTGAGATTGTGTGCAGAAGGAGGGGCAGAGCTGTTCTCAGAAATTGAAGGTGACTTACTAATGTAAAATTTTACAACTAAAATGCAATTTAGAACAATGTTTACTATTTACAAAAATGTAAATTCCGTACACATTTATTGTAATTTACAGGCACATTGCTGGGAGTTTTATTGATGTGGAGCTCAGACACACTGACAATATGGGGCTCCTAGGAAAGAGGGACAGATGGATTTTGGGACTCATGGGACATATGCAGTTGTGGCAACATGTTTGTGCCTCTACTAGTTACTTATTTGTGATCCTAGATTTGATTAATCTCTTTTATATGTTCTCATGATGGGTCCTCCAGCATGCCTTTATATCCTTATCTGTTCGCTTCTAGCCTTAAGCTTGCTGGTGTAGACTTCTCTAAACTCCAAACATGTTTTAGATGCACCATTAAGCAGTTTATTATAATGGCGCAGTGACAGTACTGGAGCATTAATCCATTCACAATGGGTTAATTCCCAGTGGAGAATAAAATAAATCCAGACCAAGCATTGTAGGCAAAGGTAAGCTGATCTGTTTATTAATATTGCAACATGGCCCATTCAAAGTAAAACCTAAACTCAATTTGTGTGAGTTTTGAGCATTGAACTATGTATCCAAAGTTAATCTTAATATTTATTCATCTTTTTTAGTCTAATTGTTAGTATTAACCCCTTAAGGACGGAGCCAAATGTACAAGTTGTGATCAAACCAAAATGTAAACAAACCACAGAATTTGACTCTCTGTCTGTTCAACTATAATATACCTCTTTCATACTAAGTGCACCCACACTTATTATATATCGGTTTGCTCAGGGGAAACAGGGCTTTCATTCCATATCAAACATTCATATATAGAACTCCATTTTATATGAATAAAATCTAAAAAAGTTAAAAAACTTAAGAAATTTTGATATTTTTCATTTTCTGCATGTCAATTTAACTGATAATGTCACAATACTGTTTGGTTTTACTGCAATAAAACATACATATTTGTATTCAGAAATGTCTCATGAGTAAAACAGTACCCCCCATGTATAGGTTTTATGGTGTTTTTGAAAGTTACATGGTCAAATATACGTCTTGTCTATTTATTTATTTTTTACATAGAAATTTCACAGATTGGTTTGCTGGGCTTAGGTTGCCTTTGAGACCGTATGGCAGCCAAGAAATGTAAGTTACGCCATCATGGCATACCATTTGAAAAAGTACACATCCCAGGGTATTCAAAATGGGGTATGTCCAGTCTTTTGTAGTAGCCACTTGGGCATAAACGCTAGCCAAAGTTAGTGTTCATTTTTTTTTTTTTCATTTTTCAAATAAAAACTGTATTTTTGCTGATAATATTATTGTCAGTATATAGTTTACTGCCCTGAAACACTCCTAGTTCTATTCAGTGATGTCTCACGAGCGGCACGGTATGCCCTATGCATTGGTTTTAGGCGTTTTTTGAAAGTTACAGGGTCATATATACGGCTTATCCATTTATGCTTTTTCACAATGGAATTTGTCAGATTAGTTTGCTGTGTCTAGGCTGCCTTTGAGACCGTATGGCAGCCAAGAAATGAAAACTACCCCTTAATGGCATACCATTTGAAAAAGTAGACATCCCAAGGTATTCAAAATGGGGTATGGCCAGTCTTTTGTAGTAGCCACTTGGGCACAAATGCTAGCCAAAGTTAGTGTTCCGGTTTATTTTTTGCGTTTTTCACATAAAAACTGTACTTTTACTGATAATATTAACGTCTGTATATAGTCTACTGCCCTGAAACCCTCCTAGTTCTGTTCAGTGGTGTCTCACAAGCACCACGGTACCCCCCATGTATAGGTTTTATGGGGTTTTTGAAAGTTACAGGGTCATATATACGGCTTATCCATTTATGCTTTTTCACATTCAAATTTGTCAGATTAGTCTGATGTGACAAGGCCGCCTTTGAGACCGTATGGCAGCCAAGAAATGAAAATTACCCCTTAATGGCATACCATTTGAAAAAGTAGACATCCCAGGGTATTCAAAATGGGGTATGGCCAGTCTTTTGTAGTAGCCACTTGGGCACAAATGCTAGCCAAAGTTAGTGTTCCGTTTTTTTTTTTGCGTTTTTCACATAAAAACTGTACTTTTACTGATAATATTAACGTCTGTATATAGTCTACTGCCCTGAAATCCTCCTGGTTCTGTTCAGTGGTGTCTCACAAGCACCACGGTACCCCCCATGTATAGGTTTTATGGGGTTTTTGAAAGTTACAGGGTCATATATACGGCTTATCCATTTATGCTTTTTAACAATGGAATTTGTCAGATTAGTTTGCTGTGTCTAGGCTGACTTTGAGACTGTATGGCAGCCAAGAAATGAAAATTACCCCTTAATGGCATACCATTTGAAAAAGTAGACATCCCAGGGTATTCAAAATGGGGTATGGCCAGTCTTTTGTAGTAGCCACTTGGGCACAAATGCTAGCCAAAGTTAGTGTTCCGTTTTTTTTTTTGCGTTTTTCACATAAAAACTGTACTTTTACTGATAATATAAATGTCTGTATATAGTCTACTGCCTTGAAACCCTCCTAGTTCTGTTCAGTGGTGTCTCACAAGCACCACGGTACCCCCCATGTATAGGTTTTATGTTGTTTTTTAAAGTTACAGGGTCATATATACGGCTTATCCATTTATGCTTTTTCACATTCAAATTTGTCAGATTAGTCTGATGTGACAAGGCCGCCTTTGAGACCGTATGGCAGCCAAGAAATGAAAATTACCCCTTAATGGCATACCATTTGAAAAAGTAGACATCCCAGGGTATTCAAAATGGGGTATGGCCAGTCTTTTGTAGTAGCCACTTGGGCACAAATGCTAGCCAAAGTTAGTGTTCCGTTTTTTTTTTTTGCGTTTTTCACATAAAAACTGTACTTTTACTGATAATATAAATGTCTGTATATAGTCTACTGCCTTGAAACCCTCCTAGTTCTGTTCAGTGGTGTCTCACAAGCACCACGGTACCCCCCATGTATAGGTTTTATGTTGTTTTTTAAAGTTACAGGGTCATATATACGGCTTATCCATTTATGCTTTTTCACATTCAAATTTGTCAGATTAGTCTGATGTGACAAGGCCGCCTTTGAGACCGTATGGCAGCCAAGAAATGAAAATTACCCCTTAATGGCATACCATTTGAAAAAGTAGACATCCCAGGGTATTCAAAATGGGGTATGGCCAGTCTTTTGTAGTAGCCACATGGGCACAAATGCTAGCCAAAGTTAGTGTTCCGTTTTTTTTTTTTGCGTTTTTCACATAAAAACTGTACTTTTACTGATAATATTAACGTCAGTATATAGTCTACTGCCCTGAAATCCTCCTGGTTCTGTTCAGTGGTGTCTCACAAGCACCACGGTACCCCCCATGTATAGGTTTTATGGGTTTTTTGAAAGTTACAGGGTCATATATACGGCTTATCCATTTATGCTTTTTCACAATGGAATTTGTCAGATTAGTTTGCTGTGTCTAGGCTGCCTTTGAGACCGTATGGCAGCCAAGAAATGAAAACTACCCCTTAATGGCATACCATTTGAAAAAGTAGACATCCCAAGGTATTCAAAATGGGGTATGGCCAGTCTTTTGTAGTAGCCACTTGGGCACAAATGCTAGCCAAAGTTAGTGTTCCGGTTTATTTTTTACGTTTTTCACATAAAAACTGTACTTTTACTGATAATATTAACGTCTGTATATAGTCTACTGCCCTGAAACCCTCCTAGTTCTGTTCAGTGGTGTCTCACAAGCACCACGGTACCCCCCATGTATAGGTTTTATGGGTTTTTTGAAAGTTACAGGGTCATATATACGGCTTATCCATTTATGCTTTTTCACAATGGAATTTGTCAGATTAGTTTGCTGTGACAAGGCTGCCTTTGAGACCGTATGGCAGCCAAGAAATGAAAACTACCCCTTAATGGCATACCATTTGAAAAAGTAGACATCCCAAGGTATTCAAAATGGGGTATGGCCAGTCTTTTGTAGTAGCCACTTGGGCACAAATGCTAGCCAAAGTTAGTGTTCCGTTTTTTTTTTTTGCGTTTTTCACATAAAAACTGTACTTTTACTGATAATATTAACGTCTGTATATAGTCTACTGCCCTGAAACCCTCCTAGTTCTGTTCAGTGGTGTCTCACAAGCACCACGGTACCCCCCATGTATAGGTTTTATGGGGTTTTTGAAAGTTACAGGGTCATATATACGGCTTATCCATTTATGCTTTTTCACAATGGAATTTGTCAGATTAGTTTGCTGTGTCTAGGCCGCCTTTGAGACCGTATGGCAGCCAAGAAATGAAAACTACCCCTTAATGGCATACCATTTGAAAAAGTAGACATCCCAAGGTATTCAAAATGGGGTATGGCCAGTCTTTTGTAGTATCCACTTGGGCACAAATGCTAGCCAAAGTTAGTGTTCCGGTTTTTTTTTTGCGTTTTTCACACAAAAACTGTACTTTTACTGATAATATAAATGTCTGTATATAGTCTACTGCCCTGAAACCCTCCTAGTTCTGTTCAGTGGTGTCTCACAAGCACCACGGTACCCCCCATGTATAGGTTTTATGGGGTTTTTGAAAGTTACAGGGTCTTATATACGGCTTATCAATTTATGCTTTTTCACATTCAAATTTGTCAGATTAGTCTGATGTGACAAGGCCGCCTTTGAGACCGTATGGCAGCCAAGAAATGAAAATTACCCCTTAATGGCATACCATTTGAAAAAGTAGACATCCCAGGGTATTCAAAATGGGGTATGGCCAGTCTTTTGTAGTAGCCACTTGGGCACAAATGCTAGCCAAAGTTAGTGTTCCGTTTTTTTTTTTGCGTTTTTCACATAAAAACTGTACTTTTACTGATAATATAAATGTCTGTATATAGTCTACTGCCCTGAAACCCTCCTAGTTCTGTTCAGTGGTGTCTCACAAGCACCACGGTACCCCCCATGTATAGGTTTTATGGGGTTTTTGAAAGTTACAGGGTCATATATACGGTTTATCCATTTATGCATTTTCACATTCAAATTTGTCAGATTAGTCTGATGTGACAAGGCCGCCTTTGAGACCGTATGGCAGCCAAGAAATGAAAATTACCCCTTAATGGCATACCATTTGAAAAAGTAGACATCCCAGGGTATTCAAAATGGGTTATGGCCAGTCTTTTGTAGTAGCCACTTGGGCACAAATGCTAGCCAAATTTAGTGTTCCGTTTTTTTTTTTTGTTTTTCACATAAAAACTGTACTTTTACTGATAATATTAACTTCTGTATATAGTCTACTGCCCTGAAACCCTCCTAGTTCTGTTCAGCGGTGTCTCACAAGCACCACGGTACCCCCCATGTATAGGTTTTATGGGGTTTTTGAAAGTTACAGTGTCTTACATACGCCTGTCCATTTTTGGTTTTAAACATTGAAAATTGGCAAAGTGATTTTCTGGGCCTATCTCGCCTTTGAGAGAGCATGGCAGCCTGGGTAATAACATTTCCACTATTATGGCATACCATTTTCAAAAGTAGGCAACCCAGAGTATTTCAAATGGTGCATTTTGAGATGTTTGGTCTAACCACATTATCAGAAATGAAGGGCCCACATAGCGGTAATAGATTAATTTGTGCATTTTTCCACACATGAAATCACTTTTCACAGGACATTTCCTATTCCTGGTATGAGTTATTGCAACAAAGCCTCACTATTTTTTTTTAACATTTTCTCCTGAATATAACAGTACCCCCATGTACCAGATTTTCTGTTTTTTGGGGAAGTCACAGGGACAAATATATTAGATGTCCATTTCAAAATTGGAAATTTGGCAAAGTGATTTTCTGGGCCTATCTCGCCTTTGAGAGAGCATGGCAGCCTGGGTAATAACATTTCCACTATTATGGCATACCATTTTCAAAAGTAGGCAACCCAGAGTATAACAAATGGTGCATTTTGAGATGTTTGGTCTAACCACATTATCAGAAATGAAGGGCCCACATAGCGGTAATAGATTAATTTGTGCATTTTTCCACACATGAAATCACTTTTCACAGGACATTTCCTATTCCTGGTATGAGTTATTGCAACAAAGCCTCACTATTTTTTTTTTAACATTGTCTCCTGAATATAACAGTACCCCCATGTATCAGATTTTCTGTTTTTTGGGGAAGTCACAGGGACAAATATATTAGATGTCCATTTCAAAATTGGAAATTTGGCAAAGTGATTTTCTGGGCCTATCTCGCCTTTGAGAGAGCATGGCAGCCTGGGTAATAACATTTCCACTATTATGGCATACCATTTTCAAAAGTAGGCAACCCAGAGTATAACAAATGGTGCATTTTGAGATGTTTGGTCTAACCACATTATCAGAAATGAAGGGCCCACATAGCGGTAATAGATTAATTTGTGCATTTTTCCACACATGAAATCACTTTTCACAGGACATTTTCTATTCCTGGTATGAGTTATTGCAGCAAAGCCTCACTATTTTTTTTTAACATTGTCTCCTGAATATAACAGTACCCCCATGTACCAGATTTTCTGTTTTTTGGGGAAGTCACAGGGACAAATATATTAGATGTCCATTTTAAAATTGGAAATTTGGCAAAGTGATTTTCTGGGCCTATCTCGCCTTTGAGAGAGCATGGCAGCCTGGGTAATAACATTTCCACTATTATGGCATACCATTTTCAAAAGTAGGCAACCCAGAGTATAACAAATGGCATAATTTGAGATGTTTGGTCTAACCACATTATCAGAAATG
>OW240916.1:100464239-100478875 GCA_933207985.1 Pelobates cultripes
AATTTGCAGTAAGAGGACCTACTCAAGCCTCTTCTTCCATCTCCTGTATTACAAAATCAATGCCGCAGTACACGCCCCACTGATAGGAGACGCTGGAAGGTATTAAACTGATAAAAATAGTACTAAACACTACACTCCTATCTGGTGTCACATTAGCTTGACCGCGCAGTGCCCCAAATTTGCAGTAAGAGGACCGACCAATCCTCTTCTTCCATCTCCCTGTTACAAAAATCAATGCCGTGTACACGACCACTGATAGGAGACGCGGAAGGTATTAAACTGATCAGAACAATACTAAACACACTACTCCTATCTGGTGGCACATTAGCTTGACCGCGCAGTGCCCCAAATTTGAATTAAGAGAACCGACCAAGCATCTTCTTCCATCTCCCTGTTACAGAAATCACTGCCATATCCATACAAATTGTACAGAATGTTCAGGATAGTTTTCCAGGGACAAATGTTGTCGCCTGTTGAACGAGGTGACCTTGCTCGGGTCCCAGGTGTACGGTTCCTAAAATGGCTGCCATATACATCATTCACTGATAGGAGACGCGAAGGTATTAAACTGATCAGAACAATACTAAACACACCACAAATAAGTTTCTCCTGTATGGCTCCTCAAATGATGCTTAAGATTAGAAGCTGCTGAAAAGCATTTCTCACACCCTAACAAAAATATATTTTTAACATTCTTCCACTTCTTTGAACTTAAATGACGCTTGGGAAGAGATTAACATAATTAAACACAGGCAGTAAAAATACAGTTTTTAGCCATACCCTGTAACTTTAAAACTACACATCCCATCTTCATAATTACATATTTGGAATCAGCACACTTAAAACATAAACATAACCAAAAATCAGCCAAATCCATCCAGGGGTTAAAAAGTTAGCTGGAGGTCCCTTTATGACCGACCGCAAGCACATTTTCCTGCCCAAAACAGTTCCATAGATTTGGGCTGTGAGGTCGGTCTATTTCAGGCTGAAAAAACGACTAAGTCCCATCGCCGAATGGGACCTAGTCTCTGCAGCTGAAATAAGGCTGAAAAAAACGGCTGAAAAAAAGACTAAGTCCCATCGCCGAATGGGACTTAGTCTCTGCAGCTGAAATAATTTCCCATTTACTGAACCAAGTGGGAAATAGCAAGGCAGGCACAAAGGGTTTGCACCAGGTCTGGGGACACAGGGGACACCGTCTTAAAGGGGCCGTGTCCCCAACAAGTCTGGGGACACGGCCTTAAAGGGGCAGTGTCCCAATCTTCCTGATGTCCCAAAAAAGGTGTTTAAAGGGCCAGCACCAGTCACATAAAGAGTCCATAAGCCCCAATATGCCCACCGACAGTCTTAAAGGGCCATACACACCAAATAAAAGTGCATACATTTTCACAATCTCCCAGGGGCCATAGTCATGCGGGAGGAGGCTGGCAAATAGGCTTCTCCACAACCCAGGGAAGCAGGGCAATTTGCCATTTAAAGGGCCCGTTACAAATAGCAGTTTGTAACAAGGTGTCAATCCATATCTGCCAAGTGACCCTGATGTAGGGGGACCAGTCCCTATTCTGCTCTGTGTCAGTGTGTACCAGGGAACCTTAGGACAGGTGTCAATCCATATCTGCCAAGTGACCCGATGTAGGGGACCAGTCTCTATTCTGCTCTGTGTCCGTGTGCATCAGGGGCTCTGAGGACAGGTGTCAATCCATATGTCAAGGTGTCAATATGTCATATGTCAGGTGTCAATCCATATTGATTGTGATTTAGGAATGTTAGGTGATTTCTGCCCTTTATGGATTAAAACCAGACTCTGTATCAACTGTGTAATTTTCCATGGGAGTTTTGCCATGGATCCCCCTCCGGCATGCCACAGTCCAGGTGTTAGTCCCCTTGAAACAACTTTTCCATCCCTATTGTGGCCAGAAAGAGTCCCTGTGTGTTTTAAAATTCGCCTCCCCATTGAAGTCAATGGCGTTTCGGGCGGTTCGCCGGTTCGCGAACATTTGCGGAAGTTCGCGTTCGCCGTTCGCGAACCGAAAATTTCGGGTTCGCGACATCACTAGTCACCAGGAGACACACACTTGTGAATAGCCTGCATCTTGAGGTAAACTCCTGATCATCTCATCCACTAAACATCTTAGCTGGCTTCTACTTCAACTAGTAATGGAACTTATTATATCTAAACTTAAATTAAACATAATTGAATTAAAGATAAATATAATAAACACAAACTGAGCTAGACTATGAACAGATCTAGTTCAGTGATATATCTATAACAGAACTCTTTAACTCTAAAGACATTATTTTGGAAGAAAAAGCAGGTAGTAACATAATATTGCTGAAAAGGTGTGATTGATTCTACAATAGCAGTTAAAGTTTCTTTACACATGAACTGAGAATGAACTGTAATATATGTTCAAAAACCAGATAAACATTGCAGTTTATGTATGAGTGATTGGCATTAGCTAGTTCTCTTATAAGCCTGCACAAAATTCTATTAGTAATGACTATATACTAATGCAGTGTGTGCAGGTTGGTATTGTGTTTTGTAATAATCACCTGACATTCTAGAATCTCAATTACCTGTAATAATGGAAAGCTGCATTTAATGGTCTCAGAGTCAGCTCTAACCATCTCATTACACTCCCGTTCACATCTTTAGCTCCGATTGAAGCTATAGCTTATTGCTTTCATTCGGTCTTTACCTCATACACTCTCCCATTTATGACTGGGTGATTATCTGTGGTAGTTTGAGCTATGTTTCTAAAACTATGCTGATGATATTTTTGCTAAAGTCCATTCTGATCCTATTTCAAGTAGAAGTTGAAGTTGCATTTTGGAAGCTGTTACGTTGAAAGAAGAAGCTTATCAAACAATGGACTGAATAATGTAATTTGATAAAGTTTGCAAATGCTTCCTATTTCATGATTCCACATTACGAAAAACAACAAGCAAAAAATATATATGTGTCATATTTCCATTAATTGTTCTGATGCATGAGTATCTTAGCAAACAGCATTCTGAAAAGAAATAAAAAGATCACATGTGATGGTGAAAATAGAAACAATATATAATCTGCAGTATCAATTCAGAAAAATCAAGTTGATCCAATGCTTCAATTTTAACATCCAGAAAAAATACTCTTGACAATTTGCAAACCCTAAAACCCACAAACATTTCATAATACTTTATTGCTGTTTTAACCCCTTAAGGACACATGACATGTGTGACATGTCATGATTCCCTTTTATTCCAGAAGTTTGGTCCTTAAGGGGTTAAAGAGGTATAAATGATTGCCCATCTGTAGGCCAGGGAGCCTAAATGGGTAGTTTAGCAAATGTGATACAAGCTACCTACAGGGAGTATTTTAATGAATAAGAGCTTTAGTTTAACTGTAAGGATTGTAGAAACTGTTAAAAAAAATAAATACTGCCCTATAATGTTGAATAATAAATATGCCTCTTTGAAAATAAACCTAGACCAACAACCAGAGCCAAATACGTAAAATCAATACTAAGACTCAAGCCGAGACCAGACACTCCGAAGGCATACTCAAAGACTTCCACACTTCCACACTGAGCTATATAACATAACAAACACAGGCAAGGGGGAAGACGTTAGAACAAAATGTCACTCGTAAACTATTGTTGTAAGCAGCTAAAGAACTTGAGCAGCCCTTGATCCTTGAAGAGCTGCGCGCTGTCCTTAAGAACTCTAAAGCACACCAAGTGTGACGGTAGTAATCTGTATCACCGTCTAGTATTCCTTTTTTTCCGAATAGCAGAATAATCGCAATAATCCACAGGGTAAAATATCGCTGGTATCACCAAATAATCCACACATGAGACAAAGCTTAATGCAGGAACAAGACTGATTTACTGGAAGCAACAGGCATTCAATTTATACAGTAACAGACTCCTCCCCTGGGCCAGGCTAGATAATTGAGTTTCAGCAACATACTAAACTCAATTATCTGCTGGCCAGAAACATTACAATTTTCAGCATTTTTAGAAATATACTTTCTACATGACATATAAATATAAGAATCCCTGGGTAGCTGAGGATACTGGGAGTCACATATCCAAATTGCACGAAAATCTGTTCGGTAGTTTCCGTGTCGCATCGTGTGGAAGTTTGATCGGCTCGCCATGTGGTGGTATCCGATATAGAGTTCAATAAACTCAGTAGTAAGAGCCGGTCTCCGTTTGTGCAGAATTACACGAAAACTACCATAGATATGTTGCAGCTGGTTACATGACAGTGCTCCCCTCGTTCGGTAGACTAAAACTCCTGAACGCCGGTTGGATACTGTGGGTGGAAATAGGTCAGACGGGACTTCCATAATGACCAGGCATTCGTGTGATTGCCATGCTGAAAACAGTTCCAGGCAATCCACGAGTAAGTCCTGCTGGCCGCATTGGGGAAATTGAAGATGGCCACCATCCTTTGTTCTTGCCACGTGTTCGTATGGCGAATGGCGGCCACCTAGGAGCACTCAATTAAGTTGCGGTTTCGTGTGGTTACTCGGTGTTCTAAGTTCTGATTGCTACCCAGGGTGGTCTCCATTCGGAGAATGAATAAATGTCCCGAACACAGAAATAACAACGAATACTTTACAGTCACTTAATTAGCAGGGAGAGAAAGTACCGAATACATGGAGGGTGATTCTTCACACCAAGCACCGGGGCCTGACTGCCTCCCACTATCATATATTTGCAAATTCCAGGACATATTACTCCCGAAGCTATTGCTGGGATTGAACTTCCTCCGAACAGATGGACGATTCCAAACAGACATCCTGGCAGCGACAGTGACAGTAATCCCCAAAGAGGGAAAGGATCCAGCAAATTGCTCGAGCTACTGCCCAATCTCCCTCCTAAACATGGACCTTAAGCTGTTTACCAAGGACATGGCCATGCAGATGTCCCAGACGATCTCGGGCCTTGTCAGGTTTGTCCTGGGAAGAGAAGCGAAGGACAACATGATTAGAGCTCTCAACATGATCCAGTCCGCTCGGGCAACTGGTAGAGAGGCCCTGCTCCTCTCCATGAATGCTGAACAGGCCTTTGATTAAGTGCACTGGGAATATCTCACAGCCACATTGCAAAAAATGTAGCCCTATTTTTAGAACATATAGGTGACTTCACTATACACAACACCCACAACGAGAGTCCGAATCAATGGCGCACTCACTGCCCCATTCAATATCCGCAATGGCAACCGCCTGTGCTGCCCCCTATCCACCCTCCTGTTTGCTCTCTCTTTGGAACTGTTTCTGGAGGCAGTCCAAAATGATGAGGGAATCACCGAGTTTCACACAAAACAGGGGAGCATCGGGTAGCGACATATGCCGATGATATGTTATTTTGTTTCTGGAGAACCCAGTGGTCTCCCTCCCCAACCTCTTGAAACTCTTTGAGCGGATCTGCCAGATCACCAATCTCAATTTGAAACTGGACAAATTGGAAAAGCCCTGGCCGTCACACTTCAACAAGACTTAATAAAGCACTTACGCACACAATACCACTTTAAGTGGAATGACACCAAAATTTGTTACCTAGCACGTGGCTGACTAAAGACCCCATGCAAATATACTCAGTGAACTTCCTCCCCTTGCTGATCAGGCTTCAAACCGATATGCAGCGCTGGAAAGGACTATGTATCTTGTGGTTCAGCCACATAAACACGTTAAAGATGAACATCCTGCCACATCTACTGTATCTCTTCCAAGCCCTGCCCGTGGTAGTCCCTAGAGCCGTTTTCCAGTCCATAATGACTGCAATTAGGAAATTTGTGTGAAAAGGTAGAACCACAGGAATACGGCACACCCACTGATACTCTCGAAGCACTCAGGTGTGGTGGGCCTCCGATCCCACCAGGCCATGCATCTGCAGAGGATTGTAGACTGGCATGTCAAATCTCCAACAAAACTCTGGGTCACAATGGAGACCCAGTATGCAGGGGCCGTCATACCTGCGAAGTTCTGGCTCAGTGGGGCTACATATACGCAACTAAAAACAGACAACCCAGACAGCCACGCTAAGGGTTTTGTGCTCAGTCAGATACAACTGACTACAACCCACTCCCCGCTAACCCCCTGGTGCACAACCCGAACCTGGTGGACAGGCTGAAACCTGGCTTGGTTCCAGGTCACAGACTGGGTGTATTTACGTCAATGGTGCACAGACACATGATTCGAAGCTCTTTCAGTTCCAGTTCACGGTCGTCAACCAAGCATAATGTAGCGGTTCCGCTTCCACCAGATACACACTTACTATGCATTAAATAAGGGCCGACAAAAATTTCACAGAAAACTCACACAGTTTGAGAACTACTGTACGGCTAGAGATCGACCCTCTATGCCTTACAAATGATGGGCGACATTTATCTCATGATGGTAAAGGGAAACAGGATTAACACTAACAGAGAGTGACTGGAACAAAATATACACACTAATGCACAAATGCTCAATAGGAGCAAAATACCAGGATCTCAGCTACAAGCTCCTAACCTTTTGGTATGGAACACCGGATGTGCTGCACCACAAGAATCCAGAGACAGCTGAGACCTGCTGGTGATGTTGGGACTGGCTTACATGTATAGTGGTTGTGACAAACGCTCCTTCCCACTTACATTTGCCACAGACGTCTGGAGGAGTGTAGAAGCTGTCCTCCTGCCCTCCTGCCCACTGACTATGGTCCATGTCTGGGACACCGTTTGGGAGTTACCCTGCCCAGCTTTCCCTGGGTGCCCCTAGTTCTGCACTTTCTCTTCATGTGAATAGAACCGAACACAAGCTCACTGGCGGTCGTTCGCATGAACCAAACCCACGAATTGTCCAAGTGGTACTTAGTCGCGACCACTATGGAACTAATTTTGGCTTGAGGACTTTGTGGGTTTCCGGTCACCACAGCGGGACTTAGCCGCGAATGTTATGGAACTGTTTTTGGCATGAGGTGACCGTGCAGTTTGCGAACAACTTGGTTTGTGGTTTTAAACCACTTTTTGGCGGGAAGGTACCTGAGACTAAGCTGAACAAATGCTACCTAAGCATCAGGCAGAGCACCCTGTATTGCGGCAGCAGGAGTTCCCAAAAGTTGACTGGCATAACTATGCCATGGAACTGTTTTTGGCATAGGACCACATGTGCAGGCGTTCAGAATATTAACACAGTGGCGTTTCCCCTACATTGCATGGATCTGAGCACTATTTAGAGAATTTGGGTGCTCAGATCAGGGCTAAAGATGTATTATTTGTGGGGTTATTTTATGTTTTTATTATGTTTTGGGGTACTTTTATCTGTGCATAAAAGGCTAAGCATGGCTCATTAAAATCCGTTGTACTCCCAGAACTATGTGTCATCTAGTTACTGGAAGGGAAAGGGCTATATTCACTGCTAAGCACCTTGTTCCAGCTCATGCAGGATTCAGCGAGGAAAGTCCTTGTAAGGACTAGAGCTCCCAAGACTGTGTGTCATCCAGTCCCTGGGAGGGAATAGAGCTAGTCCTCTATCCTGTTTCAAAATGGAGAGGCTCCAGGAGGACCTCCCTAAAGCCATGGTGACAGGGACAGAAGCACTGAGGTTTTCGCCTGTTCCAGTTAGGAAGCGGTCCTTGATGGCAGTACCCAGCTGGGTTACAGGGAGCTCCGTTACAGTGATCATGTCTCACAGCCGCAAAGTCCCTGATCTCAACTCTGTGGAAGCAGAGTGGAGCGTCAACTTTCTAGCAGTGGGTGGCCAGGGTGGAGGAGATACACATCATGGAACGCATGACTGCAGACCTTAGAGGTCATACAGACAAATGTGCCCTGAAATGGTACCCATGGACCAACTTCCTACATAGAGGGGGAACACTGACCCAGACACCTGCATAATGCCACAACACAGACCAGTAACAACGGATGGGGAACAGGAGATAACTCCAAACTCGACGAAGGGAGCTAGGCCACCACCCCGTAAAATGAGGAGCTACTCATAGGACCTACATACTAAATCGGAAAATACAGGCATAGAAATTACCACCTGTGACGAGACCAATCTCGCCACATTGCATTGGAGAAGCCTGGTTACTCGCCTGCTGCCTTTGGACTATGGCCCCCTGTTAAAAGACATCTTTTTTTACCTGCAGAAAAGTTTAATTCGTGCTTTTCTGCCTGGGGTTCGGTAGATTTGTTTGAATGTGTTATACCCCAGATAGGAATCCCATGGAGCCCATTTGTATGAAACTGACTGTAAAGACTTTGGCTCCATGGCGATTAAACTGTATTCGTGTGGTCTGAGCGCCATTCACTTAATAATGTGCGCTCAGACCTGAGCTATCTGGGGATATGTGAAATGTCTGTGTTTTATGTATAAATGTGACTTTATGTATTTTAAAGTGTTTTGTGTCTTTTTGCAACCATGTGCTTAATGGAGTCTTGTGTCTGTCCTGGGAGATAATTGAATTACTTATCTCCAGGATAGAAGACTCTGAAACTGGTTTGGGCCAGAAAGCCATGCTTCATTTAGTCACAAAGGACTTTTTACTAACTTTTGAACCCCTGGTCTGATTCAGGCCATTTTTTAATATGTTGTTCCCCTGAATGGATTGATTGTGAATGTGTAATTTTATGTGAATGTGATGTATGGTTTTAGAGTTATGAGAGTTGGGTAGAAAGTATGTTTTAACTGTATGTATAATTGAGTTTCCTCTCAGGATAAGGGGAGGGAATATGTGGGATGTAACTGTGATGTGATTGGTTGTTTTATACCTCCCTGTGGGCGGTCCTGTATTTGAAAGACTGTAATAAAAACCAGGCTGGGTGTGCCAGCACCTCAGACCACTGCTTGACCCTCAACACGGAGCCTTGTCTCGTTCTTGGGGGGATTCACTGTATGCTGTTAGAGACTGATTGCCAGGAGTGTAAGCTGTTCGTCTGCTTTTCCTGTTCGTCTGCTAGCAGCTATTTGGGAGGTTCCAGTTCGGGAGTTGGAGTGCTATTTTGTATCCAGTTCGGAGTTTGGTGTTCTGCAGTAGCTGTGCCTGATCTCTGGAAAGGGGGCCGATTGCCTAAACGGTTTTTACCCCTTGTGTGCAAAACGGTCCGTTACAATTGGTGGCAAGCGGCGGGATCGTTCCTACAGCCAGAAGGACAGCTACAGGAGACACCGTTTCTTTGGATTTACAAGTGGGGGCAACGCATGTCCCAGTACAGCGACCCTAAAAGCAACAGAATGGAACCAGCAGTGTTATACAAGGAGGAGGACCTAGATGGCCGGGATGCATTAAGGAAAGGCATCTGGTACCAGGCCCTGGATAATGTACAATACCAGCGGGGTGAGAGTCTCCCCAGTGAAGAGCAGCGGTTGCAGAAGCAAGTGGCCCTGCGGATGCCCTTCCTGGGAGAGCAGCCCCTGGAGGAATGGGTGAAGGAACTAGAGCATCGGGTATGGCAGGAGCTATGGCTGGAGGATGCCTACCAGGCGCTCTGGTGGTATATGGCACAGTATATACCCTGGACAGCTGAGCATGACAAGCCAGAGGGAGAGGAGTTTGATGGTCCTGGCTTGTTATGGGAGTCCTTTGCAGAGCCTGACTTCGGAAGTCCTGCGCAGAACAGACTTCAGGAAATTTTCTACGAGAGGGAGGCTAGGCATGACTGGGATGACCCCCATGAGGTAGAGCAAGACCTGGCTCACCTAGCAACCCTGGAGTGGGAACTGGAGCAGGACTATCGAGATCTCTTCCACTCCATTGGGAAGGCTCCGCAGGACAGCAGAGTGACAGATCCAGTCTCAGACCCATTCAGCTGGGAAGATATTGTTGAAATTTACTGGGAGGAACCCCAGGCGGCAGGTGGAGAGGGGACCGAGGTCTCTCCACCGGTATTGCAGGGAATTGGGAGCCCGAGCTCCATTCCCCAGCGGGAGATATTGCAGGGAATTGGGAGCCCAAGCTCCATTCCCCAGCGGCAGGCTGAGTTACAGGGGGCAGAGGTAGTTGTTCCTGCCCCCCAGCAGCAGAGTGATATGCCAGGAAGGCAGTGTGAAGTGCAGGGAGAGGAGAGCAGCGTCCTCCCTCCCCAGCGGCAGGCTGAGTTACAGGGGGCAGAGGTAGTTGTTCCTGCCCCCCAGCAGCAGAGTGATATGCCGGGAAGGCAGTGTAAAGTGCAGGGAGAGGAGAGCAGCGTCCTCCCTCCCCAGCGGCAGGCTGGGCTACAGGGGGCAGAGGTAGTTGTTCCTGCCCCCCAGCAGCAGCATGATTTTTGGGGAATTGGGAGCCCAGTCTCCATTCCCCAGCGGGAGATACAGCAGGGAATTGGGAGCCCAGTCTCCATTCCCCAGCGGCAGAGTGTCCTACCGGGAATAGAGAGCCCAGTCTCCTTTCCCCAGCAGCAGGACACTCTATTGGGAGCAGAGACAGTCGGTCTCCCTCCACAGAGGATGAAAGTATGTATGGGAGAGGAGCTTGCTACCACCTCTCCCCAGCAGTGGATCATTAATGGGCAGGGAATAGAGAGCTCAGTCTCCTTTCCCCAGCGGCAGAGTGTTCTATCGGGAGAGGAGCCTGTTACCCCCTCTCCCCAGCAACATCTTAGAGTATCCAAAGGGGAGACAGTCGGTCTCCAGCAGCAGAGCGGTGTATCTAAAGGGGAGACAGTCGGTCTCCAGCAGCAGAGCTGTGTGTCTAAAGGGGAGACAGCCGGTCTCCAGCAGCAGAGTGGTGTAGTTAAAGGGGAGACAGTCGGTCTCCCCCTCCAACAACCAGGCTTCAACCAGGCTACCCTCCCAGTAGCGCTGGCAACAGGGCAGAGTGCCGCTGGTTTCTGCCCACGCAGCAACCCACCCAGTCAGCGTACCCGTACCCAGCACAGCCGTGGTGAGGCACCTGGACATGGACAAGCTTCTCCTTTACCCAGGTGTAGTAACCATTTATTGTGGGTGGGCTGTGCTGTTGATTATGTTTTGTGGGTGGGCTGCTGGACTAACAAGGGTACTGACCGGCAGGAGGTCAGATACCCTGTTAGTCTGTTTGGAAAAGGGGAGAGATGTGACGAGACCAATCTCGCCACATTGCATTGGAGAAGCCTGGTTGCTCGCCTGCTGCCTTTGGACTATGGCCCCCTGTTAAAAGACATCTTTTTTACCTGCAGAAAAGTTTAATTTGTGCTTTTCTGCCTGGGGTTCGGTAGATTTGTTTGAATGTGTTATACCCCAGATAGGAATCCCATGGAGCCCATTTGTATGAAACTGACTGTAAAGACTTTGGCTCCATGGCGATTAAACTGTATTCGTGTGGTCTGAGCGCTATTCACTTAATAATGTGCGCTCAGACCTGAGCTATCTGGGGATATGTGAAATGTCTGTGTTTTATGTATAAAAGGTGACTTTATGTATTTTAAAGTGTTTTGTGTCTTTTTGCAACTATGTGCTTAATGGAGTCTTGTGTCTGTCCTGGGAGATAATTGAATTACTTATCTCCAGGATAGAAGACTCTGAAACTGGTTTGGGCCGGAAAGCCATGCTTCATTTAGTCACAAAGGACTTTTTACTAACTTTTGAACCCCTTGTCTGATTTGTGCCATTTTTTAATATGTTGTTCCCCTGAATGGATTGATTGTGAATGTGTAATTTTATGTGAATGTGATGTATGGTTTTGGAGTTATGAAAGTTGGGTAGAAAGTATGTTTTAACTGTATGTGTAATTGAGTTTCCTCTCAGGATAAGGGGAGAGAATATGTGGGATGTAACTGTGATGTGATTGGTTGTTTTATACCTCCCTGTGGGCGGTCCTGTATTTGCAAGACTGTAATAAAACCAGGCTGGGTGTGCCAGCACCTCAGACCACTGCTTGACCCTCAACACGGAGCCTTGTCTCGTTCTTGGGGGGATTCACTGTATGCTGTTAGAGACTGATTGCCAGGAGTGTAAGCTGTTCGCCTGCTTTTCCTGTTCGTCTGCTAGCAGCTATTTGGGAGGTTCCAGTTCGGGAGTTGGAGTGCTATTTTGTATCCAGTTCGTGAGTTTTGGTGTTCTGCAGTAGCTGTGCCTGGATCTCTGGAAAGGGGGCCGATCGCCTAAACGGTTTTTACCCCTTGTGTGCAAAACGGTCCGTTACACCACCCTAGGAACCAAAAGCAGAGAGGAGGGGGTGGAGCCAGCACACTTACAACAGATGTATTAAATTATACTTTTGCTTATTTAGCACTTTTTTGTTTGTCTCCCGAGTTGGAATTAGTGAAGGGCCCACTGTCCTACTGTGAAGTAGTGGTGGGTTTAACACAATATGGCGATGTGGTGGAACAGAATCCCTATATTTGTTTGCTGAGATTGGTGATTTTAGCTTTAAAACATTTAAAATGTATTTTTATGTGTGTGCTGTTCCTTAATCTGTATTCTAAACAAAAAAAGTGTGAAAAGAAGTGTACAGCGAAAATATATATTGAGAATATAATTATTTGTTCATTTATTTGCAGAACACTGAAGCACATTTTCCCACCATTTGCTTCACAGGTCTAGGGACACAATGTAACCAATAGACAGAGCATTAAAGTAAATCATTTTTAAAAAAATATATATTTACTATATATATATCATATTTAAATATATAACTATAGATTTTGTTTACTGTTCCTCCTATTTTGTCTTCAATTGGCCACATTTCACTTGATTTGTGAAAAAAAATGTGTAGCTCTCCCGTGGTCTTCAATCATCTTTTTTCCCCATCAATCTCTTTTTCTGGTTTCCACTGGTGGAACTTCGAATTCCGTAACAAACAAACCTACTTGTCCTTCTCGCTTGTTGTTGTTTGCTTGGTTATACATCTGTTTGGCAATTCGGAGATGCAGAATTCAGCTGAAGCCAAATGCACAAGTCTATAATACATGACATATTAGGCAGTCCTTGATACAAGAAGAATGTAAACTTGAAACGTATAAAACAATGCCTCAGCAAGCTTTGTTTTCCTTTTCATGTTCTCAATATCAATATGTTGTTCCTGTGGCAAATAAGTAACCATGTATATTGAAAGACTGCTTGGAAATAGATCCCCAGTTGTTGGAGAACTACAATTCCTGTGATACATTGTCCAACGTACAGATTGTAAGGCAACATAGGAGTGGTTGTTCTGAAACAGCTGGTGATCTAACTGCCTTAGATAAGGGTTTGGAATATTATTAAAATTGAAAACTTGTTGTGCACCCAGGTAGCATGTTTTTAACCGTGTGAGAACTCAGATATATACAATAACTAGCATTAATGAGACTATCTTTACTAGATATATGAAGGGCAAAATATTTAGATTCTTCCAAACGGGTTGGCAGAAATTAGTTTATACTCCTGTTTGATGTGAATTTTGATGCCAAAAAGAACAATGCTGCATGTAACTGTGCTGATGAAAACAGCTATAATATTGCTTGGCTTAATGGATACGCAATAGCAGGTGTTTTTGCAATGTCAATTCAGAATTGCCAAAATGATATATTTGGAAAAAAAGAAGTGAGAGAACTTAGAGTGTTTTAGAGTGATTGATTGTAATATTTTGCCTTTTGTTATCTCGTATTAATGAAACATTAGGATCAGGAGCCATCCAATTTTAATAAAGGGAAAGGTCAGTGGGCAATTGACCATTCACTCACCCTAACCACCATGAGAAGAACAAAGCTTTCCCACATATCTAGTCTCTACAGTCAGTGACCGTACTTTAGAGTGGAACAAACATAGTGCCCTATCAGCTTTTAACAACTGCGTCAGTGGAGGTAACAGGTCTAGTCACACCACAAGACTAAGCAAGGGAGGGTGGATGAAATCACACCACTGAAAAATGTAATTTGAATATTAAACAAACTCAAAACATCTTGTCCTAATGATGTACATCATAAAAGTAGTCCAGAAGAGCAAATTCCATCCATAAGATGGGGTGAGTGCAGGTTCTCACAAAAGAGGAGAAACAAGTGGTAATACAAGTCTATAGCTAAAAACCCTTGGCAGCGCGAAGGTTAATTATGTAGCAGCTAGCCAGCATTAGGGGGCCTGAATTACAAAATCCAGACACTGATGAATTCCATCAACAATGTCTAGATTTTGCAGTCTGAATGACTCCATATGCAGACAGATGGTTTTGCCCCATTTGGAATTGACCCTGATGGTCTTAAAAGATGGTTCCCATTTCTTTAAAATAATCTTGTCAGGTACCTGTTTGAATTAGCTTCTTCAGATCACTAATTTGTACTTTACTCATGTAAATGTGCTAGTAAAGTTATACTTTACACAAACTTTCTTCCTCCAAAGGTCACTCATTGCAAAGACCTCAATCAAATTAGATTTTGCTTGTCGCATTCTCCCTCACGGTTTATGGTATGCTTCAAAAATAGTGAATAAGCGATTGACAGGCCACTCTGGAAATTCCACTCTGATAAGAACAAAACTAAGAACAAAACTTTTCCAAATATCCAGTCTGTAGCATCAAAACCGTGCCCTATCAGCTTCTCTCAACTGCATCTATAGAGGGAGCAGACATTACAAGGCTCAGTCGGGTAGGATGAAACCACTACAATGAAAGGCATTTGATAAAAGGGGGAACAGCAGCAGTAGCAGAAGTCATTTTATTTTATTTTTTATTTATTTATGTAATTAATTAGGTGGATAAACAAGGGTTTGACCT
>OW240916.1:100478975-100621787 GCA_933207985.1 Pelobates cultripes
GTCCCAAACTGACATTACTGTGGCTCAATGTTTCCGTCACACCCCTAAATAAAAAAATAAAACAAATTGATGTTAGCTGCCATTTTATTGTCTAAAGTGTAGTTCAGCAACCTCTGGAGGGCCAGAGTTTGGGGAAGCCTGACGTAGATCATCCAAAAATGAGACACAGAAACACAGTAGATAAGTGTAAGTAAGTAAGTAAGGAAAAAGAGCCCTACTTATAGTTTCTGGAGCATATAAACTGCTCAAATGTACAGCATAGGTGGTATATGCTGTATGCTGATTCTTTTCTTCAATGTCCACAGATGGTAGTCAGGATGCCAGGTAGAAATTCAGGTAGAAATCAAATCAACTCAAATAAAAATAATAAAGTAATACTAATACCTTATTATTAAAAACATAATATATTATTAACCCACATGTGTTTCACAAACATAGGATTGATCAAGTTTATCCATGATTGTGCAGATGTCTTGTCCAACGTGGTTAACTAAGCTTCTAATTTGCCTCACCCACAAAATGCCTCTACTCCTTTCTACTCCCTTTTTTTTCTGGTGCCAGGTCCAAAACTGGGCATGTTGGGGATTGCCAAGATGGTTCCCTGAGTTTTTGGTGCAGAGCAGCGTGGAAATCGGAATTATGCCTGTTTACCTGATGACCATATGCAGACGAATTGCACTTTAACCCCAAAATGAATTTCCAAGTCTAATCACTATGAATAAAGCGTTTATGGGTAAGCTTCCCTTACTGTGACACAATTCTTTCAGCTACCTCTCAGTAAAGAACATTCTGCTCTTATCCTACTCTATTCACTTTTATTTCAATATTTCCTCAATCTAGCAAATGGTATTGAATCATTTACCCTAGGGAATAAGGTATCAGAGTGTTTAGGTTGATTTTACTAAGCCCAAAATACATGTGATTCGGGTATCTTCCCTTCAATTTTTCTTCACATATTTGTATTTTTCTCATGAGAGTAAATTGCTCTGTTTCTTTACTCTCTAAATTGTTAAGTTGGTAATGTATTTCATTCCTTTCATTAAAATTAATATAAAATAATTTACATTTCATTTTTTTAGATACATTTTCTGATAAAACATGCCATGGTCACTACAGTAAGTCTCTGCCTTAAATACAAACAGAGCATGGTAGCATTGCTTTTTTGTTTGTATATCATTTATAAGAATCTATTCTCATGTGAAAAAGATAAATAACTGATTTTGGCAGAGGTACCTAAATGTAAAATGATTACAGAGAATAAAAAGTTGTGATATAGAAGAATATTCCCTATTGGGTTACTCTGGTATCGGCATTGTTTTAAAAGATCTAAGATTGTGTACCAAATGTAGATAATCTCTCTTGAATTAGCACATTAATGACTATACAGGCCGTCAGTAGGGTAGGAAATATATAAGTACAGAAATAAATCACAAGAGGTCAACACCTGCATGATGGTATAACAAATTGTTGTGGTTGTCGGAGTATGAATTATCCACAATTTTGAAATATCATTGGTATATTCACTTCATAATAACTGTAAACATGTTATACTTAAAGGGACACTATAGTCACCCAGACCACTTCAGCTCAATGAAGTGGTCTGGGTGCCAGGTCCCTCAGGTTTTAACCCTTCAGATGCAAACATAACAGTTTTAGACAGTTAATCCAGCCACTAGAGGCTCATCTGCGACGCTGGATGCAAATTTTGCATCCATCGCACAGAGCGTCCGTAGGAAAGCATTGAGAAATGCTTTCCTATGGACTGTTTGAATGCGCACATGGCTCTTTCCGCGCATGGGAGCTGACGTCGGACGGGGAGGAGAGGTCACCAGCACCAAGGGAGCCCGGCGCTGGATAAAGGTAAGCTTCTGAAGGGGTATTAACCCCTTCAGCGCCACGGGAGGCCTCAGGGCACTATAGAGTAAGGAAAACCGCTTTGTTTTCCTGACACTATAGTGATCCTTTAACATTGTTACCATTGTGGCACCCTTAACCTAAATTTTTCAAATTGCTTGAATATTCACTGTTTCAAGGGAAAAAAAGACCTTAATAAATTCTCTTTTTTTAGGTATTTAGGACCTGAATACTTAAAAGGAAGACTGTAATATAGTCTTTTTTTCCCTCAAAACAGTGGCTTTCCGAGCAATCCTCGTAAATGTACTTTTTGCTTGCTATTAAAGAGGAATGATCATAATGATCATTCCTGTATAATCGCAAACAAAAAGTACATTTATGTGCATAGCCGCATGTAGTAACTGTTTCCTTCACAAAATTTGAAGCTTCTTTTCAAAGCAGTATAAATATTACAAGTGTAGATGCTCAAATAATGGCCCACTTAGAAGATTAAAGCAAGGGTGTATTTACTTTGTACCTAAATCTTCCACTTAAATGAGGAAATTGTATGTAAAACTATGTGTGAAATATCAACCCCTCTTTTATATATGTATAAATTCTAAATGACTTGCACTTTAGGACTACAACAAAACTATTTTAATCCGCTGGTCAAATCTAGCAGTTAAATAATAGAAACCAAAATGAATGGAAAGCACTCAAAGATCTTAGCAGAAAAAAATCAAACTTTTATACTAGAGACATTTCAGTCTTACAAAAAAAAAAACGATCATCAGGGACCATGATGAAAGTTTTTACTAAAAATCAATAGAATAAAATTTAAGTTTTCTTATTTCTATGCTATGTATAGTTCTGCTTGGTTCCACCTGGTGTTTGATCAAGAACCACCCCTTGAAAACTTATACCACTTTTATACCACATTTTGCCAGATCTTATGCATTTAAATATAATCACTGTGTTCATACACACCTATTAGTTCAACTAAACTTAAATGGATATTCTACGCCAGTAATGGAATTAATGCAGCAAGGGTCCTGGTGTAAGAAATTCTTTTGGGCCCCATACAGCACAAGGTATGGTCATGGGATTTATCATTTGCCAATTCTTGCAGGTTTTTATTTGTGAGCAGTGTTTGTGTGTTTGAATGTAAACATGTTTTTTTGTGTAGAGTAGATTTGTTCATGTATGGGTACATTTGTATTTGCTGCAGCCAATGAAATGTAGTGGTGTACTTATGTATAGTGTTTATATTTTAATGCAGATGAGTGTTTGTATCTAGTGTTGAATTTTACAAGCAGGCACACCTTTGTGTGTAGTTTTAGTGTTTGAATGATATGGTGTGTTTGTATATAATTTTAGAGTAAGAATGCAGGGGTGTGTTTGTATGCAATGTTTGTGTTTAATTACAGGGTGTGTTTGCATGTTGTCTTGTTGTTTGATTGCTCAGATGTTAGCATATGCACACATACATTGCCACATACATACTTTCTTACACAGATATACATAATAACACGCTGAAACATACACAAGCACACTCAGATACACACACCAACATACACACACACCCTGACACAGAGATGACACAGAGATACACACACTAAGATCAAAGATTTAAAATTAAATTAAAATCAAGATTTACTGGTTGTCCCTTAAACATCAATCTTGTTTTCCATAAATCATCTGTTTTTTCCACCTCTTAATTGGACAGGAGATACAGCCATATCATTGGAAAGACCTCTTGTCCATCATTACAAACGAAGCTGCTTATTTGTATAAAAACATCTCATTTTCTTTTCCCTTCCTCTTTTTTTGGTTCCCTAGATAGAATGCCGAATCACGAAACACACAAAATGGTGATCCATTGCCCATTTCTTTTGTTTTACGATAGCCCATATGGAGATTTGTAGTTGTGGAATTCAGACAAATCAACAATTGGCCAAAACTGAAGTCATTTAAAACCAATCATACAAATCTATTGCCAGGTACCAGTGCACATACTTCTTATGGTTGATGGTTAAATCATACTGACTATGTATCAGAAGTTCGACAGGTACAAGGCAGCATGTATGTGCAAATATATATATTGTAACCCTCTCCTAATTGGTCTTCCCAAAAGCCGTATTGCCCACTACAGTCTCTAATGAATGTTGCCACCACACTGATTTTCCTCTCCAGTCGCTCCTCTCACACCTCACTCCTTTGTCAGTCCTTACATTGGCTTCCTGTATCCTATAGGAGTCAATTCAAAGTGCTAACCCATACCTATAAAGCACTGAACAATACCAGCCCCTCTTATATCTCTTCACAGATCCATAGGTATACCCCTTCTCAGTCCCTCCGCTCTGCCCGTGACCTTCTCCTGTCCACAGTTCGCACCCGTACAGCCAACTCACACTTGCAGGACTTCTCACAGGTGGTTCCCTTCCTATGGAGTAGTCTGCTTACTGCCATCAGACTCTCCCCTACTGTTCAATCATTTAAGAAGTGCCTTAAAACCCATCTCTTTAGGAAAGTGTATGGCCTCCCAGAGTAACCTTTACCTTACACACCTGTCACTTGCTCTCTCCTAAATGGCAGCACTCTACTCTCTCCTCCAGCTCTGCTTCACTCCCACCTTATTTAATTATTTCTATCCTAATGTGTTTAATACCCCACATCCTATAGACTGTAAGTTCATTTGAGCAGGGTCCTCTTCAACCTATTGTTCCTGTAAGTTTTCTTGTAACTGTCCTATTTATAGTTAAATACCCCTCTCATTTTATTGTAAAGTGCTACAGAATGTGTTGGTGTTATATAAATGGCGATGATAATAATAATAATAATATATTATTATTATTATAATATATAGGGTGCGGAGCCTGGCCACTGACCGGATCAGACATGCTTTGTCTGAGCTCCCAAGTCTGTGCGGCTAAACTGAGGCTAATCCTGAAACACAAAAGAGCACTGACCCATAAAAGCAACCAAAGTACTTACAAGCCGGTGCTGAACAAGATGTTACCACTCTCGACCCGACACGGCATCAGAGTCGCTGGACGCAGACTTGAGGCCTACCCGGGCTTGAGCTGGGGCGAGACAGCCGCTCCCCCAGGTCTCCGGCTGGTGTATCGCTGCCCCCCCCCTCTGGACCGGTGGAGGATATCCCAGTCCCCACGGGCAACAACCGAGGGCTACAGCACAGCTCCAGCACCAGCCCCAGCCCTCCAACAAAGTACAAGCGGGGTGGCTCACCGCAAGATGGCCGATGCCTTCCAGCCATGTGCACGCCTGAAGGGCGAAAGGACATGGAACAGACGGGTGCCCTCACTGCAAACTGCACCCACACTTACTGAACGCCTCCAGGATGCATCTGCAGAATCTAAGGTGCGACCAATGGCACCAGCAATGCCAAGTAAGCGGGGCGACATGGGGCGGGTGGTGAGCAGATCCCCCCTGGGTAATCCCTACAATGCAAGCTCCAAACCTCTTGTAGCTGACTCAGAGTTCCATGAAATCAGTGGTGCGAGCCGGTTTCCTTTCGGAAGAAAATTGTACGAAAACCCCCATAGATGTAATGTAGCTGGTTACATGAGAGTGCTCCCCTCGTTCGGTAGATTGAAACTCCTGAATGCCATTCGTGTACAATTTGTGGAAATGGGTCAGACAGAACTTCCATGGGGGACCAGGGATTGCTGGAGAGCCATGCCGAAATTAGTTCCAGGTGCTCGATGCCTAAGTCCCGCTGGCAGGCCGTTCGGGAGTTTAAGATGGCCGCCATTCATTGTTCTCGCCACGTGTTCGTGTCCCGAAATGGCGGCCACCCAGGAGCGCTCAATTAGCTTGTGGTTTTGTGCAATAACACAGGATTCTACGTTCTAATTGCTACACAGGGAGTTCCTTGTTCGGGAAAATAGCTATTTTACCGAACAAGGGATTTTGACGAATTAAAGTACCGAACAACTAACAATAAAAAGTAGTGGATTCCACGAACAAAGTAGCAGGGAGGGAAAGTACCGAATACATGGATTCTTCACAAACACTATGTCTGAATAACTGCTTACCCTAGCTGTTGTGGCATCGTAAGCCTGATGTGATATAACCTTGCACAAATAAAATAAAGAATTAAAATAATAATAATAATAATATATGGTAAAATATGTCTGGTAAAAGAGGAAAACTTTTTTTATTGATTGCTTTCTGGGAAACATTTAATGGAAAATAACTTGCAGAGGGGACAATAAAAAGAAGCAGGTATATGCTGGTGGGCTATAGTAGGGCTACCTTGTAGAGATCAGGTGCTATGCAAAACAAACCATCATGTTAGCATGTGGTGCTTTTCAACATGAACTCATATAGATTTTAGAAAAATTTATTGTATTTTTAATTGCTACACATGGTGCTATTATCAGATAATTGTATATATTTTTTCTTAAATATTCAACAAACATTTGGATATTGTACACACGGGTATAAAATAGGTTATCATAAACATGCTGACAAAATTCCCCATTGGGGGCAATGTATTTTATATGTGAAATGGCTTTTAACCTGCCGCAAAGCTTGATAAATCACCTTTCCAAGTTTTCATCACACAAAAAAATGGTACCTATTATAGCACAGGACACACAAGGAAACAATGAGGGTCATAGGAAGCTGCCAAATTTTAAATTAAAGTCTGAGAAGAGTTATAGTTAAAGGCAGCTTATACTTTTCCTTAAACATTGCAACTATATGACCTTATAGTGAGGTGGAAAGATTGTTATTACTAGAGTTGAGATGAGAGTCAAAATCTGATTTAAATCTGTATTTGAAACTGCAAAGGCTAAGAGGCTCTGCTCTTCATCACATGTCGTATGATTTGTTTTAGGATGGGTTAGCACCTAAAATGATTTGCACGCTCAATCACAAGTAATATTTTTATTCTTGCTATCCTCAGTCCTTTACTGTTCACAAAATGGCCTCAGCAAAGCTGTAATGATCTATATATTTGTCATTTACAAATATAAGTCAGCAGGCCAAGAGTATTTCGTACACACTCTGTATAGAATGCTTAAGGTTATTATCAACCATGATATTGACTTGTATCTTATATCCAAATGTATACTACTTAGTTGTTTCTTATTATATTAATTATTTTGTCATTATAAAGATATGCCTAAAATATATTGCATTATTTTTTAATTTAATGAATTCAGAAAATAACATTATATTCTTCTTGTTATCAGGTGAATTAATATTGCTTTGCCTTTTTCTGAGCTTCTATAAAAACCGAACAAACTCAGCATTCGGGATTCGAGTAAAATCAGTCTGTGACAAATAACATTGAAAGTGTATATCTTTTTCTTTCTTTTTATTCTGAGAGAGATTTATTGAAATAGGTAATAATTAAGATTAATTTAGTAATTAAATTCCGCAGGATAAAAGAAGGTAAATTTACTAAAAGAAAAAAAAGAAAATGCGTTAAGAACTCATATAATTAATATGCTTGAAAACGAGAGAAATCTCAATGTATCCATCCTGGTAAAATATTTTATACATAAATAAATATAGCTATTTTTTTTTTTAAATCTTCAAATCGGCACAGAAGAGCTAGGGCTTAATTTTATTAGAAATTTACATTAGTAGATAAATCTGTACTTTTTGCACTATGGCTCTAAATTCGACTATCTGACTCACAGTTTAGTGAACAACCCCTGGTGATTGGAATGAGCCAAGAATACTCACATTTCTTTTGTATCATGGCTTGCAGGTTGACTATTTATATTGTACTTATATTTTTCCAGGTGTAAGAAAAAATACTATGAACAAAATATCACTGCATACATATTTAAAGCACATAAACATTTGCCATTATAGTAAAAAATAAAAATATTAAGCGTTTATACTATGCAAGATTTGTGTTTTCCAATTTTTATAATTATAAGCAGAGAGAGGAGTTGCACAAGAAATAAATTAAAAATGCATCAGATGCCCAACAGACTGAAGCACCACTTCTACTAAAATAATTGTATGAAGAAAATGACCTACACAATCATTTTACAATGTGATGATTCGGCTCACAAAGAGCTGAAAAAGGCTGCATGTCATGTAAATGTGTTAATTTTTGTGTAATGTTTGAAGTGTGCAAGTGCATGTGTGTATTTTTAATGGTGTGTTAATGTTGCATGTAGCTAGTGAGTGCATGCACAGATACATCTAACAGGGTTATTCACTAAAGTGAATTCAAATTGAATTTAAAATGTAAAGTCAAAAAAACCAAACTACGCTTTAGAGTTTGGTTACATTGACCTTCACTTTAAATTCACACTTTAGTAAATAACTCTATCTATTATATGAAATATTTCTGTGTGGCTTGTGAATGTATATATCCAGTGTTTAAATGGGTATATCTTTGCAGAATTGTATTGTACTGTGCCAGTGCATGTATATTATGTGTGGATGTATAAAGGGCTATTAATCTGGTTCATGGATTGCAGAATAAAACTTACCAGGAAAGGTTAAAGGATGTTATGATTACGTTATTATTTATATAGCGCCAAAAATACTGCAGCGCTTTACAGTGGGTGGACGAACAAACATGTAGTTGAAACCAGACAAGTTGGACACACAGGAACAGAGGGGTTGAAGGCACTGAACAATGAACTTACATGCTAGAGGGGGTGAGGTAAACTGACACAAAAGGTAAGGATAGTATTAGACTAATGACAGTTGCAAGAGAGGAATCATTTGGGAGCTATTAACAGTTTCATTGATACGCTTTTATTAAGAAGAAGTGGGTTTTTAATGATTTTTTGAAGGAGTGGAGACTGGGTGAGCATCTAACGGAGGAGGGAAGTGAGTTCCACAGGAACGGTGCATCCCTCGAGAAGTCTTGAAGACGAGCATTAGAGGTGGGAGTACGGACAGAAGATAGACGTAAGTCTTTAGCAGAGCGTAAGGGCCTAGATGGGACATACTTGTGTATTAGGGAGGATAGATAGGTGGAAGCAGAATTATGTAGAGATTTGAAAGAAAGAACCAGAATTTTTAATTGAGCCCTATATCTTACAGGAAGCCAATGTAGGGACTGACAGAAGGGTGAGGCGTGGGAGGTGCGGGCGGACAGAAAGATGAGCCTCGCCGCCGCATTCATTATGGACTGTAATGGCGCAAGTTGGGAGCACGTAAGGCCACTGAGAAGTGGATTACAGTAGTCAAGGCGAGAAAGGGCAGTGGAATGGACTAGCACCTTAGTCGCATCTAGCGTTAAGTAGGGTCGGATGCGCGCAATGTTATTGAAAACAATTGGTAACTCACTACGCTGTAAAGGAATAAAATCTTGCAGTGCCCACAAGGTCCCCCAGCTAAAGAAAGCACATTAACAGGCCCATCTGAAGTTTGCCAATGAACATCTGAATGATTCAGAGGAGAACTGGGTGAAAGTGTTGTGGTCAGATGAGACCAAAATCGAGCTCTTTGGCATCAACTCAATTCGCCGTGTTTGGGGGGAGGAGGAGAAAGGCTGCTTATGACCCCAAGAACACCATCCCCCCCATCAATCACAGAGATGGAAATATTATGCTTTGGGGGTGTTTTTCTGCTAAGGGTACAGGATAACTTCACTACATCAAAGGGACGATTGAAAAGGGCCATGTACCATCAAATCTTGGGTGAGAATCTCCTTCCTTAAGCCAGGGCATTTAAAATTGGTTGTAGATGGGTATTCCAGCATGACAATAACCCAAAACACACACCCAAGGCAACAAAGGAGTGGCTCAAGAAGAAGAACATTGATTTCCTGGGGTGGCCTAGCCAGTCTCCAGACCTTAATCCCATAGTAAATCTGTGGAGGGAGCAGAAGATTCAAGTTGAGAAACGTCAGCCTCGAAACCTTAATGATTTGGAGAGGATCTGCAAAGAGGAGTGGGACAAAATCCCTCCTGAGATGTGTGCAAACCTGGTGACCAACTACAAGAAACGTGTGACCTCTGTGATTGCCAACAAGGGTTTTGCCACCAAGTACTAAGTCGAAGGGGTCAAATACGTATTTCACTCATTGACATGCAAATCAATTTATAACTGTTTTGACATGCATTTTTCTGGATTTTTTTTTTTGTTGTTATTCTGTCTTTCACTGTAAAAATACACCTACCATTAACATTATAGACTGATCATTTCTTTGTCAGTGAGCAAACGTTCAAAATCAGCAGGGGATCAAATACTTTTTTCCCTCACTATACATGTCAATAACTACTCTGCAATTTAAGAGGGTTTTGTAGTATTTTAGGAATGACTGATTAGTACTTACTAGATGGAGGCATCCATGGGGTACCAATGCCACTAATTATGGTGCTGATTGCTACTGGCATTTCGGTTCATGGATATTTCCCTATAAATTATTCAACAAATTATGGATGTTATTAATCTATTGATCAGTGATTATGTGATTGTATATGTGTGTGTATATGTATATATATATATATATATATATATATATATATATATATTATTGGAGAATAATAACATCATAATAAAAAACAAAAATAGTTGAGTGGTTTTTAATGAACCCAGATCCCTGAAATGGCATAATTTGCCCATAACATCTGGCATCATTATGTAAGTTTTATGTTAAAACTAATTCTGAGTCTATGCTTTGTGTGTGTCTACTGCCTTTTGGTCCTAGTTTTCTGCTTACAAATGGTGGGAGTTACAGTCACAGGCAGTAGCTATGTCAGCTTTCTGTCTTATTAATTATAATCAGGGATGACCAGAAATAAAATTACAGCAACTGCTCCTCAGATAGACCAGGACACGTCTTTATACAGTGTAAATCTGTTTTTCATAAAGATGACATAACTGCTTTAAAGGTGAGAATAGAAAAATTCCCTGTTCTAAAAAGTTTTCTAAAAAGTAGAGAACTTCAGTTGATTTGAATCAAGATACCAGGTTCAGCTGCACATGGCAAGCAGGGTCATGAAGAAAACACATCATTGGTAAGCTTAATAATTAGTGCTGAGAGCTGAGTTGTGCTGTGGATTGCTGTCAGCCAGATTAATGCTATTTCCAGTGCTATCTGATCACAACTAGCTCACTAATCCCATTTCCCAGTCTTCTTTACAAGCTCTATTTTATTCAATGTGATTTTCATTAAGAGAAGAGTTTTTTGCAAAATGGTTAAATAGACCAAGTACAGATAATAAAGATTTCTGGTAAATTAATGATCACCATGACCCCTGTAAACTAAATGATAAGAGGAAATTGCTTCCGTCTCCTTCTCCATATTGTGCAACCTTTCCCATTTTATACCTGAAACCATAACAAAGGCATGTATTTGAGAATCTTATGTTTAAAGGGAAAGCCCACCTTTTTAATATCTTTGAAGAAAGTATTTGATATACCTTGTATTTAAAAAGATGGTCCTAACTAGAACTGACTCCAATGTTCAGCGCATTAAATAATTATAGTAAATAAGAAATTCATCTATAGAAATCTAGAGATGTCGCGAACCGTCCGCGAACTTCTCGCGAACGGTTCGCCGCGGTTCGCCATGAACTGTTTGCGGCGAACTCCGGTCAGCTGACACATCCCGGCCAATCTCCAGCAGACCCTCCCTCCCAGACCCTCCTACTTCCTGGACAGCATCCATGTTGAAGGCAGCTTCAACATGGATGCTGTCCAGGAAGTAGGAGGGTCTGGGAGGGAGAGTCTGCTGGAGATTGGCTGGGATGTGTCAGCTGACCGGAGTTCGCCACGAACAGTTCGTGGCGAACCGTTCGCAAGAAGTTCATGGACGGTTCGCGACATCTCTATAGAAATCTCCTTGCAGGAAATCAACCACTCCAAACACTGCATCTGCCTTCTCTACAATTTTCTGATTAAACCCACTTATGAGCCACACCTGCTGTAATATACAAAATACTGGGAACATGATCTTGGGATTTACATTGATCATGAAAACTGAAACAGGGTATCCATTCTGGTCATCCATCGATTTGGGATACCAAGATTCAGGCTTCGAGATTCTTACTCTTTGCTACAGGACACCTGACTAACTCGCTGTTTTCACATCAAATCATGAGCCTCAATGCTGGAAAAATGGTTAAGAACTTGGCACGTTATCAGCCAAATTTACATCATAGCATCAAAAACATGTCTTCTGCAAGTCATATGCTATTTTTGTCCACACAGATGTTTGTATAATGGACTTTCCATACAATTTACAATCACAAGTAATTTAATCAGGTAAATTACATGTGATTTAGGTGAAATCACAATGTCAGTGCAAAGTAAGTGCTTTTTGTCCAGGAATGTCCGAATTATTTCCAGAAGAACAAGATTTGTTTGTGCTCATGCTCTGTAAGCAATGCAGCATCCGTTTTTCAATCCTGACACAGTTTTCTTTCTGGCTATCAGTTCGTTGTGATGGAATGCAAAAGGAAAGACAAATAGGGTTATTTACTGAAGTGATAATTTAAAGTCAATTCAAAGTGAATTTCACAGGTATTTTGACCCACAGTTTGAATTTTACATTGAATTCACCTTGTAGGTGGCATAGTAAGGGTTTATAGGTGAACAAGATTTATAACTGAGTTTTTCAAATTGTTAATCCACAGATGTTATAGAAGTTCCATGATGTTTTACTTTTCTCAGGCTATCTATAATGGGAATTTTAGTTCCCTAACAGCTGTTAATCATCAATTTGGCCAACACTGCTCTACACATTTCATGCCAGTTGCATACCTCCAACATTTCACACAGACAAAGGGGGATACTTTAATCTTGGGTGTGTGAGATTGTGTGCAGAAGGAGGGGCAGAGCTGTTCTCAGAAATTGAAGGTGACTTACTAATGTAAAATTTTACAACTAAAATGCAATTTAGAACAATGTTTACTATTTACAAAAATGTAAATTCCGTACACATTTATTGTAATTTACAGGCACATTGCTGGGAGTTTTATTGATGTGGAGCTCAGACACACTGACAATATGGGGCTCCTAGGAAAGAGGGACAGATGGATTTTGGGACTCATGGGACATATGCAGTTGTGGCAACATGTTTGTGCCTCTACTAGTTACTTATTTGTGATCCTAGATTTGATTAATCTCTTTTATATGTTCTCATGATGGGTCCTCCAGCATGCCTTTATATCCTTATCTGTTCGCTTCTAGCCTTAAGCTTGCTGGTGTAGACTTCTCTAAACTCCAAACATGTTTTAGATGCACCATTAAGCAGTTTATTATAATGGCGCAGTGACAGTACTGGAGCATTAATCCATTCACAATAGGTTAATTCCCAGTGGAGAATAAAATAAATCCAGACCAAGCATTGTAGGCAAAGGTAAGCTGATCTGTTTATTAATATTGCAACATGGCCCATTCAAAGTAAAACCTAAACTCAATTTGTGTGAGTTTTGAGCATTGAACTATCTATCCAAAGTTAATCTTAATATTTATTCATCTTTTTTAGTCTGTTAGTATTAAAGATTGTCTTATATAACAAAAATCAACCCAATTACATTGCAAATTATAAAGATTAGCTAAACCCAGCTAGAACAAGGTTATGTTAGAGTTAATAGGAAAATAGTATTATCAAACCAGTTTCTGCCATTGATAACATTTTCAACCTCTACCTTAAACCAATTGATGTTAATAATGTGGTGCATAATGTTCATTGTCTGGTCTGACACATAGCCACATCATTTTATTGAGACTAGGCCGAATATGAATTCTCATATTTTTTTCATTTTTAATTCTTTATTGGGTTATGGTGCACCTCAGTCGTGCATAACAATGTTGACACATCTTGTTAGTCATTTAACATTCGACAGACAAGCCCCGTCATTAGTCCTTCGTACGCAGTACCATTAAAAGTGTACATAGCTGGTCACTCACAACACCCTTAGGCACCCCTAGTCTAAACTAGCACCCCCTGACGGTACCCGCACCTTGCTAAGGTACCTACGGCATTGCGATACTACGCTATAGCCAGACTCGTGGCCATAGATCTTTACCATCAGAAGAGACAACGATAGTTCGAGAAATTTCAGTATAAAATCGAGACAAAACCCACTTTACATAATATTAGTAATCTCAGTGCTGACCCTAGTAGACGTTTATTGTATAAAAAGTGCTGAAAATCGGAATACCATGTTTGTATATCATGTTTATTATTTCTTGTTTATATGCCTGATACTACTGTCATGGTGTGTCTGGCTTGATTTTCATAGTGTTGCACCAGCATGAAAAATAAAGATTGACAAAAAAAAAGAAGCATCACATAACACACACAAAAAATCCCACCTTTAAAAAAAAAAAAGAAAAAAAGTGCACATAAACATTTGTAAGCCTTGGTATACCACTTTAATGCACCATTAAATGACAGGTTAGTAGCTTTGGTAACATCTACCCCATTTTATTGCTGGTCACATAGTTTGTGCCATCTAATCTGCAACATATTGAGAAGAAAGAAGTAAAGGAGTAAAGAAGAAAGGAGTGATGAAGGAAAAGGAAAGTGATGAAGTGAACAGGGGAGCGATGGAGGAGTAAAAGGAGAGGCTCCTGGAGAGCCATAGCATTATCCATCTTCGACAAGTATATCGTCTATCTAGTACAATAAATCAACCCCGGCACGTTTTTCCCCCGTTATTGTGAGAAAGGGTGTATGAAATTGTAGTGTTATCTTTCTGCATATCAGGGGGATAGTCTGCTCCCATCCAGTATTAAGTTGGTGCGTGTGTTTTATTGTGTACCCATAGCTTATATGTTAAAAACCCTCCCGTATGTCAGTGATGTGTCCTCGTATGTTGAGACACGTTCTACCACCTTGCGCTAAACACACCCCTCCCATTTTTTTATATCTGTTTGAAAGTATTTGGCTGGAACCAAAACGTGTTTCCCATATTGCCCAGGTGTCTAACCACTTGCTTCTTTTTTTTAGTTTAAAATGGCCATCCTCTCATACATCCCATTTAGTGTTACCTGTCTTATTATCTCTTCTTTCTTGGGGGCTAGCCTAGATTTCCATCCCCTAGCTATCAGCAAGTTAGCTGCTATCAAATCATGGAAAGTCAAAGTGTGGTGTTCTCTGGAGAGTGAGTTTGGGAACATGAATAACAAAAAGAACTCCCCTGTAGGTTGTACCGAGTGACCCACCAGCCCCCCTGTCATACCCACTACGTCTATCCAGAGCAGTTTAATCCCAGAACACTCCCACCATATGTGATACATGGTACCCTGTTCAGTGCCGCATCTCCAACATCTATACGATGTTGTGCTGTATATGCGGGCTAGTCGTGTTGGCACCAAGTACCATCTGGAGGCTATTTTCCTGATCAATGGACATTTGCATATACGAGAGCTATGAAGTTTAAATTCTTGGGCCAGTTGTGAAAAGGGTTCAACCCTTTTTCCTGTCCCTATTTGGAACAGATAGTGGAGTCCCCTTCCTTCCCATTCACTACTGTCAAAGATGGGCACTAGCAGTTTAAAGCAGCGTATTTGGGTTGCTAGTGATAATGGGTCCCAAATAGTAAATTTGAGCCTGTATGTGTCCCAGACTTTCAGCATTACATGCGTGATGGGCAATATGTCAGGGGTGCGGGGCCTGGATTGTTTAGGAACCCATGGATGCTTTATTCCTATTGTGTTCGCCCATGCAGATTCTATTTCCGCAAATTGGTTGTACTGATTTGTCTGTCCTGTGCTGCTACAACCAAAGTTGCTTGGTAATATCAATGCAAATTGGGACTTCCCATTCCCCCATCCAATATTTTCTTATTTGCTACTGATGTGGGTATTCTGGCTTTCCTTCTGCCATTTATAAATCTGTGCTTTTGGAGCTCAGTGAGGTTAGTTCTTGGGACTTCGATATGCAAAGAGCGGAATAAAAATTGAATTCGTATATTTTTTTAGATTGCAAGTTACAAGGAGACCTAGGTTTGTCAGATGGGCCGTATCGCCCAACAAAGATCCCAGTAGAATTTTAATGTTTAAAAGGGGACAAAGATAAAAAAGAAATCAATCAATTCCTCTGGCTAATCATAAAAAAGTAAGAGCAGAGACTGCAGTTATGTCAGGAAAAGATTTAGAATACTGAGAGTTACATATTTTTTGTCCTTCTTTAAAAAGATGGTGTGTCTTCATCTGGCCAGGTTTTCCATTGCCAAAATATGCCTTATGCCTGTTAACTTGTGTTGAACGACCATGAGAAAGTCACTTTTCTGAATGCAGTGTACAGGTATAAGATATCCTTAGTTCATTCCACAAAATGTTTAACTTTTCCTTACACAAACCATTTGCATGCATTTTTTTTCTAATTTTTCAATACACAAGATTACTGTATTTATTTGTATTACTTAACTCAAAAATCAAATTTAGCTATATATATCCAGATCTTTAAACAAATCCTTATAGTTACCAGTGCCCCTTTTCTTTGCGTCCCTACTTAATGGGAATGATTATCCTTATCTCTAATCAAGTCCCTGCAATTACTGGATGGACAACATCTCTATATTCCTGCTTCGTGGGAGAAATTAACCGATAGTTAAGCTTACGTGGTGTACCATAATATAAAATAGACATTATAAAGAGCCAGCAAGTTAATGAAACTGTACAGTGTACACTTAAAGCTGAAAGCAAAACAAAAATAAAAAAATTGTGGATGTAAACCACCTCATTAAAGAAATACCAGAACACAACTGTCAATAAATCCTACGTCTCTGCAATATTATAGATTCACCTTAATACAATAGGTTCACCTTAAAAAATAGTAGATATAGAATGCCAGCACATTTGTGAAATACCTTACCACTCAATGACCAAAAAAAATTAAACAAAATAAAAAAGAGTAGGTAGACAACCAGAATGTTTACGATATATCTTAACTATAGATTCACTTCAGGTGGAGAATAAACAGAAGCAAAACCAAGGATGGGGTTAATTTTACAGTATGACTTATCCAAAGTAAAACCAAAAATCAATATTGAAGACTGAGTTCTAAGCATGGAACAAAGGCTTATATACCTACTAAATATGCAGAATTACCAGTAATATAGATTAACCTAATTGGTTCTAATGATCTGCAAAAAAGATGGTTTTAGACCAGGGATAGGCAACCTTTGGCACTCCATATGTTATCCTCCATAATGCTCTTACACACATAATGCTGACAAAGCATCATGGGTGGTGTAGTCCAAAACATCTGGAGTGCCAAAGGTTGCTTATGGCTGTCTTAGACATTAAAAATACACTCCATTTATGTAACTATGTAGATATGAAAGTTTGTTAAACCCAGCGAGTACAAAGTCGAAACATAGTTATTTCAACAATTATTATCTGACTATACATACACTGCCTAGTTGTCACTAAAAAAAAAGGTCACACACTCTAATATTTTGTTGGACCTCCTTTAGCTTTAATTATGGCACGTATTCGCAATGGCATTGTTTTGATAAGCTTCTGCAATGTCACACAATGTATTTCCGTCCAGTGTTGCATTAATTTTTCACCAAGATCTTGTATTGATGATGGGAGAGTCGGACCACTGTGCAAAGCCTTCTCCGGCACATCTCAAAGATTCTCAATGGGGTTAAGGTCTGGACTGTGTGGTGGCCAATCCATGTGTGAAAATGATGTCTCATGCTCCCTGAACTACTCTTTCACAATTTGAGCCCGATGAATCCTGGCATTGTCATCTTGGAATATGCCCGTGCCATTAGGGAAGAAAAAATCCATTGATGGAATAACCTGGTCATTCAGTATATTAAGGTAGTCAGATAACCTCATTCTTTGGGCACATAATGTTTCTGAACCTAGACCTGACCAACTGCAGCAACCCCAGATCATAGCACTGCCCCCACAGGCTTGTACAGTAGGCACTTGGCATGATGGGTGCATTACTTCATCTCCCTCTCTACTTACCCTGATGCGCCCATCACTCTGGAACAGGGTAAATCTGGACTAATCAGACCACATGACCTGATTGCTCCAGATTGCTCCAGATTGCTCCAGAGTCCAATCTTTATGCTCCCTAGTAGATTGAAGCATTTTTTTTCTGATTAGCCTCACTGATTAGTGGTTTTCTTAATGCTACACAGCTGTTCAGTTCCAATCCCTTGAGCTTCCTTCACATTGTGAAAGTAGAAATGCTCCTACTTTCACTATTAAACATACCCCTGAGCTCTACTGTTGTTTTTCTATGATTTGATTTCACCAAACGTTTAAGTGATTGCCCATCACGATCTACCAGAATTTTATTCTGACCACATTTCTTCCTCGAAGACGATGGTTCCCCACTATCCTTAAAGTTTTTACTGATGTGTTGGACCCTTCTCAAACAGACTTGCTTATTTGCTTAGTTAAATCTAGGTGGCAATTTTTATTTTTTTTGGGCTATGCAGTGTATTTTGATTCAGCATAGCATGCATGACAGGCACATCTTAATGAAATGGCATTTATTGCTAGCAATATGGACATTGCATTGTTAATGTAACTGTTAAGAAATATAAGAACAGTAGAAATGTATTATTACAGTTTCATCTACCAGAGACTTCTGCCCAGCATCAGTGAATTTATTATATTTTGATAGCTATATAATATTATTCATGTTTTGAACTCTTTTTTTGGTACAAACTTTTTATTATAACAAGAAAATGTTATTTAAAAATTAAAATATGTTCCTGCTTCTTGTAATATTAGGCATGCACACTTGATCATATTGAGCACCAGAATGAAGTGCTTTTTATACCTCCCAGCCCTGGATTTGTGAGATTTCAGATAGTGATAATTAGCCAGGGATGGAGGGCATATCCAGAGTCCTCTACAAAAAAAAGGAATAAAAACAGAGAGACATTGGCTACTTCTCAAAAAGTTACAAAACATTACCATACAATTCAATTATTTTTTTATTTTTTTTTAGAAATTCATTAAAAATTAAAGGTGCATTGAATGCTATTCAATTGCAATTTCTTTATGCAGCCTTATCCCACTCTGGCAGAGGCTTAGTTAAACAATTAAGGAATATCTAACATTACTATACCATTGCCTCTTTTGACTGCTCTGATTCCTACTCTCTTACAATCTGTTAATCTATGCAGGTTTGTACATGTAACTCTTCATCCATTATGCCAATTTAGTTGTCAACCTTTATTTTAATCTCTAATATAATAACTGATATATATTATAAAGTACATTTTCTTTTTAAAGTTCTTAATGCCAGTTCATGTTTTTCCCATTTAACACCCCACCACAACTGCAGTTTTTCTAATTCTCCATTGTCTCCTATATAGATATAAACTATTGAGTGTTATTGGAGAATGTTAAACTAGGTGTCCCTCAGGTTGGGTTCTTATGGGGCTTATATTATATTTTATGAAAGGGCCAAAGAGACCGAGCATCTTCTGGGCCCTATTTGGCTAAATTAATATAGGACTCATGAGACCGGGCATGGCCTAATCCCTTTCAGGCAGCATAAATATATACCGTATATACTCGAGTATAAGCCGAGTTTTTCAGCACATTTTTTGTGCTGAAAAACCCCAACTCGGCTTATACTCGAGTCACTGTCTGTATTATGGCAATTTACATTGCCATAATACAGACTGGGGGCTGGCAGCGAGCGCTTACCACTCCTGCAGCTCCTGTCAGCTCCCTGCTCCTCCGCGCCGGTCCGGTCAGCACCTCGGTCAGCTCCCAGTGTAAGTCTCGCGAGAGCCGCGGGGTCATAGTGCGGCTCTCGCGAGACTTACAGTGTGAGCTGAGAGAAGAGCTGCACGGACCGGCGCGGAGGAGGAGAGAGCTGACAGGAGCTGCAGGAAGGTAAGTAACAGCTCTGCCAGCCCCCCTCCTCCCCCACTGAACTGCTAATGCCACTGGACCACCAGGGAAGGAGAGCCCCCCTCCCTGCCATGTATCAAGCAGGGAGGGGGGACAACAAAATAAATACATTAATAATATATAATTATAAATAATAATAAAAAAAAATAATTAAAAAATAATATAACAAAAAAATGAAAATAATATCAATTAATAATATATAAATATAAATAATAATAAAAAATAATTAAAAAAATAATAGAACCAAAAAAATTAATTTTTTTTATAAAAATGCCCACCCCCCACCAAGGCTCTGCAACACAAACACACACTGCATCACACACACACACTGCATTCATACACACACACACACTGCACTCATACACACTGCATTCATACACACACACTGCACTCATACACACTGCATCACACACACACACACTGCATTCATACACACACACTGCACTCATACACACACACTGCATTCATACACACACTGCACTCATACACACACACTGCACTCATATACACACACTGCACTCATACACACACACTGCACTCATATACACACTGCATTTATACACACACTGTGCACTCATACACACACTGCGCATTCATACACACACACTGCATTCATCATATACACACACTGTAAATAAATATTCAATTAATATAATTTTTTTAGGATCTTATTTTATTTAGAAATTTACCAGTAGCTGCTGCATTTCCCACCCTAGTCTTATACTCGAGTCAATAAGTTTTCCCAGTTTTTGGGGGTAAAATTAGGGGCCTCGGCTTATATTCGGGTCGGCTTATACTCGAGTATATACGGTAGTCAAGCAGACTATGCATACCGTTGGCATTTGTGCCATATTATTTTAGACAGGAAATTGGGTATTTTCTGGGACCTTACTGGATCCACATATTGACGGAGATGGAGATCTCCCACATGTTTTATTATACAAAGAGATAACCTAAATCAGATCCGGTGACAGAGATGAGCAGTTTCTGTTATGACATGCTAAGGTCTCAATGATCTTACTGTTTTTTAAAAAATTATTTTGATTAAACGTTCAATCAGCGAAGAAATGTCATGGTTTGCAGCTATAACTGACTGTCTTACATCTACTTAGCTATTTGGTACCTAGTTTTGTGCTTTCTTTGCACTCTAGGGGTATAGCTCTGCTGCTTGAGCTCAGTTACGCTCAGAAGCCAGCCTGTGAGCCATGATAATAAATATTATGGATTTTTAAACTGACTTTCAAGTGTAACTGAATTCAGCAGCAGCTCAGCTATTTACACTGCCAAGTAGATCGCGATCTATGTGTTAAATATATTTTAGAGTCAGTGCTGCCTTGTTTATGTCATGTTTGCAAAGTGACACTTTTATAAATATACTAGAGAAATCTTCTATAACAATTTGTAGAACATTTAAAATTTCAAAGGCCAATCTTATATTATAGTTATGAATATTGTGCAAGGGTTTTGTAATATCGATTAAGAACAACCAACAAATGAAATACAAGTTTAGATGAACTAGAAAAAAAAGAAAGATAAGAAGGCTTAGCTCAAACAAGCTTGCATTGTAGAAGAAGTATAAAAGCATATGTTAAGAATAGGAGATAAATTACCTTGACACAACATCTAAACTAAACATAAAAAATATGCGTTTATGAAAGTTGAAGACTGGAAAGAGAATAGCTCTAAAAACACAGAAACGTACATGAGAAGGAGTCAGACTGGTGTAGAAATGTGAATTACTAAAAAAACAAACAAAATAATCTGGGGATAAGATTTTAGAATTTTTTCAACACACTGGAGAGAACAGGAAAGTCTGATAGGATAATGTAGAACATTCCATAGAAAAGGTGATATAGTTCAGAAATTTTGTGTCTGTGGAAAAGTGGAGGGATGAGAAAAGGTGTACTTGTGAATTACAGAAGAACTGTAACTCAGTGTGGCTTCAGTGGTGTATCCTGGTTTTGTGCTGCCCTAGGCATGACAAAACTCAGCCGCGCCACCCCACCCCACCCTTTCCCGCCTTCTAAATACACACACACATTCACTGACAGATGCGCATACACTAACTAACAGACATACACACTCACTAACAGACACATACAGTCACTAGCAGACACACACATTCACTAACAGACACGCATACACTCTCACTAACAGACACACACATAGTAACACACTCCCTAACAGACACACTCCCTGACATACACACACTCACTAACAGACACACACTCACTAACATACACACACAGACACTAACACACACACACTAACACACACTAACAGACACACACACACACTAACAGACACACACACACACACCCACTCACTAACAGACACACACAAACACACTCACTAACAGACACACACACACACACACACTCACTAACAGACACATACACTCACTCACTCACATTAACACACTCACTTTTTTTTTTAAATTCAGTCTCCCCAGCCTCCTTATCTTTGGGAATGCTGGGGGGTTCTCCCTTTCCCTGGGGTCCAGTGTGGCTGCTGGGCGGGCGAGTGGGCAGCGCTGGTGAAGGAGCACTGATTAGTGAGCTCTCTGCTCAGCTCCCTCGCGTGCCGCAGAGTGATGCCGGGAGCTGGAATATGACATCATATTCCGGCTCCCGGCATCACTTTGTGGCATGTGAGGGAGCTGAGCAGAGAGCTCACTAATCAGTGCTCCCTCGTCAGCGCCGCCCACCCAACAAACTGACCGACCAGACTTTTAGTTAGCCGCCAGGCTAACAAGACATTTGACTGGGCATTTGGGGGCAGCTTTTTTTGCTGCCCCCTGGAAAATGCCGCCCAAGGCAAATGCCTTGTTTGCCTTGCAGCTAATACATCTCTGTGTGGCTTAGAGAGGTCAGAAGGTTAGCGTTACTTATTTTTTTGCATAGGAATGTGTTTGGGGAGCACTCAGTAAAGGAGAAAAGCCTGCTAGCATTATGTTATAGGTTGTAGTGGGACAATGTGGGCCTGATAGAGACCAATAAGAAATAATACATGGCATTCAGGTCAAAACATAAAGTTATTGGGCGTAGTTTGGCAGTTCATGGAGTTGGACACATGAGACACTTTTTCCTTGAAGAAGTGGCACATTTCAGCATGATTACCAGTGATTGCTACCGTCTATTTTGACTGGAAATGACCCCTCTCATTCTGAGTAGCAATTACCAACCAATCAAGCTATGAAAGCAAACATTAGGTGTTTAAAGAGACACTATAGGCACCAAAACAACTTTAGCTTAATTAAGCAGTTTTGGTGTACATATCATGCTCCTGCAGTCTCACTGTTTAACCCCTTAAGGACACAACTTCTGGAATAAAAGGGAATCATGACGGAATATTTCCGTCAGGTGTCCTTAAGGGAGTGCCATTTAGGAGTTAAATAACTTGTATGGCTAATCATGGCAGCATCATGCATGGGTAGCTCTGCCCCCGAACCAAACAGGACAGGAAATAGGATACCAGTTAATAGACTGTATTTATAAAATGTCCCTACTCCTTTTTTCTGTCTTCAATCAGACAGATGGGAATTTACCTCTTTATTCGGCCACCTTCCCATGTGCACATGGATCTCCCAGGTAGAATTCAGCCTCTCTTCAATTGAAGAACCCAGTAAACCGCCTGTTATGTAAACAAGACTAACTAGATTAGGTTTAATTTACTATTGAACTACTATGTGGGAACGTTTGCAGGCTGCAACCTGAAACTAATTCTGAATACATATTACTAGGTTTGGGGTAAGTATTACCTTGATCATGGTTGTCCCTCACCAGTTCTAATGTTTTCACTTTCTGAAGATGAAGTCGCATTGGTATTTGACCTTTTTAGATTATATTTATTTTTCTATTTATTTATTATTTAGCCCCCAATGCCTCTGGTTGCTCTTATCTAGTTTATTAGGTTTTGCAGGAACCTTTTTAAGCTGCCAATGCCAGGAAAATCCATGGTTTTCTGATCTCATTCTAGAAAGCATGCACAGTTTCCTCTCCTCCAAATTGTGCATGCCCTCACTTTTACTGGGTTTTTTGATCTTTAATCTTAAAGGACCACTATAGTGCCAGGAAAACAAACTTGTTTTCCTGGCACTATAGGGTCATTAGGTCACCCCTACCCTCATGGCCCCCCCCCCGCTGGGCTGAAGGGGTTTTACCTTAATCCAGCGCCAGGCTCTCTCTGTGCTGGTGACCTCTCCTCCCCCTGCCGACATCAGATCCAAATGCACATGCGCGGCAAGAGCTGCACGCGCATTCAAACCGCCCATAGGAAAGCATTACTCAATTTCTCTGAAACTGCTATGTTTTCAGCTGCAGGGTTAAAACTAGAGGGACCTGGCACCCAGACCACTTGAGCTGAAGTTGTCTCGGTGCCTATAGTGGTCCTTTAACTAGTTCAGTGAAGCCTGCTCAAGTCCTTTCAAGTCCTCTATTATCCTGTGGTTGTCCTTGCTACCAATCCCTTCTTTGGGGTTAGCATTCTTGTTAATTATTTATCTTCATTCAGATGGCTTCTGTAGCGGAGATCTCTGTACTCCGGTTGGGTACCTCCGCCAAGGACCGCTTACTAGCTGGAACAGGGTAAAACCTCAGAGCTTCAGCCCCAGTCGCCATGGCTTGACTGGGGTCCTCCTGGAACCTCTCTTTCCTGGAGCAGGATAGGTGACCAGTCCTATTCCTTCCCAGGGACTGGATAACACACAGTCCTCGAAAGTTCTAGTCCTTACAAGGACTTTCACCACCGTATCCTCTACGACCTGGAACAAGGTGCTTTGCAGTGATTTGCCCTTCCCTTCCGATAACTAGACTAAACATATTTCTGGGAGTACAACTGATTTTAATGTATCCAAACACATCCTTTTTATACAAAGACCCCACTAGGGGCTCTCCATTGTCTTCACCACAAGCCCCTCCCAGGAATCTCTGGGCCTGGGAGATAATTGCGTTTTAAGACCGGTAAGCTAATTATCTCCTAGGAACAGAGGGGAAAACAAACATAAAAATACCCAAAGACATAATAAAAACATAAAATAACCCCACAAATAATACACTGTTAAATAGCCCTTATCTGAGCGCTCAAGTTCTCCAAATAGGGCTCAGATCCATGCAGTGTAGTGGAAACACCACCGTGTTAAAGTTCTGACCTGCCGCACATGTGGTCCTATGCCCAAATAACAGGGTGCACCGCCTAGTTCTTAGGTAGCATTTGCTTCCCTTAGTCTCAGGAACCAACACCAAAAAAACGCTCTTGTGGCGGATATTTAAAGTGGTATAAAACCGCAAACCAAGTTGTCCAAGAACTGCACGGTCACCTCATGCCAAAAACAGTTCCATAACATTCGCGGCCAAGTCCTGCTGAGGTAACCGGGAACCCATAAAGTCCCCTTCTTGAAATTAGTTCCATAGCAGTCGTGGCTAAGTACCGCTGGGACTATTCATGGGTTTGGTTCATGTGAACAGCCGCCAGAGAGCCAGCGTTTGGTTCCATTCACATGAAGAGAAAGTGCTGAACCAGGGGCACCCAGGGAAAGCTGTTAATGGCGGCTGGGCAGAGTAACTCCCAAATGGTGTCGCAGACCTATACCATAGTCGGTGGGCAGGAGGCTGGCTTCTACACTCCTCGATGAGTCCGTGGCAAACATACGTGGGAAGGAGTGTTTGTCACAGCTTCCCTTTCTGCCTCTAGACACTCTAATACCAGAAAACACAGTTCAGCCAATAAAATATTTTTTTATTCAACTGGGGAAAGATAAAAGAGATCCATTTATGTATTGATAGTTTGGCAATATACTAAATAAGCATGACATTTCCATAGAAAGTTCCTAAAACTACTGTTGTTTTGCAGAGGGGGCAGTGTGCTGCTAAATGATCATTTCTTTCTTCCTGCTCAATGAGGAAAAGTTGTATCCTGTTTTCATACTGCAGCTGGTCGGAAATCATTGCCTCGTCCCTACATTTTCCACTGAGGAGGTAATGTGTTGCAGGAACATTTCTACAAGCCAAGCTGCCTCTACCTTCTAGAAAGGCCTCACCCAATTCTCAGGAAGCCTGGGGGCAGCAGAAAGCTCACAGCAAGCCACGTGCCCTCCTAACGTCCTGCTGCAGCCTGCATCTGACCTTCAGAGGCACATTAGACAAGGGCTGATGTCAGATATCTTAACTAAAATCTAGCTGAAGCTCTCTCTCCTCCTCTCTGTCTCTTTCCCTTCTGTTTCTTTTTTCCTTCTCTGGTTCTCCTACTCTCAGTGTGTCCCACTCTCTCTCTCTGTCTCTCTTCCTCTTTTTCTATCACCCTTGCTGTTCTCTCTACGTGACTCTATGTCTCTCTCATTTCCTATCCCTTTTTGTCTCTCTTCCCCTGCCTGTCTCTTTTACTCTGTGTGCTCCCTCCCTTCTCTCTCTCTCTCTCTGAACTTCTGCTTTACCATACCAGCTCAAGCAGTGTGTGTACCTGGCAGAGTGTTAACAATATTATGGTATAAAAGCACTTAAAATAATAGCACTTGTAATGTTACTAATTAGGTCTTATAGCAACATTATAATTAATTTGTTTGTAAGTGTAAATATGGCTAAAGCTTTTTTCTATTTTTTATTTATTAAATGGTAATTTATATGGGATAGTATGATAATTAATGGTATCACTAAATACAATTAAAACATATATGTACTTAGCCACTCACTCAAAAATAAAAAAAATAAATATCACAATAGTAGAACTTAACAATTTCTCTCATTATACCCTTTCATTACACAAAGCAGGAGACTAAAAATGGCATATAATAATACTAATTAGAGATTATGCCAGTCTTTCTTTGTAAATAAAATTTATTAATTAGTCATCAGTATGACAAAGAATGGTGTTAACAATGCAAATACATTAATTGCAAATGTTGATGAAAAAGGTCATTTGATTAATATAATAAATCTAAAATGTATTTACACATCAGGATTGCTGATTTTAATTCTTGTTGGATCAATTCAACCTTAGGAAAAATAAAATACAATTGAATTGACTCTGTGATTTACTAGTTTAGATAATTCCAAAGGGCATGTATTAAGTATGTTGAATATCCCCTTGGATAAAACAGTATTTTATGTTTCCTAAGGTTGAATTGATCCAATTGGAATTAAAATCAGCAATCCTGATGTGCAAATAAGATTTAGATTTATTATATTAATCAAATGACCTTTTTCATCAAAATTTGCAATTAATGTATTTGCATCAGTAAAGGACTACTAATATCACCCACACCACTAAATCCTAATGAAGTGGTATGGGTGCATTGGTCCTGTCACTTTAACCCTTCCATGTAAAACATTGCCGTTTTGTTAAAACAGCAATGTTTATATGGATGGGTTTAATGCACCTCTAGTGGCTGTCTGGAAGCACTTTCGCCTCCATAGTCAAGTTAAACTTGGCCATTTTAGTCAGATGGTCTCATACAGACATTTTGCCACGTATTTATTTATTCATAAAATATTTTACCAGGATAGACACATTGAGATTTCTCTCGTTTTCAAGTATGTCCTGGGTACACAAAACATAAAAAAAAAAAAATTTACAAACATATGGACCCAGGACATACTTGAAAACAAGAGAAATCTCAATGTATCTTTCCTGGTAAAATATTTTATAAATAAATAATAAACATATACCAAATAAGTTATGGTGGGGAAAAAGTGTGAAAACAACACCCTCTTCCACTTGAAATAAGTGGATAGTTAATGCAATGTTAAACACAAATACACACACCAGGCAAGTCATAAGACTTGCTTTTACCACAGAAATCTCACGTTACCTGTGTGTGAATATATATATATATATATATATATATATATATATACACACACACACACACACACATATATATATACATATAAATTTAACAAATAACAGGTGATAAATATATAAAACTATGACAGGTGCATTATGTGCTGATGTATATTGCCATAGATCTCTCAAAAGATTTTAGATTGAATGTATGTGCTATAGCCTCTCATTGTTTCCTTATTGGGAAACGTTTGATTGGCTATGATCATAAATCTTAATGATCTCAGCCAAGAAAGAAGAGCAAGACCAGAATTGTGATGGAGTAAGTTAAACTACCTTTAAGACCCTTTCAGCAGGTAGTTGAGTACCATAGTGTTGGGAATACATGATTATATTCCTAACTTTAGTGTTCCTTATTTTGTTCATATTCTGTGTCCAATACTCATTCCGACCATGGTATGAATCCACTAATATCCATTTTTTAATTACTATATGAAATGATTACACCAAAATCAGGAACTAAAAAATGTAACAGTGTGTTGAATACTTGCAATTTCACCATATTGGCATTTGTCCAGTAAACTAGGAACTAGGAACTGTGGAAGACTGCCAAGAAAATTAAAATTTTAGGACAAGTGAGAGCTTTTACATTTTGGCTATTATGTAGCACAATTCCAATTCCACTGTTAATTGTCCACTAGTCCCACTGTAGTGTACATCCCAGTTTGACAATGTCTCTGGTGTTATACTTGGTTTATGTTTTATAAAAAACAGTTTTATAATGAGCTGACTGTTACAAGAATTTTAAACATGTACCTTTATTTAATCATAAAATTGATCTAGCTCTGCTAGATACTTTTGCAGGACTGTTAACCATTGTAGGATTTAGAGTTTAGTGAACCTGCATCTGAAATGTTGATGAGTATAATGAGAAAAATAAAATTTAGATATAAATTGTCATGGTAACTTTTATTGATTATATTTGTGATGTATAAAGTTGATCCACATGGTGTTTAAATTATTCCTTCTATGCAATTGCAGTTCTGAGAGTGTCTGACTATCACGGTGCACCCCCAGTTAAATTCAGGACATTTTAAGCCCATGCAGGAGTGCTAAAGAAGTGTGCTCAAAGCAGCCTGACATCCTGCTGCTCATGTGTGCCATAATGACTTGTCTCCATTATAGGTGGGCACATTTAGGGCAAAGCCTAGTATTTGTGGGGCCAGGTGCAAGATAACATTGATTAGGTGGACAAAGTTAATATGGAGTAATATGGGATTGAGTGAAAACAGAGCTGAGAGGACAGGGGATTAGGGGGGGTAGAGTGACAAAAAACAGGGCTAGAGAGATATGGGATTCATCAGACAGAATGAACCAGAGGGACACGGGAATAGGGGGACCAAGTGAAACAGTGCTTATTAGTGGGACAGAGTCACAAAGGATGAGAAAAACAATGGTGGCAGAGTGAAAAACTGTTAGGGAGACAGGAATTAGAGCAACAGAGTAACAAACGGCTTGGGTGAGGATAGTTTAAGAGGATAGAGTGACAGGGAGTTGAAGCCTCTAACCCCCAGAAACTGCAGGATGGCTTGGAGAGCTTCTGGTACTTATGTGGTTACAATTACTATACAAACACTTAGGAACAGGGTGCATGTGTGGACAGGGACGGACTGAAAGCCTTCTGGGCCCCCGGACAAAATTAGATCCGGGGCCCTTTGAAGACAAAATATTAAAGGAGCACTATAGTGGCAGAAAAACAAACTTGTTTTCCTGTCACTATAGGGTCATTAGGTCCCCCCACCCTCAGGACCCCCCTCCCACTGCACAGAAGGAATTAAAAACCCTTCAGCCACTTACCTTTCACCTCAGTCAGGCTCCCTCAGTGCTGGGGAACTCTCCTCCCTCTGCCGACATCAGATTCGAATGCGCAGCAAGAGTCGTGCGCACATTCAAACCGCCCATAGAAAAGTATTACTCAATGCTTTCCTATGGACGTCCAGCATCTTCTCACTGTGATTTTCACTGTGAAAGGTTCAGTGTGTGTGTGTGTGTGGGGGGTAGTGAGTGAATGTGTGTGGGGCAATGTGTAGGTGTGTATGGGGGGGCTGTGTGTGTGCGTATGTGTGCATGTTGGCAGTGTATGTGGGGCAATGTGTGTATGGGGGGCAGTGTGTGAATGTGGATGGTGTGTGTGGGGGCAGTGTATGTGTGTGTGGGGCAATGTGTGTATGTGTGTGGTGTGTGTGGGGGCAGTGTGTGTATGGGGGGAAGTTTATATATGTGGGGGGCAGTGTGTGTGTGGGGTGGGCAGTGTATGCAGTGTGTGTGTGTATGTGTGTATGGGTGACCAGTGTATGTGTGTATGGGGGGCTGTGTATGTGTGTATGGGGGCTGTGTGTGTGTGTGTTTGTTGGCAGTGTATGGGGGGCAGTGTGTGAATGTGTATAGTGTGTGTCGGGGCAGTGTATGTGTGTGGGGGGGCAGTGTGTAAATGGGGCAGTGTATGGGTATGGGTGGGCAGTGTATGTGTGTGGGGGGCAGAGTATGTGTGTGGAGAGCAGTGTGTGTTTATATGGGTGGACAGTGTATGTGTGTGGGGGCAGTGTGTGTATGGGTGGGTGCTGTGTGTGTGTGTGTGTGTGTGGGCAGTGTGTGTGTATGGGTGGGGTGGCGTAAAGGTGTGCAGTGTGTGTATATGTAGCAGTGTATGTGTAAGCAGTGTGTGTATGGTGGGGAGTGTATGTGTGTGTGGGGGGGCAAAGGCTGTGTATGGGTGGGCAGTGTATGCATGTAAGTGCATGCATGCAAAAGGTGTGTATGTATGTGGGCAGTGTGTGTATGGGGGAGTGTGTGTATGGGGCAGTGTATGTGTGTGCGTGTGTATGGGGGGGCAGTGTGTGTGTGTATATGGGGGCAGTATGTGTATGGGGGTGTATGTGTATGGGGGGCAGGTGTCTGCGTGGGGCAGTGTGTGTGTGTATGGGGTGTGTGTGTATAAATGGGCAGTGTGTGGGTGTGTATGTGGGGTGTGTGTGTGTGTGTATGTGGGGGCGGTGTGTGTGTGTATGGGGGAAGTGTGTGTATGGGGGGCAGTGTGTGTGTGTAAACCCCTACCTGCTAGGCAGGTAAAGGGGGATTGCTGGCTTCCTCCCTGGAAGCAGGTAGGAGAGGCTGTTCTCTCTAGTGAGAGTTAAGGAGACTGAGCACTGGGAGTGCAGAAGGAAAGCAGTTAAGGCTGGCTTGGAGCACTGGGAGTGTAGCAAGGAAAGCAACAGGCTGACTAAGCACTGGAGTGCAGAGAGCTGACAAAGACACTAGGTTGGTGAAACCAATATTATTTTGTTATAGTTTAACCCCTGAGAGATAGGGAACCTGATGTTAGTAAGTGCTCACACGAGCTAGGTTTTTGTTTATAGGGATTTGTGTTATATTTTCATTTGCTGCTGTCTCCTGTGTGGACTTACAAATAAAGTGTCAGGATTATATGCAAATAAAAGGACTGTGCCTGTTTACCATAGAGGACTGTGCTATCTGTAAACAAGGATGTGTGTGTGTATATATATATAAAAAAAATTTTTTTTGCTCAAATGCTTCAGACTTGAGAAAGGGAGTTTCTCCCAAAAGCTTGTCATTAAAAAATTGTTAGTCTAACAAAAAAGGTATTACAAGATACAAATTACGTGTGTATATACTGCTCAAAAAAAGAAAGGGAACACAAAAATAACACATCCAAGATCTGAATGAATTAAATATTCTTCTGAAATACTTTGTTCTTTACATAGTTGAATGTGCTGACAACAAAATCACACAAAAATAAAAAAAGAAATCAAAGTTTTCAACCCATGGAGGTTTGGATTTGAAGTCACACTCAAAATTAAAGTGGGGAAAAACACACTACAGGCTAATCCAACTTTGATGTAATATCCTTAAAACAAGTCAAAATGAGGCTCAGTAGTGTTTGGCCTCCATGTGCCTGTATGACCTCCCTACAACACCTGTGCATTCTCCTGATGAGGTGCCGGATGGTCTCCTGAGGGGTCGCCTCCTAGATCAAAGCATCTGCCAACTCCTGGACAGTCTGTGGTGCAATGTGACGTTGGTGGATGGAGCGAGACATGATGTCCCAGATGTGCTCAATTGGATTCAGGTCTGGGGAATGGGCGGGCCAGTCCATAGCATCAATGCCTTTGTCTTGCAGGAACCGCTGACACACTCCAGCCACTTGAGGTCTAGCATCGTCTTGCATTAAGAGGAACCCAGGGCCAACCGCACCAGCATATGGTCTAACAAGGGGTCTGAGGATCTCATCTCGGTACCTAATGGCAGTCAGGCTGCCTCTGGCGAGCACATGGAGGGCTGTGCGGCCCCCCAAAGAAATGCCACCCCACACCATTATTGACCCACTGCCAAACCGGTCATGCTGAAGAATGTTGAAGGCAGCAGAAAATTCTCCATGGCGTCTCCAGACTCTGTCATGTCTGCCACGTGCTCAGTGTGAACCAGCTTTCATCTGTGAAGAGCACAGGGTGCCAGTGGCGAATTTGCCAATCTTGGTGTTCTCTGGCAAATGCCAAATGTCCTGCATGGTGTTGGGCTGTAAGCACAACCCCCCCCCCCGTAGATGTCGGGCACTCATACCACCCTCATGGAGTCTGTTTCTGACCGTTTGAGCAGATACATGCACATTTGTGGCCTGCTGGAGGTCCTCCTGTTCCTCCTTGCACAAAGGCGGATGTAGCGGTCCTGCTGCTGGGTTGTTGCCCTCCTACAGCCTCCTCCATGTCTCCTTATGTACTGGCTTGTCTCCTGGTAGTGCCTCCATGCTCTGAACACTACGCTGACAGACACAGCAAACCTTCTTGCCACAGCTCGCATTGATGCCATCCTAGATGAGCTGCAATACCTGAGCCACTTTTGTGGGTTGTAGACTCCGTCTCATGCTACCACTAGAGTGAAAGCACTGCCAGCATTCAAAAGTGACCAAAACATCAGCCAGAAGCATAGGAACTGAGAAGTGGTCTGTGGTCACCACCTGCAGAACCACTCCTTTATTGGGGGTGTCTTCCTAAATGCCTATGATTTCCACCTGTTGTCTATCCCATTTGCACAACAGCATGTGAAATTGATTGTCACTCAGTGTTGCTTCCTAAGTGGACAGTTTGATTTCACAGAAGTGTGATTGACTTGGAGTTACATTGTGTTGTTTAAGTGTTTCCTTTATTTTTTTGAGCAGTGTATATATAAAAACAGGGGGCTGCACTCACCTGAACATGCATAAATGGGGAGCAGCACAGAGTGTAACCAGCAACTCCCAGCCTGCAGACACAGTCTACAGATCAGGTAAGTGAGAGATGGGGGGCAGCCTACAGATCAGGTAAGTGAGGGATTGGGTAGGGGAGAGACAGCCTATAGATCAGGTAAGTGAGGCATGGGGGTCAGTCTGCTGATCAGGTAAGTGAGGGATGGGGGAGGGGAGAGACCGCCTGTAGATCAGGTAAGTGAAGGATGGGGTAGCAGCCTATAGATCAGGTAAGTGAGAGATGGGGGTGTGCAGCCAACAGATCAGGTAAGTTAGAGATGGGGGATCCACCTACAGATCAGGTAAGTGAGGGATGGGGGGAGGCAACCTATAGATCAGGTGAGTGATGAATAGGGGAGACAGCCTACAGGAAGGGTCAGCAAGAAGGTAAAGTAAGAGAAGGAGCAGAAATTAACAGGAAGGGACAGCAGCACAAAGGTAAAGGAGAAGGAGCAGAAAGGAACAGAAAGGGACATCAAGGAGCAGGAAGGGTCAGCAATGAGCTGGAAGGGGCACAAAGGTAAAGTGGGAGAAGGAGCAGAAAGGAATAGAAATGAGCAGGAAGGGGCAGCAAGGAGAAGAAAGGGGCAGCAAGGAGTAGAAAGGAGTAGAAAGGGGAAGCAGGAAAAGACAGAAGGAGCACAAAGGTGAAGGAGCAGAAAGAAAATCAGAATGAGCACAAAGGAAAAGTAGGACAAGGAGCAGAAAGAAACAGGAAGGGACAGCAAAGAGCAGAAAGGGACAGCAAAGAGCAGAAAGGTAAAGTAGAAGGAGCAGAAAGGAGAAGGAACAGAAATTAGCAGGAAGGGACAACAAGGAGCAGAAAGGGTCAACAATGAGCTGAAAGGGGCAGAAGGAGCACAATGGTAAAGTAGGATAAGGAGCAGAAATGAGCAGGAAGAGTAAGCAAGGAGCAAGAACAGTCAGCAAGAAGGAGGAAGGGTCTGCAAGGAGCAGAAAAGGGGCAGCAAGGAGTAGGAAGGGATAGAAGGAGCACAAAGGCAAAGGAGCAGAAAGAATCAGAATGAGCACAAAGGTAAAGTATGAGAAGGAGCAGAAAAGGGTAGCATGGAGCACAAAGGTAAAGTAGAAGAAGGAGCAGGAAGGCACAGGCACAGTCCTTTTATTTGCATATAATCCAGGCACTTTATTTGTAAGTCCACACAGGAGACAGCAGCAAATGAAAACATAAATATAACACAAATCCCTATAAACAAAAACCTAGCCCCTTAGTACGCCACTGGCCATATGGTCTCAAAGGCAACATAGGCCCAGCAAACCAATCTGGCAAATTTCAATGTGCAAACATGGAAAAGGGGAAAGCCGTACATATGACCACTGTAAGTTTGCAAAAAAAACATAAAACCTGTACATTGGGGGTATGGTTGTACTCAGGAGAGGTTGCTGAATACATATTGGGGTGTTTTTTGTCAGTAACACATAACATGAACTGAAAATCAATGCCTAAAGTACAATGTGAGAAAAATAACACAAAAAAATGACTACCCAAAAGTTTGACAGACTGTTAGAAGTATTACATGGAAAGTGTTAAAATACCACCATTTGAAAAACCCTAGGGTGTCTACTTTTCAAAAATATATGGTTTGATGGGGGTAAATTACATTGGCCGGCTGCAATGATGTCCAAAATTATGTAAAAAAGCTAAGAACATGTTAACATTGAGTATTTCTAAACTCAGGACAAAATTTGGAAACTATTTAGCACAGGCTTTTTTTTTTTTCAGTTGTAGATGCGTAACAGATTTTGGGTGTCAAATTTAGAATTTTTTTTTTTATATATATTTTATAAAAAAAATTATAGTAAATGATATGATGAGAATAATAGTTTCTTTAGAAAGACCATTTAATGGTGAGAAACTGTATATAAAATGTGTGGGTACAGTAAATGAGTAAGAGAAAAATTATAGCTAAACACAAACACCGCAGAAATGTAAAAACAGCCCTGGTCCTTAACGGTAAGAAAATTGAAAAATGGTCTCGTAACTAAGGGGTTAACTTGCTTTATACATTTTTATGTACAGCTTTGTAAATTTAACTTAAAGGGACACTATAGTCACCAGAACAACTACAGCTTATTGAATTTCTTCTGGTGAGTAGAATCATTACCTTCAGGCTTTTTGCTGTAAACACTGTCTTTTCAGAGAAAAGCATTACAGCCTAGTGATAACTTCAATGGCCACTCCTCAGATAGCTGTTAGAGATCCATCCTGGGTCATGGCTGCCTAAAATGCATCCAAACACGCAGTATCTCATCTCTCCTCCCTGCATCCAGACACTGACCTTTCCTCATAGAGATTCATTAATTCAATTCATCTCTATGAGGAGGTGCTGATTGGCCAGGGCTGTGTTTGAATCATGCTGGCTCTGCCCCTGATCTGCCTCCTTGTCAGTCTCAGCCAATCCTATGGGGAAGCCTTGTGATTGGATCAGGCTACCACTTCTGATGATGTCAGCAGACTGCTTGTTTTTCTGAGTCTAACAGCATGCAGAGTTACAGCTTCAGGCTTGAATACAGTAAGATTTTTACTATATTTGCAGAGGCATGAGGGGCCCAGGGGGGCTAGATGGTGGTTTTTACCCTATAGGGTCAGAAATACATGTTTGTGTTCCTGACCCTATAGTGATCCTTTAATTTAACACAAAGAAGGCTCCTGCAAGTTCTAGCAAGTTATTAGTGCAGGTGATTAAATTAAACAGTTTTTAAATGAAACCAACTGTGCTACACAGAAAGTGTAAATATTAGAGGAGTCTTTACAGGAAATGTTTAGGAAGACTGTGTAAGTCACATGCAGGGAGGTGTGACTAGAGCTGCATAAACAGTGATTTAACTCCTAATGGAAAATAATTGAGCAGTGAGACTATAAACGAAAACTGCTTCATTAAGCTAAAATTGTTTTGGTGACTATAATGTCCCTTTAAACTAATTTGGTTATCATATCATAACATTAAAATCATATTTCATAAAACTTTATATACTTAATGATGACTATAGTGTAAAATATCTAATACATATCTGTATTTACTTAACATGGGAAAAGTTATACGTTACAGTGATAATTGTTGGTAATTCAAAGTTAGATTTTAGACCAAAACAACTGAATAAAAAAAATAAAAAATAAACTCTTAGTCTGCTATGCTTCCAGGTAAGCTATTTTTAGTCTAAAATTTGAAATTCATTTAGAATGTCCACATTAGTAAATCTGGTTTCCAAAGGTATCATATTTCTTGTCATAAATGACATTCCAAATTCTTTGAATCTAGTTGGTTTTAGCTAGCATCTCCAGAAGTTATTTAACACCATGTACTGTTATTTATTAATATATACTTTACCACATTCAGCCACACATATTTTAGCAAATAATGTAAAATTCATTACAGGGTTAAATATAAAACACATGTTGTTGTTCATGTAACTGCCCATTTAGGTTGGCATATGCCAAAGAGAGAAACCTACAGCTTAAAAGTGGTTTTCAAATTTTAGGCCACATAAGCCTGACAGAAAACTTGGTTTATTTGGGAGATTTTCTCCAATTTGGTTATTTTGCAGTAACATTTTTAACTTACTTTAAATTAACTTCCAACAGTTCACATCTGGATGAATAACACCCATAATAGAAAAACTACATTAATATTGTCCAATATATGTGCTTCATACAGTAACTGAGCCAGAGCCAAGCCTCTTGAAAAGCACTCTGAGTTGCTTCAGCATTTCCATTGTTGAGATTTCAAGCAACCAATCACATTCCTTCCCTTCAGAAAGGCTGTAACTGATTTCAGGTGCTTCTACAAAATTAAGCATATTAAAAATAAACATTTTAAACATCAGCTCTAATATTGTTCGATGAGAGACTGAAATTAGTAGTCTTGTATTTCTTTACAGTGGCACTGGCACGCCAATCTAACCTTTCTCCTATCGTTTCATCTTCTATTCCCCTCTCAGAATCTGTTCTTTTGTTCTTTATTTCTGATGTAGTTTTCTTTAATAAATGAGATAAAGTAGAGGCTACTTTGTCTTATCTATTTTATCTATGCTTTACTTTCTTTGACCAAAGAAGGACTTCAAGTCAACTCCATTTCCTTTGTCAAGTAGAAGGGTGAGTATTTTCTCTGACTCAGAAAATGGAGCTGACCTAAGCTCCTCCTTTGGTCAAAGAAAGTCAAGCATATGAAAAATACATAAAACAAAGTAGTCCCTACTCTGTCTTATGTTTTAAATAAAATAAGATTCCATTCATCTCTATGAGGGGGTGCTGATTGGCCAAAACTGCGTTTGGCCCCGCCCCTTGCCGATTTGGAATGGCTAAAAATCTGCAATTCTGATAATGTCACCAAGGGGCCAGGGCCAATGCTGGCAGACTTGTGGAGAGCTGAAAATAAGGTTAGTTTTAACCCATTCTGAGGTGAATAAGGGGAGGGGCAGGGCACCTAAAGGGTGGGTTTTCCCTATAGGGTCAAGAATACATGTTTGTTTTCCTGACCCTATAGTGATCCTTTAACTAAGATCGGCACTCTTTGAGAAAGCCCACTCAGGGCAAAACGCGTAAGTCAAGTGGTGCCGTCATTATGTACCTGACGTCCAAGGGGAAAGGAAGGTTGGACAGCAACATCGGTGAATGGTGGACCTGCCTTGCGATCATCTAAACTATCCCACGAACTATGAGCCAGCTAGATAGGGATTGAATTGTTTAATTTTATTTTGAGTTTTGAATTTCTAATTTTGGATACAAATAAAACTGAGGTTACGATTGGAGATTCACATATTGCTAATCTTGCAAATACACTGTAGGGCCAATACAAGTCCCTGAACAGGGTGAGCAGGATCTATAGGGGAAGAACTGCTAACCCCCATGTCTACGGTGTTATGCTATTATATACTGTGTCCCAGATATCAATTAGGACGAAATGCAGACCGAATGCAAGTGTATTATAACAAGGTGAGAGCTCCACATAGGGTGTATGTGGTGGAGGTTTCTCACCTAACGGTATTACACCATTTTAGTTCTCATTTCCTAGATTCCTAGACTGTAGGATCTTTGGATCACTAAAAGAATATTGCATGCATATTGGGACAATATCTTGTTTGGCATGAACTTTCTGCTAAATTCCATTTCTTCCAAATAAGTTCTACTAATTTGCTCTCCAAATTTGAGTTATTTCTAATTTTGTGCGCTAACTTAGTGTTCTAAATCATATTTAAATATCAAAAATAGTGGTGTGATGGGGATAAACTCAATATACAAAATATGTAAAAATATATAAAATTCTTCTTCAAAAATAAATCTGAAAATAATCATATAGACACATAATAGTGCAGCTCTTTTATGTGTCTCTATGATTATTTTAAGATTTGTTTTTGAAGAATTTTGTTGAGTATTATACCCAGCGCAACACTATTTTTGCCATTTAATTTTTTTTGTTGTGTCACTTGGGTGTGAGTGCTTCTGGTATAATACACTTTTGTTTTAGTGTACTTTGAGTACATATACATTGTAATATTGATCTAAGCACTATTTTCCACTGTCTGGTCACATATTTAGGTAGTAATATTTGTCTGTTCATATGTGTGTGAACGCTGAGCTGGCTACATCTTTGTGCAGGTAATCACACATTTTGATATATTTATTTGTATACATTTGATGGTCTATTTTGGTGACTTTTGTGCTTTATAGATGCCAACTACCAGAATAAAACTGTTGCGGTAACTTTTCATACTTTAACATTTTTTTATATATATTTTGCTTTGGATTATGACCTGTGAGGGTGATTTTTTTTTTTTCATATTTTTTTATATAAATATATTATGTATTCAGTTAGTGTGCTATGATGCTTTTCAGTATTTTTAGGTATATTCACTAAATGTCAAATTGTGGATATTTGAACTTACATGCAAAATAAGAGAGTAAATAAGATAATAAGATAAGTTGCAAGCTGACTCTAAACTTAACATAACTATCTATTCAATAAACAGAGCCCCACATTACTTAGTTTCAGATCTTGTAATTAACACTATAAAAATCAGTAAATTATATTTTGTTTCTATTTCTAAAATGTGCTAGACTTGCTCTATGTTCTAAATAGATGTACACATAAAGATTGGAAATAAATGCAAAGAAATATTTTTTTATTCATACAAAGTTTTAATTTTCACATGATTCAACTACTGTAAAAAATAAAATAGCATAATTCAAAATGTTCCGTGGAAACTCTACAAATATCCACAAAGTCTAATAAACATAAGATCTCTATTATAGTCTTTCACTGACCTCTTCAAAAATGTAATCAATTTTAGGTTTCATCAAATATTTTGTCGAGCTTCCTTCGAAGTCCATTATAGTAAAGACGAGTAATTAATTTCTCACCCTCATTCTCCACTAACCTCAAACTGCTGAAATTTCAATTTCAGAGACACACATTAAATGCAAATTTCCTTCATAAAATTTAAAAATACTAGCAAAAGGACACAGCAGAGATAATTCAAAATCATTTTCAGTTTTATTAATGCACATTAAGGGGTTTAGAGGTGAAAATCTTCATTTTATGCCGTAGGAGGGATACGAGCGCAACTGTGGTTCTGGGCTTTAGAAGAGTCCAAGGTCACATTTTTCATACTGGCTAACAGTTCACACAGACTAAAGAAATACAGGTTGAATCATACAAAAAGACAAACAAACTCAATAGGAATTAAGAGTAAAGAAATGTTGCCACTTGGTGTTGCCTGAAGTCCACAGAACACACATAGTATCTGTCTTCAGTACAGTTGTTGTGTTGGTTTGAAAGTTCTAGATTAAGGTGCTTCCTAAGATTCTGCAGTCCTATTTTTCTTCTGATATTCTTCCAGTTCATTTTTCCTGTTAATCGCTGTTTGCAAATCTTGCTTAATAACCTGAATTTGTTTTTCCAATTCATTGAGTTCCTGCATTACTGAGTTCCTAGGTATATTAAGAGATTCAGCTTTTCCGTTGGTGGTAAGTAATTTGGGGGGTTCTCTCCTTAATTGAGGCAGAGGCAAATCTTGTTGGTGTCTAAAGCTTAATTCATTATGTGCTTCCTTAAATATATATTTCCTTCTGTTGCAGCTGCTTTGGTTATATGTATTCCACACTCTAGGCTGGCTATTTCCTGTATTACACCTAAGAAGAAAAATAAAACACTTATACATTTAGTAAACACACCTTGAATGTACAGATTTTCAAAAGTTACAACAACATGTTAAATATAATATACAGGTATTTTGGTGTGTGTGTGTGTGTGTGTATGTATGTGTGTATATATGTGTGTGTGTATATATATATATATATATATATATATATATGTGTATGTATGTATATATATATATATGTATATGTATATATTCACTATCATGTACAACAAAATTAGAAACTGACCCCTAATTCTAATACAGCAAACCCATTTTTTTTTGTTAAAAAAATAAATAAAGCTAAGTTGAAGTGGAGGGCTAACTAGAGCAGCATTTCATATTTGAAATAAACATTGGTAAGTTTCCAAACAGTGCGCAAGAGTACAGCACTGGTGTGGGCTCCTGGCAGGTAAAGCACCAGGAGCTGAAAAGGATCCACTGGATGGTCATGGTAGATGCTGCAAGGGACAGCCTTATGTAAGTAAAACGTACCTTCCACCAGGAAACCACACAGCATTAGGCAATGTCACCATCGACGGTCTTAGCAAAATATGCAAAGACCCCAAAAGTTGACAAAGCCACTTTAAGATTTTGTAAGTGTATCAACATGTCTTGTACTACTTGATAGTCTCATATTGTTGACTACAGATATGTTTGTTCTTTATTAATCATTACTTGTGTCTTGCTCCTTTTACCTAGTTTCTCTTGCAGATTCCACATGTATATATTTCTCTACATTGTCAACTTATGATGTGCAGTGAGGACATAACCACTTCATATTTGATCTTCGCTTGATATGACTCCATAAGCTGAACATCATTTAGAATTTCATCCTTCATTTTTTTATTTAACAATGTCAAGTTCAATGCCTGTGGTTTAGTCATTAGATTTCACCAATGGCTAATCATATTTTTTTCAATAAAACCTTGCTGTATGCCTTTAGGATTTGTAATTTTATTAATGCCCCATAGCAATATACTGTTACTTACAATTGTGTTTCTTCTTCAATAGATTGTTTTTAAAAATGTCTCTTGTAAAGTAAAAAGCTTTAAAAACAATAAGCAAAAAAGCATTAATTAATTTAAGTCAAACAGGGTGTGCTGATGTGGAGTAACCTTCCAAAAAATATCAAATGTGCCACCAGTCTAATGTCACTGAAACATCTACCTCAATATATATCTTCAAGCAAAGATAGTTGCAATAATTAAGTTGCCTTCTATATGTCCTATGTAAAAGGTGTAAAACTGTAGGCACTAAATAATACTTGAAAACATAAGGTTTCCTAGTATATTTGATACTCTGAACCACTTGAATTTTGGTAAGGCATTTAATACAGTTCCACACAAATGGTTACTGTACAAATTAAAAAAGTGCAATTTGGGTGAAAGCATCATGGTAGTTTTAGTATTACAACATCTGGGGATCTACCTTTTTGACAGCCTTGCCCAAAATGGTACTGAGCTAGAGAAACCAATAAATGAGAAGGACTTGGGATAGTCAAGAGACAAGGCAACAATGTGAAATGACAGTCAATGTAATTTTGCCTTTCTATTACCCAATGTTGCGAAGCAGCCTTACATTTGTGGTTTAGTTGTTGGCCATTATTATAGAAGGATTTTATGGATTTTAAGTTAAAAAAAAAAAGTGTAGAGAGGGCTACAAAATTAATAAAGGAAGTGGAAAATGTTCGTTATGAATAAGGTCTAGAAAACTTGGACTTTAGAAAGACATCTCAGAGGGTATGTGATAAAATTATGCAAATATAAACAAGGTCAGTATATACAGCTTTTTGGCAAACTCTTAATTAAAGAATTGTTCAGAGTACTAGAACCTACACATTTTGTCTTCAAGAGCACAGATTTTGACTATAGAAGAGAGAGTTCTTTACATTAATAATAAAGATGTGAAATTCTCTGTCTAAGCAGGCCGTTGTATCAGATATAGTACAGATTTTTCAACAACCTCTGGATTTTTGTTTTTACAAATATTCAGATATATTAGTTAATTTGCTGACTTGTTGATCTAAGGAGATGTATTACTGCCACTTTGGATATCCAGTTTTTGGAAATATTTTTTACTACTTCTGAATCAACAGTAATGGCAGATATGTGATGAGCTGAAACTAAGGGAGTCAAGAGATTTGATTTGTGATTGTAAAGTATTTTACTATTTTTTTTTTTATAGTTTTTACCATTTACTTCATTTTTATTTATATAATGTTTTATTTTAGTCCTACTTTTTCTTTTATCTTGAACATCATAATCCTCCTGAAAAAAACTGCTGAAATGACTGCACCTTATCCACTTGTCCTTGCATATCTCAGGTGGGGATTGTACCGCCGAAGCTGTTCCCACGAGCATGTGTATGCTCTTTTAATTGTAAGTACATTTCACTGAAATTTTAGAGCTATATTTCCACTTTGGGGTTCACTATTACTTATTATTTCTATTTTTTATGCATATTGAATAAATATTGAAGAACACTCACCAAAAGGAATATTGGTGAGTGGGATTATACCGTTTCATGCTTTGACTAAGCTGAATTTGAAGCTCTTTGTTTTTGAGTGTATTTTTATCTTCTTTTAATTTACCCTTTGGTTGTTTTATTGGATTACATGATTGGATTTCTCTCTACTTTTATATTTCATGTGAGTCACGCATGTTGTGAAGGTCACTATATACCGGTGATCCCACAAAGATTCTTAGTGTTTATATATTACATATCCTGTGACAAGGATTGTATTGTCAGATGATGTTACATGAGAGTTTATATATATATAGCTCCTTGTTTAATCCACATTATTTGGTGAGCACACTACAAAACCTGCTGTTCTTCACCTCCCCTATCAAGAATTCTGCTATCAATTGAATTTAGGACTACGCTGTAAATACTATTTTACTACTTTTTATTATTAGTGCTGTTTAACATCTCTACAGAAACATTTGACACAGCCTGTTTTTTATCTCTACCTTTTCTATTATACAAAAATATTCGGGGCCAATACAAACCATTGTGCGGAAATCTATTCACAAACCGGACTTTACATAGGACACGAGGCCATGCGTTTAGACTGGAAGAAAGAATATTTCGTCCAAAGCAAAGATTTTTTTTGTGTTTTTTTTTGCTGTAAGAACAATCAGGATTTGGAATTCTCTGCCTGAAGTGGTTTTATCAGAGTCCATACAGATGTTCAAACAGCAACTAGATGCATACTTGCAGAAACAGAATATTCAAGGATATAATCTTTCAATGTAGGGTAATAACTGCTTGATCCAAGGATAAATCTGACTGCCATTCTGGGGTAAAGAAATAATCTTTTTTTCCTAGCTTGTTGCAAAATTGTGCTTCAAACAGTTTTTTTTTTTTTTTTTGCCTTCTTTTGGATCAACAGCAAAAAACAAATGTGAGGAAGGCTGAACTTGATGGACGCAAGTCTCTTTTCAGCTATGTAACTAGTCTCTTGGATTGTTTGGGTATACAAATTCCAGTGTTTGCTGCCAACATTTTTTCCTTTCCCTTATTAGTTATTAAGGTATACAAAGATTTAAACTAAGTCCCAGAGAATGAAACCTAATAAAGGTCCTTCATGGAAATGAAGATTTCTGGATCTTCACCTGCAAACCAGAATACTGAATGGGATCAACTTAGAGTGGGCCTTGAACCAGATTTTCAGACATCAATGCCCTTTAGTGAAAATATTGAATATTATTATGGACTTATCTTCCCATTTGATCATTAACACAATTGATGATTATTTTACCAGGGGAAATTTGTGGTCAATTTTAAATGTAGATTTTTTTTTTTTCATGAAATTTTGATATGAGTTAAATAATCACGTGTTATGAAAGCTTTTGAATCTTAGAGTAACAGTTTGGGTTTTAAGCATCCTCTGTTATACCACCTCTCCATTATAATCCTCATCAGGAGGGAGCTTTTATATCCATGGATTTTGTTAATGGGCTAAAAGGTGACAAATTAAGATCTGAGTATTTGTGATTTGATATCCTTCTGAGTGGGAGGATGAAGCAAAAATTGTAATTATACTACTTAATAAAACTGTATTAGGATTATTGAGCAATGTCCCCAGAGACTGACAGCTAACAGAAAAGTAGAGAAACAGATTGTTACCCTAGCAGAGAAATGTGTTTGTCTTTAGGGAAAAAAATAAATAAAAATACTGGCAAAAAGGGAAGATAAGGAAGAGAAGGAGGTTAATACAGAGCACAACTTAAACAAAATATAACATTCCACAAATAAAATGTACTCAGTCAAATCAAAAAAATATGTAGTCATAGAAAAAGACAAATTTACCTTTTTTCCAGTCTTGTTAATTTCTGCTGAAATTTTTCTTCATCGAATGATGTATTTATAGCTCTATGAAGACGCTGTATTAATAAGAGCATATTTTTTTTTTTTTTAAAACTGGTCATTATAGATTGTGCCAACAGAAAAATGGTTATTTGTGTGGTACTTGGTAAGCAGCATAGAAGTGGTGGTCTTTTGGATGTGAGATATAATGTGTCCAAAAGAGAGAAATAGGACATCAAATATATCTAAAACTGTCCTGATGAAAAAATGTGCATTTAACTTTCTACTTCTGTATGTGTATAATAATAAATTGCTAATAAAATATTAAATCAGACAGAACTTTTCTCATTAAAGTTTTTCAGACACTCTTGGTAAAATTACAAACACACAAATTCAAGGGATACTGTAGGCACCCTAAACGTTTAAGCTCATCAAATTGCCTATAATGCCTGGAGTCCACTGTCCCTCCATTCAATGTTAAGCAATTTAATACTGAATGAGGGGGCCCTGGCCAGCCAGTGTTGGAGGTATGGCGAAGACAGAGATCCCATACTTTCTTCTAGCCATATTAATTCCTACAAGCAACTTTAATGAGATGAAGCAGTTTTAGCACCTACAGGGTCCCTTTAACCCCTTAAGGACACATGACTAGTGATGTCCCGAACTGTTCGCCACGGACTCATCATTGAGCAAAACTTTGACCCTGTACCTCACAGTCAGCAGACCCTCCCTCCCAGACCCTCCCACCTCCTGGACAGCTCACTGAGAATGCAGCTTCAAAATGGATGCTGTCCAGGAGGTGGGAGGGCCTGGGAGGGAGGGTCTGCTGCTGATTGGCTGGAATGTGTCTGCTGACTGTGAGGTACAGGGTCAAAGTTTACTCAATAATGAGTCCACGGCAAACCATTTGGGACATCACTACACATGACGTGTGACATGTCATGATTCCCTTTTATTCCAGAAGTTTGGTCCTTAAGGGGGTTAAATATACAAAATATCCAATGGAGAGAACGTGAGCATCCCATTATTCCTAACTGTAATTAACAGATAGTTTGCATGGATAAACAATCTTGCAAAATTTAGTGTCTTTGTCTTTAAAAAAAGTGTCTGGTTTTTAGACAAATGTTTTTGACTGATATGCCAAATATGATGTGTTAATAAAATATGATTGGCACCTATGTTCTATAAATGTTACACAAGTAATTCCTTTACTTATGACATTTTTTTTTTTTACTTATGGCATTTTATTTTTTATTTTTATTTTTTAGTTAAGAAAAAATGTTTATTCACATTTTTAAACTTACTTAGAATTCCTCACCTCAGATTATGCCGTTGGAATCAACTGGAATCTTATTACAGAACCTGGCTGGTCATAATTTTTACACTATTCCTTATGAAAGCTATATATGTTTACTTCCTTCACAGTAACTTTTTTTTTTTTCTGAGATCTATTATTACTAAATTATGATTTTGGATTTTAGTTCTTGAACTCATTTATTGTTATTTGTAAAATCTTTTTTTTTTTCCTTTATTCTGATGGTGCTGGATGCAGCATTTGACCTGAGGCTTCTCTGAGTGGATTGTTGTTAGTCCTTCTGAGGCTAGACTATTGTATTTATATTTGTATTGAGGTATTAATAGCAACACCAAGACAAAGCCCAATCTGAGGAAAGAGTGGTTTCCCATTAAGATCATTTCGGGCTTCTATTGCTCCTTTATACCGGAATCCTTCTGGATTTCTTCGGAATTATATTTACTTAAATGAAAAGAGTAGTATTGGATCACACTAGTTAGAGCAGGACAAATATTCTTACTCTGGATCTTCAGACTTTATGCTTTTAGTACTTTTAGTATCATCTTCCACCAAGTATACAAATATATTGATAGTGGGAAATAATAATGTAAAAGAGATGCACAACCACAGCAAGGTAAATAGACAAGTTGAATGGGTTATTGTCATTCTTCTATTATTTTTACTATTTCTATAAACAATGTTTTACTTGCTAGTACTTAGAAATTTGAACACAAACGTCAGTAACTGCATCTCCAATGCTCTTACATAGAAAACGTTTAAACACAATTATCAAGGACTTTTCTGCACCAAAATGAATTTTACATAACTACAGAAACATTAAATCTCGCACCTTTCCAACCAATGAACAGAACAAAGAACAAAAGCTCAGAAGAGCAACATATAGATAATGAAAATAAAGGGTAATGGAAGTTCAATGACGGCTATTAATTGAACATCTACAAACAGAAAGTGATGCTAGTATTATTAAAGGCTAAATTAAAGGGTAAAGTGAACATTAACCGAAGTACAAAAAGTACAAAAAGTTTAGAGGATATAGTGACCATTAGCCTAGATACTAAAAGCAGCTCAGCGTGGATATTCATAGAGGTATATTTTAGTGTTTTATTTACAAAACAATAATGTGGAATAAGAGGTTATCTTTTTATTGTAATAAAATAAAAGTCATGCAATCTTAGAAAAAAATATGTATGGGAATTAACTTAATTACTGTAAGTGGCTCATGTACAAATAATCTAGATAGGCAACATGTGGGAACCCAGCTTGTGCTTTCGGATAGGACAAAGGTAGGAACCCGGATAGTCTATCAGGGTTATTCACTAAGGCAGTGGTAGTCAACCTTTTTCTACCTACCGCCCACTAATGCATCTTTCTGGATGGAAAAATTTCCTTACCGCCCACTAGTTTTCGGACAAGTGCAGAATACTTTTTAGAAAGGAGGGTGTTTAAAAAAAAATAAAAAATGTACGTACATTTATCTTTTTATTTCAACTTTATGCATGTTTATAATGTTTTTAACTTTAGGAAGTTTAATGAGAAAACAAAGTAAATTAAAATTATCTTTACTAATGGTTAATGGGATTCTTGAGGTTGATGCTGCGAGACTAAATATTTGATATCTGGTTCGATTTTCGTAAGGAACAAACGAAGGTCTCCTCTTTCAGTGAAATTCAGATGATTTCTCTGTTTGCTCATAATATGATTTCTAATCAGTTCCCCTCTCCACCTTTTTTTCCCCCCTTTTTTTTCTATTTTGTAACCTTCCTTATAGCAATGCCCAGTAGGAAGGCTGAGATAGGTAGCCCACTTACTATTATTAGCCAACAACAATTCTCTCCTTTTCCTTCTTTCTCCTATTCTACAAGTACTCTGCTCCTTCTTTCTCCTTTTTACAAATACTCTGCTCATTCTTTCTTCTATTCTACAAGTACTCTGTGTAAGGAAACCAAGTATATTTAAACCTCCTTCGGTAGTTTCCTCCTGAACCGCCAGAGCCTTAGTGATTATAGCCCTCCGTTCAGTAGATAGGGTAGACGAATCCTATAGTAATTCCAATAGCTTCACAAGATGATTCCCTTAGAGAAACACACAAATCCCCAAACATCAGCCGAAGTCAAGAAGAAGGGTACAAAATGAACTAACTTTTAATGGGTGCACACAGCTTTTATGCAAGTCCCCATGCAAGGGGACAACCCTCAGGGAGGGACAAATATTCACCAATCATATAAAGTAAAACTTTAACACACATCCACACCTTTAACACACACCTAGCCCTGGAGATAATTAAGTCTGATAAAAGAATGACTTAATTATCTCCGGGCTGAAAAATCACTTTTTGCCACAATAACTGGAACACCCCTTTATACTCGGGGTATTCCCACAAATCATATGTCCCCTGATAGCCCTTATCTGGGTGACCAACATATTTGAATTTCACCTAGATCGGTTCAGGGGTTCGCAAAAACTATGTATGTCTTACTATGTACGGCTCACCCTGGGCTGTATGCCCAAAACAGTTCCATGAGTTTGGTGGGTTTTGCCGGTCACTTTAGAAATAGCAGAAAAAGAACAAAGTACCAAATGGATCCCTCTGGCTCCTAGCAGCGTTCGTGCCCCTCTGTCGAATACACCAAAGTACCGAATAACGCTCTTTTAGCTATTCCGTAAATAGAGTTCCAGCGTTCATCTGTTTGAGACCGGTGTTCGGGAAGTCGAGTGTCCGTTTTCAGTTCCATACACTCGACGACTAGGTCCTGCTGCCTTTGTTCGCGTGAACAAAGATGGCCGTGGTTTTCTCTGCCACTTGGCGTTCGGCTTTACGAACGCTGGCCGCACAGACAGAGGTAGCAATTGAATCAATCTTTGATGTTTAATGAGCCAGAGGGGTGGTCTTTGTTCGGTAGTTTCATCTACCGAATACAATGGGCAGAAATAGGGTAACTAAAGGGGGATTTCTTCACACTCTGCTCACAGACAAACACATACACACACACTCACACTTACAGACACACACACTCACAGAGGAACACATACACACAGACAAACATACACACACACTCACACATACACTTACAGACACACACACATATACTTACAGACACACACATATACACACGCAGACATACACTTACAGACACACAAATTATTAATATTAAATGGCCACCCAGCCTCCCTACCTGGAGAGCTGGTGTGGATCTGTCCCTGTGGTCCAATGGGTTTTCACTTCTGCGGGTGGCAGAGTTCTAATCCGAGGCGGCGAGGGAGCTCTAACCTCTCTGCTTTGCTCCCTCGCGGGATGTCTACTGATGCCAGGAGCCAGAATATGACGTCATATTCCGGCTCCCGCTGCATCAGCAAACATCGCACAAGGGAGCAGAGCAAAGAGATCAGAGCTCCCTCGCCACCTCAAATTAGAACTCTGCCGCACTGGGGGGTCCAGAAGGTGGCCTGGCAGGAGGGAGCGCTTCCCTCCTGACGGTCACTTAAATCTTCCACCAACAAGCCGCTCGCGCCCGCCCACCCTAAAAAGGAGAAATCCTCTCAAAAACTGCCGAAATCCCTACCGCCCACCTGGAATCCTGAAACACCCACTAGTGGGCAGTAGGGACCAGGTTGACAACCTATGCACTAAGGCAAGAATTCAAAGTGAGAATGAGAATTTTAAATTTAAAGTCAAAATAGCCAAACTGGAAAAATATCTAAGTCAGCTATGCTTGCAGTTCGACTACTTGCCAAATCTTATCTAGAACGTTTTGTATCAATTTTCTTACTAGTGGTGACATTGAGAAACTTTGTTGCCTGAAAATTGTGATTCCTAAACTATATATCTGCAATAAAACACTTTGATATTCACTTATAATAGCTGAGACTACTAGATATTATGCAGTATTCTTGTTTAGGGTATTTGTGACTCTTGTGTTTAATATAAAGATATCTCTGAATTTAATTAATAAGGGAGGATGTAAACCTAAATGAGATTTATTGAATGTATGACATGACAAGGGATTAATACTTATGATTTGATTTGGTGTAGGCACGTACAGTGGTGTATCCTGGTTTTGTGCTGCCCTAGGCAGGACAAAACCCAGGCACCACCCCCACCCAAACCTTCCCCCCGCCCCACCTTCTAAATACACACACACACACAGTCAGACACAAACACACACACACAGTCAGACACATACACAGACACAAACAGTCAGACACAGACACAAACAGTCTGACACAAACACACACACACACAGTCAGACACAAACACACACACACAGTCAGACACAAACACACACACACACACACAATCACTCACATTAACTTTTTTTTTAATTGAAACCCACCCCCCTCAATGGATGTAAGAGCATTATGGGTGATGTAGTTCAGAACATCTGGGGTGCTGAAGGGCTGTACAATCCTACCAATCCAGTATCCAGTTTAGTTTCTTGCCAGATGGCTGCACGCTCAAAAGCTCCAGCTGCAAGGTTTTGGTTACATGGAAGCCAGATCAAACATAGGCTTGTTCGGAACCTGCATTGAAAAATGCAGACATTGTTTAATTGTGAACAAGGTCATGATTTTGAATTCCAAATGGACCTGTTCAGCACCAAATGGTTTTGCACCATTCATTATGGAGACGTTCAGAATCTTTCAGTGAATCACACTGTAGATATCCCTATTGTAGTTGGAATTTGATATTAAGAGGAAAAAACATGTCCCATGTGTTATTAATCCTAGTGTGAGACTGGTGAGGTGGCTAGGTTACTGCTGTGCCTATACTGCCATTGTTGCTTTAACCAACTTTGATTCACTAATTTGTTTCACTAAATCAAAATTATTTACTGATTTGTATTTTTTTCAAATTAAAATTACTCCTGTTGCTCTTCCCCTTTTTTTTTTAAAATTAAATACAAGATTGCAACAGGAAAAACACTTATAAAACCATAGTTCCCACTTAGGCCTTGATTTAATATCATTGGATAAACTTTTCAAATTATTTAATATTTTTGGATACTCTTGTAAAATAATTTTTTTAACTACTAAAATATAAAATTAAGTCAAGTTTACCTTGCACTGGACCAGACGTGTTGTGTGATAGCTTCTAAATATTTGGCCATTTTGGGGGTGCTCAACCCGGCTAACCAGAGACTATTTTTGCCAAAAGTGCACTGCCACAGTGGGGAATACCCAGGCTAGTAAATACAGCTTTTGTTTGACTTCTAACTCCACTGGAAGCTGGAGAATCATTGTTGTGGTCTACTGGGTATGAGGCAGAGGAAAAGTGGCCGATCTCCTTTCTTTTCAGTCTAATACTTGGCACCTCAGTGCTCCTACACCCTCCTTCCTCCTTGAACCGGTCGGGGTTATCCCTGTCCTCACTGAAGTTCCACAAATCAGTTTAGCTGCCCTTACCTCACACTCAGAGTTGTGCTCAAACCACATCTCAATTGTCTTGCTCACCCAAGATGGCATCTGATCTCTGACCCGACAAGCAGAGCCCAAGAACATCCCAACTGCCCCCCTTGCGGTGCTACTGAGGCTGTTACGCCTAGTCACAATATCTAGCCCCGAAGGTTGGCTCGAAACCACATATCCCACAAGGCTATATAAAGTATTAATCGTGACACTTCATTTCCGGCAACGAGCGTGCCTGAAGCACATCCAGGAAATATATGAAACACATCTGATTGCACTAATTAGTGATATACAGGACAGGAACATCCACACTTCTGAGGAAGCTCTGCTGGGTGAAATGCATAAAGTATGGTACTGGAGGACTTTTACATTTTTTTTATTAATTAATTCACTGTTTGTTTCATATATAAGGATATACTACGACATTCCTGTCTGCAAGTATGATGGAAGTACTTTGAAATGGCACTGATTTGTAGACATGTGCAATTCGTTTTCGGACGAATTTCGGGCAATTCGGACATTCAGGTACTTCCGAATGTCCAAATGTCCGAATAGATGAATTGCTGAATGGTTGAAGTCCCGAAATTACCGAATTTCCGAAGTGTTGAATTGCCGAAGTGCCGAAGCACAGTATTGCCTAAGAACTAATATACTAACCAGTGGAAAAATGAAGAATGTTACACTGTATACAATCTTAAATAAAAAGTATACAAACATAGCCAGGATTCAGCTGTAAGCATTTGCAACACTTACAACAATCAAGTAACATACATTCATATAAAATGTAAGTTACTTAGCCAGTCAGTGTAATGACAGGAATGAATAAGTAGATAACTCTCTAATTTCCACGGTATTAGGGAGCTATCTACTAAAAGGCTGAAAGACCTAAATTGGTCTTTCAGCCAAATGTACTAATACTAAGTAAAGTAAAACATTATTTAGTATTAGTAAATGATGCCATGGCCTGTCTATTAAAGACTGCGTGAGTGGGGGCTTCTAACCTGAAGGGGGGACCTATTGACCCCCCCGGCCCCCACCCCTGAATGGCGGGTGGGGACCCTACAGTAAAATAAGGGGGGGACCTAATGTCCTCCCCCCTGGCCCCCACCCCTGAGCGGCAGGTGGGGGCTCTAAATTGGAATAAGGGAGGGACCTAATGTCCTCCCCCTGGCCCCCACCCCTGAGCAGTGGGTGGGGGCCCTACAGTAAAATAATGTTGTCCCCCCTGGCCCACACCCCTGAGCAGCGGGTGGGGGCCCTAAATTGGAATAAGGGGAGGGACCTAATGTCCTCCCCCTGGCCCTCACCCCTAAACGGCGGGTAGGGGGCCCTACAGTAAAATAAGGGGGGGTCCTAATGTCCTCCTCCCTGGCCCCCACCCCTGAGCAGTGGGTGGGGGCCCTAAATACTAATAAGGGGGGGACCTAAGGTCCTCACCCCTGGCCCCCACCCCTGAGCGGTGGGAGGGGGCCCTAAATACTAATAAGGGGGGCCAAATGTTCTTCCCCCTGGCCCCCACCCCTGAGCGGCCAGTGGGGGCCCTAAATAAAAATGTTACCCCCCCAGGTGACTAGGGGTCCCCAAACTCTACATTTACCTGTCACAGCACTCTGATTGGTTGGCTTGAAATCCACCAATCAGAGTGCTCAGTGTCATTTTACAGAGCGTGGAAAAGTTCTTTGGACATTAGCTCCCCCCCTTATTCCAATTTAGGGACCCCACCTGCTGCTCATGGGTGGCTGTCAGGGGGGAGGACATTAGGTCCCCCCCCTTATTCCAATATAGGGCCCCCACCCACCGCTCAGGGGTGGGGGCCAGGGGGGAGGACATTAGGTCCCCCCCTTATTCCAATTTAGGGCCCCACCCGCCGCTCAGACTGGGGGCCAGGGGGAGGTCACTAGACTGACTCTCTATATCCCTTTTTAGTATTTTGGGCCTCCACCCACCACTCCGGGGTGGGGGCCAGGGGGAGGACATTAGGTCCCCCCCCTTATTTTACTGTAGGGCCCACACCCGCCACTCAGGGGTGGGGGCCAGGGGGGAGTACATTAGGTCCCCCCCTTATTAGTATTCAGGGCCCCCACCCAATGCTCAGGGGTGGGGGCCGGGGGGAGCGCAATAGGTCCCCCCCATCATTTTACTTTAGGGCCCCCACCCGCCGCTCAGGGGTGGGGGCCGGGGGGGGCAATAGGTTATTGCCTATTTTTTTTTTAACAGTGAGCAGTAATTTGTACTTAGTATTAGTAAATTTGGCTGAAAGACCAATTTAGCTCTTTTAGCCTTTTGGTAGATAACTCCCTAATACCGTGGGAATTAGGGAGTTATCTACTAAGCGGCTGCAAGAGAAGTCCCGTAGTTCCGAAGTTGCCGAAGTTCCGAAGTGTTGAAGTGCCAAATTGCCGAAGACTCGAATTGCGGAAGTCCCGAATTTCGGAAAGGCCAAACCAAACCGAAAATTTTCTCCATGCACATGTCTACTGATTTGTGATTAAGGGTTGTTATTTACCACTAGGATTACTAAAGGAAACTCTTAGTATATATATGATTAGGTAATCTCGGGGCATGGCTTTCTCTGCATTGGCTAACTTATATATAGAATATCATTCAGTGTGCATAATGTAGTATTAATGGGGCCTTGGTGAAACCCATGCATTTAGGTCAGTATAGCCTAAATTACTTAAAATGGTAGAGGATGGATCCTGGGTCAATCATATTAAATTAACTGAGCAGTGGATGTGTAGGGACAAGCAAATAAAGACGGAAAACAATAGAACAGAAAGATTAAATTATGAAAGAAGACAAAAGTGTCTGAGGGTGTAGTTAGTATGTTTAGGTGAGTGCAGCCAAACCCTTGTTTTCTCCGATAACACTTAGTTCTTTGTACCAGCAATATACACTATAAACTAGTAACCAACACTATAGTGCTCATGTTCCTACTCATATACAGGTCTTTTCCCCTTTTTCTCCAATAAAACTTAACTAAACTCTTACTAAAGTTTAACTTAATTTTTTCCAGAGCTAAGGCACACTGGCTCAACTCTCTGCCTGGCGTCATTGAGGAAGCTGGGCCTCCTCAAGTGATGATCCATGGTCCTATTAGAGGAGTGAGCATCGAGCGTGCCTCCATGCTTCCTCATAAGAAAGCATTGTATTTAATGGTTTTTTATATTTCCACATCACGATCAGTATAGCGGAAGCACCTTTAGTCAGGAAGACAGACATAATAAGTGGATCTAACCCGGCAAATTAAGGATCTCAATCCTGTTTTACATTAAAGGATTGAAAGGACAGGGTCCCTTCCCTTAGACAAAGTGGTCTGGGTGACTTTAGTGTCCCTTTAAAATACTATAACCATAAATAATACTTAACCCCTTAAGGACACATGACATGTCTGACATGTCATGATTCCCTTTTATTCCATAAGTTTGGTCCTTAAGGGGTTAAAGGAAGATGGTACAAATTTTGGACAAAAAAAATTCTATCTTAAAGTAAATGAGAGCCAAAATGTGTTGTGCCCTATGGACTTGCCTCTTGTGAGATGTGTATATAAAGCGTTTTAATCTCTACCATTTGCATGTGGAACAGCATTTTTTATTTTTTTATTATTGTAATATTTTTACTAAATATAAACTTTGTGGAGTATTTGATGATGTCTGACTCCTGTATAACCCTTACTGAATTATTCAGGCCCATGAAGAGGGTATTCTTGTGCTGTTTCTATAGCGCCTGTCCATGGCTGTGAACCGCATAAGTGCTACTTAATATTATTACTTCTGCCACACTTTGGATTATAGGCTACACTATGAGATGCCTATGTTTTTATTTTTTTTAGATGTCATTCTATTTTATTTACCTTTATCATTATTGAGGACAGTAGGGTTTTTCTGTACCTCTGTTATTTCTTATCCTGTGCAGTAAACTCACTTATATTATTGCACATTATTTTCTTTATTTTTATCTTTGGTTGTGAGATCCATTGTATGATTTAGTGCTACATATGCACTGTATTGTTAATTCATAAGAATCGCCTGAGCGCACTTTTTTTTTAACTTAAATAAATCTAGACCCGCTACATTAAAGATATTGAAAAATATTTAAAATATTAAAAAATACATACCTGACTAGTGTGAAGCCAGTATTTCAATTTTGATTTCTTCTTGATTCTTGGCAAAACCAATTTAAATACAATATGTTCTCCAATGGTAGTGAGGATAGATAATCCAAATCCTATACAGAGCATCACAAACAGCCCGGAGAAATGTTTTATGCCCATTTGTAGAGTCTGTGAAAATAATATGGATGAAAAATCAATTAGCCATGCTAGCATTGCACAATTTTGTGCAGTGTATCTAACTTGAAAGTTCAATGAATAAAATAATAGTAATAGTAAAAATGTAAAAATAAATTAAGATAAGTTAAGATTCAAAAGAGAAATACTGCATTTTTATATGTATGTTAATAAAACAATATCTTGTTCCCTAGGTCCATGCACAAAACACTTATACTGTTTTCTGTGCTTTTATTAGGTGGACTTAACCCACAGTGCAGCTGGCTCTATTGACTGCCCATCTCTATTGACTGCCCATCTCCAAAATATCCATCCATCTACAAACTCCAGACATTGTTCTTGCTATTGGTACCCTTTACTCTGTCACAGTCAGCAGCTGAAGACATACATCATACACACTTATTATTTGGTTAATGATTTTTTAAAAAGCTTTTTTTTTTTTGCTCAAACTAAATTTTCATTTTTGTTTTCGAGAACCCCTTCACATCAGTACTTATGTATGCACGACTGCCGGGCTATGCAACCATACCCCACAATTGTGTATAAACGATTGGCATTATTGGAAATTAAATTTATTTATGGCAAATTCATTTTGTTTGCAAATTATGCTACAACTACAGCCAGAGAGCTCACAATGCAGGGGCACGGGAAGCTATGACACTGCAAGCTTCTGAACAATGAATGCAGAGACTGACTCTCTATATCCAGCACTGCAAGTCTGCCTTTCGATATAGAGAATTCTCCTTACACACACACAAAATACTACTCTATTATTTTATACTTTGGGTGTTAGTGGGGCCTCATGCTTGAATTTCACCTAAGGCCTCATAAAGTCTATAGCCACCTCTGCCTACCATCTACAAGGAACCAAGCTGGGTGACATATCCACAGGCGGGATCATACCGCCAAGGTGCATATATCTGGAGCTGAACATAAGCTCCAGAAAATTCTAAGTGGCATTTCTCTTATTTTATCTCACCACTTATAGAATATTCTACACTATATTCTGTTTTCTGTCCTCAAATTTTCCACATTGGCTCACCAACATACAATTGTGAGGACACCCAGAAGGCACTGCTACCATTTCCTAGCTGGTAGTGGCTAATAAAAAAATATACAATGTTAAACTATACTATTGGCCATCATCATGCAAACTTGTGGCACAGCCCCAGTTCGCTAGAGGTAGCCGAGGCCATAGCCACTCTCTGAATAAATATATCCTCCTTCACTCTTATAACAGTAATGCAACTACAGTCCTATCTATCCATTTGGCCATCCATCATCTATCCATCTCTCTCTCTCTTTATATAAGGGTTTTCCAATGCAATGCAGTTTCAGTCAAAGAGCTTTTCCAAGACAACCAGAGTACTCTGACAGGTAAGTCTCACTACTCTCGACACTTGCTTGGGAATTTTCCCATGCAAGTCTCAAGATAAGCTCCTTACCACTAATTTTAAATAATCCAATGACAATGAAAGATCCAGGTTGCCCATTTGTCTTTTGGAAGAATGGCCAAACTGCTCTAAATTCGCACTAATACGTATTCGTAAATGCTTAAGTCTATAAAAATCACATCAAAACATAGCATTTAATTTTCCATTCATTTTTATTTATATATCCAATGTAAAGGAACACTTTAGTGCTTGGAATACATATATATTCCCAACTTTTTAGTGTCTTACAAAGGATTTAGATTATAGCTCCCTTGTATATTATAAAAGAGTTTAAATTACCTTATGCCCTCCATTGTGTAGCTCTCCATGCACATGTCCTGCCTCCCTTATAGAGATTATCATTCCTGATAAGATCAGCCAATCCATTGCTTTCCTTTAGGAAAGCATTGGTAGGCTACTAGAGCGCGCCAATGGCAAATCACTGCACTTTGCCAATCAGCATCTCGTCATAGAGATACATTTAAAAATGCATCTCGTGGGGTGTGTTCAACGTCTCTATGCAGAATTTGGAAATGCTAAACATTGGTCCTGCAATATTTGCGGGACCGAACCCAGGAAGTCCCTCTAGTGGCTGTTGGAGTGATAACCTCTAAAGGTGGGGTTAGGCAGCAGTGCAAGCACTAGCTATATGCCTCAGTGCCAATAGTGTCCCTGAAAACGCACAATTATATAGAGACAGTCCAGATAAGTTTGTCACTGGTTTCCACAATAAACTTCAGCACATTTTGATATTTGTTTTTTGCATTCTATTTTTTTTTTCAAAAAATACCACATATCAAAATTTCATTCTTAGCATTGCATTAAATGTCACTTATCCCCTTTAGAGATGCTTTTGCTTTCCATTTGTATATTTATAAACAGTTGTAGTTTTTGAGTATACAAAAAGTGCTGAAGGTTTTATTATATCAATACATCTTGAAGTATGAGAAAACTAGATACAATACTGTTGATTTGAAAGGCAAGTCTTAAATCACTCTTGAAGTCATTAGCTAAAGATGTACCTTAAATATGTTGTTGAATGAACAAAATCTATTTTCAAAACACATGTTCCATTCCATCTTTGGCTTTATATGAATAAGCTTGGCACACTAAATCAAAAGACAGACTCAATTTGTCTATCATGTTCTCATGGGATATTGCTTTACATTGTTAAAAGAAAATAATGTCTCCAATTTTAGATTTTTAAAACAGCACATTCATTTTAGAGCTCACTTTTACCTACCATTGAGTATAAAAAATGACTTCAGGGAAAATAGGAAACATGGTACTCAGATCTCTATGGAGACACATCATTTGTATTACGCTGGTTATATTTTATTTTTTTAGACCTAATTAAGTGCAGCTCTAAATAGTACATACTTCTGCAAAGAGATATGAAAATTGATTCATAAAAAAAAAAAAAGCAGTAAGAGGATGTGTTGATAGGAAACTCTATGTCTAAAATGTATATTTTTATATAATCACAAATATATATTTTTTTAAATCTGCATTTAATTAAATTAAATTTGCACACATATTTTTTTAATTCCTCAAAACTTACCTTTTGCAGCTAAGAAAGGTCAAATAGCTTTTTGCCCACCATGTCCATGTGAGTGCTGGGTATTGTCCAATCACATGCTTCTCACAGAGTATCATTACGGACAAATCTTTAATTGAAAGTTTCTCATTGCAATAGGTGGTTTTAATGTGAATAAGGGATTTGGATACAAAATGCCATACGTTAGGGTTATATTAGCTATAGTACAATTTTAAGTAATTTAAGTATGAATCGGGAGCTGGGCAAGAAACAGAGGTTGTACAGGAGAACTGGAGGACAAAGATCAAAGACTTTGCAGAAATCAGGAGCTGGACAAGAGTCAGAGGCTGTGGAAGTAGGCAGGGAAGTGTGACTGGGCAGGGATTAGTAAACAGGTGGACATGAATCAGAGACTATACACTGATCAGCCACAAAACCACTGGCAGGTGAAGTGAATAATATGGATTATTATACATAAATGTATGTATGTATTAGACAGTGTGTGTATACATTAGGAAGTGTGTGTGGATATATTTATAAGGCTGTGTGTGTATGTTTTTTGTATGTATATAGATGCATATACTGGATGAGTATGTTTATATTTGGCAGTGTGTTTCTTTCTTTCCCTAAATGTCTGCTCACGTTATCTCTCTCCTAAAATGTCTCACAGTCTCTGTTTCCTAAATATTTCATCAATCTTTCTATCCCTTCCCTAAGTGTCTCAACAGTCTGTTTCCTTTCTCGAAATGTCTCACCGTGTGACTGTTTTCACTTAATATCTACCCAGTGCATCTCCTTCCCTAAATGTCTCTTCACTGCAGTTCAGCGTTTAGTGAATTAACCTCTTAAAGAATGTAGTTGAATTCATAAGGGGGGCGGCAAAATGAATTGTTGCCTAGGGCATCGTGAATCTTTGCACCAGCCCTTCTTAAACTTGTCCTAAGCCAAAGTAACTCATTAGTATGCACTGCTATGTCTCCATTTTTGGAACACTAGTAACAGTGTGTTGAAGTAGGGAAGATGCTATAGTCTTTCAGAGTTCAGAGTACATGGTAGAGAATTAAATTATAAAACTGCAGGGACATGATTTATACACCCAAACTGCTTCAATAAGCTAAAGCTGCTTTGTTGATACAACACCTTTTTTGTCTTTGAGTCTATATTACATGGTTATTTCTCTCTTTAGAGGAAGTAAGACACTCACATAGCTAACCCAATTTTCTTGTCTCCTTATTCTATCACTGTAAATAAGCAACTGAGAGATGTTGATTACCGTTTCACCTTCCAAACATATTGTGTGACGTGCTTAGGAAAAGTGTAGATTGGTGGCATCTTCCTCTGAATATAAAATATAAAACAAGGTAATGCACTGCTCTCCTACACCAATTATAAGTGCAATGATTATTTTGTTTGAATCAGGTTTTATTGATCTGTGTTCTCTGCATTCAGAGACCCCTTATGTCCATAGCAATCATATTCCCTCTGCATTAAAACTGGATTTATTTATATCTGCTGCTATTCCTTGTTTCATTCAGCATATTTTTGACAAGAAAAAACAATAAAATATCGTCAGAACTTACAGCGAATTGATATTTCTCAGATGCTCTCATTGTTTTTCAATGCAGTATTGTAATGCTTATAAAATAGATATTGCAGAAGACTGTGGAGATTAGAGCGGCATGCACTATCACATACAGAAATTAATTTTAAAACCATAGAATTATGTTGAAACGCAGCAGGGATAAAACAGATAAAATGGATTACACTATGCATGGCTGTTAAAACCTAAATATGAATATATATTTTTATGGGGCTTGCTTCCATTAAAGTTTAAATTGCTTTACCAAATTGCTTGCTTTATTTGGCTATCAAATCAATTGCTGTACTTTATATTTGTTTTCTTTTTCTTGCTAGGCAAAATGACCTATATATACTATAAACAAAAATAAATCTATTTTTTAAGCTGAAGTGCATTTGCTTTAGGTAACACAGAAATAAGAATCGTGACTGCAGGTGATATTTGTTAAAACCGGTTTGACAACTTACCTAAGTACCAGCTGGTGCCTGCAGCTGCCTGTCCTGCTACAGGGTGCCACTGCCACTGATCAAAACCCAGCCATGTAGGCATGGGCATATTAATTAGGAACGCTCAGTTGACACTCTCCGTCAATGAGACATTGACTTAGCTCAATTGAGTTTTTGCACGTGCTTCTGGTACTAGGAATGTAGTGAATGATGCCACGTGGAATTTGAAACAGTTTGACTATCTACTCTGGGGGGGAGAGGGGGTGCCAGGGTCCTCCGAACACAATAACAACTACAGCAGGCTATAATTGTTATGGGACTTGGAGTGTTTCTTTAATAGGCACATCTAAGGAGTCAAAATGAAATATTAAAGTATTTTGAAATTTTATTTTTCAGGAGAGACTTTTGCAAATCCCAACATTTGGGAATAATGTCACTATGTTAACCTTTAAAGAGCATCCACTGTCCTTTTAAATTCTAGTAGGCTTACTTTCTTAATTCCAAATTGAAGCAAATTGAAATACAAATGGCAAAAATGAACCAAAAATAACTGGTCTAAAAAAACGTCAGAGCTTGGCTTTTTTGTAGCCTGACATTTTCTAATAGTCTAGTGCTAAGTATCTGTCTGTCTATTTATTTATGTTGCAAAGAAGTAAAAATACCCTGTTATAAGCCAGTAATAACTGTATATCTGTATTACACTTTGTACTGGAGAAGATCTCCTGTTAGCTATCCAGTCAGTATAAAAGTGTTCTTAATTTTGGCAGAACACACAGAATTAATTGAAGGTGTTCAATGAACCTCATGCTCTAAAAATGTGATCTGAAAAATTATTAGCTCTGCAATGCAGTATAATTTTTTATAAAAAAATTAAATCTACATCATTTCAATAGTTATTATGACTTGTTCAACAGAAATGAGTTAGTGCCAAAAAACAACATAATAAATCATATCATATGCTAACATTTCCATTAAACCTTTGATTAATTTACTGCAAGTATTGCAATACCATAGCAAAGTAAGGTTAGGAACAATATATGTTTCACGATTTTGCACAGTCCCCCCTCTCTCCATAGCAAAAAAAAAGCATAAACATTGGTTTGTCTGGTAACCTATAATGAGAATTGTTGCTTCCATACAGTGCAACCATACATTATATTAATGGTAACTAATGATAACATTTGCTTAATCAGCATATTTCCAGTCACAATTATTATATTTTTTTTAAATTTCAGTACTCCATTAAAGGGACACTGACTTTTTGGGAAGTGTTCAAACAAAGTTTTGTTGGTGTGTACCATATTTTCAGAAAAATTTAGAGCAACTGGGCAACTTGTGGTGCAGAATAGTATTTTATTTTGAGTAACTATGTCAAAGTTCCCTGTACTTATATCTGTTTAAAATAAGTAATGTTCAAGGTTTGGATAGACAGATATTTGAGATTCTAGACAATATTAAGTTGGACTTTTTAGTTCAAACATGCATGCATCACACAATGACCTTGATTTTAATACATTGCTTACGTGCATAATGTAATTACGTGTATTTTCACATGCAAGTCTTTATCTTTCACACCCTACAAGGTTGTGTGATGTTAGTGCTCATATTAAATTCACATGTATGCTGCTGTTGTTGTGCAATGCATACATGTGTAATTTAAGTAGGTAGGGCAAGCATTAGAAATCTTGGAGCAGCTTAAGAAGAAAAAAAAACGCTTTCTCTGCTCCCCTCCCTGTTGTACAATCGCAGACATTCGCACATACAAAAACACATATTTATGCATCTGCAGACACACCCTTTTAGATACACCCAGTGGCGTACACATAACCCATGGGGCCCCGGTGCGAAAATTGATCCGTGGGCCCCCCCCCTCGCGCGCGGGCCAGGCCGCAACACATGACAGTGGACACCTGGTAGCAGAGGTTACAGGGCTGCGACCGCGGTATGTGCACACACACTTAAAGGACCACTCTAGGCACCCAGACCACTTCAGCTTAATGAAGTGGTCTCGGTGCCAGGTCCAGCTAGGGTTAACCCATTTTTTCATAAACATAGCAGTTTCAGAGAAACTGCTATGTTTCTGAATGGGTTAAGCCTTCCCCTATTTCTTCTAGCGGCTGTCCTCTCACTGTGATTTTCACAGTGATACCACACCAGCGTCCATAGGAAAGCATTATGAATGCTTTCCTATGTGACCGCCTGAATGCGCGCGCAGCTCTTGCCGCGCATGCGCATACAGCCGACGGGGAGGAGAAGAGGAGTAGGAGAGCTCTCCGCCCAGCGCTGGAAAAAGGTAAGTTTTACCCCTTTTCCCCTTTCCAGAGCCGGGCGGGAGTATGTTTTCCTGTCACTATAGTGGTCCTTTAAAGGACCACTACAGATACCCAGATCACATCAGCTCAATGAAGTTGTCTGGGTGTCACGTCCTTCTAGTTTTAACCCTGCAGCTGAAAATATAGCAGTTTCAGAGAAACTGCTGTTTCACTGAGGGTTAATTCTGCCTCTAGTGGCTGTCTCACTGACAGCCGCTAGTGGAGCACACTGAACGTCCATAGGAAAGCATTGAGTAATGCTTTCCTATGGGTGGTTTGAATGCGTGATCGGTCGCATTCGGAGCTGAGAGGCTGAGGGATCCTCAGCGCCAGGGGGGTCCGGCGCTGGAGAAAGGTAAGTGCTGAAGACACACACACCCACACACACTTACAGACGCATACACACTAGCTAACAGACACACACATTTACTGACAGAGACACAGTCAGCGACAGACATACATACACACTCACTTACAAAACATACACTCTCATTGACAAACACACACTCACTAACAGACATCAGACTCACTAACACACACACACTCAGTAAGACACACACAGTAGCACACTCACTGACACTCACTAGCAGACACACACACTAACACTCACTCTAACACTCACACACACTAACACTCACTAGCAGACACACACTAACACTCACACTAACACTCACACTAACTAGCAGACACACACACTCTCACTCTAACACTCACACTAACACTCACTAGCAGACACACACACTAACACTCACACACACTCTAACACACTAACACTCACTCTAACACTCACACACACACACACACACACACTAACACACACTAACACTCACACACACTCTAACCCTCACACTAACACTGCAGACACACTAACACTCACACTAACACTCACTAGCAGACACACACACTAACACTCACACACACTCTAACCCTCACACTAACACTTACACACTAACACTCACTCTAGCACTCACACACACACACTAACACTCACACATACTCAAACACTAACACTAACACATGTTTTTTTTTTTTTTATTTAATCCCCCCAGCCTCCTTACCTTTTGGAGTGCTGGGGGGATTCCCTGGGGTCCAGTGGTGCTGCTGCTGGGCTCCTGGGCGGGTGGCCGGTCGGGCAGACAGGCGGGCGCGCGAGGGAGCACTCAGTGCTTCCTCTTCAGCTCCCTTGCGCGCCGCGTAGGGATGCCGGCGCCGGAAGATGACGTCATCTTCCCGCTCCGGTATCAGTGCGGTGCGCGAGGGAGCTGAAGAGGAAGCACTGAGTGCTCCCTCGCGCGCCCGCCTGCCTGCCTGACCGGCCACCCGCCTTCCGGGTGACAGCAGGGCCAGCCTCGGGGGGCCCTGGGGTGGCCGCCTCCTGGGCCCCCCAGGGGAAGAGGCTGGCCCTGTGGCTACATACCGGGTCGCAGGGGCGGCCGGGCCCCCTGGTGGGAATGCCACTGGATACACTCTACCAGATACATACACACAATGCTAGGTAGACACATATACAGCCAGTGACACACAGATACACACAGTCACACATGTAGCGGGAACAGAATGCAGTTTTCCATTCATCCTCTTGTGGATTTTTCATTAATTAAATTGAGAACTGATAGAATGTGACAGATTATAAGTGCTCTACGAGTTCTGGAATAAGGGGCAGTGGATGGGTATTTCTGACAGTGATATGATCGAGTTCTCTTTAATCTACACAACGGCGCTAATTTAATTATTTTCCCAATAAAATATATCCCAGCTCTTGCAGGAGAAGTTAAAGGCCTGATGCACCCCTTTTATAAGCTTTCCTGTATATATTTCTTAAGGATATGTAACTTATTTTCAGGAAGGGGTAGATTTTACCACAAAGCATGTGTGCTCCTGGCACAAGATCAATAGAACATTCATATTTTCTTTTTAGAGGCCTTTTTACATATAGAATGAAGAAAGCTCCTTGAGTAATGCGTAGGGACGAGGAGAAGCTTAGGATCCCAGTGAAGGAGGAAATGATGGGATTGTGATTTTGCAACAAAGGTAGTCCCAAGATGAGTGGAGAAAGGAGTGAAGGCACCAGATCAAGAGTATGCTTTCCAATGGAATCTATAATGGGTATACTCTCCGAAACAACTGTGTTGTAAACAGGAAAAATGGGCAGGAGAGTGACTTTGACAAGGGCCTAATAGTGATGGCTAGATGACTGGGTCAAAGCATCTCCAAAACAGTAAGTCTTAGCAGGTGTTTCCAGTATGAAGTGTTTAGTACCTACCAAAAGTGATGCAAGGAAGGACAAAAAGTGAACTGGCATCAGGATAATGGGCACCCAAAGATCATTGATTGAGCGAAGGTTATCCTGTCTGTTCCGATCACAAGAGCTACTTTAGCTCTAATTGCTAAAAAAACTTAATGCTAACCATAATAGAAAAGTGTCAGTACACACAGTGCATCACAGTTTGCTGCATATGGGGCTGCATAGCCACAGACTGGTCATAGTGAACATGGTGACTGTGTTCACCACCAAAAGTGTCTTCAGTGGGACGTGAGCATCAGAACTAGACTATAAAGCAGGTCAGCAGAAGCAGATTCTAATGTGGGTCTTTGCATTTATTTTGATGTTACTTTGACACATGCCATCTACCTTAGAGATTGTTGCAGACCATGTACACCTGTTCATGGCAATGGTGTTAACTAATGGCACGGCCTCTTTTAGCTGGATAATTTACCCATTTCACACTGCAAAAATTGTTGTGGAATGACTTGAGGAACATGAGAAAGAGTTCAAGATGTTGCCTTGACCCCTAAATTCCCCATATCTAAATCTGACTGAGCATCTGTGGTGTCGTGACAACAAATACAGTCCGTGGAAGCCCCACCTTGCAGCTTCAGGACTTAAAGGATCTGCGGCTAATGTCTTGGTGCCAGATACCACATAGCACCTTCCGAGGGTTTTCTGAAGTTCATGCTTTGAGTCATCACAGTTGTTATGACAGCACAAGGGGTCCTAATCAATATTAGGCAGGTGTTTTTTTTAATGTTGTGGCTGATCAGTGTAGTTCATTCACTGCTCTCTCTGAAAAGGATTTAGCCAAATGATTGTTGCTTCTTCTCCTTTATAGTTCTTCAGAGGGGTAGTTGTCCTTGGATCAGATAAGCCTGTATGGGCACTCAATACCTTTCCTTCACTGGTACTTGTGGGTAAGAGTGATATGATGGCTTCTTCCTTACGTTTTTCATAGACACTGATCAAGTTGTAATGTCTCAAGTGTCTTAGGAATCCCAAAGTGGGCAAAATTAACTATGAGAGATTTAGACAACCAAAAATGGAATTGGTTGGTAAGTCCAATTCATCCCAATGGGTATCTGCAGAATACCATTTGAACGGTGATGTAGTCTTACAAAGATCTACAGCCTAGTTGCAGGGTTATACTAGCACTTTGGGCTGTGTCTTTTCTTTTTATCATAGATTATCATACATTGAGGATACAGCAGAAAATAAATTGTTCCAAGTTTGAATTAATAGGTAATTAGTACATAACAAGTTGTGTACCTATTCTTGTGGAGGCCTGACAGGTTGTAAATTACAGTATGAATATGGATTGCTCCCACATGGTAGTTGCACAGTTTTAAGTCAAATGCTAACTCACAGGATATTAGGAAGGTTTTGGTTTCCACTGAACTGCTTGGGTAGGAGAATCTGTGGTTCTGGGGTTGAGAAGTGCACCAGATGAGTGGAAGGGGGTGGTTGTGTTGGGTTATTAATGGGTGTAGTGGCTGCAGCTCAAGTAGTACCACTTGAGCAAGGCTGGTTAGTTGCTCAGATAAGGGCATTAAGTATTTCTGACAATTCTGTGAATTCCATTAAAGGCTCAGATATTCGGTCTAGGTTTTAGCTAAATTAATTCAGAATTCAGCAATTACTTGCATTACTTGTATTGTGTAGCACAGATGAGCCAGGTCACTCTGCACTGACTCTATTGCATTTGGCAAATAGTGGTAGTGGTATAGAACTGAAAACCAAATTGTAAAATGTTGGTATAAATGACTGATTTGGACAAGAAATTGACTTTACTCAGAGTGTTTCTAAGACTGTGGATGAGTGGTACTGGCTCTTAAACAGGCCTGGTACTCCGATACATGGACCTCTCAAGTGGACATGCCTAATACCCACTCACCATACCCTGTCAGGGAGTTTATTGATTTTTTTATGTGAGATGGACTATCCACCAGAAGCTGAGCACTTGCTTTAACAGAAGCTGCCACTTTCATCTATATGCCTAGCTCAGTGTTTATGTTACCAGCAGTACGAGCATGTCTCTAACAAGCATGATTCTCATACTATTGATCTTTCTATTAATCATCTAAACTGAGAATGTGTCATTTATGCTTGTTTTATTATACTATTATCGTTTAACTAGTATTCCTCCTGTCTAGCTAATCTACTAGGCATACCAGTTCAATTCCAGTTCAGCGTTTACACAGAGAACAGCTTGATTCTGTTAATTTTAAAAAATGGTGCAATACTATCAAATGCCACACAACTGTTACATTGTGTACTCTGTTGTGCTTGTTCATGCTGTTAGGGCATTGCCGGCCTGTTTTGTATTTTTATGCACTTCAAAAATAAAGCTTTAAAAAAAAAAATATTTATTTGGAAAAATTCCTGGAGTCAGCATTAGTCTCAGCTTGGCTATTTAACATGAAATTTACAAGTCAATTTTTAATTCAAGGCAGTTAATTTTTTTGTGTGTCCCTAAAATATAAATTTACAAATATTGCTGCTTACTTCTGTGACGGCAAAACTTCTTTTTCCGCACGGTACTACTTTATACCACTTGTCGTGTAGCATGTCCATAAATCCACTTGACTTATACTGACTGACCAATTCAGAAATGTTTGATGTCAGTGGAGAGTTCGGAGGAAGACCAATCCCATAGCCTAAATAAACAGAAATTATGATGAATTCAACATGGTTTCATTTAGGTTGTGAAGTTATAGATACATATGAGAAAATGTCTAAAATATTCACTGACACGTACAATAACACAACAATAAAATGTTTTGTGCAGTGTTAATTTACTAGCTTGTGCTTCTGCAAAAAGTAAATCACGACTGCTGAGCCCGTGATAAAATTACTAAACCCCATCAAATTTCCTAACTCCATCAATAACACAAACTCAATTTGATAGCTGTGGACATTAGTTACAAATTTCTTGGGTTCATTTGACCAGAAAGTTATAAGTTCATCTAAACCAATATAGGACCAGGGAATGCCGAGGTCCATAGCCCCAAGTTGTATCTGACCTCTGGCTAGAGATACCGAAGCTCCTAGGGACACTTAAAACAAACCTTTCTCATCTGCTACGGCCTAATGAAAAAATAATATTTCAAAATACAACTCTCCTCTAATAAATATTAGTGATAGGAGGAGTGGTATAGAAATTATTTAAAACAATGTAAGACTTTAATATAATTAATATCTATGCCTTCATTGAAGTTGGAAAACGAAATTAAGCAAAAATACATAATTATTCAATACAACAATAAGTCTTTAATCAGAGACACCATGTTTGTTCCGGTCAGTTTGAAGAGTATCGATTGCACTGTGATTGGTTGACTTGAAAACAAAGTCAACTCCCAGAAAAGTCAGAGAAGTTTAGTGATGTTTTACTCTAACTGGTATTTATTTCCTTCTGTAACGGAGCTCCTTGTACTCCAACTGAGTACCCTCCGTTGATGGATGCTCCTAGCGCTTCCTGAGGACTCCCAAGCACTGCAGCAGACACCACAACCACCGCACTGTTCTCAGCACTCAACTGGCGCATTACTTGGTGGAAGGAAGAGTTCTTTTCCACATAAATAGTCTGTCTGAAGGTAGACTAGGGGCTTTAAAGCCAGATAGATGAAAGAGTCATAGTCACAGGGGAGGAGGCTGGCAAGCAGGCCTCTCCAGTACCAAGTGGCGAAGGGCACTTCGTCACACCTTCCATCTCATATAGATCGGTTTGAGGAAGAAGACCTCTTAGTTGGGGGACCCTCACATCATATTTTTAAATTTCCATCATGCTGGCATTCGTATAGCAAAACTATTTGTATTTTATGACCTAAATAGATCATTTCCTTGTAGATTCTAAATATTTCTGTGCTGCTATAGAAGTATAACGCATGTAAGTGTGAGTAAATATTTACCTCAGTATCTCCAAACAATTTGAGAAATAAAGATCATCATTTGTCCCACATCAGAGATTGTACAGCCCATGTGTCCTATCCAAAACTTTGAGTAGTGCTCCATTTTCTAAACATGTTACAGTCTTTTTTTTTATCTTACATGCATATGCACAATTTTCTTTTCTTCCATTTATTTATAATCATTGGAGTGATTTTCTTATCAACTGGTTTGTCAGATATATAGTATACTATATTGTACTTATGAGTGCAGGCACATGTTTTTTTTATTATTTTTGTACTCTGACTACGTTTGAGGAATCCAACTATAAAGGTTTACAATGTTTACTGAAGATCAATTCCTTCATTTCATTTTTGGGAAAATTGTAATTAAGTAAGCAGAATAAATCATTACTATGATAAGAGAGTCCAGCACTGTGTAGCTGCTGCTTACTACTAATATTATATGCAAGCAAAAAGTAAATATTTGTTAAAAGGGAACGTGCATATTTGCTACAAATATATATATTTGTGAGAAGCATAGAAACATAGAATGTGACGGCAGATAAGAACCATTCGGCCCATGTAGTCTGCCCAATTTTCTAAATAATTCCATTAGTCCCTAGCCTTGTCTTATAGCTAGGATAGCCTTATGCCTATCCCACGCATGCTTAAACTCCTTTACTGTGTTAACCTCTACCACTTCAGCTGGAAGGCTATTCCATGCATCGACTACCCTCTCAGTAAAGTAATACTTCCTGATATTATTTTTAAACCTTTGCCCATCTAATTTAAGACTATGTCCTCTTGTTGTGGTGTGTCATTCAGCCACTGCCTTATCCATTCTAAAATATTGGAATCAAAACTTAAAGATTGTGGTTTATTGATAAGCCTTCAAACCTCATTGCAAGCCAAGTCATTTGTTCTAGATGGACAAGTACATCCAATTTCCCTTCCTGTTTTGCTCGCTTAACAATACTACAAATACATCTCCTGTCTCTGTGAGCAGTAGCTCCAGGAAGACATCTCACAAGGTCATTATTGTCCAGCTCCACACCTCTTATGTTAGAATCCCCCCAACAACAACTGCTTTCTATCAGGCTTCACCTTATCCTTTTTGTCATTGGCTGGAGTCTCGTTCAAATTTGACATAGAGGATGGTGGTTCCAGAAACTCTGTGCCTGAACCTGTCCATAACACCACTACACCCGGTGTCTGAGCTTGTCACAATAAGAACACTACACTCAGGGCCCAATCCTGTCTCCACAACACCACTACACTCAGTGCTTGAGCCTGTCTCCACAACACCACTACATTCAGTGCCTGAGCCTGTCTCCACAACACCACTACACTCGGTGCCTGAGCCTGTCTCCATTACAGCACTACATTCAGTGCCTAAGCCTGTCTCCATAACACCATTACACTCTGAAAGTGCTGAATATGAATTACGTAGAGCAACAGACTGTGTAATATGTCTTTTATTCACAACTCTAAGTCTACCAGATCCTACAGAACAAGCTCAGACTGGAACTGCTGCAAAGCCACTGCCGCAGAGACATCCTAGGAATGGCAGATGGATTACTGTAGGATCTGGTAGACTTAGAGCTGTGGATAAAAGGCATTTTACACAGTCTGTTTCTCCACATAATTAATTTTCTGCACTTTCATAGTGTACTGGTGTTGTGGAGAGAGGCACTGAGGCTAGTGGTGTTGTGGAGACAGGCACTTAGGCTACTGGTGTTGTGGAGAGAGGCACTGAGGCTAGTGGTGTTGTGGAGACCAGCTTGGAGACTATGGTGAGGCCTAATAGAAAGCAGTTGTTGTTGGGGGATTCCATCATAAGAGGTGTGGAGATGGACAATGGTGGTCTTGTGAGGTGTCTTCCCGGAGCTACTGCTCACATAGACAGGAGACGTATCTGTAATATTGTTAAGCAAGCAAAGCAGGAAGTGGAATTGGATGTACTTGTCCATCTAGGGACAAATAACTTGGCTTGCAATGAGGTTTCAGAGGTTAAGGAAGTTTTTAGTGTTTTTGCCAATGATATATGGCAGGTTGTTTCCACACTGTCATTATCTGAAGTTCTGCCTGTGCATAACACTCAGAACGACAGGCGGATGCGTATTAGGGACTTTAATTTGTGGCTTGGTGAATGGTGTTGGGAGCAAGGATTTGGCTTTATTTCTCATGGCAGCTCTGTTTGGAATGGAAATAAGCTGTACAAAAAAGAAGGTTTGCATCGTTCTCAAAAGGGAACAAATGTTCTCAGTGAGCAGTTCAGAGGTTTTGCTAGGATGTATTTAAACTAGGATGGGGGGGCAAAAGGGTGATAAAACATCAATCCAATTGTCCCCCAAAACAAGGACAGAAGGTGCCTGTAGCAAGTGTGGTAAAAAATAATAAGCTTAGAGTCATGTCTACAAATGCTCGCAGTTTAGGGAAAAAGATCCATGAACTTGTGGCAATAATGGCAACTGATAGTGTAGATTTAGTCGCTGTTACTGAGACATGGTATAATGAGAAAAATGACTGGGACATAGCAATACCAGGGTACTCTTTATATAGAAAAGATAGGGAAGGCAAGAAAGGGGGAGGAGTGGCCCTGTATGTGAAGGATAGCATCAAATCTAGACTAATAAAAGTTAGTGAGACAAACATAGAGTCCGTTTGGGTTACGTTAGAATTTGGTAATCACACAGTAACTCGTGTAGGTGTGATTTATAGGCCCCCAGGACAAATTGAAGAGTTAGATAATCTACTAGTTAAGGAAATAGCTAAAATGACAATGAAGGGGGAAGTTATCATCATGGGTGACTTTAATCTTCCTGATGTAAATTGCAAAACAAAATTAGCTACTTGTGCCAGGAGCACACATATTCTAAACTCACTACTGGGATTGTCTCTAAAACAAGTTGTTGAAGAGCCAACTTATAAAGAGGCCATACTAGATTTAGTGTTAACAAATGGAGATTTGGTATCAGATATTACTGAAGGTGAAAGTTTAGGATCCAGTGATCATCAGTCAGTGTGGTTTAATATAAGAACAGTGACTGAGTCACACCACACAAAAACAAAAGTTTTAGACTTTAGAAAAACAGACTTTTCTTAGAATATGTGTAGAGGAGTCATTATCAGACTGGAGCAATTTAAATGGAGTCCAAGAGAAATGGGATTATTTAAAAGTTGCACTATTGAAGGCAACAGAAAATTGCATTAGGCTTGTCAGTAAAAGCAAAAAATTCAAGAAACCACTGTGGTACTCCGCAGATGTGGCCAAAACAGTTAAAAACAAAAAGTTAGCCTTTAGGAATTATAAAAAAAACCAGAGTGAGGAAGACAAAATGATCTATAAGATTAGGCAGAAAGAGGCTAAGCAAGTTATAAGAGCTTCACACACAGAAGAGAAAATAGCACAGTCAGTAAAAAAGGAGGACAAAACATTTTTTAGATACATAAATGAGAAAAGAAAAGTAAAACAAGGATTAGTTAGATTAAAAACAAAAGAAGCAAGGTATGTAGAAGAGGATAAAGGTCTAGCTGACTGCCTCAATGAATATTTTGTGTTCTGTATTTACAGATGAAAATGAAGGAAAAGGACCTTAGTTGAGAAAAAGGATAAATGAGTCATTTATTACACGTGAATTTACAGAGGAAGAGGTTCTATTTCAACTGTCAAAAGTAAAGACAAATAAGTCAATGGGACCTGATGGAATACACACAAAGCTATTAAAAGAGCTTAGTTGTGTACTAGCAAAACCATTAACAGATTTATTTAACCAATCATTGTTAACAGGAGTAGTCCCAGAAGATTGGAAGTTAGCGAATGTTGTGCCCATTTACAAGAAAGGTAATAGGGAGGAGTCGGGCAACTATAGGCCAGTAAGCCTTACTTCAGTAGTGGGGAAAATGATGGAAACCATGTTAAAGGATAGGATTGTTGAACATCTAAAAACACATGGATTTCAAGATCAGAGACAACATGAATTTACTTCAGGAGATCATGCCAAACTAATCTTATTGATTTTTTTGATTGGGTAACTAAAATTATAGATCAGGGTGGTGCAGTAGACATTGCTTACCTAGATTTCAGTAAGGCTTTTGACACTGCTGCACATAGAAGGCTTATCAATAAACTGCAATCTTTAAGTTTGGATTCCAATATTGTTGAATGGGTAAGGCAGTGGCTGAGTGACAGGCAACAGAGGGTTGTATTTAATGGAATATATTCGAAGCTTGGACTTGTCACCAGTGGGGTGGACCCATTCTCTTTAATATTTTTATTAGTGATACTGCAGAAGGTCTTGATGGTAAGGTATGTCTTTTTGCTGATGATACTAAGATATGTAACAGGGTTGATGTTCCAGGAGGGATAAGCCAAATGGCAAATGATTTAGGTAAACTAGAAAAATGGTCAGAATTGTGGCAACTGACATTTAATGTGGGTAAGTGCAAGATAATGCATCTTGGACGTAAAAACTCAAGGGCAGAGTATAGAATATTTGATAGTTTAAAAATAATATCAGGAAGCATTACTTTACTGAGAGGGTAGTGGATGCATGGAATAGCCTTCCAGCTGAAGTGGTAGAGGTTAACACAGTAAAGAAGTTTAAGCATGTGTGGGATAGGCATAAGGCTATCCTAACTATAAGATAAGGCTAAGGACTAATGAAAGTATTTAGAAAATTGGGCAGACTAGATGGGCCGAATGGTTCTTATCTGCCATCACATTCTATGTTTCTATGTTTCTACAGTAATCCATCTGCCGTTCTTAGGATGTCACTGGGGCAGTGGCTTTGCAACAGTTCCAGTCTGAGTTTGTTTAACAGATAATTTACAAATCTCAGACTTCAAAAATACAATCTCCTGCCACAATATAGAGAACTGTCCACAGATTAGACAACATCCAAATCTCCAAAAAGTGGAACATGAAACAATTTTTTAATGAGGTGACTAATATAAATCAAACAAATCTTAATTTTTTTTTTGTCCTCCTGTATACCTCAGATTCCCTCCAGTTTATCTCCAGAATATCTCCAATCACACACTTAAAAGCAGCAACCAAGCTATATTAGCCATGCTAATGACCACAACTCTTATATAACTCCTAAAAGCACCACCCACTAGGAACGTTTAACCACTGGGTGGGCCTAAAAAAAGAAAGGAGAGGGGAGGCGGGAGAATGGTATATGAGTTCAGTAGGGCTGAAAGAGTAGGGCACGGACCCGGATATTTAAGTAGCAAAAAGAAGAGAACTAGCTCTTAACCCTGGAGTATGGTTCATACTCCAAGGTTAAGAGCTAGTTCTCTTCTTTTTGCTACCTGGGTGGGCCTATGCTTATTTGCAAACAATAGCTAATTAACCAACAATCAATAGCAAATGCCTAGCTAATCAAATCAAATGCTTTACCAATTACCAACAGGAAATCAAACCTTGTGCAATCAGTAACCTTTTCCTATAGAACCCTGAGGAGTCAGGCAAGCCCTAGACAGAACAGGGACATGTGAGTGTGAGTGGGAGTGTATAGATAAAATTGTAAGGAGGTATTTGGAAAAGTGGGAGGAGGATCAGGGGCAAAGGGGTGGGATACTATAAATAGGTGGGCATTTTACAGGATAAGCAGTCATCTTAAAGGACCACTCTAGGCACCCAGACCACTTCAGCTTAATGTCACTGGGGAGTGTCATCTGCCGGAGGATAAGGTTTAAGATTTGCGCAAACCTAGTTTCAGCCACTGGGTTGCTCAAGAAGATTAAATTGGGCCAGCTGCAGTGGCTCTTGGGCAAACTGCAATTCGCATGCCGGATTATTCCCATGGGAAAGGTGTTTACTCGTCGCGTGGTAGCGGCAACCTCGGAGGGGAACGCCCTCATCATTATGTGTGGATCACTTGCCCCCTACACGAGGACCTGGCAGTTTGGTCCATCTTCTTGGAAGGTTTTAATGGGTGTTACTATTGGCAGGCTCCTGAGGTGTCCATGCCGAGCTCCAACTCTTTAATGATGCAGCCGGGGCTGTGGGTTTGGGGGCCATCTTTGGGGCCCACTGGTGTGCGAACTCCTGGCCAGAGTCTTGCCATGCTGCATAGTTAACAAGGAATTTGGCCTTCTTGGAACTTTTCCCTATAGTGGTTGCGGTGGAGCTCTGTGGGGATCGGAGGGTGGTATTCCACTGTGATAATATGGGGGTGGTGTTGGCCATTAACAATTTGTCTGCATCTTCCCATCCTGTGGTTCGGCTGATGTGGTGCCTGGGTCTGCGCTGCTTGATTTTGAATGTTTACTGTAGGGCTGTGCATGTCCCCGGAGTTGCTAATATTACAGCGGATGCTCTTTCTCAGTGGCAAGAGTTTTCAGTGGCGGGAGTTCAGGGCGGCAGTGCTGGGGGCGGACGAGGTGGGATTTCCATGCCCAATGGATCTCTTGGGCCTTGGGCTGAACGAATAATGTCCTAGATCCAGGGTTCGGTCTCAGAATCTACATGGCAGCATTATGATAAGGCATGGTGTGAGTAGGTGGATTTTGAGAAGCAGCTCGCAGGTTTTGAGGGTTGGATGGAGAGTATTTGTAAGGTCTGTTACAGTTAATCTCGTTCTGGGAGGCGTCGGGCTTCTCCTCCTCGGCTGTTTCGGGAAAGTTGTCCGGGCTCAGTTTTTTGGCTCAAACTCACCAGGGCCATGGATATCATGAAGGATGTTTTAGTCTCATTGGTTATGAGGGGTTGGCGTAGGGGGCCCACAATTTTGGATTCTCGGAGGCCGTTTCGAGTGCTCTGATGGTGGGCCTGTTTAGTGTTCTGACACAGGTTTGTTCTTCTCCATTCAAAGAGGTGCTGTTTCAGGTGGTATTCACTGTCGCCTTTTACTGGACCATGCAGGTGGGGGAGCTCGTTAGCCCATCCAAGGCGGTCCTTGGGGGGTTGTTGTTTGGGAATGTTTCTAGTGGGGTTGAGGTGGTGCGTTGTTTGCTGCATAAATCCGAGACGGATGTTCTTGGCCAGGGCACTTGGGTCACATTACAGCATGTCCTTTTGGATAGGAGCTGCCACTGAGGCCTCATACCTGGGGTTGACTGAGGAAGTTATTGAACGGATTAGGAGGTGGGAATCTAGAAGGTTCTGTTCTTATGTTCGTCCAGCGGGACTGATTACATTTCCCTTTTGTCTCCGTAGATGCCAGAAGGCAAGTGTGCATCATGGGCCATTCCTACATTTATGGGGCACAACAGCAGGCTGAATGAAACGATCCTGGCACTATTCCGCTCTGGGATCTGGGTGAAACGATCCAGAAAGATTTGGCTGAGTTATGGCTCAAGTTCCCGAGACTTTGTATTGTCTGGTCCGAGGTGCTATACCGTAATTATTGGAGGGAGGCTAGAGACCCCAGGGCAATTGAGTAAAGCAGGATTAAAATTAACATGCAAGTATCTACATTTGTGAAGGGAATGGGGGGGGCTCACGGTGGGTCACTGCATCTTCGAGCAAAACACAGTTATGTATTTTAGGGGTGATGGGGTCCACCTAACATAGGTGGGACTTGACTTGTTTAATTTAGTGTTACAGTATGAGTTTGGAGGAGGCCATGGCTTTGGTGTTGGGGTGGACCCGCTGATTTAGGGGGTAAACCAGAGGGTCTTGTAGCGATATATGGCCTTGTCACCCGGGGGTTGGACCAGCAGTCCGTGGAAAGTGGATGGTTAGGGCTGTCTCTCCCCTATCCTCAAGTACAGTTATGGATAACAGACATGCCCACTGAGCCAATAATCAGCTAGTGGTTGGCATTATGAGAATGGAAGGCCAGGAAAGGCCTTGTGCTAGTTGGGACAAGGGGGGAGGGCAGCTGCCCCAGTAAATATTATTGGTTGGCAAGGTGGTACTCAGTGAAGGATTTATTTACTGAGTAAATTATATATATATATATGATGTTTTATGTTAAAAAGTTGAAGTTTCAAGATTTATACATATTTATATATTTAATAATGCTGTGGCCTATTTTCTCCAAGAAAGTCTGTGGTTTTATTTTTTCGGGCAAGCAAGTGGTTGGGGTTTGGCGGTTGAGTACGGGTTATGCCCATACACAATACCCTCTATCTACCCACATGAACCTTACCTGTAACAGTAAAAAGAAAAATCTTAGCAATATCTTAGACAGTTGACAAATCAGTAAAACTCTCCAGAATATCGCCAAGCACACACTTTGAAGCACTTATAAACAGCAACCAAGCTATTAAGGAGTAAAAGAAAAAATAAATCCAGAAACCTGCACCATTTTATCCTTCCACTGGGTGCCTCCATTTTAAGTCTCTGTCAAACAATGTTTCTATTTTTTCTTTTAATTTGCAATGCTTACCAAGTCTTTACCTTATCTGAACTGATTTATGATGTATACATTTAAAAGAAAATTGAGCATTTATTAAAAAAGGTTGACACAAGTTATATGTGATTTTCAATGTTTTATTCAATGGTGCAAATTCCAGACAAGTTCCATCTCCACTTTAATTTCTAGTTTTATTTGTTTTATACTTTTTCTTTTTTACTATGTTTTCTATATCCCTACAATCCATATAAAACAGCAGATAATCTAATACAGAGAAAAAAGTGCAGAAAATGCAGAGCTGAGTACAGTTCATTTGTGTCTAACTCCAGGGAAGCTGTATTTCTTAGTATTAAACACGTGTGGTTAAATAACCACTCTGTTACACCACTGTCCTAATATATGATGGCATATCACCACAATTCTTTATAAATACAATTTTATACTAGTTTACCCTTTCTTGTACAAATTAATTGTTTGCCACTACAACCATTTATTTGTAACAGGCCATGATGTAGAGAACAGGGCTGCACATTTAACAGTGATCTATGAAAATGCATGTTAGCTAGAAATGTTTTGAGCACCATCTATAGATCATTTTGTATGCACTATAAACCTACACTGCTTTGGTGACAGACTCAAATTAAACAGGCTTATAAAACAAACATGTTAACATTTCAGTTAAAGAGGAACTGTCACTTTGGAGTTTCCTCACATCTTAATACCAACTACAGCTTCCATTTAATAATGTGTGTATGCTTTTCAAATAATTCAATAATTTTGGATAAACTTCTCATTTTTAATATTTTTAAACTTGTAAAATATTTAATATTCTGAAACATATTTTGATACTGTTGCTTTTTGATTTTTTGGGGGATATAAATACAGCTAGATCCAGAAATATTTAAACACTGATACGATTTTCATAGTTTTGGCTCTGTACGCCACCACAATGGATTTTAAATAAAACAACCAAAATATACTTAAAGTGCAGACTTTCAGCTTTAATTCAAGGGGTTTAATAAAAATATTGTATGAAATGTCTCAAATGTAACTGAACACATTAACACACTCATACATAACATGTTCGATTTTAAAACTTTGTCAAGAATCCTTTGCAGGCAATGACTGTTTGAAGTCTGAAACGTATGGACATCACCAAAAGCTGGGTTTTCCTCCTTCACGTTGCTTTGCCAGGCGTTTACTGCAGCTTGAGTTGTTGTTTGTTGTTTGTTGTTGTTGTTGTTGTTTGTTTGTGGGTCTTTCTGCTTTGAGTTGCGTCTGTAGCAAATAAAATGCATGCTCGATCAGGTTGAGATCAGGTGATTGACATGGTCATTGCAGAATATTCCACTTCTTTGCCACACTCCTTTTACACAATGTTAACAAACTACTGGGTTGCTTTCTCAGTATGCTTTGTGTCATTATCCAACTATAAAGTGAAGCGCAATCCAATTAACTTCACCGAATTTTGCTGAATCCGAACAAACAATGTATCCCTATACACTTCAAAATTCATCCAGCTGCTACTGTCTTCTGTAACATCATTAATAAACACTAGTGACACAGTGTCATTGGAAGCCATGCATGCCCATGCCATCGCACTGCCTCCACCATGTTTTACAGTTGATGTGTAATGTTTTGGATCATGAGTCATTCCAAGCCTTCTCCATACTTTTTTCTTCCCATCATTCTGGTACAGATTGGTCTTAGTTTCATTTGTCCAAAGAATGCTGTTCCAGACCTGAGATGGTTTTTCTTCTTTTTTTTTTTTTTTAGCAAAGTCTTATTTGGCCTTTTTATTCTTGAAGCTTATAAATGGTTTGCACCTTGTGAACCCTGTTCTTCACTTGACTGGATTTTGTGAAGTGGTTTTTCTTTACCATGGGAAGGATCCTGCAATCAACCACCACTGCTGGTTTTGATTTCCAGGCCTTTTTGTGTTGCAGAGCTCACCAGTGCATTCTCCTTCTTCCTAATGTATCTGCTATCTCTCTGATATTTTTTTTTTGCAGCCTAAGGAGGGCCTATGTCACTTATATTGAAAGCTCATTTGACTGGTTCATAGCATAAGCTTTTTTTTAAATGCAAATGACACACCTGGAACATACTCCAAACCTTGTATCTGCTTAATTAATGAAGAAATAACAAAGGAATAGTCCACACCTGTCCATGAAACTGCTTTTGAGCCAATTGTCCAATTAGTTTTGACCCCTTGAGAAAGAGGGGGCTACATTTAAAGAGCTGTAATTCCTAAACCCTTCCTCCAATTTGGATGTGAATACCCTCAAATTAAAGCTAAGAGGCTATACTTTAAGTCCAGATTCATTATTTAACTGTAACTGGCATTTATGTTGGTAAACAGACACAATAACACAACTTCTGTCAGTGTCCAAATATTTCCAGACCTAACTATATATATATATTTAAACATAACAATTTGCAGCACTCAGAAGACTTCCAAAAAATAATCTTTACTAATACATGTTCAAAAATTTAGCAATTGTAAAAATTCAAGGATGTCAGGACTCAGATGGCCACTTCCTGGTTCCTAGTGAAAGTACACAGCTCTCTTAAGATCCTGCCATAGCATTTAATTTGGGTTGTCAGTTATATGGTGGAATTAAAAATTAAATTATACTGTAAAGACACTGCTTAGACAAACCAAAGGGATTGGAATGCGACTATGTAAACAGTTTAGAGATAAGGAATCTATTACACACAGAAACCAAAATGTTTGAAAGGGTAGTGAGAATATATATATATATATATATATATATATATATATACTGAACACAATCATAAACGCAACACTTTTGTTTTTGCCCCCATTTTTCATGAGCTGAACTCAAAGATCTAAGACTTTTTCTATGTACACAAAAGGCCTATTTCTCTCAAATATTGTTTACATATCTGTCAAAATCTGTGATAGTGAGTACTTCTCCTTTGCCGAGATAATCCATCCACCATTATCACATATGAACAGTGTATCTGGGAGAAACCAGACACAGATTAGAATTACCAAGAAGAGATACTCCCTACCAGTAATTAATTTTACTTTAAAAAAGTCAATTTCAAATGGACTACTATAAGACGTGAGTTGAACCAAAGTCCAGATGTGTCCAAAAGATATTTTATGATATTAAAAGGAGACTGGTAGTCTACCGAGACTGACCACTATCCCTTTAAAGTGTGACAACCATCTATGATTTAGTAGCTAAAAGATCAGAAATGTATACGTATTTTCATCACAAAATTCAATTAACTCCTTAGACAAAGTGGTAACTGGAATTAGTAATGAAAATTATTGTGATGCATATAAAAACAATCATTAGAATAAGGTACACCCACCTAATCCCACTAGTCACTTAAAATTGATGACGTAAAATAATTAGTGATAAGGAATTCTTTCAAAAGTGACAACACAACACTTTTAGGGTATATTCTAAGTGATTCAGAGATCATCAGAAAGCATAATTCGATCATCATCAGACCAGACAAAGGAACACACTTCTGGACACACCCTTGCTTACACTCTTGGGAATAAGACTTTAACACTCTTGTTAGTCCGACAACTCTTCACTCATTTTGCATTTTACAGAACTGCTCTTAACTTCCTACTACATTTCTCTATTTTAAACACTCTTAGTTGCATTCACCATCCATTTAATTATATCTCCAGCCTACAAAAGAAACCTGGTAAATATGCTGGTTCAATTTAAATTATTTTTATACTAAATGCAGAAATATACCTGGATAATGCAGATCAGATTTCAAAACTTTTGAAATCATATTTAGCTGAGAAATATATAATTCCATATTCCACAATGCAGCTGGGATAAAAAAATATATATATATATTAACTGGTAATTTGCCAGGTTTAGCATATCAACCTATAATCCAGAGATATTTACATATCTGAATTTCTTGGATAAGTTAATATTAAATCAGAAAATATCTGCAGTGTTAAAACTTAGAATTGTTCTTTTGGTTACTGGATGGTAGAGAATTGTTAAGTTGACTATTTGTGTGAGAAACATTGTATATTTTGTTTGTAATTCTTGAGCATTGTAGCCAACAGTGAGTGAGTTAATTCTCTGTGTACTGATTCTAACTGCCTGCTAGCGTCTCTTTTTTATGACTTGGAGCTGTGCTGCGTTGTGTAAAAAGCTCTGTGGTACATTTTGGGTGTAATGGATATCTAAAGCAGAACATTGCAAGTTTCCTGTAGCATTGTTATGTATCTATGTTAAAAATAATTGTTGATTAAATTCTAGAGGAACTATCTGTAATTTTTGCATGTAACTCCTTTGGAATTTTAACTTTATATTGCTGATACATATTTTGTATTTATAGATTGAGAGCTGCACTAATATTTGCTAGGGATACTGACCCTACTGGTGGATAATTTCTATGAGTGATTTAGGAGTTGTCTTTGTCGGGGTTATTGTAGCCATAATTGTTGCCATATTTTTATACTATTGTTATCCTAAATATTCACTGATTATTGTCATGCATATTACATATTATTATTATTTATCACAATAAATTATATTTTTATAATCGCTTGTAATTAATGTGTGAAATACAAATCCTCTAATAAATGTACTCCAGGCTCTATAAGAGTTAAAATAGTGGGTAACTCTTTGCTTTAAATCAATTAAGGGGAAACAGTACTAAAATATTGATTTTTGATATTAATACAAATTATTAATTCATTTTGATAAGTGTTACAAAATATTATTTTAATCTTTATTACCCCGAACATATCCTTGCAGGGTAGAAGTCTGGACTTTGACTGGGCCATTGCAACACCTTAATTATTTTCTTTTTTGATCATTCTGTTGTAGATTTGCCAGTGTGCTTGTGAGTATGTCCTCGCATTTGACTCTAGAATACTTTGGTATACAGAGGAGTTCATGGTCAACTCAATATCCTGTGGCTGCATGCCCAAATCTTCACTCCTCCACCATGGGATGAGACGTTTGTGCTGATATGCTGTGTTTGGTTGTCACCAAATGTGTTGCTGTGCATTATGGCCAAAGATTTCTACTTTGGTCTCATCTGTCCAGTGGACATTGCTCCAGATGTCATGTGGTTTGTTCAGATGCAACGTTGCAAAATTAAGCCATGATGCCATGTTCTTTTTAGAGAGAATATGGTTTCTCCTGGCAACCCTACCAAACAAACCATATTTGTTTAATCTTTTTCTAATTATACTGTCATGAACTTTAACATTTAACACATTAACTAAGAGATGTAGAGTCTGAGATGTAAGTCTTTGTTTTTTTAAATTTCTGTGAGCATTTCACAGTCTGACCTTGGGGTGATTTTGTTAGGACATCCACTCCTGAAAAGATAGGCAACTGTCTTGAATGTTTTACACTTTTGAATAATCTTTCTCACTATAGAATGATGGACTTGAAATTGTTTGGATGGGCAACAACAGTTGCTTTTCTAAGATTATTGCTGATGTCTTTCCTTGACATTGTCTTAAGCACCTGAATACTCCAAAACAGCTAACTTCTAAAAGTTCAGCTTCTATAGAGGAGGTCAGACTTGCTAATGATCAATTAATCAAGAGCATTTCATTAGCAGCACATGTCTGCTCTTTAGGCTATCCATTCCTATGGAAGCAGTAAGGATGTACTTAGTTTTTCACACATGCCTTCTCCCTTTTGACTTTATTTTTGTAAAATAAATCATGACACAATGTAATATAGTGTCTATATACATAAAAGGACACTATAGACACCCAGGCCACTTCAGCCCATTGAAGTGGCCTGGGTGCACTGTCCCAGGTCCCTTAACGCTGAGCAGGTAATTATTGCAGTTTTAAAGAAATTGAAATAAATACCTGCTAGAGTTAACTCCATCTTTCATGGCCGTCTACCAGGCAGCCACTAGAGGGACTTCTGGGCTGTTGGGCAACACTGAATAATGCCATTGCCGTGCATGTACATTAAGTCTCTCCTGACGGCTGATGTTGGTGGGGAGGAGAGAAAGCGAACCTGAACCAGCACCGACGAACATCAGCACTGGACCCAGGTAAGTCACAAAAGGGTTTTTTAACCCCTTGTGTACCATGGAGGGGGGTCCTTAATGCAGGGCAAAGCTATACTGCCAGGAAAACAATCTTGTTTTTCTGGCACTATAGTTTCCCTTTAATTTTAAGACATGCTAAGTCAATGAGTAATTGTATATCAATGTAGGCTGATGAGAGTATTTATACACCACAGCCTGATAACCAGATGTGTGGCCTGGGCTGTGTGCAGCAATTTGCCAAGCCATCAGCTGCTCATGTGCACAGCCGTATCTTGCCTGTTTCAGAGATGAAAGATATGTTTCACTTTGTGCATTATACTCATACAATGGATCTTGCACAGCAAATGAGAAAGTAAAAACATTTAGTAAATGGCTCCAGTAAAATGCCACTTAAAGTAGGGAAACAAAATGACTGTGTCCTCTCCTGCATTATAACCTTTGCAATGCTGTAAAGTTCTTATAGTGCTTAGAGTGACTTTTATTTAAACAATAAACATACTGGGCAGAGTACAGAATATTTGATAGATTCCTAACCTCAACATATGAGGAAAGGGATTTAGGGGTGATTATTTCTGATGACTTAAAGGTAGGCAGACAATGTAATAGAGTAGCAGGAAATGCTAGCAGAATGCTTGGTTGTATAGGGAGAGGTATTAGCAGTAGAAAGAGGGAAGTGCTCATGCCATTGTACAGAACACTGGTGAGACCTCACTTGGAGTATTGTACACAGTACTGGAGACCGTATCTTCAGAAGGATATTGATACCTTAGAGAGGGTTCAGAGAAGGGCTACTAAACTGGTTCAGGGATTGCGGGATAAAACTTACAAGGAAAGATTAAAGGAACTTAACATGTATAGCTTGGAGGAAAGACGAGACAGGGGGGAATTTGATAAAACATTTAAATACATAAAGGGAATCAACACAGTAAAGGAGGAGACTATATTTAAAAGAAGAAAAACTACCACAATAATAGGTCATAGTATTAAATTAGAGGGGCAAAGGTTTAAAAATCATATCAGGAAGTATTACTTTACCGAGAGGGTAGTGGATGCATGGAATAGCCTTCCAGCTGAAGTGGTAGAGGTTAACACAGTAAAGGAGTTTAAGCATGCGTGGGATAGGCATAAGGCTATCCTAACTATAAGATAAGGCTGGGGACTAATGAAAGTATTTAGAAAATTGGGCAGACTAGATGGGCCGAATGGTTCTTATCTGCCGTCACATTCTATGTTTCTATGTTTCTATGTAAGATGTCTCATTCTTGCGAAGTGAGGCTGGCTTGTCTAAGGCATCTTAGTCACATTTTGGTTAATAAATAAAAAAATATATTTTAAGTAACCTAAATCATAGATACTAAGAAATACACTGAAAGGTGACTAGCATCATAAATTACTATTATCTGCTTTTTTATTGAAATGTTTGCCTATTTATATTTATTGTATTAAATTTACATTTTTCTTATTTTTCTTATTTCGATGCAAATATGCACACTAACTGGGCAAGAAATGTTGACGTTATGGTAATATTTGATATCTTCCTGTCACTGTGAGTCTCTTTGAAATCCATTAGATTAATGTGCCCACTGTATGAAGACATCGGATGGTCAATCTTACTGTTTTAGAAATATTGTTTTAATGGCATGTATAAAGACTAAGCAATGCAAGTCATAATGCAGTTTAATGAGCTGACGGCTTGGACATGGACTATGAAATGTTTCAAATAAAACCTTTACTTCATGTACACATATTCCAATCAATCAAAGTGCCCAGAAATGCATTACAGTGTATTAAATTGAAGCAGCATTAGTAACACAGTTTACTAAAGTAAACTAACAAAATATTTAAAGACAAGCTTTCGAGAATTTTCTTTCTTCCTCATGTCCGGAGCATTACCCAAGGAAGAGAGGAAAGCTCTTGAAAACTCCACTTTTAAATATTTTTTTAGTCCAATAAAAAATGTATCTTTGCATACTGTAATACTCTGGTTATTTTGGCATCTTGTCTACTGGCTAATCCAATCTGTCTATCTCTCTCTGAATTAGTACTGCACTATACATGTCATGTATGAAATCACTATGTAATTTATTCTGAATTTAGAAATGGTATTCCTATACTTATTCTACATATAAAACAATCACACTATGGTGGAGATTCTACTTATAAAAAAAAAACATAAATATAATAAATACTGGATAACTATGTAACTCATGGAGACAGTATTGTTCTGTATATGATGCATACAAAGTCATTTTTGTACTGTAGATGTTACAGTTAAGAGATAGTTCATTTTTATAATTTGTCAATTGGGACAGCCTCAAAAATGTCAATCTTTGTGACCCTGTCTCATGATGAAGTATACCTTGTGGTGTTAAAAAAAGCTGCAATTTATGTCTGGGACATAACAGGGAAAGAACTTGTATCAGAGACCAGTGCATAAGCAAATGTCATATCATACATAAGTTTGTAATAAAATACTTTTTCGGATCAATGCATATGGTTATGGAAGCAGCCCGTGCTTTTAGTTATATGTACTATTTCTATTGGTTCTAATGAATACTGAATAAACATAGAGAATTTTAAGCATACTGATATATATTCCACACAATTTGCAGGGAAATTTGGTTATGTTCAAATAACTGTTCCTTTGTAACATTGTACAATGTCCTTTGTAGGAGTGGATGGTCATCGTGTACAGTCCCTCTGCACAAACAGAGAAATTTACTGGAACGCAATGGAAGATACTAATCTACAATTATTATTTGTTTAAACAGCAATGATCAGGGGCATTACAAGGGTCAAAAAATACAGAGGGCTTAAGCTTAAAGCAACATTTGTTAACCCCTCACTAAAGCTTGACCCTGGACCCAACCCTCAAATCCCAATGCTTAACACCTACAATATACACCTTGTGACACTTAGTTACACACAGACACAAACATACAGATACACATATACACGGAAATACAGGCAAACAGAGGCAGACATAAACACAGACATATACAGACAGACAGGTATACACCAACAGGCACAGACACAAAAAAGCATACACAGATAACAATACACAAGGACAGGCAGACCCACACAAACACAGACTCAAAGAAACAGATAGGCATATGGTGGAACAGCATCCCCATATGTGTTTGCTGAGATAGACAATTTTAACAAGCCTTATAAAATGTAAAAAAATATTTTTATGTATGCGCTATTCCTTAATCTGTATTAGGTACAAAAACAGACATAGACAGGCATACATGCACACAAAAAGGATACTGCATTTAAATAATGCAGTAATATGTCAGTGACTATAGAAGATTTGGAGAATTGCTTCAGATCTGCAATTATTTACCTACATTTTGGCATTTGGATTTAAATTGACTGTAATTCAGAGTGTAGTGAACAAACCTTTATATGTGTAAAGACATATGTGTGTGTATATATATATATATATATATATATATATATATATATATATTAAGCATAACTAGAAACAGCTGAGAAGATTGTATACAGTTTGAGAAAATTAATTACATATTTACATAGTTACATAGTTATCTAAGTTGAAAAAAAAAGATTAAAGACCATCAAGTTCAACAGTGAAGTCCATTATCTTATGCTGTTGATTCAAAAGAAGGCAAGTATTAACCATTAGTTATGTAAACATGTGTGTATTAGGCATGTAAAATATATAACATGTTTAAAGAATGTGTGCATTGTGTGCAACTGTGTAAATGTGTTTTGTATGTAATCATTATCTCTCTGATAGCCCTAAACAAGTAGCTTTGTTCATGTTTTTGATCAATGAAGATATTTTTGGTTGTGTCTTACTCTCAAGAAATGTACTGTACAACCAATATTGCCCTGTTTGTGGTTGGATATCTCAGGTTAAATACAGTAGAAATCAGAATGCTGGATGTAACACCTATCCTACATAATCATACAGTGCAATGCATTCTTATTGTGAGCTGCCAGTCACTTACCTTGTCGGTCTGCCGATCTGCCGACATCGGGATTGGTCGGATCGCTGCTCCCATGCTGGGAAAGGATGCATTAATCATCAGGGACACCAGCTGCTATGCACCCGCCCCTTTTAAAGAGGCAGCGCATGCGTACCAACCCCCAGTGGTCAGAAGAGCTCTAAACAAGAGAGCTCAACGTACACGTACCTGTTGGGGGCGTGGTTATGTAAATCACACCCCCAATCATATAAAAGCCCAGTCTGCCTCCAAATCAATGTCCTGTTGTGGTTCCTAGTGTGCCTTGTGTTCCTAGTGTCCTTTATTCTTTTGATTGTTCTTTGTGTTTTGACCCGGCTTGCTCTTGACTATTCTGATTTCTGGTTTCCCTGACTCGGCTATGTTCCTCACTATTGTGTATTTCTAGCTTCCTTTGATCTTATCTTGTTTCTGGCATTTCTTGTAGTTTCTATTATTCCGGCCATTCTAAGGACCGGTTTAGGGACTTTCTACCTGTCTTGGGTATTGGGTATTAACATTACACTTATGAAATAAGAATCACTCATGAGAGACACATGCAAAACAGTCCTTAATTATTTCCATTTAAAATGGTTCTAATAACTCATGCATGTAATCAATTGTATGTTTTTCATCATGGATAAGAAAGCAGCACACTGTGCATCTCTCAGTAGACACTTTACCAGAACTCTACCAGATGTTTCATAAATCCATGCTTTGTGCATGAGATGTGTCCAGAGCGCCAACTGAGTAGAATGGTAAAACCAAGACTTGGTGACAAACCTCAGCCTGGAGTCGGTGACAGGGACGGGAGGGAGGGGTGGAGGGTTTACAATAACCTTTGAAGATACACTCTAAACACCTAAATCACTACAGCCAGTTTATTTTGTCTTTCAATGTAAATCATTGCCTTTTCACAGAATAGGCAATGTTTATATTTTGCCAAGGACATGCCTCTAGTGGCAGTCAATCTTGCCACTAGAGGCATTTCCTTGTGAAGACCTACAAAAACCAATGGTCTTCATGTTGAATATCATCACAAAGCACAGAATTCTATGCTACTCTATGAGAAGAATCTAAAGAAATGTGGCAATTGTAGATGATTCTAGCCATGGTGTATTGATAATCTAAATTGTATTGACAGGAGGCAAATATTTAGCATAATCTCTTTTTAGTGTAAACCTTCAATAGCAACATCAGTGAGAAAAAAGACAACCAATAAGAACACCGGAGGCAATTGATATAAGCCATTCTATATACACATACGTCCTTTTTCTTTGAGGTGAAATGAAAGAAAATTAACAAACCCAACTGTAACTAAAGGATGCGATTAATTGGCAAAATTCCCTAAAGTGTCATGATTCTGAATAGGTTCAGAATAATATGACAAAGTCACACTAAGACGGAGAAGAAAAAACGTGAAAGATAAGTCGCAAATGCATATGATTAAATCCAGAATTCCAGGAGACAAGTCAAGAATATACCATGAGTCATAGAGACAGGACAGTCTTCAGTATTCAAAAGCAACGATAATGGCACAGCAAACAAGCAAGAGTAATATTCAAAGGTAAGATCATATCACATAGCCTATAGCAATATATAAATGCAATATCATATCAAATAACCTAAATCCCATTTGGGAATGAAGAAAAGGAAAATATTTGTTTCCTGTCATTAATAAAATTCAGATTATCAATACACCAAGATTATCAATAGAAGTTCATATTTTGTCTTTTTAAAGCTAAGAAAGCAGGTAAAAAGAAGCATGAGAAAGCAAACAAAAGCAAAACGTGTGAAGCAGACTCCCTACATCCAGTTTGCAGATCTCAGAATGTCCAAAAGGTTGACTCTGACAAAGAAAGCACCCGAGACTAGGCATGTGCATGGGGAAAATGTTCGATTCGGTTCGGCATTCTGAAATTCGGGATTTTCGCAATTCGGGACTTCGGCAGTTCGGCACTTCAACACTTCAACACTTCGGAACTTCGGCAACTTCAGAACTTTGGCACTTCAGCACTTTGGCACTTCGGAACTTTGGAAATTCTGCAACTTTGGCACTTCGGAATTTTGTGACTTCAGGACTTCTATTGCAGCCGCTTAGTAGATAACTCCCTAATTCTCACGGTATTAGGGAGTTATCTACCAAAAGGCTAAAAGACCTAAATTGGTCTTTCAGCCAAATTTACAAATACTAAGTAAAAATTACTTAGTATTAGTATATTTTGCCCCTACTTGCTATACCACGAGTAGGGGCATGTCTAGTAAACAGTGAGCAGCCTGTGGGTTGGGGCTTTTAAACTAAAGGGGGACCTATTGCCCCCCCCAGCCCTGAGTGGTGGGTGGGGGCCCTAAATACTTAAGGGGGGGACCTAATGTCCTCCCCCCTGACACCCACCCCCGAGCGGCGGGTGGGGGCCCTAAATACCAATAAGGGGGGGAACTATTGTCCTCCCCCTGGCCCCCACCCCTGAGCGGTAGGTGGAGGCCCTAAAAAAAAAGTTTCCCCCAGGTGACTAGGGGTTCCCAAACCCCTAGTCATCCCCCCCAAAAAAAATTATCCCCTACCTACCCCCCTCACCCTAAAAATAATGAGGGGGGGACCTTTAACTAAGTACCTGAAAAAAAATTAAAAACTTACCATTCAATGTTTTCTTTCTTCTAAAATCTTCTTTTTTCAGCCCCCAAAAAGACCAAATAAAAAACCATAATAACCGAATCAATAAAAAAAAAGAAAGAAACGAGCGCAAAAAAAAATCCATCTTCACCCGGCGAGGGCTCTGCGCAGACTGAACTCTGCAGGGTGGGGCAAGGCTTATAAAGTCAATAGCGTATGACTATAAAGAATTCCTTGCTGAGTTTAAACTGACCTTTGAGCCATTAGGTAAGAAAAAATAAACGCTGCCAACGCCTTAATGTGTATAAAAGAAGGAAATAGGTATGTTGCAGAGTATGCCATTGAATTTTGTACCCTTGCTTCAGAAGTTGACTGGACTAACAGCGGTTTAATTGCTGACTTTTCCGAAGACCTGTCTGATGCTGTACTTGATAAGACTACTGCAAAAGACTTGCCAGAAAAACTCAATGATTACATGATGCATATTGATAACCATCTCAGAGATAGGAACAGAACCAGAAATAGAGCTAGATGTTCCAACTTCTCTCTGGAACCCCCGTTTCTCTATTCCTGTTTTGCCTGCTTCATCTACACCTCCACAACCCGAACCCATGCAATTAGGGGTGATGAGATGTTTATATTGTGGTAAAAAGGGTCAATTGAGAATAGCTTGTACTATCCGGCCGAAAAACCTATGCACCTGAGAACCATCCAGGGATTGGCCTTAGGTGTTATGTATATGTCCCCTTATATGCCTCCGAATAGGTTTATGCTTTCTGTTTTTCAGGTGCAGCAGAGAACTTTATAGACCAACAGTTTGTTAGCAACCATGTGGTTCCGCTGAAAGAAAGAACCACACCTTTGACCACTGACGCCGTGGATGATAGACCACTGTCCCAACCAAGAGATACAAGAATGGAGTGGTGAATGTAGACATAAATGTATTCAACCCAGTTCCTGGGTTACGTAATTTCAGCTTCTGGTTTCCAAATAGATCCACGAAAACTTGAGGCAGTTTTGCACTGGCACCTACCCAGTGGAATTAAAGCTATTTAGGCTTTGCCAATTATTATCTTAGTTTCATAAAGGGGTTCTCTACTGTTATAGCCCCCATTACTAACTTAACACGTAAGGGTGTTAACTGTCACATATGGTCACAGGAAGCAAAATAAGCATTTGATAATCTCAATACTTTGTTTGCATCTGCTTCCATACTAGTGCACCCTAAAACCAGCAAACCATTTATACTAGAGGTTGATGCCTCTGAAACCGGGGTAGGTGCTGTTCTTTCTCAGAGGGAAAGACAGGACAGACCTTTGCACCCTTGTGGGTTTTTCTCCAGAAAGCTGTCGCCATCAGAATGGAATTATGATATAGGCAACAGAGAACTGTTAGCCATTATCCTGGCCTTAAAGGAATGGCGACATCTTTTGGAGGGTTCTAAAGATCCACTTTTGATCATCACTGACATAGGGAAAGCCAAGAGGTTATCTTCCAGACAAGCCAGATGGTCTCTGTTCTTTTCACATTTAGATTACATACAGACCAGGCACAAGAAATATGAAAGCTGACAACCTATCTAGGCAATATGACACAGAGGAGGAACATGAGCAAGAGATTTCCCCTATCATACCTCCTGAATGCATTATTGCCCACTGTTCTTTTGTTATCTTCACCTGTCCATAGTACCATTGTGACAGCTCAGACACAGGCTCCCAGCGCCGATTGGCGCGGCCACACATGAGCAGGGTGGTTGTGCCAAGAAGGGAAATGTATACTCACCTGGATCACAGTGGATTGCCACCTGATCCTCCAGTGAGTCAGGTCCCGGCTGGTGCTTCGTTTTTAAGGGACGCGGGCCACTGTGGTCCCATTCTTAATAGTAAAATACACAGTACCCACATTAAAGATGGCGCCGGCGTTCGTGCGACGTCACGCTGTCGATGAACACACACATTTTGGGGTAAAAGGTAACATAGTAACCAATCACAGCACAGGGAGGCATATTTACACCCTGTAATGACTTTTCTCAGTGCCCTGTCATGGCTTCCACTTGTTGGTTGTCAGAAAGCGTGTTCTTGTTCATATTTTCTGGTTTTTGAAATTGGCTTGTATTTTGATTTTCCCTACTTCTGGTATCCTGACCTTTGGCTAGTATTTTCATTTGGTCTCAATCTGTATCCCTGACTTTGGCTTGATTATTAACATTTCTCTTTAACGTTAAGTCCGGCCATTCTAAGGCCCAGTATACGTTGTTATTGTGTTATCATAGTTTTGCGTGTTGGGTCATACAGTATTCGTGACATTAAGCATCACCTGCAACACAAAGTCAAATATACTGCATATAGGCCAACAAGTGAGAAGATGAAAAGCGAGACTCCACTGCAAAGCAAAGACGTCCATAGAACTGCACTTCATAGGCCCCAAGTCTGTCATATTCAAGAAATGTGCAGATGGCAGTGTGGGAGAAAAGAAAGTGGCATTATGCCTATGCAGTTAAAGAACACAAGTAATGCAGACATGGAGTGGTGCCCCAAGAAAAAGGTGAACATGGGTGGACACTAAGCAAGAAACTCATGACCACTAAGCAGAGGTGGGAAGAAAGATATGGCAGACCAAACTGCACACCAATGTGGGCAGGAAAAAACGACACAATACCCTACAAACAATAAGGGTGGTTAATAAAAGAGGGAGCAAGGGTTTTACTAGCAAGGCAAAAGAGACTCCAGCCCAAATACAAAGCAATCTCACAGAGTAGAAACAGACTAAAAACACATTAAGAATCTATGACTTGATGGCTGAGCAGCAAAAAAAAAAAAATTTTGTGCATAACACCTGGCTTTAATCGATTGCCTTGTCACTTTTTCTGCTATTGGAGGTTTGCGTTAAATAGAGATAATGTAAAATTTGTGCATCCTATCATCTCTGAAAATTGCAGAACATGCACTGTATATTCCAATACTTATCTATGAGGAAGATTGGATTGGACGTGAGATCATCAGTTATGATGATCTCTTCCAGGGAGGCGTCCATCCAGTGCTAGAAAGTAGGTAAAATTAAGACTTATTTTTTTTTTCAACAATGCAGGGGTTACTAAATCTATAAGCAAGATGAAACATTCTAAAATTAAAAATAAATATATTTATTTTTGACACTGGAGTGATCTTTTAGGGAAATAGAATAATATAAAATGAATCACATCAAATATATTCCTCCATTTAACCCCTTAAGGACGCAGGACAGTTCAGGACCGTCCTCGGCATTTTTGCGTTGCCGACCGAGGACGGTCCTGAACCGTCCTAACGGAAAACGGGCGGCGGGAGCGATCAGAGATCACTTCTGCCTAAATCCCGTTGTTACTATCTACCCGGCATCCCTGGCAGATAGTAACAGCCAATTACGGCATGTGAGCGATCCGCGATCGCTCACAATTGGCTGGTGTCAAAGTGGGTGTTACAAACACTCACTTTGACACTGATCTCTGCCTCTCTCCTCTCTGTAGGGTTTTGTGAGAAGAGAGAGACAGAGATCCTGATAGTTTGCTGCAGCAGCTGTTCCTGTGAAAATTAAAAAGTATCTGCAGTGAATAAAAAATCCCTTTTAACCCCTTCCCTGCCAGATCTGTTACAGACAGTGCATTTGTACTGTCTGTATTTTTTTTTTTTGCCCTTAAGGGTTAACTTTATTTTAAAAAATCTGTGTCTTAGACTGTCTTAGACTGTCTTAGACTAGTCTGTCGTAGTCTGTTTTAGTCTGTCGTAGTCTGTTTTAGTCTGTCATAGTCTGTCATAGTCTGTCGTAGTCAGTCAGTTTCCTTCCCCCAAATCTCCATTAGATTCTTCTAACAGGAGTTAGTTTAGGGATTACTGTTTTAGTCTGTTTTAGTCTGTTTTAGTGTTTTAAAAAAAAAATTGTGTTTAGTATTTTGTTAGTTTAGTCTATTAGTGTGAAACATGCAGCGCATGTACAGCTTGGAGGAGGCATATGCCTTCTTGGCGTCAGACTCTGACGCCACTGACACTGCGTCCGATTTTGACCCAGGTCAGTTTAGCGGCACGTCTAGTGACATGTCATCTGTGTGTGAGCCAGCTGCTAAAAGAAGCTATGCTTCCCCTGCTACGCTGAATGTGGAGGAGGACTGGGTACCTCCACAGTTAGCTGAGCCCAACATCCCCCCTTTTAGTGCCAACGCAGGCATTAATGTGAATGTGGTTGACTTCTCCCCTATACAATATATGGAGTTATTTTTAGGGGATACCATCTGGGAGGAGATTGCTTCCCAGACTAATTTATACACTAGCCAATTTATTGAGACCAATCCAGGTAGCTATACAGTCAGGGAGCATGCTTGGCATCCCACAGATGTCCCTGAACTTAAAACATTCTGGGCTCTTACCATGCTCATGGGGATAATAAAGAAGCTATCAATCCGGTCTTACTGGAGCACCAACCCAATTTGTTCGACTCCTATATTCTCCCAAACAATGCCTAGACCAAGATATGAGCTGCTGCTGAGATACTTACATTTCAACGACAATACGCTCTGTCACCCCAAAGATCACCCCCAATATGATAGGCTTCATAAAATACGACCACTGGTAGACCATCTTCAGAACAGATTTTCTGAAGTTTATACTCCCCAACAAACTTTATCCATCGATGAATCCCTTTTGAAATACAAAGGGAGATTAGGGTTCAAACAATATATCCCCTCAAAGCGGTCTAGGTATGGCATTAAAGTGTACAAACTTTGCGAGAGCGAAAGTGGCTACACATTTGCCTTTCGTGTATACGAGGGAAAAGATGCTCAACTGAACCCTCCTGGCTGTCCTGACTCTCTGGGGACAACTGGGAAACTTGTTTGGGACCTACTGAACCCTTTGTTCAATAAGGGTTACCACCTTTATGTGGACAATTTTTACAGCAGTGTCCACTTGTTTAAAATTCTTTATAGTTTGCAGACACTGGCCTGCGGCACTGTAAGAAGAAATGCCAAGGATTTCCCCAGACCTCTCATAGAGGCCAAATTAAAAAAAGGTGAATGCAAAGCTCTGCGCAAAGCTGAACTGCTTGCGCTAAAATTTAAGGACAGGAAGGATGTTCACATGATAACAACCATCCATAACGAGGGCATGTCAGACGTCACTGTCCGAGGCAGGGTACAGACAAAACCGGTGTGCATCAGGGCTTATAACAGGCACATGGGGGGTGTTGATTTGGTTGATCAGCTGATGCAGCCTTATCTTATCTTAAGAAAGACAAAAGCCTGGTATAAAAAGGTGGCTATCTACCTGTTGCAAGTAGCAACACATAATTCATTTTTACTTTTTAAAAAAATTAATCCAGGAAGAACCACCTATCTCCAATTTCAGCTCAAGCTGATTTCCACAATAATTTATAGAGATGGTCAAGTTCCAACGACAGTGCAAGAGTCGTCTAGACATTTTATTTTTAAGATACCGCCAACACCAAAAAAAAGAAACCCCCAGAAACGTTGCCGGGTCTGTTATAAAAAAGGGAAAAGGACAGAAACCCCTTTTCACTGTCCCGATTGCCCTACAAAACCTGGACTGTGTATTGGAGCATGTTTTAAGGTCTACCACACAGAAAATACATTTTTATAATACTTGTTCCTGATTTATTTTTTTTGTTTATTTTGAAAGCAGCAAATTTCTGTTAGTCAGTATCCTTCCCCAAATCTCCAGTTAGATTCTTTTTGCAGGAGTTAGTTTACAGATTGCTGCTAACAGAAGTTTTAGTCTCATTTAGTCTGTTTTTATCAGTTTTAGTCTGTTTTTAGTATAAAATAAAAAAAAATTGTGTGTTAGTAACTCTGTGTTAGCCAGACTCTGACGCCACTGACACTGCGTCCGATTTTGACCCAGGTCAGTTTTCTGACATGTCATCTGTGTGTGAGCTGGCTGCAAAAGAAGCTGTGCTTTCTCTGCTACGCCGAATGTGGAGGAGGAACAGGTTTCTCCACAGTTAGCTGAGCCCCAAATCACCCCTTTTAGTGCCAACACAGGCATTAATGTCAATGTGGATGACTTCTCCCCTATGCAATATATGGAGCTATTTTTAGGGGATACTATCTGGGAGGAGATTGCTCCCCAGACTAATTTATATGCTACCCAATTTATTGATACCAATCCAGATAGCTATGCAGTCAGGGAGGAGTGTGCTTGGCATCCCACAGATGTCGCTGAACTTAAAAAATTCTGGGCTCTTACAATTCTCATGGGGATTATAAAGAAGCCATCAATTTGCTCTTACTGGAGCACCAACCCAATCTGTTCTAGTCGAGTGTACTCTCAAACCATGTCTAGAACAAGATTTGAGCTGCTGCTGAGATACTTACATTTCAATGACAATACCCCCTGTCACCGCAGAGATCACACCCAATATGATAGGCTTCATAAAATACACCCACTGGTAGACCATCTTCAGCACAAATTTACTGAAGTTTATACTCCTCAAAAAAATGTATCTATTGATGAATCATTAATGAAATATAAAGGGAGATTAGGATTCAAACAATACATCCTCTCAAAGCGCTTTAGGTATGGCGTAAAATTCTACAAACTGTGCGAGAGCGAAAGTGGCTATACATTTGCCTTTCGTATATATGAGGGGAAAGATGGTCAACTGGACCCTCCTGGCTGTATTGACTCTCTGGGGACAAGCGGGAAACTTGTTTTTGACTTACTGATCCCCTTGTTCAATAAGGGTTACTACCTTTATGTGGACAATTTTTATAGCATTGTCCGTTTGTTTCAAACTCTTTAGGGTTTCTAGATACTGGCCTGTGGCAGTGTGAGAAGATATGCCAAGGATTTCCCCAGACCTTTTATAGAGGCCAAAAAAAAAAAAAAAAGTGAATGTAAAGGTCTGCACAAAGCTAAAGTGCTTGCAATAAAATTTAAGGACAGGAAGGATGTTCACATGCTAACAACCATCCATAACGAGGGCATGTCAGACGTCACTGTCCGAGGCAGGGTACAGACAAAACCGGTGTGCATCAGGGCTTATAACAGGCACATGGGGGTGTTGATTTGGCTGATCAGCTAAAAAAAGGTGGCTATCTACCTGATGCAAGTAGCAACACATAATTAATTTTTACTCTTTAAAAAAAAATGAATCCAGAAAGAACCACCTTTCTCCAATTTTAGTTCAAGCTGATTTCCACAATAATTTATGGAGATGGTCAAGTTCCAACAACGGTGCCAAAGGAGTCCAGACATTTTATTTTTAAGATACCGCCAACTGCAAAAAAAAAACAAATCCCCTGAAATGTTGCTGGGTCTGTTATAAAAAAGGAAAAGGACAGACACCCCTTTGCACTGTTTTTTTTTCTTTTGAAAGCAGCAAATTTTAGTTAGTCAGTTTCCTTCCCCCCAAATCTCCAATTAGATTCTTTTTGCAGGAGTTAGTTTAGAGAATGCTGCTAAAGGTGCATTTGATACCTGCACATTTGGTTAAAAAAGTTTTATGGTAGTAACATATAACTGGCTGGCCAAAACCAGATGACGTGTGCATAAAAAGCAGAATTAAAAATTTACCACCATGCACGTTCTCTGAAATTTGTTTAGCACAATGGTTGGGGGAAGGATGTGAAAACACCTCATATACAATACTCTGGAATGTCTACTTTATAAAAATATAAACTTTCATGATGTTAACATTAACGGGGGGATGCAAAAAAATGCCAAACTGAAGATAGGCCAAGCATACCTATATATCAAGTTGAAAAACTGATATGTACAAGTCTTGAATGTGGCCTTTTAGCCCCCAAACAACCCAGCAAACCTATGCATGGGTGATGTCACTGTACTCAGGAGATGTTGCTGAACACATATTGGGGTGTTGTTTGGCAGTGATACATAACAGGATCTGTTAATTCATGCCTAAAGTACAATGTATGTGTAAAAAAACATGAAGAAAATTACTACCCAAAAGTTTGCCAAAGGCTGGTGGTAGAATTATTGCATGAAAAGTATTAAACTACCACCATTTAAAATACCCTGAGTTGTCTACTTTTCAAAAATATATGGTTTGATGGGGGTAAAATACATTGGCCCAAATAGGACAGGGGCGCTGGTTTACTACATGTCAAAATTCCAAGTTGAAAAATGGATATGCGCACCTGCCAAATGTGGCCTTTTAGCCCCCAAACAATCCGACAAGCCTATGCATGGGTGGTATCACTGTACTCAGGAGATGTTGCTGAACACATATTGGCGTGTTGTTTGGCAGTGACACATAACACGATTTGTTAATTCATGCCTAAAGTACAATGTGTGTGAAAAAAAACACACAAAAAATGACTACCTAAATGTTTGACAAAGTCTGGTGGTAGAATTAGTGCATGGAAAGTGTTAAAAAACCACCATTTGAAATACCCTAGGGTGTCTACTTTCCAAAAATATATGGTTTGGTGGGGGTAAAATACATTGGCCGGCCTTACAAATGTCCCAAATAGGACATGTGCGCAGGTTGACTACATGTCAAAATTCCAAGTTGAAAAATGGATATGCGCACCTGCCAAATGTGGCCTTTTAGCCCCCAAACAATCCGACAAGCCTATGCATGGGTGGTATCACTGTACTCAGGAGATGTTGCTGAACACATATTGGTGTGTTGTTTGGCAATGACACATAACACGATTTGTTAATTCATGCCTAAAGTACAATGTGTGTGAAAAAAAACACACAAAAAATGACTACCTAAATGTTTGACAAAGTCTGGTGGTAGAATTAGTGTATGGAAAGTGTTAAAAAACCACCATTTGAAATACCCTAGGGTGTCTACTTTCCAAAAATATATGGTTTGGTGGGGGTAAAATACATTGGCCGGCCTTACAAATGTCCCAAATAGGACATGTGCGCAGGTTGACTACATGTCAAAATTCCAAGTTGAAAAATGGATATGCGCACCTGCCAAATGTGGCCTTTTAGCCCCCAAACAATCCGACAAGCCTATGCATGGGTGGTATCACTGTACTCAGGAGATGTTGCTGAACACATATTGGTGTGTTGTTTGGCAGTGACACATAACACGATTTGTTAATTCATGCCTAAAGTACAATGTGTGTGAAAAAAAACACACAAAAAATGACTACCTAAATGTTTGACAAAGTCTGGTGGTAGAATTAGTGCATGGAAAGTGTTAAAAAACCACCATTTGAAATACCCTAGGGTGTCTACTTTCCAAAAATATATGGTTTGGTGGGGGTAAAATACATTGGCCGGCCTTACAAATGTCCCAAATAGGACATGTGCGCAGGTTGACTACATGTCAAAATTCCAAGTTGAAAAATGGATATGCGCACCTGCCAAATGTGGCCTTTTAGCCCCCAAACAATCCGACAAGCCTATGCATGGGTGGTATCACTGTACTCAGGAGATGTTGCTGAACACATATTGGCGTGTTGTTTGGCAGTGACACATAACACGATTTGTTAATTCATGCCTAAAGTACAATGTGTGTGAAAAAAAACACAAAAAATGACTACCTAAATGTTTGACAAAGTCTGGTGGTAGAATTAGTGCATGGAAAGTGTTAAAAAACCACCATTTGAAATACCCTAGGGTGTCTACTTTCCAAAAATATATGGTTTGGTGGGGGTAAAATACATTGGCCGGCCTTACAAATGTCCCAAATAGGACATGTGCGCAGGTTGACAAATGTGGCCTTTTAGCCCCCAAACAATCCGGCAAGCCTATGCATGAGTGGTATCACTGTACTCGGGAGATATTGCTGAACATATATTAGTGTGTTTTTTGGTAAAAGATTTTTCAAGTAAAAGTCAAAAAACTTATTTTTTTTCAATTTTTCATCATATTTTTTTATTTTTTTTAAATTAAAATACATGAGATTATATAAATAATGGTATATAAAGAAAGCCCCTTTTGTCCTGAAAAAAACAATATATAATTTGTATGGGAACAGTAAATGAGAGAGCGGAAAATTACAGCTAAACACAAACACCAGAAAAGTGTAAAAATATTCCTGGTCGCAAATGTACAACATCGCAAAAACAGTCCAGTCCTTAAGGGGTTAATATTTTTGGATACGCTTTCCATATGTTTTAATATTTTTAGATAAACTTGAAAAAAGTTTTAATATTTTGAAAAATAATTTAATGTTTTAAAATGCTTGATGTATTTATATATATATTTTATATATGATATAATTTTTTAAATTGTTTCAAAACAATAATTTTAAGTTTCCAAACATATCATTTGAAAAACGTATCCAGAAATTAAGGCCATAATAAGCAAATAAGGCGAAACTTCTATTTACAATGTGACCTTATTTCATCCTGTATTAGAACGCATTTAACTCTTATCATTGAACGGACAATATATTATAATTAGAATTGACCTCATTTCATTTCTTACGGATAGCTGCATAGAAGTTTTTTTTTTTTTTTTTTTAAATGTAACAATCTGGGTATTTACATAATCTTTACATTAAGTTTATTGAAGATTCATTTTATTTTTATGATTGGCAGCTTCAGTTAACCAATGCAGAGGTCAAAAGTCACCATCATATTCTTCTATAAAACATACTGGAATGTGCGTTACATACCTTGGTTAATAGAGGTTATTTAGTCACAAAACAGTAATATGCTAAATTGCTATGTATGAAATGAAAGCAATCAGAAAAGAGAACCTTAGGGTGTAGAACTTTACTATTACCTAGTACTACAATTACCTTTAACGACAATTTTTTGTAAAAATGAAAAAGACTTTGTTAAGCTGTTGGGTGATTTAGTAACTTGCTTGTTTTACATAGAATAAACTCATGTTTCTCAACATCAAATAAGTTAGATAAATATTAGACACAGGCATTTAGGACGTTATAGATAAAGTATTCCACTAACGTAATAAAGAAGCAGAATAAATATTATTAGAAGGGACATGTTAGCATGGTTTTATCAAACATAGGTTATGATAAACAAACTTAATTGCATTCTACGAAGAAGTAAGTAGACGTATTGATCAGGACATTGCAGTGGAGATAAAAGAAACTAAAAGAAATTGATCTAGATGAAAAGTCTTGTTCTTGGGTAGAACATTAGCTTAAAGATAGAGTACAGAGAGTTGTCATTAATGGTCAATTTTCAATCTGGACAAAAGTGGTAAGTGGTGTCCCTCAATGTTCTGTTCTGGGACCGCTTCTATTTAACATATTTATAAATGATCATGCAATAGCATTGAAAGTCATGTTTTAGCATTTGCAGATGACACAAAACTCTGTAAAGTAATACAATATGTTTAAGATATTGCTTTGCTGCAGAGGGATTTAGATAGGGCACTAAAATGACAGATTAAATCTAATGTAGATAAATGCAAAGTTATGCATTTTTGGGTAAACATAGAAACATAAAGAGAAGGAGGAAATAAGGTCTCTTAATAGGGAACCATTCAAATTATGAGGGCCTGACCCTAATTGTGAATACCAAAATTGTTCCAAGAAAAGGAACCAAAGGACATTGGATAGCCTTTTTAAATTAAGAGCATATAGCTTAAAGTTAAGAAATCCCAAAATAACAGCTAATAAAAATGTATGAACACCACTTTAAAAATAAAAATAAAAGACAATACCCTCACATATAACCAGTGCTGATTTGTATGGGAACAAAATCCTTTATTAAATGCTAGGGTAAATGTAGAGTGGTATGTCAACTAAATGTCTCAAATGTCTAGGCTACTAGATAAATCTCTCTTTTATGGGTTAGTGACCAGCGGCACGGAAACGCTAACTACCTCCTATATCTGTGACTTTTATATTGATGTAGGACTTGGGAGAAAAGATTTAGTAAGTCCCCGATATAGGAGGCAGTTAGCGTTTAGTTGCCGCTGATCACTAACCCATAAAAGAGAGATTTATCTAGTAGCCTAGAATAGTTCTGGAGTGAGGGAACTCAGGAATCATTCTATATGTATGCACTTTATAAATATAGAGATTTATTAGTAGGATGAATTTATCTTGAGTTTAGCTTCGAGAGGCACTTATTTTAGTAGCTTCGAGAGGCACTTATTTTAGGTGCCTGGGCAAATCATTGTAAGATATGTGCTGTGTGCACGATCTAAACAGGACTGATGCTTTCATACTTCTAGTACTTCCCTGTGCATATTTTCCTCTGTGTTCTAATGGTCACTATTACTGCTATTTTGTTGCCACTTGGGGAAGAGAGGTTAAAACAATTTACAACAATTTCTGATTTCTGCAAGTACAACTGAGGCCGACTTTCATTTATTCATATTACCTCCCCTGTAGTGGTGAACTTACTCCTATTTTGAGACATTTAGTTGACATACCACTCTACATTTACCTTAGCATTTAATAAAGGATTTTTTTTCCCATAGAAATCAGCACTGGTTATATGTGAAGGTATTGTCTTTTAGATTTTTGTTTTTTAAAGTGGTGTTCATACATTTTTATTAGCTGTTATTTTGGGATTTCTTAAGTTTAAACTATATGCTCTTAATTTAAAAAAGGCTTTTGGTTCCTTTTCTTGGAACAATTTTGGTAAACATAGACTGAGACGGCAGATAAGAACCATTTGGCCCATCTAGTCTGCCCGATTTTCAAAATACTTTTAATTAGTCCCTGGCCTTATCTTAAAGGATCACTATAGTGTCTGGAAAGCAAAGCAGTTTTCCTGACACTATAGTGCCCTGAGGGTTCCCCCACTCTCAGGGTACCCCACCGTGGCATTTAAACCCCTTCAGCAGCTTACTTTAATCCAGTGCCGGGCTCCCTCGGCACTGGTGACCTCTCCTCCCCCGCTGACGTCAGCGGGGGGCCAAATGCGCTTTCAAAGTGTCCAAAGGAAAGCCTTTCTGAATGCATTCCTATGGATGCTCTGCGTGATGGAGTCGAAATTTGCCTCGAGCGTCGCAGATGCACCTCTAGTGGCTGTCCGGAAGACAGCCACCAGAGGCTGGATGAACCCCAAATGTAAAAATAGCAGTTTCAAAGTGCTATGTTTGCATCTGAAGGGTTAAAACCTGAGGGGCCTGGCACCCAGACCACTTCATTGAGCTGAAGTGGTCTGGGTGACTAGGATAGCCTTATGCCTATACCTCGCATGCTTAAACTCCCCCACTGTGTTAACCTCTTCCACTTCAGTTGGAAGACTATTCCATGCATCCACTACCCTCTCTGTAAAGTAATACCTCTCCCTATAAAACCAAGCATTCTTCTAGCATTTCCTGCTGCTCTGTCACATTGTCTGCCTACCTTTAAGACATCTGAAATAATTACTCCTAAATCCCTTTCCTCAGATTTATTTATTTATAAAATATTTTACCAGGAAAGATACATTGAGATTTTTCTCATTTTCAAGTATCTCCTGGGTAGTATTCTATACTCTGCCTTTGGGTTTTTACGCCCAAGATGCATTATCTTGCAATTATCCACATTAAATGTCAGTTGCCACAGCTCTGAACATTTTTCTAATTTACCTAAATCATTTGCCTGACACAAAGAGCTTCTACACTTCTTCTCTGCCTGAAAGGGGAAGAATGTATCACCCCTTTTTATTTTTTACTCAGCCTTCTCTGCCTACCATGTAACCAGTTGGCTGTTCCACGTATCCTCCACACCCAGGGGCGGACTGACCGGTCGGGCACTTCGGACACGGTCCGAGGGCCCGGCCGGGAGGGGGACCCGCCGCCAGGGCCGCCTTCAGGGGGCCAGTCCGGTGGCACACTGTGAGGGGGCCGGCCGTTTGATGCTGCAGCCGCCGGACCGGGTGGCAGCCTTGCCGGTCCGGCGGCATTCCTCCTACTAACACTGAAGGAGGAGGAGGAGGAGGAGCATGTGTCTATCATGCTCCCTGCGGTTCCCACAATTCCCAGCACAGGATGTGGGAACCGCAAAGGAGCATGATAGACACATGCTCCTCCTCCTCCTCCTTCAGCGTTAGTAGGAGGAATGCCGCCGGACGCTGCAAGTACGGTCGGCATCAGCGGCCGGCCCCCTCTGACTTTAGTAAGTGGGGGAGATAGAGGGGAGGGAGATGTGGAGGGAAGATTGAGAGGAGAGGTGGGGAGGGAGAGAGGAAGATGGGGGGAGATGAGAGGGAGAAAAGGGGGAGAGATGGGGAGGGGAGAAGAGAGATGGGAGAGAAAGAGGGAGGGGGTAGGAGGAGAGAGAGAGGGAGAGAATGGGGCAATAGAAATGGGAGGGAGAAAGATGGGGCAATAGAGATGGGGAAGGGGAGAAAGGCAGAGGGGACAGAGAGCAGGGAGGAGGACATAGAGATGGGGAAGAGGGGAGAAAGGGAGGGGCAATAAAGAGATGGGGAGAAAGAGAGGGAAGAATGAGACACAGGGGGAGACAGAGAGGGAAGAATGAGACACGGGGAGAAAGAGGGGGAATAGAGAGATGGGGAGGGGGAGAAAGAGACAGAGAGGGAAGAATGAGACACAGGGGGAATAGAGAGATGGGGAGGGGGGAGACAGAGAGGGAAGAATGAGACACGGGGAGAAAGAGGGGGAATAGAGGGAGGGGGAGAAAGAGACAGAGAGGGAAGAATGAGACACGGGGAGAAAGAGGAGGAATAGAGAGTTGGGGGAGAAAGAGAGGGAAGAATGCCCCCCCTCCCCTGTCCGCAGGCACCGTGCGGGCAGGGGAGGAAGAGAGGACCTGGGAGCTCACCCTGCAGCTCCTCTGGGTCCTTCTTGCGCGAGCACAGAGCGTTGCCGCGGTTACCATGGCAACGTTACTGCTCTTGCGAGAGTCAACTCTAGCCCTGGAGCTACGGGCTAGAGTTCACTCTCAACACTGTAACCCCCATGGATTCCTGGTGGTCGCAGTGGTGAGAGTGAACTCTAGCCCCATAAACACACTGCCCCCACACACACACCATACACATTCACACACTGCCCCCATACACACCATACACATTTACACACATTGCCTCACACACACACATACACTGCCCACCCATATACACACAGACCCCCATACACAGCCCCCCATACTAACATTGCCACACACATACACTGCCCACACACCCTACACATTCACACACTACACCCCCACACACACACTGAACCTTTCACACACATTGCACCACTGCTCCTATTCCCTACTACAGCCTCATATCCCAGCAGACCCCAGGTAAGTTGTCAAACTGTTCTTAAACGGTTTGACTACTTACTCTGGAGCAGTAGTGGTTATTGTGCATGGATTATTTCTTTAAATAATCTACAAGTGCCCCAGTAGCCAGCCAGCCAACCCACAGGCTGGCCAGTAGCCAGCCCACAGGCCTACAGCAAGCCACAGGCTTACAGCCAGCAAGCCCACAGCCTGCCAGTCGCAGCCAGCAAGCCACAGCCTGCCAGCCGCAGTCCAGCAAGCCCACAGCCTGCCGGCAGTAGCCAGCAAGCCCACAGCCTGCCGGCAGTAGCCAGCAAGCCCACAGCCTGCCGGCAGTAGCCAGCAAGCCCACAGCCTGCCAGCCGCAGCCAGCAAGCCCACAGACTGCCAGCCAGCAACAGTAATTAAGGTAAGAGGAGCCAACTTGGCTTAGGTATCAGCGAGCTATGTTGTGTTGCTATATTGTGAATAGGAACCAGAGTGTTGGAGAGACCACCCTCCGGGCCCCATTAGACTCTAGCCTCTGCTAGAAATCCCCTCCATGGCCCATTAGCCCTCAATTGTAGTTTCTACTGGGGCCTGGAGGCGACTGTTTCCAGCAGGGGATATCTAATGGACGCTGAGATGGCCTCTGTTAGAAAGACCCCCTTCCAAGCCTTTTAGACTCCATTGTAGTCTCTAATGGGGCTTGGAGGGGATTCTATCTAACACACTCTGTAAAGGACACTGAGATAGCCTCCGCTAGAAAGACCCCCCTCCATGGCCCATTAGCCCTCAATTGTAGTCTCTACTGGGGCCTCGAAGGGCTTATTGCCCTTTTGTTCCTTGTGTCTAAAGATTGTGTAGGGTGTGGCTGGAGGCGGTGCATGGAGGCGGGACAAGGGTGGCGCTTGCTGCAGAGTATGGGTGGGGCCTGTAAGGGGGCCCTTGATTTATTTTGCCCGGGGGCCCTGAGGGTTCTCAGTCCGCCCCTGTCCACACCTCCTGCTTTAGAGTGTGCTCTGAGATAGTGTAATGGTCCAATTAAATGCTTCTCTATGTGAAGAATTTGATTGGACCTTAGGGCATTCTGAATTTAAAATTATAATAGCAGTAAATACATAAATATATACCTAATAATATACATCTTTTGCAGGGATGAGAATTTCTTCCAGTCCATCAGCATCATTCAGGATCTTTTTGGACTGTCTCAACAAGCCATGGACTCTAAAATCATAGCTGACATATGTGTATATGTATGATGTCTTGCACAAGACTATGGAAAACCTTATAAATAATACAACATATGTTCCCTGATAATATGATCCCTGCCAATATGAAATAATTCAAGAACTTACTCAGCTGCAAAAAAAACATGTAACATAAAAATATGATGTTTTTACCATGTATCTGAGTACAATGTATGATTGCACTTAGGTATCTGCATTGCCCTTTAACTACGTGTATCCAGTGATAGCATCTCTGTAAAGATAACAGGTATACACCTTTGATAACATGAGACTTTCAAGGATATTATTTCCGTAATACTGATTTGACATATTACATTTCATTATATCCATATCAGGCAATAAGAGTCATATACTGCGATTAAATAAGATCCTTCGGTTTCAAAAGAATGCCGAAAGTAATATTTGAAGCAATACAATCTTTAGACTGTAACAAATTTCATGATGTTACCACTGATAAAGCTTAATTTTATTTGTATATTAATCTTAGACCACTTTGTACTCGAATCTAACAAGGTTTGGCTGCGGATCCATTCCAATTTATAACCTCACGTCCACCCACGATATTGATGAGGTCGGTGAGCGTGTGACGTCGCACAAAGGATGCGCACGCATGTTCTTGGGTCAAAGGCTGGCTATGACCAATCAGACTTAAGGGAGGCTTATTTAAACTCCTTTTTCCTTTTTCTCATTGCCCTGTCGTGGTTTCCCTTAGTTGTCCGGGAGTGTGTTCCTGAGCGATTATTTCTGTTTTTTGACTTTGGCTTCGATTGACTTCCCTGTATTCTGGTGCCCTTGACTTTTGGCTTTCCCTCATCGTTGTGTCTCATTCTGTGTCCCGACCTCAGCAAGTATTCTGACTTTTCTCTGGTATGTTAAGTCCGGCAATTCTAAGGCCTGGTAAGACGTTACCTTTAGCCCTAGGTGGGATATGGCTCTGCGTGCTGGATTAACTAGTAATCCTGACAGGTAGAGATTTTAACACCCAGGTACACTAAGAAAGTTGTCCTCCAGTAAAATGTGTATTTGTCCTGCAGCTTTGTCGTAAGTTGGTGTGGTAATTTGATAGGTATGACCTGCGTCTTATCACAGTTAAATTTATAACAGGAGATTTTCCCAAATGCGTCAAGTAGGGATAAAATGGGGGCAAGCGATTTGTCATGGTCAGATACAGCTATGAAAACGTCGTCGTATTGCCGACAATATTCTTTTGGATTCCTACAATCTCTTTGTGGGACCTGATTTTTGCGGTTAGGGGTTCAAGGGAGAGAATGTACAATAGATGCAAAAGAGGACAACCTTGGTGGGTTCCATTGGTGATCCTGAACTCTTTGGATAAAAAACCTGCATGTGACACTTTTGCAGCTGGTCTCTGGTACAAGTCCATAATAATCAATGTCAAAGGGAAATTAAATGTATCCACTACCTTATTCATATATTGCCAGTTTAGCCTGTCGAAGGCCTTTTCCGCATCCAGCACCAGAAACAGGCCTCCGACACCAGTCTGTTCCATCTATGACAATATATTTAGTACTTTTCTAGAATTATCAGATCCCTGGCATCCCTTGATGAAACCAGATTGGTCGTTGTGGACCAGTTTGCGCAGTAGGAGCGCTATCCTGTTACTAATCAATTTGGCATCACAGTTCAATAGGGAAATTGGCCTAACATTTTTACATTGAGTTGTAGTGTTTGCCTGGCTTAGGGAGAGTGGAAATATGCGCCAATAGCATTTCGGTAGGGAGAATTCCCTTAGAGTAACAATGATTAAAACAATTGAGGTGATAGTATGTCGGAGCATGTTTGATAGTATCTATTAGAGAGTCTGTCTGGTCATGGGGTTTTCTGTGCCGGCAATTGTGATATTAAGCCTGATATTTCCTCCAACTCAAATGGCTGCGTAAGGGGATTTCTGTAGTTTTCATCAGACAGGGAGTTCAAGAGTGTCTAAGAATATATCTATGTCATGAGTGGTAGGTGTGGGAGTTGTTGGTTCGTCTTGTAGGTTATACAGGTTACTAGAGAAACTTGCAAATTTGTTAACAATTTCTTGGGGGTTAAGAATGTTCCGATTGCCAGATCCCTCTAGGTAGGCGATTCTTTAGGTGACCATTCTAGACTTTAGTCGGGAAGCCAACATGGTTCCGGACTTGTTCCCATTACCATGCTATTTTTTATTTGCCCCCTCAGCCAAAATAAATATAAAGACGGGAGAGCATGGAACAGCCCTGCTGTGTAGTAAACATAAAAACATACTCTACACAAATGGTAATAATTAAATATGCAAAAGCAGGGAAACTGCAGATGTGGGTAATAAAATCAGAGTTCATAACTCTTACCTGGTTGACCTTTAAAACTCACTTTTGTCAAACTTGTGAGAGGTACCTTGTCAGTACTCAAGGGGTTAAAGCACCAATATTATATTATAGGACATTTAGCTAACTAGCCTCTCTGTTGCACAACTGACCAAATCTCATTGGTCTTCTTTCACTAAATACACTTGCCATTTGATGTTTGATCATTGGGTTGCTGACCATTTTGATACAGATGGAAAATAAATCATTAAGGGTCTTTTTTGTACACAGTACTGTTAAAATCCTTGATCCTTTCAAGGAGCCCTTTACCTTAATCCTACCCCTGTCGACGTCAGCTCCCGAGTGGAGCCGAAATGCACATGCGTAGCCAGAGCCGCACGCGCATTCAAACCGCCCATAGGAAAGCATTACTCAATGCTTTCCTATGGGGATCTGAACTCTGCATGAGTTCAATGTGATTTTCACACTGAGAATTGCGGAAGCTGGATTAACCCTGCAATGTAAACATAGTAGTTTCTCTGAAATTGCTATGTTTTCAGCTACAGGGTAAAACTAGAGGAACCTAGCACCAAGACCACTTCATTGGGCTGAAGTGGTCTGGGTGCCTATAGTGGTCCTTTAAGAAACTTGTGCCTTATGTCTATAGCCATACACCAAAAATTGTTCTTGACCTCTTTTCTATCATGCATATAATATCATGCATATAAAACCCTTAAATTTATTTAGATTGTGTCAGATGCACGTGATGACATGAGGTAGGAGTGTCGGCGTGCTGGGTGAATGAGGGAAGGATATCGCAGTCAGAGCTGAGCAGGGAGACGGCGAGCAGATACGAGCAGACATAAGCTGAGACGCTGGTAATCCAATACAGTGTGGTGAAGAAACAACAAAGTAAGAGACGGGGGAGGAAGAAGGAAGCTGTAGCCTCGTGGAGGTAAGGGTGCAAGGTGAAGCAGCAGGGAGCAAGCCTGAGAGCACAGACAGCTGTCATAGGAAGGCCTCAGCACTAAAGTAAGAGATGGGGAGGAAGGTGGGGGCAGAAGCCTTGAGTAGAGAAAAGTGCAGCAAGGTGAAGGAAGAGGGAGAAAGCCTAATGACACGGATAGCAGTCACAGAAAGACCTGGAAGGAGAGGTAAGTGGAGCAAGGGGAGCAGGGAGCTGTGCTACAGAATATCAGTCCCATTGTTGTAAGGTGGTACCCCTAAACTTTGCTTCAAATGCAGATAGAGACAGCAGCAGGGAATGTGCTGAAATGTGGGAAAATTCCCCAAATCTCTGTACAGGCTTAAAATTGTACCTCCTTTAATGCTGCACCATAGCTAAGAAAAAGGTAAAATAACCTACCTCCACAATAAATCTGTCTGTTAGGCAAAGATCTTTAACATCATAAGTAAAAAGAAGATAAAAGGCATTTAATTACACATAAAAGCCGCAAACTTACGGAGGGAAAGAAAGGGAGGGAAATAAGAGTGAGTGGAAGCAGGAGGAAAAGAAAGGAAGAAGGAAGAAAAGAGTTTTCATTATTGGTTGTTCATGTTTTTTGTTTTTTATAAAAAAATAAATTCTTTGTTTAATTTTGTTTTTCTCTCCACTTAATACTTCTCTCAGTCTGTAATAAGGTTTAACCCCTTTTTGTTAAGAAAACATTCTTTAAGCAGTATAAAAGGATGCAAACAAAAGGGAAGGGATTGTCTTCCTTACTGTCTGAAAGGCAGTATGTCTCCCAAAAAAGATAAAGAAAAGTTACAACAATCAAAACCTTTTAGCGGATTCCATTCCTCAAAATAAAGTGACACAGGAAGAAAATCACTTCAAGGTACAATACAAGGTCCAATATTCTCATTGGAAATACCTAGCAGTGAGGAGGGTAGTGATACTGCTAATGAAATATTTGGCCCGGTGAATCAATTGCTACTCACATAAGCATTAGATGACCTGTTGGAGAAAATCAAAGTTGATTTGAAATTAAATTCAAAGGAATTAAAGGAACACATTGCTCAGATTACGCAAAATCTATCTATACAGACAGAAGAAATCAAACTATTAAGAAAGAAATGTGAGGCACTCTAAAATGAAAATCAAAATATAAAAAAAATATTGTCTAAAACCGAATCTAAATTAGCATACCTTGAAAATGGGTCTAGAAGAAGAAATCTGAGAATAAGGGGAATCACAGAAGACATAACAAATGATCAGCTTGAAGATTACTGCAAAAAAAGAGTCTCCAGTGTCATAAAAGAAGAGAAAATGGGAAATCTCCTGTTTGAAAGAATCCACAGATCCCATAAACCAAAATCATTGGCATTTGCAGACATAGGCGTGCGCAGCCTATTGCATTAGGGTGTGCACCCTAAAGCACAAACACCCGCCACGTATATATATATATATATATATATATATACATACACACACACATAAGCAATCAGAGAGGGCTGGTAACCTAAATAGTTAGTTTAACCCTATAACGTCAGGAATACCAGTTTGTGTTCTTGACACTATAGTGTTATATGATATGCTAATATGCTAATAATGTATCCATTGCAATATTTAGGTGAAATTAAATCCTTTCCTTAATATCTCAGTCAGCAATCAAAATCCTTGTAGCAGTTTAAAAATAAACAAAAAATTGATTCTCTCTGTTCCTGGTTAGAAATTTAAAATGTCCTGTGTGCAATAATGTTTATTTTAATGAAAGGTTCTTGACATATAAGATGAATCATCTTCTGCTTTATCAGATCAGCTTAGACCAAAAGACCATGGTGAAAATGCTCATAAGCAGTTTTTCATTTTACCAGCGAACTGCATCCAGGGACTTATAGCACCATAACCACTGTAGCACACAACAGGGTTTATGGTGCCTAGTGTCTCTTTCAGTCAGGGTGGGCACCCACATAATCCCCTCATCTAATGTTGGATGCTGCCAGTTCACAATTATGACCCTTCCCCCCAAATACATTATATTCATAAATATATTAGGCTACTTATATATTGTACCAAGGCATTATAAGAATTTTTATTAATTTACACAACATTTTTTTTTTTTTACTTTTTGACAATGACAAGAAACATTATATTGATGTAATGACTGGACGATTGATAGGCTTATTATGGCATTTAAGGTTTCAAATGTTTATTGTAGTTAGTAAGAAATAAATGAAAGTCTTTCATTTATTTCTCATTACAATAAACATTTGAAACTGTAAATGCCATAATAAGGCATGCTGCAGGATTCAGGAAGGGAGGAGAAATAAACTGTACCTGCCGTTCTTGGAGAAGACGCTGCTGCGCTATGACCCGGCCGGGCTTCACCTCACCCTAGCGTTGCTGTGACTCTGCCTCCACGTGACGTCACGTAATGCGCTGCATATGCTACTGGGGAGGTCTGGAGGAGGAGCAAGTCCATCTTTCAATATGCGGCGCTACCGCTCGCATAGTGAAGGATCGGATGGGAGGAAAAAAGATGGCAGTGCAGCACGGAGGTGGCAGAGCCTCAATTTTGAAGCTTGATTAGGGTGTGCCCAGGCACACCCGGCACACCCCGTGTGCATGCCTATGGGCTTTATTATGGTGTGCCCAGGCACACCCCAGGCACACTCCGTGTGCACTCCTATGTTTGCAGACTGTAACAGAGCTTCCTGTACCCCGGTTGGGTACCTCCGCCGCCGGATACTCCTAGTGCCCACCATGGAATCCGAGCACTCCTCCAGACACCATAAGCACTGCAGACCCCACAACCGCCGCAGGTTGGTTGGTTGGGATCTCCCTGTCTCCTCCCCACCCTGGACCTATGACAAGACTCCAGGTTCCAGTGGGTGAACCTCTCTTCATCCCGAGAGTCAAGCAGGAATAGCTCTTACAAGAGCTCAGAGAATCCAAGGGAGTATAATGATAATAGCAATCCCTTGTAGTCAGGGCTGGACTGGGAAAAAAAATTTGGCCCGGGCATTTTTTTATCACAACGGCCCACTAAGAAGGCCCTGGGGCAGACAGGGTGTGTTTTGTCATCACTAATGACAAACACGCCCCCTTTTAAAGTGAGCATGTTGGTTCAATGCTCTTCCAGGGCAGACCATGTGCAGAGCTCTGTTGAAGAGCTCTAGCATGAGGAAAAAAAAAACTGTTTTTGTTCTGCACAGTGCAAGGAAATTTAATAACATGCTTTCCTTGCAACTTGTCTCTGGTGTCTCTTTAAATGGACACCAGGAGAGAAAAGGGCCAGGAAAGAGTATTGTGCATGTGTTTGGAGCCTGCTTGTGGGATTATGTGTGTGTAGAGTGAGCTGATTGTGGTGTGGTATTGTGTAATAAGGTTGGTTTTAGTTGTGTTGTGTTTGTAGTGTAATATAATGTATATGTGGCTAGGGGCTGTAGAGAATGTGTGTATAGGGGATGTAGCAAGTGTGTGCATACAGGCTATAGTGTGTGTGTGTGTGTGTGTGTATAGGTGATGTGGTGTTTGCAGAGAGTGTGTGTTTAGGGGTGTAGTATGTGTTTGCTTACAGGGAATCTAGTGTGTGTATAGGGGATCCAGAGTGTGTATGTTAGGAGTGTAGTGTGTATGTAGGTGGTGCAGTGTGTTTGTGTGTCTGTGTCTGTATATATATATTGTGATAAAGTGAAGGCAGATAGGCCTTTTAATCCCAGGGGAAGTACGTGTAGTTTGTGTGTTGCACAACACAAAGCTTTGTTTAGTTATGGGCCCCTGGGGTGGAGCATTTGGAGAGAAGGGTGGGCCAATGCTCCAGTCCACAGTTTAGTGGTTTTCTGGGGAGACATAGATCCAGGCCAGGGATTTTTGGACCGTCTCCAACCCACTGCTCAGCTGCAGTTAATCAGCTGTTGCAGTGGGAATAAACCCCTCCCTGCTAGGCAGGTAAAAGAGAGGGATTGCTGGCTTCCTCCCAGGAAGCAGGTAGGAGAGAGGCTGTTCTCTCCAGATAGAGAGTCAAGGAGACTAGGCACTGGGAGTGCAGAAAGGAAGCAGTCAAGGCTGGCTTGGAGCACTGGGAGTGCAGGAGGAAGCAGTCAAGGCTGGCTTGGAGCACTGGGAGTGAAGCAGTCAAGGCTGGCTTGGAGGGAGTGCAGAAAGGAAAGCAGTCAGGGCAAGGCTGGCTTGGAGCACTGAGAGTGGAGAAAGAAAAGCAACAGGCTAGCTAGCAGAGTGTTGCTATCTAATAAGGTTGGTGCAGTATGTTTTGTTAGTTTAACCCTGATAGAGAGGGTTATTCAAAGTGAGTCAGTGCTCAGATGAGCTAGGTTTTTGTTTAAAGGGAAACCTGTTATATTTATGTTTTCATTTGCTGCTGCCTCATATCTAAACTTACAAATAAAGTGCCTTGAATGAAGTTGCATTAAAAGACTGTGCATGTTTTTGCCCTAGAGGACCGTGCTACCTGCTGACAAGGATCACAATATATATATAAGTCTAGTGTGTGTTTGAAGGACCCAGAATCTGTATAGGAGATCTAGTGAGTGTGCGTATATACCGGATTCAGAGTGTATATAGGGATCTAGTATGTGTATGTGTGTAGATGATGCAGAGTTGGGTAAGGAATCTAGTGTGTATCTGGAATGTAATGTGTTTAGGGATGCAGTGTGTGTGAGGAGTGCTGTATGTATGTGTGTGTGTGTGTGTGTGTGTGTATGTATGTATATGTATGTATATATATATATATATATATATATGTTTGGAAGTATTGCGTATGTGTGTGGTGCAGTGTGTTGGAGGACTCTGTGTGTGTGTGTGAGGGGTGTAGTGTGTATGTGAGGGGTGTAATGTGTATGTGAGGGGTGCAGTATGTGTGTGTGGGATGCTGTGTGTGTAAGGTGCGCTTTGCTGTGTGTGATTTGTGTGTGTGGGTGCTGTGTGTGAGGGTGCTGTGTGTGATTTGTGTGTGTGGGTGCTGTGTGTGATTTGTGTGTGCTGTGTGTGAGGGTGCTGTGTGTGATTTGTGGGTGCTGTGTGTGATGTGTGTGGTTGCTGTGTGTGATTTGTGTGTGTGGGTGCTGTGTGTGATGTGTGCTAGGGTGCTGTGTGTGATTTCTGTGTGAGTACTGTGTGTGAGAGTACTGTGTGTGATGTGTGTTAGAGTGCTGAGTGTGACGTGTGTGAGAGTGCTGTTTGTAAATGTTAGAAGGGATTGTGTGTTGGGGGGTAAAAAACAAACAAATAAAAAAACTAAGCTGGGAGAGAGAGCAAAGGGGGTGGACCGGCACTCTCACACCATCCCTGGTGGTCCTAGTGGTGAGTGAACTTTAGTCTGTGGGCTAGAGTTCACTCTCGTGAGATCAGGGCGGATCTGCAAGAGGAGCTCCGCCGGGTCCTCCTCTCCCTCCCCAGCCGCATGTCTATTCAAGTTTGATCTTTGATCTACCCACCGGCCCCTCATGGAAAACAGCGGGGCCGGTGCTCGGATAGTGCCGGCCTTGCATGGACCGGCAGGGGAGATCCTGTGACCTCCCGTGCCGGCCACGGCCCACTGGGCTTTTGCCCGGTGTGCCCGATGGCCAGTCTGAGCCTGCTTCTAGTGATATAGCTGTCCCCCTCCACACAAGAGACTGGACTCAAGTTGAGGGTGAGGAGGAACTAAATTTTAATGGTGCCACACTGGCCTTTTATGCAAGTCCCCAAGCAAGGTGTACGCCAACATTGACCTTTTTGGGAACAGGGACACAAAGCTTACAAACCAGTCAGAACAGTAATTAAATGTACAACACTTCCACAACAAACATACAATCCCTCCCCTCTGCCTGTGAGATAATTGGATCAGATACTGTATTAACCCAATTATCGCCAGGCAGAAAAAACACATATTTTACAAAACCCCAAAAGTAACCCAAAACACAACATATCCCCACTTCCTGGTTTCGTCCGTACCGATCACGTGATCAACTTCCGGATCCACATCTCTAGTGACATGTATGTTCAACTTCCGGATCCTTTGTGTCCATATACGTCACTAGAGAGGCGGATCTGGAAATTGATCATGTGATCGGGACGGACGAAACCAGGAAATTACTTTCTGTTTGCCGTTTATATGCTTTTATGTGGGTAGCTATGTCAGCATAACCCATCTGTGACAGAACCAGCTGCCTGTGAAATACTTTTATTGCTCCCTCATTCGTCTGTTTGTTCGGCTATTTCACTGTCCGTACGGTCCCCACGCTTGTTTCTGTTTTACCGAACAATTCACCGAAATGCCGGCCACACGGCATGGAAGTGTGCTGCTGGTTAGCCTCTTGGCCTCATTAGAACATTGTGGTTAACCACAGACACCTCCTAATTGTCGAATGCCGTTTTCACTATTCTGTATAAAAATGGAGTTGGGCCTCTGTCCTTGGAGATAATTGAGTTACTTCCCAATTATCTCCAGGACAGAGAGGAGGGTCCTATACTGTAAAAGAGGAGTGTTTATGTCTTCCACCCTGTGATTGGCTAATGTACAATATTTGTCCCAGTTTTCCACCAGGTCCCCTAGGGGAGTGTCCACCTGGTGGAAAACCTGCATAAATACCAGACAGGTAGCCCATAGTAAACCAGATTCCTGCTGACCCTCAATATTGAGCTTTGTCTCGTACTTGGGGGGGATTTATTCGTATGGTGATTCTCGTTCGGCTGTTTGGAGAGTGAATGTAGTTGCCTTCATATTTGGGAAAGGAGCATCTTATACGGCTTTAACCCAAATTATCCCTGGGTTACCATAACTCCACCACTAATAAAGTAAGAGTTTTTAACCATTGTTTTTTTAATAAACTGTTTTTGATACTATTCAATTTGAGGTCCTGCCTCTCTGTATCCTATATTGCAGAGCACCAGCGTCCAGTAAATATACTGCTTGGAGTGTTATCAGTGTGGGGATTTTCCCTCTCCAGTGGAGCATTGAAAACCCAGAGCCAGGGGTGATAGGGCTCTGGTACATGTGAGTTTTTTCCCTCATATCCCCCTTAGACTTTTTGTCTAGTCCAGATAGTCTGCACTATTATTTGTCTTTTTTATATTTACAGACCAGTTTAGCGCACTTTTTTGGTAATTATTTGTTTGTATTCTGTGTATATTTTTTGTATCACTGGGTTTAAGTGCTGCCATACTGTTTGTACTATATTCTATAGCGCTTACACACCGTTGGTTCTATTTTTTTTAATGAAGTTTGACTGTCTGAAATTTTGTACTTCCTCTCTATTGGCAATAAAAGCTGGTCTGACCATGCCCCGGTCTACTGTGAATTGAAGAACAACCTGCAATGTAGCAGCAGAGTGGAGTGGAAAATGAATGATTACAACTTATGTTCCACAGAAGCTAAACAAAAATTAGTAGATGAAATTCAACAATTTCTAAGTTTTAATGATAATAGGGAGGTTTCGGACCCAACTCTATGGAATGCTTTGAAATGTACTATAAGGGGGTATTTAATTAAAAACAATGTAACTCTGCGGAAGATAAAATGGAAACCTCTCGCAGATTTATATAAAAATTTAGCTAACTTAGAAAGACAAAATAAATCAACTCTTAAAAAGACTTTAGTAGAACAAATAAACAAAGTCCAAAAAGAAATAAAAACCAAACTGGACGATAGATTAGAGAAAGCTATTTTTAACTCTAAACAGAAATGGTACTATAGTAACAAGAGAGCAAATAAAATAATTACAAATATTAAAACAGAAACTAGAAAGATCTAGGATTCAAAGACTGGTAATCAATAATAAAATCATGAAGGACCCCTCACAAATAGCCGAGGCATTTAGGGATTTTTATAGATCCCTTTATAATATAAACAGTAAAGAAAAACCCAAAACATCATTGATAAATTTCTTACAAAGGTTGAACTTGCCAAGAATTTCGGAAGATAAACAAGAGATATTAAGCCAACCCTTCACTATAGGAGAGTTGAAAAAAGTAATAATGGGATTGAAAGGGGGGAAATCGCTGGGTCTAATGGATTCACAGCACTGTTCTATAAGACCCCGTGATTTCCCCGCTGCTAATCAGAATGTTAAATTATTTGGGGGAAAGTGGGGATTTACCTCAAGAGATGCTCCAAGCCTCTATTTGTCCTATTCCAAAAGTGGGGAAAGATCCGAGCCTAATTACAAAAAACAGGCCCATTTCACTTATAAATATAGATGTGAAATTATTTTAAAAAATTCTGGCAGACAGACTTAAAACAGTAATGTCAGACTTAGTACATCCTGACTAGGCTGGGTTTATTCCAGGTAGATGTGGGGAGGATAATACCCGCAAATTAATAGATCTGATTTCAGAGATTCAACAAAAGCCCATGCCAACAACTTTCTTGGCACTTGATGCCGAGAAGGCTTTTGATAGGGTCAATTGGGCATTCCTATTTCAGACATTAGATATTTTTGAATTCAATGGTTTATTTAAGAAGAGCTCTATGGCACTTTACACTAGCCCGAGCGCCAAAGTAACTGGTCCATTTTTAAGTTAATCTTTTTGTCAGTTTCTAAAACGTTACATGGCAGGGCTGCCCCTTATCTCCTCTGCAATATGCTTTATCTATTGAACCTCTAGCAGCGATGATAAGATCAACAGAGTAGATAAAGGGCTTTGAAGTAAATGAGCAAAGGTTTAAAGTAACACTCTACTCAGACAACATTCTACTCACACTGACCACTCCCGATGAATTTGCACATTTCTCAAGTTTTAAGTTGAATTTATCTAAGACCCAAATTATGAGCAGAAATTTAACATTATCTCAAAAACAATCCTTACAATGTAAATTCCAATTTATCTGGAGCAAAGATTGGTTAGACTATCTTGGTATCAAGTTAATGCTAGACTTAGAACAGGTTATTCCAGAAAATTATGAGTTTTTATTGCAAGACCTTAATCAGCAAATTATTAAACTGAAGGGAGTAGAGGTCTTGTGGATGGAAGGAATGAATCTGGATAAAGCCTATTTGGTCCCTAAGATACTATATCTGTTTAGAATGATTCCTGGATTAAGCCATCTATGATTAAATATTTAAATCTAAAAAAAATCTTGCTTAAAGACGCAGTTAAGACCGAGGCAAAGGTCAGAGCCAAATCAGAATCTAAAGACTATCTCACTCAGGTTACACCCCTCAAAATTCTTGAATATTATACACAGGATTTAGATTTATCTGGATAGGATCCAGTGGGTATTAATACCTTAACCGATAATACGATAGAGGGGAAAATACTGCCGTTTGACATTATACAATCTAAATATACTATATTAAATAGAGATATCTTTCTCTATCTGAAAATAAAAAAATTCTTACAGGCTAATTGTGTGTCCCCGCAATCCAACTAGAGGATTTTATAGATAATCAACATAGTTAGAAATTAATCTGTAGGCTGAAAAAAATAATTACTATTAATCAAGAAATATTATTAAACTCACCACTGAGGAAATGGGAAAGAGATATGGAAATCTATAATTCAATGGAAAATTTGAAGAAAGTTCTGGAAATGGTTATAAAAAAGTGTACAGGTAGTTCCCGACTTTATGAACTAGGCTTCGGAACCAATTAGTGACTTTATGAACTAATTGGTTCCGAAGCCTAGTTCATAAAGTGAGAGTGCATAAAGCGAGAACTAATTTCCCATAGATCACAATGTAATAAACATGGGTTATGTTCCTGCCCAACAAATGTTACCATTGAAAACCTTAATTATTAAGTACAAATACAAAATGAAAGCATAGCAAATACATGTATGTTGTGGGAATTTTAAAGGCATGCATACCATATTGAAATTCTCATCAAATTATCATCAATCCTCATGCTATTCAATGAAGAGACATGCTGCACTTGTTGAATGGGGGCACCTCTCTTAAGCCCTGCTACATATTCATTTTCTTCATTGTCAGCTTCCCCCTCTCCTTTATCACTTTTCTGTTACTCATTTTATTTTTACAGCTCTCAAACTCTCCTCCTCCCCTTTTTTAGGCTTTTCAGCCCTCCTCCTGCTCCTTACTATTGCTGCCTGCCAAAACATGGCACAATGGCAAACACACATAGACACAGACAGCTATGTCAGACACACACAGACAAATCAAGTCAAATCTATACTCAGTAGCACACAGTGCAATAATATTACAGGATCTGTAATGTATGCCCATGAAAGCACAAAAAGAATACAGTACAATCTAAACCTGTTTTTTAGACTTCCCTTTATCTTCAGGAACTGTGTTCCTGATCCTCATCTCTCTTCTTGTCTACTCCTGGCCACAAATTCTTCTTCTACTCTTCTTGTTTGTGCTCCAAACACTCTCCTTAGTCCTGATCCATGGACCACTGACACAAAATGGCGGTGAAACAAAATAGCGGCGCATCCAGAAAAAAGTTCATAAAGGCGGGAGTGCATAAAGTGAGAGTTCATAAAGTGAGAAATGGCAGAAACCAGACCCCCACCCCCCTCACCCCCCTGGAATGGCTTAGAATAATCAATCAGATTACACATCAAGCACATATGGAAATATATTTTTATATGGTAAATGGAAAACTCACCAACTATAATGAAATCTGGTCCCCTTGGTTAGAATAAATTAAAGAGACTTAGACCCCAGATGGGAGAGTGCCTAGACTCTGGCATAGAGATAATTAATATTGTCTACGATTTCTAGTTTCCTCTCCTCTTCCCTTTCTTTCCCACCCTTTTTTTAATTTTATTTTGTATTTTAAATAAAGATTAACTCTTTCCAAAGGAAGAGAAGAGGGAATTCCGATGCTTATGGAAACACAACAGTTACTAGAGGATGATGCTAGAATGGGTTATAAATGCTTCTTGCATGTTTTTTGTACTTACGTATGTCATGGGAAATAAGAAAGTTTATATTCAGACAGGAAAGAATAAGAATAACAAATGATGATTTTGGTACTCCATTTTATTTTTGGAGATAAAAATTAGTTCAGAACACTGAATACCAATCTCTGAAGAAAAATAAATAAAAAATAATAATAATTTAGATTGCAACATTTTTGTATTTACTCCATCATCTATGATTGAAATTAGCATACAATTTTACATTCAAAAGGGAATATAGATTTCCTTTGGTTTCAGCTAATCTGATGGAATTAGCCCCTAAAGCTCTGTGTAAGAAGAAAACAAAACATACAAATAATTGTAACAAAACAAGATTGGCACAAGGAACAAGGTGAGGAGGACTCTTCTCAGATGATCTTACAGTCTAAAGAAAGTGAATATAATTGCACAGATAGAGGAGGTAAATGTGCAATGTGTCCAAAGGGAAGATTGATTGCTAGTTGAAACAACAACATAATTGTTATTAAGGTTATATGACACATGAAGAGGAGAAGGTGGTAAGGGTTAGTGAAGATAATGGTGGGGTGAGACAAGAGTTCAATGATAAGTGGCAAAGATATTAAAATTATTTTTTTTCCTGAATGTGAATTCTTCTTTAAAGGATATGTGTTCTAAGGACAAGGAAAAGGATTCAAGGGCAAGCATAAAATGTGCAGAAAAAATATAAAAAAAATAGCTACCATAAACTTACTGAAAAATACAAAAGAACAAGCAATAATAATTTAAATAAGTATATTTCATGGAGAGTAGATAAATACCTACAAGCTGTGATTTTACTTAAAACATAATTGTGCAAATGATCACTGACATAAAACGTAACAAACAACACTATATTACTGCAGGTTGCGTTAATAAAAATGTAAAAAGACAATAATTATAGTTTTCGTTTAATGTACATATGTAGACTTTATTCATAGATCTATTTTTAACATACTGGGTTGAATTATGAATGGTTTACATTTATTACTTATATAAAATCTATACTCTTGAATGTAATTATATATCAAACTCCTCCAGCAGTCTTAAGGAAATCAGATATAACAACATTTATTTCTGTCAAAACAAAATATCTTCTAAAAGTCTGGGATTCATTAGGACCATCTTGATTTCAGGGTTTCCTGATTTGTCCCAATTTCCATCAATGTTGAGGTCTAACAAACAAATTTATTTTACAACTATAGCTTACATTATCATCATGTTAAAATATAGAGTTTTTACATGCAAAAAATGCTAGTTGTATAGCATATAAATAATTGTGATATTAGCAATCTACCTTTATAAAATCCAATAAAGTAGGTCATGAATAAAATTATAGGCATATTAACAAACCGCAACCAAGGCTTCAGTAATGATCTAATAATTTCACCTGCACTAGATTCTGTACACATGTGTTCATTTATTTGATATATTGTCATGTCTCAAGGGTTTTCCATATAGGAAGTCTTTCTGGTACACCTGAAAGCAAATGACTGTTCTCTAGTTTTTTTTCCCTTGATCTTATCACATTTGTCTCAAATCAGATCAGGTTATTATTGCACACTAAAATGAACCATTCAGCAAAAGCTAAGCAGACATGCATATTTAGGAATTCATATCTAAAACTAGTTGTGGTGGTTATGATGTTTGGAGTTAATTTTTATGTATGTCTTTAATTATTATTATTATTATTGCCATTTATGACAACTATAGCAATCTTTTCCTAATAATCTATTGTTATTTTACATATCTTGTGTGCAAACCCTATTGGCTCAGTACATAATATGGCTTGCTGACGATGATATTGCAATATGTTTTGATTTAAATATGTTATAATGAAATATGATTTTAGATGTTGAACATCTAAAATCACATGGATTTCAACATTAGAGACAGCATGGGTTTACTTCAGGTAGATCATGCAAAACTAATCTTATTGATTTTTTTTGACTGGGTAACTAAAATAATAGATCAGGGTGGTGCAGTAGACATTGCTTAACTTGATTTCAGTAAGGCTTTTGACACTGTTGCACATAGAAGGCTTATCAATAAACTGCAATCTTTAAGTTTGGATTCCAATATTGGTGAATGGGTAAGACAGCGTAACATATTCCTCCTCACCTTGCGGTATTTGCGCCCAGGAGCCGTGCATCTGTACAAATAACTCTTGTAATATGTTAATGGATGCCGGCCGCTGTGGATCCATGTCAAATTATACCCCCACATTCACCCACGTCAATGACGATGACAGCGTGTGCGTGATGTCACGCGGGAGACATGGGCACATGCTTTGAGGTCAAATGCCGTTCTCGGTAAATCAGAAATGTAAAGCACTTATTTAAGTTCAAAGTTACTTTTCCTCATTGCCCTGTCGAGGTTTCTCTAGTGGTTGTCCGAGAGTGTATTCTGGTTTTTGACTTTGGCTTTGTTTGACTTCCCTGTATTCTGGTATCCCTGACTTCTGGCTTTCCCTTATTTTTGTGTCTCATTCTGTGCTCCCTCCCTGGCAAATATCCTGACTATTCTTTGGTGCTTAAGTCCGGCCGTTCTAAGGCTCGGTAATACATTACCAATTAGTCCTGGGTGTGACATAATTCCTGTGCTGGATCGATTAGTAATCCTGACATTACGACATGGCCATAGATACTGTAGAATTGTGTCAGCACATAGCAGCTTGCAAGAGAAAGCTAGAGGACAATGATCACCGTATGGATCAATTTGCCCAGGCCTTCATTACGCTTCTTACACGAACAGCGCATCTGCAACCTGCAGCTTCTCCGAATGTGCCACCTCCGTCTAGTGTACCTCCACCTATAGTACACAAGGCACCTACTATCTCCCCATCTCCTCCCCTGCGTTTTGATGGCAATGTTTAAGAATGTCGGGGATTCCTGAATCAAATTGAGTATCATTTTGAGGCCTCACAGGGATCTTTTCCCATGGATAGAGCTAGATTGGTTACCTAATGAACCAAGTTAAGAGCAAAGCCTTAGCTTGGGCCAATCAGTTATGGGAGAGTAATAAGAGTATTGCACATAATTACCAGGAATTCCTTAGGGAATTCAAATTGACATTTGAACCATTAGGCAGGGAGGATGACGCCTCTACTGCCCTAATGCATATCAAGCAAGGGAACCGCACCCTGGCTTCTCTAATAGCGTTGATCTCTGCTTTGCTGCCAAAGATTTACCTAAAAAATTAAATGAGTTCATAACATTTGTCATGCAGATTGATAATAGATTAAGAACTAGAGAAAATAAACGATCTTCAAAAGGAAATAAAAAAAGAGATTATAACTTAAAACATCAAATGCTATTCTGAAATTAAACCAAATATGGTATTATGGAGACAAAAGAGTGGGGAAAATGTTTTCAAATAAATTAAAATCTAAGAAAAACCTTTCTCTAATTAAGAAAATAGTTGATGGAAATAAGACATGTTTATCCCCTGAGGCAATAAGTAACGCTTTTGGAGAATACTATAAATATTTATATAATTTGCTTACTCCTAAGGTATGAACATCGAGTATAAGGGAATTCTTGAGGAAAATTAAACTTCCAAAAGTGGATAGTACAACATTTCTAGAATTAAATGCTCCCATAGCTAATGAAGAGATAGAGAGGAATATTAAAGAATTAAAAACAGGAAAAGCTCCAGGCCCAGATGGGTTCACTTCATTGTTTTATAAGAGGTTTGAGGTTTCGGTTCTTCCAATGCTTAATAAATTATTTAATGGGATTGGCAATCAGAATGGATTTCCTCGAGAAATGTTGCAAACAAATATAATTCCAATTCTTAAGCCAGGAAAAGACCCGAATTATGTTAGTAAATATTGTCCAATCTCTCTTATAAATATTGATATTAAGCTATTCTCTAAGATCTTAGCGGAAAGAATGAAAAACATAATACCCAGTTTAATTCATCAAGACCAAACAGGTTTTGTGGTCAATAGGAGTGGAAGTGATAATATACGTAAAATAATGAATTTGATACAAGAAGTAAATAGAGATAATGACCCTGTAGTTTTTGCCGCTTTAGATGTCGAAAAGGCCTTTGATAGGGTTAGCTGGGAATATATGTTGGAGGTCTTAACAACCTTTGGGATTCATGATATTTTCCATGAATGAATAATGAGTTTATATAAAGTACCATCGGCAAAAGTATGTGGCGGGGGATTGAATTCTAAAGGATTTATGATAAATAATGGGACAAGACAAGGATGTCCATTGGCTCCAATGCTTTACATTCTTACCATAGAACCATTGGCTGCATTGATTAGGTAAACAAAAGAGATACAGGGAATTAGAATAGCAGGTCTACAATATAAGATATCGTAATTCTTACACTTTCTTCACCTAATAAATCCATTCCAGCAGTACTATTGAGTATTGAACAATTCAGCTTTATCTCAAATTATAAAATCAATATGTCGAAATCTCTTGTTCTGTATCATAATATGCCAGGATTGGAACTTATTAGTTTAAAAGAGAATTATAAATTTAAATGGACATCTGAATCTATTGAGTATTTAGGAGTCAGATTAGGATTTAAATGGAACAAAATTATTCAGATTAATTATCTCCCTCTTCAGGATATAAAAAATACATTATCTATATGGAAACCTTTATATGTTTCATGGATGGGGAGAATAAGTGTTATTAAAGACTATGTATTACTCAAACTCGTATATTTAATGAGATCCATCCCAATGAGGATACCTAAAAAAAACTGAGTTTCATGAAACCTTCCTGAAATTTGTTTGGGGACATAAAAAGCCAAGAACATCATATCAAATATTAAGCCGAAGACAAACTGAAGGTGGAGTATCTTTTCCTGATTTGATAATGAAACATGATGCAATTATGATTATGTACTTATTGATCTCAAAATGTAAAGATCCAGAACAAACCTCCTGGATAAATATAGAACGGCTATTGATTAATTTAGACTCAATTGGCTTAATATGGTTGGATAATATAGTTTTTAAGAAATTAAAGGTACAAAATAATATCTTGACAGAATTATATAAGTATATGAACTATTTAAAAAAAAGATATAAAATTGAAAATAATGTTTCAGTATCAGCTCCAATTGAGGTATTGAAGGGATATCTAATAGATATAAATCTGAACAAAGGGAAACAGGAAGGATATAAAGCCATAGGAGACTCTTTTATAGATAAAAACATAAAGTCTTTCCAAGAAATATATGAATTGAATAGCCCTTTTTAGCATTTCAAAAAATAAGAAACATTTTAAAAACTAAGTGTATTGAAGAAGATCTGCTTGATAGAATTGTATTGATAAAGGGGAAAGATAAGATAATTTTAAAAATAAATAGAATATTATATGATTATACTCCTAGGAATAAATTAAATAAAATTAGTAGATGGGAACAAGAAATTAAAATAGATTTCTCTGAAGAAGATTGGGCAAAGGCATTTAAATTAACAAAAAAAACAATACATAATATTATTATTTATGAGAATTACATCAAGATTCTACATCGGTGGTACATGGTACCAGTAAAACTTTTTGAATTTCAAAATGGTTCTAATGATATTTGTTGGCGCTGTAATATGTTTAAGGGTACACATCTTCATATATGGTGGGACTGTCCAAGGCTTCAATTAGTGAAAAATAAATTGGAAATGGTAATAGGTGGAATTTATGGAATGAATATCCGATTAACCTCTTACACATTTTTATTTCATCTAGATTTACCAGATAGTAATATATATTCTCATAGGTTGATGATACAGATTATAATGGCATCAAAAATTTGTATGGCCAGGCGATGGAAATCTAGTATGGTCCCGACATGGACGGAGATACAAGCTCAGATAAAAAAAAATTAAAAATGATTGAAAAAGCAGTGTATGTTAATATGGGAAAAAAGGAGGAATTTTATAGAATATGGAATCCCTGGGAGAATAGAGATTTTTCAGAGGTGACTTAGAAGGCTGATTCCCTCTCCTCCCGACAGTGCTCAAGAATGTATGAGTTTAGTATGATTGGTTGAATAATTGAGGTAGAGTGTAGCTACGTCATTTTGTTTAAATATAGATATTTAATATAGTATGAAATTACAAAATACATGTTTCAACAAAGATGATATGGTATTTGATATTTGAGCTAATTATGACAAAGATATTATGAATTAAATACCATTATCTGATGTAACAAAAAAAACAAAAAAAGAACTAGAGAAAATACCAGAAATAGAACTAGACGTATGGCTGTGTCACTGGCACCTCGTTTCTCTATTGTTCCTGAACCTCTTGTTTAGTCCAAACCTGAACCTATGCAGTTGGGGGTCACTAGACTGTCAGAGACTGTTAGAGGCAGAAAGACAATATGAGGGCCTATGCCTATACTGTGGTAGAAGAGGACATATGAGCAGTGCTTGTCCCATACATCCGGAAAACTTCCACACCTAAGAACCTTAAGGGGACAGGTCTTGGGTGTGATGGATACGTCCTCTGGGAATAACAAAAACAGATTCCTCCTCGATATTATGATCAAATGTTACAAGAAGAACTTTTCATGCAAGGCCCTGATGGACTCAGATGCAGCAGGAAATTTCATTGATGTTCATTTTGTAAAAAAAATTGCTATACCTATCAAGGAGAAACTATCACCTCTGGCCGTTGAGGCTATTAATGGGAGACCACTCTCTCAACCCTTAATTACCCACAAAACCTTGCCCATTAAGGGAGAGAGGGGTGAGTAACTTGATTTCAGTAAGGCTTTTGACACTGTTGCACATAGAAGGCTTATCAATAGAACACAGGGAGAGAGGGGTGAGTAAGGAGAACACAGGGAAAGGTGGGGGAGTAAGGAGAACACAGGAGGGAGTAAGGAGAACACAGGGAGAGGGGGGTGAGTAAGGAGAACATGGGAGGGAGAACACAGGGATGGGGGTGAGGAGAACACGGGGTGAGGAGAGACCACTAAGGAACAGCAGAGAGCTCTAAGGAATGGAAGGGAGAGCTCTTCCACACTACGTGCACACACACACACAATGCATCCCTATACATACACAGAAACACACACAATGCATCCCTACACACACATGCAAACACACACTGCTTCTCCTACATACACATAGAAACACAATGCATCTCTTACACTCAATTCACCCCTTAGACACACACACTGCATCCCTTACATACACAGAAACACACCTTGCATCCCTTATGCATACAAACACAGATTCACACAATGCATCCCTTACATACACAGAAACACACCTTGCATCCCTTATGCATACAAACACAGACACACACTGCTTTCTATCCCTTATACAAAAACACACTGCTTTCACTACACATAAACACACTGCATCACCTACACAAACTGGAATCCCTATACACTACATTCCATAAGCACACACATTAGATCCTCTACAATAACACATCCCCTACACACTCCACTCCCTGTGAGCGAACTCATGGGTGGAACATGTAGGTGGACTTATGGGTGGGCCTTATGGGCATACTCGCAGTCAGGCCCTGGGGCTCAGACCTTGAGCTGTGTACGGGGCCCAAAAAAATGGAGCTGCTTCCTGTTCTCCCAGAACATTGAATTTTGTGGCCACACTTACAAACAGCCTCCAGAGATCCTGTTCTACACAAGACCAGTGGAGCCAGACTGCAGCCAGAGCCCATCATCATCCTCATCTGGTTGTAAGTAGGCAATCTAGTATATTATTAGTGACACTAATCTCTAATTTACCTCACATTAAAGGGACACTATAGTCCCCAGAACCACTGCAGCTTAATGTAGTGGTTCTGGTGTCTACAGCCTGTCCCTGCAGTCTTTTAATGTAAACACACAGTGTGTGCAGCATATGGCAGATCATATGGGTGGGGCATTGTGATGTCACATGGGGGGGAGGGTGGAGCGGCAAATTAGTTTTTTTGCCTGGGGCGGCAAAAATCCTTGCACCGGCCCGTACTACGCCTCAAACCCCCGGAGTTCCCATACAATACTGGGAGGTTAAGGAGGTATTCAGCAAAACTCAGACCAATATTCTACCTCCTCACCGACCATATGACTGTTCCTTAAACCTACCACCCTGCGTTATGCCACCTAAGGGAGCAGTATATGCTTTATCTCCACAAGAGAGTAGAATAATGGAGGAGTATATCAAAGTCTCCTTAACTAAGGGCTATATACGTAAATCATCCTCGCCTGCTTGTGCAGGATTCTTTTTTGTATCTAAATAAGATGGTGAGTTACGTCCATGCATTGACTATAGAGCATTAAACAAAATCACCATTAAAAATGCCTACCCCATTCCCCTCATTTCCTAATTGTTTGACAGACTCCTGGGTGCTAAAGTCTTTACTAAACTTGACTTTAGGAGTGTGTATAATTTGGTAAGGATTAAGGAAAACCATGAATGGAAAACGACATTTAATACCATAAATGGACACTATGAGTACCTTGTGATGCCCTTCGGGTAGTGTAATGCTCCGGCTGTGTTACAAGATTTTATTAATGACGTACTCAGGGATTATATTTATTCATTTGTCTTAGTCTATCTAGATGATATCCTTATTTATTCCTGTGACCGTCAGACTCACCACGAACATGTCAAAAAAGTGTTGCAAACCTTACTGAAAAATCAACTTTATTGTAAACTGGAAAAATGCATTGGGACGGTTGCCCCAGGCTAGCTGAGGGTTGGACCGTCGAAGGATGCTCCTAGTGCTTTCCAAGGACCATCAGCACCTCACCAGCCACCAAAAGCACTGCAGACCCCACAAACCGCCGCAGCTTGGTTGGGGTCTCGCCGTCTCCTACCCACCCTGAACCTACGACAAGGCTCCAGGCTCCAGTGAGTAAACCTCTCTTCCTTCAGAGAGCGAAGCAGGAACAAGCTCCTACAAGTATAGCAATCCCTGTAGTGATTATAGCTTTCCCCTCCAAACACGAGACAAGGCTGCGAGTTGAGGGTCAAGTAGAACTGAAGGTTTAATGGTACAGTTGCTTCTTTTATACAGTATTTCCCCACAAGGTTATCGCCCATGTGGACCTTGTGGGGCACAGGACATGAAATGCACAATCGAATAAAAACAGAGTTTTACATTTGAACACTCCCAGTTACTGTACACAAACCCTCCCCTCTGCCTGTGATACAATTAACAAAGACAATGGACTAACTCAATTAACTCTAAGCAGAAAGAAAATACATTTTTACAAACCCCAAAAAGTACCCCAAAACACAACATATCCCCACATCCTCTGATAGCCCTGATCTGGGTGAACAACATATCCAAGAATCACCCAGATCGGTTCAGGGGTTCAGGAATTTAATGGAAGTCTTATTTTTGCCCCACCCTGCACATGGTCCCATGCCCAAAACAGTTCCATACACTCAACGACAAAACACTGCTGTAAGTCCTGCAAGTGTGAGTTGGCCGTACAGGTGTGAGCAATGGACAGGAGAAGGTCACAGGCAGAGCAGAGAGACCGAGAAGGGGCATACCTATGGATCTGTGAAGAGATTTAAGAGTGGCTAGAATTTTTGAGTGCTTTATAGGTATAGGTTAGCACTTTTTGGGTCCTACGGTCTGCCATTCCCCCTCCCCCCCCCCGAGTGATACAACAAATATTTGCACTGTACTCTGGCCCCACCGCACAGGTGATCCAATCGGGTTTCCTCTCTTCCCCGTTTGGGATTTCCAATGGGACGAGGCAGGGATGCCACCTCTCCTCACTACTATATGTACTGGCACTGGAGCCCTTGTTGGAGGGGATCAGAGTGAACAGCGGGATTCAGGGAGTGACATTCTGACACAAGGAGATTAAAGTAGGGGCTTTTGCTGATAATATCTTACTGTACATAACACACCCACAAACTACACTCCCCATAGTCATGCAGATGATCGCGGAATATGGCAGGGTACCTTTCTACTCCCTCAATGCTTCCAAAACACAAGCACTATGCATATCCTTACCCAATACCTTGGTTCAACATCTCCAACGGACTTACACGTTTGAATGGAGAACGGACACACTTAAGTACCTAGGGATCACATTCACAAAAGCCCACACAGATTTATATTCTACAAGCTATGCTACGGTCTGGAATAGCTGCCGCAAACTCCTAAAAAAATGGTCCCCATTGTTCCTGTCCTGTACGAAATAAATTGTAGCGGTAAAGAAACATAGAATGTGACGGCAGATAAGAACCATTCGGCCCATCTAGTCTGCCCAATTTTCTAAATACTTTCATTAGTCCCTAGTCTTATCTTATAGTTAGGATAGCCTTATGCCTATCCCACGCATGCTTAAACTCCTTTACTAAAGTGTGACAGATCCATCTGTATAGACTGGGATTGCTGGTTCGTCTGTTTTGCCTCTTGTGAGGAACTGACTCTGCTGGGTTTTGAACCCTGGTTTACATGGTGCTAAACCTCTTCCTTACCAGTACACCAGCCTGCCTTTTTTATGTTGACTCTCCCCTGAATGCTCGATTTATTTTGCCCCCTCCCACTAGAAATTTCCCAGACCTTCTTTAAAGCAGTACAAGCTTACATAAACCAATTTGTGTGGAGGGGCGGCAGACCCAGAATTGCCCAAACATTGCTTAATGCACCGAAACACAGCGGAGGCCTAGCGCTGCCCAACATGCACACGTATTACTGCGCAACTGGCTACTTCCCTCTCACATTTCCTATCTAACTCCCCTCCCCAATGGGTGAACTTAGAAAGGGAGCTTATTGCTCCACATGTCCTGACCAATCTGGTAAGGATACCGAAAGGATCCAGACCCAACATCCTCTTGGCCCCCCTTACAATCCGGCTACTCATGAAAATCTGGGATAAACACACGCATATGCTGAGTGGCCACTCGGGCTTGTCCCTGGCCACACCCCACATGTCTCTCACTTATTGTATTCCCATATTCAATGCCATCCCGTGGCACTCCAGAGGAGCCACCCACTTAGAATACCTTTAGGGTCGGGGCACCCTACTAAGCTATGATGTATTGGAGAGGAGATACTAGTAAAACCAGCACAGCAATGGGAATCTGATTTAGAAAGCTCCATCCCAGACAAAAAGTGGGACCACATCTTTCATTTACCTAGACAGCTGATCAAATCTTCTAGCCATGTAGAACAGCATTAAAAACAATTTACAGTTGGTACATGGTGTCTAGTAGACTGCACAAACTATACCCCAACACCCCTGCCACATGCTGGAAATGCAATGATGCGGAGTCTACTGCCCTGCATATATGGTGGTCCTGTCCACGCATTCAAACCTTCTGGGCAGGTGTCCATGACACCCCTACAGCTGTTAATAATTGACCTGCCTGTAGGACTCCCTAGAGCCAAACAAAACTTATTGCTGCACATTGTACAGACAGCACAAAACTGGAAGAAGACAACCCCTCCGTATCTCAGACGTTTACTCACTGACCTGGATACACAGAGCTCATACGAGAAGGTCCTGAAAACACAAGTCCCTTCTTATCAAACTTCCCTAAAAGCATGGGATATGTGAGACTCGTGGAGATCGCGTACCAAATGAAATATCATTGCAACTAATCGTCAGGGTGGGGCCAGGGCCGTTTGAAGGAATTTGGGGGATCCAAGCAAAATGGACATTACTCCCCTCCCTGTGTTCTTCTTACTCCCTCCTCCCCCTCCCTGTGTCCTTCTTACTCCCCCTCCCCCTCCCTGTGTCCTTCTTACTCCCCTCCCCCCGTGTCCTTCTTACACCCCTCCCCATGTCCGTCTTACTCCCCATCCCTTTCCCTGTGTCCTTCTTACTCTCCCTTCCCCCTCCCTGTGTCCTTCTTACTCCCCTCCCCTGTCCCCCCCTCCCCTCCCCCTCCCTCCCTCCCTGTGTCCTTCTTACTCCCCCTGTGTCCTCCTTACTCCCCACCCCTCCCAGTGTCCTTCTTGCTCCCCTGTCCCTTCTTACTCCCCCCCTCCCAGTGTCCTTTTCTTGCTCCCCTTGTCCTCCCCCTCCCCTCCTGTGTCCTTCTTACCTCCCTCTCCTCCCCTGTGTCCTTCTTACCCCTCCCTGTGTCCTTCTTATTCCCCTCCCCCTGTGTCCTTCTTACTCCCCCCTCCCTGTGTCCTTCTTACTCCCATCTCCCCCACCCTGTGTCCTTCTTACTCCCCCCTCCCTATGTTCTTTTTACCTCCCCTATGTTTTTTTTACTCCACCCCCTCCAAACCAAGCAGTTGCTTGGTTTGCCTGCCCGCTAGTGAAGGGCCTGGGTGGAGCAATAGGTGCTGTGGGTATAGTTCTCTCTCTATGGGTTTGTGCCACTTATACGAGGCACCTGTATATAGTGTTGGACAGACTGTGGTGATGCTGGGACAACGTCCATGTATGCACAAAATATGTAATGTATCTTTATCCATTGCCTACCTTGTACGAGTATACGTTCTGTGATGATGAAATCGATCCCCCCCTCCTTTTTCCTTTCTGTACCCCTCGCATTATGCAAACCAAAACCAAAGTATGATGCCAATACAGCGCACTTGCAAGGATGGAATTATGTGGATACCACTAACTTGAAAGGGGAGGGAAAGAGGATGATCAGTATTAGGAGGAGTACAGACAAGGAGCTCAGTTTTAGAGAGATTGAGTTTCAGAAAGCGGGAGGACATCCAGTCAGAAATGGAAGAAAGGCAAGCAGTGCAGGACAGCAGGGGAGGGATCCGGGGAGGAGAAATATATCTGGGTGTCATCAGCATTCAGGTGGTAGTGGAATCCAAATGAGGTAATAAGTTTGCCAAGAGAGGCAGTATAAATGGAAAATAGAAGGGGACCAAGAACAGAGCCTTGGGGGACTCCAACCGAGACAGGACAAGTATCATTAGAAAAGGAGACACTGAATGAGCGTTGGGAGAGATAAGAAGAAAACCACAAAAGTGATTGAAGAGTTTGAAGAAGGAGAGCATAATCAATGGAGTCAAAGGCAGCAGAAAGATCAAGAAGAATTAGTATGGAGTAGTGGCCTTTGCATTTAGCTGTGATTAGGTTGTTAGTTACTTTAATAAGAGCTGCCAGATTGAAGAGGGCAAGGAGAGAGTTGGAATTGAGAAAGTGAGATATACTGGTAAAGACAAGTCTTTCCAGAAGCTTTGAGGAAAAAGGGAGCAGGGATATGGGATGATAGTTAGAGGGGGAGGATGGGTCAAGAGATGTTTTTTTCAGGATAGATGTTTAAGGTCAGCAGGGACAATGCCAGAAGAGAGAGAGCAGTTGAAGATTTGTGTTAAGGAAGGCACAAGACAAGAGTAAAGAGTTCTGATAAGGTGAGATGGGACAGGATCGAGCAAGCAAGTGGTGGGGTAAGAGGAAAGGAGAAGCGCAGCCACCTCTTGTTCTGTAGCTGGGATGAAAGTCTGAAGGGCAGGGCCGGACTGGGAAAAGAAAGCAGCCCCGGGAAAAAAAAAAATATTCCAGCCTTATAATTCATTGTGTCACATAATGTTTGTTTGTTTTATATTGATGTGCTTTGGGAGCTGTTATATTGTTTCTTACCTGCTGTAATACTCACCCTCCAACCTGACACACACAAGTTTTCACTAAACACAAGCTCACTGAGACACATACAAAAGCTCTCTGACCCATACACATAGAAACATAGAAAAAACAGAATGTGACAGCAGATAAGAACCATTCGGCCCATCTAGTCTGCCCAATTTTCTAAATACTTTCATTAGTCCCTGGCCTTATCTTATAATTAGGATAGCCTTATGCCTATCCCACGCATGCTTAAACTCCTTTCCTGTGTTAACCTCTACCACTTCAGCTGGAAGGCTATTCCATGCAGCCAATACTTCCTGATATTATTTTTAAACCTTTGCCCCTCTAATTTAAGACTGTATCCTCTTGTTGTGGTAGTTTTTTGTCTTTTAAATATAGTCTCCTCCTTTACTGTGTTGATTCCCTTTATGTATTTAAATGTTTCTATCATTTCCCCCCTGTCTCGTCTTTCCTCCAAGCGATACATGTTAAGTTCCTTTAACTTTTCCTTGTAAGTTTTATCCTGCAATCCATGAACCAGTTTAGTAGCCCTTCTCTGAACTTTCTCTAAAGTATCAATATCAACACCAGCTCACTAAAGACATGCGCATTGACACTCAAAAGCCCACTACAGGCAAGCTGACTGACACACACAAGCTTACTACAGACATGCTTACTACATGCTCACTGAAACGCACAAGCACAATACAGACAAACTCACAAGCTCACTGACATAGACAAGCTCACTACAAGATCTCTGGAATACAAAAGGTCACTGACACACACTCCAACACAGTTCAGACATGCTCACTGATACACACACAGGCTCACTACAGACAAACTCACTACATGCTCACTGACACACAAGCTCAGTGAAACACACAAGGTAACTATAGACAAGCTCTCTGACCAACATAAACTCACTATAGACAAGCTCTCTAACACACACAAGCACAATACAGACAAGCTCACTACCAGCTCACTGACACACACAAAAGTTTACTATAGACAAACTCTCTGACAAAGATGTCTATATATATATATATATATATATAGTATATACATAGAAAGGATGCACTCTCCGGTCTTAAAAGTTATTTATTCCATTAATCAATATGCAGTAAATTGATCGACGTTTCGACCCATTCGGGTCTTCCTCAAGATCACTTTAGCGTGGGATAGAACCAGGGTACTGGACTTTATATTACTTTACCAGCAAGGCTGAGTGCCATTATACTTGTACTATATATATATATATATATATATATATATGACAAAGGAATGGAGTGAAAATGGCATTCGATTCTGGCAGCACTGTGCTGACTGTCACTAATAGTTTTAATAACTCCCACTGCACATTGCATAGTGTAGGCTTAGCTGCTCAATGCCCACCATATTCTTTAAAGTGCTTTGTCACTCAATAGCTTAGAACTGAGACACATGCTGTGACTAGATGAAAGATTGTAAAGCTCCACACTGCAGGACTATGGCTATTACTCAAATTCTGATTTAAATTTGTAATGATTGTGCTTCTGCTAACCATGTCAGCTACTTCGTGACTCTATATTACCACAGCAGATTACTTATATTGCCAGCTGCAAAGGTAATCAAGAATCTATCAGTATCCTGCTGTAGTAACCCTTTGCGTACTGTTTCATAACAGCAGCAAAATTCATTGGAAAGCTGTAGTTTTCATTGCAGGAGCTCTACTGAAGATGAGATCGGAAAAGGGAGGGCTTGAGAGCAGGAGTTAGAAAAAGCCAGATGATTACACAGAGACATTGCATTTTGTGGAGATTTCTGTGTAAGCCATCCCAATCACCCAGACTGTGTGGGATATTTATGTTATCTAATTTCTGTGCCTAGCTATGTGTGCTATCTCTGTATTTTACTCAACTCATTTCTGTAATGTACCTGCCTCTGTGTGCATTATGGGTATATGGGTATCTCTGTATTGTTCCTAATTTTGAGTATTGTATGGATATTTCTATATACTAACTAGCTCTGTGCATTGTATGGGTAACCTGTATCTGTTATCATTAAGTGTTGAGTAATTGAGGTTAAGTGGACAGATGACACAGGTCAGAAGATGTTGGCTACAGAGTAAAAGGGTAGAGTATAATTCTGGGGAGGTGTCTGGCACCCCACAATCCCAAACCATCACTTGGATGGTTTCTCTGAAACTGCTATAATTATGAAAAAATGGGTTAACCCTAGAAGGACCTTGCACCCAGACCACTTCATTAAGCTGAAGTGGTCTGGGTGCCTAGAGTGGTCCTTTAAGCTTATCCAACACTATTAAATCGAGGCATTAGTGTCTGGCTCCAGAAAGAGATTATATAGATAGATAATAGATAATAGAATAAATTATAGAAATTTCACCATTTGTTGAATAGTGTGGTGGTGCCTAAAGCAGCCCCTGTCTCCCCAGCCGCTTCACTTAAGTCTAGTGGACGGTGACATACAATAAAGTGAGCAAGGAGACAAGGAGGAGTAAGAACACATACACAATACAAAAATACCACAGTATTTTTCATTTACCACACTGAAACTATATGTACTACCTACTGCAACACTACACAAATATATCCTCCAATTCCCTACACTGTCAGTTTCCTAAATACACACCCACATTCACACACACTGCCAAGGTAAGCAACCAAATTCACACACCTTAATATAAACACAAACACGCACTTCAATATCTTCACAGAATGTAAAGTGTGTGTCAAAGGGTATGACATCTGGGATTAAATCCACTGCACAGTTTATGCTGCAGAATACTGGGATAAGTGTCATACTTTAGATTATTCTAAAATGTTCTCATGCATAAAATATAAATAAAAACAACATCTAAACCAACCTTCAATTGCAAATGGTTTGCCAACTGTCAGTAACTTGCAGTCTGCATCTATGGACACCTCATAGTCCAAAAGTGCTTTATCCATGATGAATGCATCTAGTGTTTCTGGATCATTTCTGTATGAAAATAAATAAAATAAGATATAATGAACAAAGAAAGATAAACACTGTTAAATTATAGAGTAACATTCAACAATTAGATAATGTATGCTATTATATTTATAGGGTAATGAGCTGTCAAGTCAGCAATGGGCCACAGTGAGTGGCTATTGATCATTATATGAGCCACAATGATACGGTGAGTGGCTCATATACTGATTTCATTGAAAATTTGAGCCAAAGTTACTGTTTACTAACTGGTATTACTGTGCAGCAATATGGAGCAATGCACTCCATACAAAAATTAAAAAAGGTAACAGCCTGCACCAAATATTAATGTTGACTAAACAAGTGTATGAACACACTATATCAATGTAAAATAGGCATTTTTTATGTGGGTGAAACATGTTGTAATTGAATACAAGGACTTTTTATCTGATTTTATTTATTTTGCGTTGTATTTCACAAATATTGTTTTTACCATTCAAAAAATCTTTATTTTTCAAATGTATTTTATCTTGATTCTGCATCTATCTAATACCTCCAGAGGAACCTCTCCAAGCACTGGCACTTACCTCTAAATCTACCTACATATAGCCTTGGTGGGGATTGTTACAAAAGACTGGAAATAACTATGTTACTGTTTAATAACCAATGGATACTGTTTGCCACTGTATAAGTTTAAGCTGAAAGAAACACGAATGGATTACTCGAACCATTATAAAGACTCCATTCGTGGTACGAACGGGGACCCCCCAGATGCTGGCGTGTGCCGCCACTTAACCCCGTCACCCCGCAAACTACTGAAGGGTCGACCACCCGGCCTGCGGCGTGTGGCAGCCATTAACCACCCAGGCGGCTGCGGTTTGTGGTTAACCACAACCTAATTGATAGGCCTGGGGGCATCGTCATTCGCACACAAAGTACAGAACGGAATCTACCGAACCATCAACCGAACGGTGCCCCCCCTACAGCGGGTCGCGTTGCGATCATTAACCTGTGGTTTCTGCGGTTAACCGCAGGTCAAGTACCCTCTACCAGGTGGTCCTCGTTCATGTACCGAACGAGTTCCACTACCAGACGGACAGCGGGGCTTCGCATGATCCGGTACCCAAGTTTAGTTCCACGAGTTAGAAGCGAGGTCCCGCTGCCCGCTAAACCATCAGAAAACATGGCCGCCAACAGAGACTCACAATGCAAAATGCCGAATGGACTTTATACGGCAGAAACAGTCCATTCTGTTCGTGGGATTGTAGCGCCATTCGCATGTTTAAGATATACGAACACGAGCCTTTAGATGAATGGTAGAATGAGTGGTTTCCCTGTAAGGACTTTCTCTTTATAACTTTTATATTATATTCTTATTTAAGCTATTTTACATTGATTTATTGTATTCATACACTTGTTTAGTCAACATTCATATTTGGCTATGCCTGTTACCTTTTTTCCTTTTTTCTTGTCCTCTCATTTTGGATTGTTAGGGTATCCATATACAGACTTGCTGCCTTCAGGGTTTGCATTGTATTTCCCCCCTCTTTTTTGCACTCTATACCAAGCCATAGAAACTGTAACGTCATTTGGTGCTCACTTTTATTATCATTAATGGCATTTATATAGCACTAACCTATTCTTCAATGCTTTATAATGTTATAAAGGGGGGGATTAACAACAAATATGACAAGCTATTACACATTTTGACATGAGAGCTAGATTGGTGAGAACCTATGAGAACAATCTAGATAGTGTAAATTATATGACTAGTGAAACCAGACACAAAGTCTCACTAGGCAAGTGCCGCCAGACAAGTGCTACCAGTAAAATTAGACCTGTCAATGATGCTCTGCTTTTCCCTTTGGCCCTGAATGTGACAGTACAAATATTAAATGTAGTCTTCCTAAATAATCTGTACTCCTGTATGTCTGGTCTTTTAATTATGGAAGCAAACAATTTGCCATAATGTGGAAATCATGGTGTTATTATTGATGTGGATGATATTCTAAATCTAATACTCACACTGCAAGATGTGTTTGTGGGTAATTTGGTTCCTCTTCATTTTTGAGAATATATATGTTTGGTAATACCTTACATAGATTCGTAGTTATAGAGTAATATAGGCTGACAAAGACTTACATTTCAGCCTCACACATCTATATAACTGATGTTGATCCAAAAGAAGATGTAAACCTAATTTGAATGGAATTTTCAATTTTGCCACAAAATGGGAAAACATTCTTTCTCGACTCCAAAATGGTAATTATATATATTCTGACTGCATCAATAAGTTGTTACCCTACATATTGACTATTATATTCTTGTTTTTCCAAAATAGCATCCAGACATTATTTCAAAGTCAGTATAGAATCTGATAAAAACACATTCAGAAAAGTCCACAAATTTATTGTTCTTACAGTAAGAACACTTTCCTGTGTAGTATCGAAAATATTATTTATTCAAGTTTAACATCATAGTCATAACACGTCTTGTCCTTTGTAATGTAACCCTGTTACATATCTTAGTATTATCAGCAAAAAGACATACCTTACTATCAAGGCGTTCTGCAATATCACTAATAAAAATATTAAAGAGAATGCTTCCAAGTACAGATCCCTGAGGTACCCCACTGGTGACAAGCCATGCTACTCCACTGACTACAACCCTCTGTTGCCTGTCACTCAGCCACTCCCTTACCTATTCTACAATATCGGAATCCAAACTTAAAGATTGCAGTTTATTGATAAGCGTTCTATGTTCAACAGTGTCAAATGCCTTACTGAAATCTAGGTAAGCAATGTCTACTGCACCACCCTGATCTATTATATTTGTTACCCAATTGAAAAAATCAATAAGGTTAGATTGACATGATCTCCCTAAAGTAAACCCATGTTGTCTCTGATCTTGAAATCCGTGTGATTTTAGATGTTCAACAATCATATCCTTTAACATGGTTCCCATTACTTTCCCCACTACTGAAGTAAGGCTTACTGGCCTATAGTTGCCCGACTCCTCCTGTGACGAAGTGCCCTTCGCCACTTGTGCCTGGAGAGGACTGCTTGCCCGCCTCTTGCCATGTGACTATGGCCCCTGGGATGTATTGCCCTTTAAAGACATGATTTGGGCATAATGGATTTGTGTTGTGCTGCTGCTGGCCCTTTAAGAACCATCTGGGACATACTGTGGAGTTACTGGGTGGCCACCATTTCCTGTATCAGAAGCACATGGTGAGAACAATGGATGGCGGCCATTTTAACTCACAGACACTGTTTGGACTTTCCAACACGGTGCCATCTCGCCAGTATTTGGTGCACAGAGACATCGTGCAGTGGTTTTGGACTATACAGCAGGGGTCACATTATACAGTGATTGTTTTTCATTTAGCCTGTATATGTTCTGCAGAATCTGCATTAAACTGTATTTTCCAAAGTACTGAACGGATCTGGGTGAATTTTGGATATGTGGTTCACCCAGATCCCCCGGTTCCAAGGATATACTTTTTATGGGGTTATTGTATGTTTTGGGGTCCCTGTGTGTTTTATGAAACTGTATTATTTCTGGCTAGCAGATAATTGAGCTTTGTGTATTGTAGAAACTCAATTATCTAGCCTGGCCCAGAGGAGGAGTTTTGTGTTGCATAAATTGTGAGTTCTGTGTGCCAGTAAATCAGTCTTGTTCCAGCATTAAGCCTTGGCTCATGTTTGGGGGATTGGAGAAATACACTCTTGGGATTGCTATAATCACTATACTCCCCAGGGTATGATCACTAAGTTCTGCTAAGAGCTTGTTCCTGCTCTCTGGGGAAAGAGAGGTTCACCCACTGGAAGCTGGATCCTGGCCTTGGGTCCAGGGTGGGTGGAGACAGCAGAGACCCCAGCGCAGTTGCATCACTGGAAGTGGGGTCTGCAGTGCTGATGGTGTCGGTTGGAGTGCTTGGAGTCCTCGGCAAGCGCTAGGAGCATCGATTGGCGGAGGTACTCAGTCGGAGTGCCAGCGTTCCGTCACACCTCCCTACTACCTTTCTTGTGAATAGGCACAACATTCGTTAACTTCCAATCTTCTGGGACTACTCCAACAATGGTTGGTTAAAATATTGAATCAGTTAAATAAATCAGTTAATGGTTTTGCTAGTACACCACTAAGCTCTTTTAATAACTTTGGGTGTATTCTATCAGGTCCTATTGACTTATTTGTATTTACTTTTGACAGTTGAAATAGAACCTCTTCCTCTGTAAACTCACATGTAACAAATTACTCATTAGTCCTTTTTCCTAACTGAGGCCTCTTTCCTTCATTTTCATCTTTAAATACTGAACAAAAATATTCATTGAGGCAGTCAGCTAGACCTTTATCCTCTTCTACATACCTTCCTTATTTTGCTTTTAATCTAACTAATCCTTATTTTACTTTCTTGATTTATTTGCTTTTACTGACAAGCTGCCTTCAGCAGTGCAATGTTTAAATAATACCATTTCTCTTGGACTCCATTTAAATTGCTCCAGTCTGATAATGACTCCTTTACACTGTGATGGACCGCCTGGAACCCCGACTGGGTACCTCTATCAATTGCTGCTTCCTAGTACTTGCGAGCCCCATAAGCACTGTACAAGAACACCAAAACCACTGTAGACCCCACAAACCATCGCAGCTTGGTTGGGGTCTCGCCGTCCTCCACCCACCCTGGACCCAAGACCAGGATCCAGTTTCCAGTGGGTAGACCTCTCCTAGTGCAGACTGCATAGCAGGAACAGCTCTAATAAGAACTAGTGATTATACTCAAGGGAGTATTGTGATACAGCAAGTCCCAGAGTGAATGTAGTTCTCCAATCCCCCAACCATGATCATGAAGGGGTAAACGAATCTCAGTTTAATGGGAGCCACACTTGGCCTTATATGACAATCCCCATGCAAGGGGTATGCCCACAGGCACCTTGTGGGTGACTGATTTGCAACTTCACAGACCAAAAAAAATAAGGTTACAAGGCACGACACTCCCACACACGGCACACAATCCCTCCCCTCTGCCTGGGAGATAATTGGATCAGATACTGTATTAACCTCATTATCTCCAGGCATAAAAAACCCCACACATTTCTATAAAGTCCCAAAAGTACCCCAAAACACATAATATCCCCACAAATGATATATCCTCTGATAGCCCTTATCACCCAGATCAGATCAGGGGGTTGAGGAATTTTATGGAAGTCACATATTTGACCGACCACAGGCATTGTCTCATGCCCAAAACAGTTCCAGAGAATCAGGGCTTGTGGTCGGTCTAGTTCGGTAGTTGGAAACAATCAAACTACTCAACAGAGTCAATAGTCTTACCCTGGAGCTTGTTCCCCTCATCCAGACGAATTATCTCCATCGAACAGTGCCCTTCGAAGTTAAATAGAACTGAACGAGGCGATATGGTCTCTGGTTTGTGCGGTTGTTTGGTAAACTAACCATATAGTCCCAATTGCATGAACAGAGACTGTTTAAAGTATTTTAGCCAGTCTGTTGCAGGGGCTATAGTCACAGGGTAAGAGGCTGGCCAGCAGGCTCCTCCAAGAACCAGTGGCGAGGTTCAGTTCGTCACATACACATTTTCTAATTTTAGAAAAGTCAGTTTTCCTAAAGTCTAAAACTTTTGTTTTTGTGTGGCGTGACTCTTATATTCTTATATTATATACAAGACTGTGGATCTTATTCCCTAAACGGCGAACATCTGTAGACATGGCTCTAAGCTTATCATTTTTAACACACTTGCTAGGTACCTTCTGCCCTTGTTATGGGGGGGCAATTGGATTGGTGTTTTATCACCCTTTTGCCTCCTCCCTCCCTCCTAGTTTACATCCTAGCAAAACCTCTGAAATGCTCTCTGAGAACATCCCTTTTGAGAAAGATGCAAACCATCTTTTTAGAACAGTTTATTTCCATTCCAAACAGAGCTACCATAAGAAATGAAGCCAAATCCTTGCTCCCGACACCATTCACCTAGCCATAAGTTAAAGTCTCGCCTGTCGTTCGGAGTGTTATGCACAGGCAGAACTTCAGAGAATGACAGTGTGGAAGCAACCTGCCGTATATCATTGGCAAAAACACAAACAACTTCCTGTACCTCTGAAGCCTCATTGAAAGCCAATTCATTTGTCCCTAGATGAACAATTACATCCAATTCCCCTTCCTGCTTTGCTTGCTTAACAATATTACAAATATGTCTCCTGTCTCTGTAAACAATAGTTCCCAAACATGAGCCAAGACTTCATGAAGGGGTAAACAAATCTTCCTCTAATGAGAGCCACACTTGGCTTTTTATACCAATCCCCAAGCAACG
>OW240916.1:100627206-100694296 GCA_933207985.1 Pelobates cultripes
CCCCAGCGGCAGAGTGTCCTGCAGGGAGCAGAGACCGTCAGTCTCGCACCCCAACCAGAGGACAAAATAATGAAAGGGGAGACAGCTGGTCCCCCTCTCCACCAGCAGAGAGAGTGTCATGGAGAGGAGCCTGATACCCCTTCTCCCCAGCGGCAGTTTACAGTTCAGAGAGAGGAGCTTGTTACACCCTCTCTCCAGCGGCAGCCTAACCCAGTAAGGGGAGATGTTACACCCCCCAACAGTGCAGATGGGACTGTAGTCTCTGCACTTACAGCACAAGGGATAGGGACAGTCGGTCCTGTTCCCCAGCCACAGAGCGGTGTATCCAGAGGGGAGACAGTCGGTCTCTCCCTCCCACAACCAGGCTCCCACCAGGCTACTTCGGTGGTAGCACTGGCATCAGGGCAGAGTACCGCTGGTCTCTGCCCACTCAGCAACCCACCAAGGCAGCCTAACAGTTGCCCACACAGTCGTGGTGAGGTACCTGGACATGGACAAAGTTTTCCTCTACCCAGGTGTAGTAACCAGTTATTGTGGGTGGGCTGTACCGCTGTTTCGTTTTGTGGTGGTTGTTGACTAACTACAGGGCACTGACCGGCAGGAGGTCAGATACCCTGTTAGTCTAGTTGGTAAAAGGGGAGAAGTGTGGCGAAACCAACCTCGCCACTGTGAACTGGAGAAGCCTGGTTGCTCGCCTGCTCCCTTTGGACTATGGCCCTGCAGGTTAAACCGTTTATTTCCCCTGCAGAAAGGCTTATTTGTGGGATCTGAGTGCCATTCATCTAATAATGTGCACTCAGATCCCAGCTATCTGGGGATATGTGAAATGTCTGTGTGTTATGTGCAAATGTGACTTTATGTATTTTAAAGTGTTTTGTGTCCTTTTGCAACCATGTGCTTAATGGAGTCTGTGTCTATCCTGGGAGATAATTGAATTACTTATCTCCAGGATAGAAGACTCTGAAACTGGTTTGGGCCAGAAAGCCATGCTTCATTTAGTCACAAAGGACTTTTTACTAACTTTTGAACCCCCTTGTCTGATTTGTGCCATTTTTGAATATGTTGTTCCCCTGAATGGATTGATTGTGAATATGTAATTTTATGTAAATGTGATGTATGGTTTTGGAGTTATGAAAGTTGGGTAGAAAGTATGTTTTAACTGTATGTATAATTGAGTTTACTCTCAGGATAAGGGGAGGGAATATGTGGGATGTAAACCGTGATGTGATTGGTTGTTTTAACGCCCCTGTGGGCTGTACCTATGTTTGTGGATTGGGAATAAAAAGAGACTGTATGTGACAGTACAGGGAGTTCCTCTAACCTCAAAGTGAAGTGTCGTCTCATTATTGGGGAAGGATTTATTGTATGCTGTTCCAGTTTGACTGCTAGGAGAGTAAACCTATTCGTATGGTTCCTATTCAACTGTCTACAGCATTCATATGCTTGAGAGGATTCATATGCTTCTCCGGTTCGGTGGTTGTGGTGTCTGCTGCAGTGCTTGGAGTCCTCAGGAAGCGCTAGGAGCATCTTTCAACGGAGGTACCCAGTCGGGGTGCCAGGCGATCCGTTACAAAGACATTCAACATACACACATATTTATAAAACATAGCTTTGCCATAAACACAATGCCCAAAGTTCACAGGCAGCCCCCCATACACCCAACATACTGCAAGCAGTTACCCAACTCACATATAGTACCAGACACAAATATAAACATGCTCAGAGAGACATACATTCACACATAAGGATACTTAGGCGCACACTCTCTAGCACATACACAAGTAGACAATGCCAGAGACACTCAGACATACATTGCCAGATACACATTGTGACTGTATGTCTGTATTTTTATTGTGATTGTATGTGTTTGTGTCTGTGCATCAGTGTGTTTGTGTGTGTATACATGTGTGTACATCAGAGTGTGTATGTGTGCATATTGCAGTGTGTTTGTGTCTATAACTGCAATGTGAGGGTGGTATGGTATTGGCAATGCAAAGGCAAAGTGGCAGCATATGTAATATATGTGTATATACACAATAGCTGGTACAACACATATTCCAGTATATTATATACCATAATATAAATGTGAAAGGATTATAGAATATGTGGGGTAATATCTATAGCACTGTTTTCTTATCGGTAACTTTTTTGAAAATATTGAAATATTTTAAAATAATTAAAATAAAATATTTTAATATAGTTTATATATCAAAAATATTAAACTATTACAAAATTAAAATATTTTCATAAACCACGAGCCCCACACACACACAGCCAGACAAGCAATATCTCCCACACACACGCAACACTAAAAGCAGACTTCCCCACACACCACCCTAAAAGATTTTCCAGAAATAAGTAACACCACACATAACCTGCCTTCACAAATACAACAAAAACTCCCCACACACACAACCAAATATATATATATATATATATATATATATATATATGTGTGTATATATATATATATTTGTGGTCGGAACTTAATCTGTATATGGAATAGAGGAAAGGGAGAAAGTTGGTAGGGTTGTGCCAAAACCAACGTACAGGTAGGCCTGTATAAAGAGGGCCAAAAAGGTATTGGTGAAAAACATTATTTTAGTATACTTACAAAGATAACCTTGAGCGATTCCCTGAGCTCTATTCATGAAGCGGAATCTAAGGACTGAATACAGGGATAACCGCCTGTTCGATGTAATAATGAGGAATGGGCTGAGTGGAGGCCCGTGAAGTAACTGCAACAGAGTTAGGTGGAAGCTGTTGCGTTTGGGTATGCGGGTATCTAGTATTAACATGGGGCCAGTTAATTGCCTGTCAGGAATAGTGATATGTGGTTAGATGGTTGATATGGTTAATAAGGAAATTCTTAAAGGTGAGAATGTAAAGGTTGATACGTATGACGAGGTCGGAGTTGACTTAATTTGGTGTACCACTGTGATTTCATATTAGGCCCGTGTTGGCCTAATATGAATTTGGGATAGCCCGAAGACGGATAAGTGATGTACATATCAAGTGATGAACCTTTCAAGGGAAACTTGTATATGGAAAATTTAACGGAGAGTGGAATGATGGAGAACCGGGAGAGTAGTGATATTGGAGAAGATGGAAATTTAAGGTAATTAAAACGATGTCAACGAGAACATATGATGAAAGTGATAGAAAAGTGTACAGTGAATGTTTATACCAGTTAAATTAAATGTCATTTAACCAAGTGTATATACCCAAGTTTGAGCCTGACATAACTTTAGTACAGTCGGTAGTGACACCTAGACATATAGGGGACTAAGTAGAATTGCGTATGATAAAAGTCGAAATAGCTTAGAGAGGACCTAATACCGTATGTGGAAAGAGGCCTCGCTGTGATGATATGCATGACTGAAATAGGCTGATTACTATAGTGAGTTAACTGAATTACTGGCGTGAACCACTCAAATTTAGATGAACTGCAGTTTGGAATTAACCAAATGTGCAAGTCAATTTTTGGGGGGTTAGCAGTAACCATTCCTGGATAGAGTAAAGGTTGGAAAACAGTTGGAAATGTGGCTAGAGACTCCCCAAGAAAATAATAGGAGCTGTTAGCTGTTACTTAGCAACTGGCTCTCAGTAATAACCGCCGATACCTCTCTGTCACTACTTGTGAAATGTTGCTGTTGGGAAACAGCTGCTACTCTCTAACAATGTGACAGGTACAGTAATGATTAGTGCCTGATTGCTAAAAAATAGCATCAAGTTTGCAAACAAGCTTTTAGTTATCATAAAAACATTCAAATAGAGATATGCAAGAGATGTTATCTTATGTGTTCCCACAACTTTAAAGTTGTATTTTTTTCTAGCCATAATTATTGATATTTATGAAATCTTTAACTGTTTTCAAATCATCCATTTCCACATAAATACAAAAAACTAGACATGATAACAAATAAAATAAATCATGGCCCTAGCTCTTGGACCCCTAATGTTTTATCTAATACAGTTATCCTACCTTTTGTGTATTATAGTAACTCATGTTTTTTATTTTATATTTTTAAAAATATTTTAATGTTTTTTAGATTATATATATATTGATATATTTTTATTATGTGAAATATTTTTTACATAGTTACATGAAAAGAGACATGTGTCCATCAAGTTCAGCCTTTCTCACATCTGTTTTTTGCTGTTGATCAAAAAGAAGGCAAAAAAAAAAAAGCAGAAACGCTTACAATTTTACAACAAACTAGAAAAAAAATATTCTTGACCTCAGAATGGCAGTCGGATTTATCATTGGAGCAAAAAGCTATTAGCTCACAATCTAAAAATTATTTTCCTGAATATTGTTTTTGTAAGTATGCATCCAGTTGCTGTTTAAACACCTGTACAGACTCTGATAAAACTACTTCTTTAGGCAGAGAATTCCACACCCTTATTGTGCTTACTGTAAAAAAAAAATTTCCTTTCTTCCAGAATAAACACTTGGTCTTGTGTTCTATGAATAGTCCTGTTTGTGAATAGATTTCCAGACAATGGTTTATATTGGCCCTGGATATATTTGTATAATGCCTGTATATTACCTGTGAGGTGCCGCATTTCTAAAGTAAAGAGGTTTAAATGTGTTAATCTTTCTTCATAACTAAAATGTTCCCTTTTTTGGATTAATTAAATTATCATCGCGAGAATGAATGCCCCTTTTTATACATGGCAATGCCTTAGTGGCCTTAGCAGCTGTTGATTGACATTGTACATTATTGCTTAGTTTGATGTCTATAACAATTCCCAAAACCTTCTCGTGAGTATTTCTTGTTATTCCAAATGCATTACCATTTAGGGTATAAGTTGCTTGTGCATTCTTTATCCAGAAATGCATAACTTTGCATTTTTCAACATTAGTTTTAATCTGCCATGCGAGTGCCCAGTCCACCAAACTATTTATTTCCATCTGCAGCAAAGTACTATCTTGCTCACATGGTATTATTTTACAGTTTTGTATCATCTGCAAACACTGAAGCATGACTTCCAATGCTTATTTCAAGATCATTTATAAATATGTTAAATAGAAACGGTCCCAGAACAGAACCCTGAGGGACATCACTTACCAATTTTGTCCCACTTGAAAATTTACCATTAACCCCTTAAGGACGGTGGGCGTTCTATGCCGTCCTTGGGGACCCAGCTCTAAACGCCAGCGGGCGGCATAGAATGCCCAAGACGTCCCGGTCTCCGGCGATCCCACGCTGGTCATCACACTGTGGGGACTCACCTGAGAGCCCAGGAAGTCCCCCTCCTTCCTCTCCGGCCCCCTGGGCCATGTGATCGTGAGGTCCTTGGGAGTACTTCACGATCACATAGAGAGCATAGCCGTCCATAGCAATTCCAGCAGGGGGAGTGCCTGTAATGACAGGTATTCCCCCTGCTGCCTGTAAATAGTAATATACATGTTAAAGTTACAGTTTAAAATACAATATATACTTAGATCATATATATACTTATTATATATATGATCTAAGTATATATATATATATATATATATATATATAATATATATATATACATATATATACACATATACACATATACATACATACACATACACTGTCAAAGTGTATTTTATTTTAATATATATATATATATATATATATATAATTATAATATATTAATATCAAAATACACGTACAATGATATTGATTAAATATATATATATATATATAATTATCATATATATATATATATATATATATATTTATATAAATATTATAACATAAGCATGTAAATACGTAAAAAAATTTAAAAATAAATAAATAAAGAATATATATATATATTTATGTGTGTAAATTCGTTCTAACTGTACTTTAAAATTTATATAAATATATATATATACATATATATTGATATCAAAATACATGTAGAACAAAATAATATATATCTATATACATAAGTATATACTTTTATTAGCTCGAAATAAAAATCAACGTTTCAGTCTGTATCACAGACATCATCCTGATGAAAGTCTGTGATACAGACTGAAACGTTGATTTTTATTTTGAGCTAATAAAAGCTAAGTTTTATTCATTCGACTTGGAAGTCCTTGGAGTGGTATCTTGTACTATTGGCTGTTTATATATATATATACACACACACGTATATATATTTTTTTATATACACACGTATATATATATATATATAATGATTCTACGTATATATTTATGTAATAATTTTATTAATTACAATTTGCGGGACAACTCAGGCCAAAAGTCCAGGGAATTTAATTTGCTAGCACTATATTTAACCCTGTAACTTTCCAAGACACCATAAAACCTGTACAATGTGAGAAAACTGAAACGCAAGCCTTGTATTTGACTCTGTAACTTTTGAAAACACCATATAACCTGTACATGGGAGCTATTGTTTTTTACTTAGAAGACTTCGCTGAACACAAATTTTAGTGTTTCAAAACAGTAAAATGTATTACAACGATGATTGTCAGTGAAAGTGAAATCTTTTGAATTTTTCACACACAAATGGCACTTACACGGACAATATAATTGTGATACGTTTTACTGTTTTTAAACACTAATATTTTTGTTCAGCGAAGTCTCTCGAGTATAACAGTACTCCTCATGTACAGGTTATATGGTGTTTTCAAAAGTTACAGAGTCAAATACAAGACTTGTGTTTCAGTTTTCTCACATTGAAATTCTCCAGGTTGGTTATGTTGCCTTTGAGACCATACGGTAGCCCAGGAATGAAAACTACCCCCATGATGGCATACCATTTGCAATAGTAAACAACCCAAGTATTGCAAATGGGGTATGTCCAGTCATTTTTAGTAGCTACTTAGTCACAAACACTGGCGTTCAAATTAGTTTTTTGCATTTTTCACATACAAACAAATATAAACACTAACTTTGGCCAGTGTTTGTGACGAAGTGGCCACTAAAAAAGACTGGACATTTGCAATACCTTGGGTTGTCTACGTTTGAAAATGGTATGCCATCTTGGAGGTAATTCTTATTCCTGGGCTACCATACGGTCTCAAAGGCAATGTAACCAATCTGGCGAATTTCAATGTGAAAAAAATGAAAAATTTAACATGCTATATTTGACCCTGAAAATTCTCAAAACACCATAAAACCTATACATAGGGGGTACTGATTTACACGTGAGACATCGCTGAATACAAATATGTGTATTTTACTGCAGTAAAAGCAAACAGTATTATGACATTCACAGTTAAAATGTCACGAGGAACTAAAAAGAATTTTAAATTCTTATTTTCTCCCTTTATTTATATTTTATTCATATTAATTTATGTTTGATACCTACACATTTGATGCTAAATGAAATGCCTGTTTCCCCTGAATAAAATGACATATAATACGTGTGGGTGCACATAATATGAAAGAGGCAAATTACGCCTGAACAGACACATAGCGCAAATTCAAGTTTTTGTTTACGTTTTGTTTTGATCACAACGTGTACATTTGGCTCAGTCCTTAAGGGGTTAAAGGCAACTCTCTTTACTCTATTTTTAAGCCAATGTTCTATCTAATATCAAGAAATTTCATTTAGGCCAATTTCTTAGAGTTTGAACACGAACCTATTATTTGGAACCATATCAAACTCCTTGGCAAAATCTAAGTAGATCACATCCGCTGCAACACCCTGACCTATACTTCTACTTACTTCTTCGTATAATGCAATTAAGTTAGTTTGACATGAGTTATGTTTCATAATACCATGCTGATTTTTGCTAATAATGTTCTTCTCAGTTAATTCCTGAATATTATCTCTTAATAACCTTTCCAATACTTTTCCAGCCACAGAAGTTAAGCTCACATGTCTATAATTTATTTTAATTTTTGTAAAAAATTATTTTAAAAGTTTAGTCAAAAATATTAAATCATTTGAAAAGCTATCCAAAAACAATAACTGAGGACTAAAAATGGCTCTTAATAGCCTTTATGGTGAATCTGGTTCTGTGAGAATATTACTAAGTTTGTGTTCTCATCTTCAAATATAATAAAATATTTAGAATATCATTGCATAAGGCTGTAGAATAGTTGCTGGTTTAAAAAATAACAATACTACTACTACTATTAATAACAATATAAATAATAATAATAATAATATGCAACATTAACAAAGCAGCCATAGTGGAATTAATTATTCAGTGTAGGTTGACTAACCTTTGGATCGTGTATGCCAGAAAGTTCCTCATATATTTTCTCTCCTACCATGACTGCTGCAAGGTTAGCTGTGTATGTTGATAAACAAAATAAACAAAAAATAGCCCATAGATTCATTAGAAACCTCCCGGTCCAACATTTGGGTGTTTTGATAGCTGCCGTCCTGCCAAAGAGTATAGCATAACACACATTTAATGCAGAGGAAAATGAAAATACTTTGCTTCTGTTTCTGCCCTTTGGAGTCATCCCAAATGGACTTTTCCATTCATAAAGTGTGAGGAATATTGCAGTAATGTGAAGAGACACAAATATCCCAAGCCACATCGTCCAATGAAGTGGCCACATAAATGCTCCAATTGGAGCAGCAGTATCCTTGGTCCTTACTAAAATACCCAGACTAGTGGAAAAGAATGGGCTGGTAAAATCGATGACTTGACTTCTTGCTGTGTTAATACTGAATGATGTCACTGCCATGTGGGCTGCACCGCCAAGTAAATCACCTACAAGTCCTGTCCAGTGGCCATTTTTCCATGCACCATATTTACCATCCCCAACAATGTATAGGTCAAAGTCAAAATTCATATCTTCTGACAATTTTTCTAACAAATCAATGCAGTAGCCATAGCAGCATTTTTTGAATTCAATTGGCACTGTGTCATTATCACCTTGTAGGCTTTCAAATAGGCTGTCGAGTACACCTGAATCATTTGTCATAGGATCTAAGCACAGCTGTCCTGCTATACACTGGCCATCATCATCTACATTTCTTGTAAACACAAATGGATGTTCTACCAAAGTGACAACTCTGAGGTGGAGTCGAGTAGGCTGTTGATATTGATTTTTGTGCCTCTGTGCTTGGTCTGGCCACAACCCATAATCCATAATGATTTTTCTATCTTGCCAACTCCCAAGTCGAGTCCACATTGGCTTGCCAAGAGGATCATGCTGTAGATTCCAAATAAAGTAATGGTTTTCAGAGTTTACAATGGATGACTCTTTCACCTTGATGTGTCCACTAACTCCACTAAATGTGGTATTAGTTAAAAACCTGTTGAAACAAAATTTGGAAGGTCGGTTCATAAATGTGAGATTGGTAGATTGTGTCTAAATACATATCTCTCTAATGTAATTCAAGGTAGCTTTTGATGTTTTGTCTGATAATTTCTAATACACATTTTATAAACATTACACTGTTTAAGCAAGAACACAATTTACTAAAGCCCAAAACTGTTTATTGACACTCGGGACAATATACACCAGAATGCTACAGTGTAATTATTCAAACAAAAGGAAAACTAGGAAAGGAAAACATACTACTACTAGTAAAATGTGATTCTAATGTGAGAACAAGTATGCTAGTAATTAGTATTGATTCTTCTGATTACTTGCAAACATAACTCACCTTTTCAGCTATGGTAGTTTAAACATAAGTTAGTAAATCAAACAGCAGGAGTCGATACACATACTTTTGTCACCTCTTTTGGCAGAAGATTACATTAAGTATGATGGAGAGTAACAAAAGCATTTAGGCCAGTAATCCATGCAGATTTGGTCAAGCCTGATGATATTTTAGCTGGGTATGCCTTAAGACCCCTGTGATATAGCATTATAATTAATGCTCTCTACCTTAGTAGACATAATTTTCCAGGTCCAAATCTGATGTTTACTTATCTCCCAGAGTGGTTGAAGGCATTTACTGCCATATAGTTAATTTTGGAGCTCATGGACAACATATAAGGGGCCAGACAACGTACATTAGGTGGTAGTAAGAGAAATACTTAGCATTCAAGTAGTATGTTTGTGTTTTGGTGACACCTAGACACTGTTTCTTTCACCCTTTTCATTATCGTAACTTATTATGTAATTTCAGCATCACAAAAAAGAGAAGTGTATTGCACGGTAAAACTGAAAAGGTTATGGATTGACATCAAGGGTGCATGGCCTTTAAACTTTGCTAGGTAGGCTAATTGGTTACATTTTGTTAGGGGCATTTTGCATGGTCTCATTAGTCATTGCAAAAATGCCTATATCATGCATCCCATCCATCCCATCTACTAAATGGATTTTGGCATTGTGGTAACTATTATTTCCTTAGAAACAAATTAATTTCACCAAAAACAGATATTATAATAGAACTCTGAGAATGGACAAGAGCTTAGAGGAACTCGGTAGCTTACCATTTGGTAAATCCCTGCTCAAGTCTCAAAATAGTTTTTGCTCATGTGTACATTTACAGAGAGAAACAGTTCCAAGGTATATCAAAACCAAAATGCTGGCAAGTTCAATTCAATCTGCTTGAGAGATACAGCAACCCTGGATGATCATTTTGGCATTCTTTGGGCCTCATCAGTTAGATGCAGATGATACCCCTCTAGGTACAGTGAGTCTGAGGTCCACATTTGGATTAGCCTTTTGAACTTGGGGAGAGCCAAGTTAATGTTCTGCAGCAAAAACATAGCATATAAGAACTCTGAGAATGAACAAAAGCTTAGGGGAACTCAGTAGCTTGCCCTTCAATAAATCTCTGCTCAGGCCTCAAAATAGTTACCCCTAGAAGGGTATCAGCCAAGCCTTGCTAGCAAGACCCAAAAAAGTCTGAAACGATCGTCCGAGGTTGCTGTATATCTCATGCAGGGTTTGTGGTTCTGGACTTTCCGTTTGGTGGGATCAGTCTGATATGCCATGGAACTGGTTATCTCTGTAATGGCAAAAGCAAAAACTTTTTTGAGACCTGAGTGGGGATTTACCGAAGGGCAAGCTACTGAGTTCCTCTAAGCTTTTGTCTGTTCTTAGAGCTCTCCCCAAGTTAAAAGGTTAATTTAGACCCCTTGCTCACTGTACCTTGAGGGGTATTAGCTACACCTCTCTGGCAAGGCCCAAAAGAAGGCCAAAACAATTGACTGGGGGTTGCTGGATCTCTCGAGTAGAGAAAAATTTCAGTTCTGAATTCCACTTATGAGAGGGATCAGTCTGATAAGCCTTGCAACTGGTTCTCTCTGTAATGGCACAAGTCAGCAAAAATGTTTTTGAGACCTGAGTGGGGATTTACCGAAAGGGAAAGCTAATAAGCTCCTCTAAACTTTTCTTCTTTGTTTTCAGCCTGAGACAATTTCTTCTGGCAGAGCTAATGTTTGCATTTTGGCATCAATATTCAGCATTGCCATAAAAGAAAAAAACGGAAAAAAGAAACATGAGAAACTATATTTAGGAAATGGGCAAAGTTTTATTTAATTCCTCATTGATATTCCCCATTTCCACACACTCAAACTGAATATTGTTTAAATCTATCATTTTATTATCCTAAAAATCAGCTTTCTGCCACCAGTTTCAACATCGTCACACACACTCCTTATAAACTGCTCTACCATCTTTGGCGGTTTCCAATATCTTCAAGAGTATTTTTATTCTCCATATTTTTATTTACAAAACCTTTCAAGAGTTCTGAATGCACTTAAATTGTTTTGCCCATTCCTAGTATCAACTTAACTTATCTGTGCTTACCATAACCTAAACATTTTAATTTATGTTATCACTTTTTTTGTCTAATATTTATAAACATTTTCTAGGCTGATTCTTTTTAAGTAGCATGGTAGTTAAACTAAGAACGTTTAAAGCAATAAGGGGGATTAGAGAGATAAGAGGAGTAAAGAGGATTAAAGCGAGAATATGGAAAATTTAAAAAAATGAGTACTTTGGACCTGGGGAGCATATCCTGCAAGCCTCCTTACAACATAATGTTAGATATATGTAATCCCCCAGTCAGTGTAAAGAGTTATCTGTCTTTCTGATGATTGGTACTTGGCTTCTGCACTGGTATGAGAGGTGGAAATTGTAGTTCCAGGTTCTCTTATCAATAAGACATTTTAACTGAGCTTCAAACTTTGATTTAAAGTCATATTTTGCCAGAATGGAAAATAAATTGCAAGACTTCTAAAGCACAATAACCACTTCAGTTAAACTCAACAGGTATGATACCTTGAGTATCACTTTACTTACTTATTCTATATTTAAATATGAGTGGAATGTCATATAAATTATTTATAGTAACCTGTTAATTCTATAGCCAATGCTCATTCTGAATTCTTATATAATATATATTTATGTTATTCTAAAGTATTTGTTAAACCAAATAAAGTATGAAGACATTATCATACTGTTCTGACACAACATATCTTACCGTACATTCAAAACGTTTTTAACCCTTTATTTACAGTGGTGATTGGGGCGCAAGGGACGGGGGAGGCAGAGGGAGCTATAGTGCCAGGAAGACAGCTTTGCACTTATTGTTTCCCTTTAACAGAAACATTTGGTTCAGCCAACTTAATTAGTCTGAAATGTTTTTTTAATTTGTATGACTGAATTTTATTGACCCAAAGGTTTGGCTCACCCAACTATTGTCCAAATGATTCAGGAAAACCTATTCAAACAAACCAAGTGTGTGAAAAATGAGTCTATCACTGTACTAAAACATGTACACAGTATTCATATGTATACATTTTTTGCAGTACAAAAATGGGCACATCTTCAGGGACTTTTAATGAAGCTAATTTCAATCCAAAGTCAAAAACATTGTGACTGAATTTTGACCAAATAAAATGGTATTTTGCATTTTAATTTAGTCCACATTCTGACAATATTCACAATTTTTAGCATTTGATGGGCCGAATGGTTCTTATTTGCCATCACATTCTATGTTTCTATGATTAATTTATGTATTTTAAACATTTGGTCCAGCTAATATCTGGTCTATTTTTTTGTAATAATTAATTAATTATTTAAAGTAATTTCGGACTGTCTCTTAACCATCAAGAATCTGTTTATAGCACCATGGACTTGTAGTTTTTTCAGGATACATCCATATCGCACTTTAGAGTTAGGGAACCAGACAACATGCAAATCGGTCAAAATTTGTACCAAAAGTCTATTGGTAATAAATAGGCATTCAAGAACAATAAATAAGTTACAAACAAACAGTTAATAAATAAAACAGATTACTTTGTAGCTACATGGATATGTGTTAAAGAAGATTGTAAAACCAGTCGAACCTGTCACATCTAGTTCAACTTACCACATATATGTTTGAGCTGTTAATTCAAAAGAAGGCAAACAAACAAACAAACAAACAAAACACAATGTGAAGATATTTCCAATTGTTACAAAAGAAGAAAAAAAAAACTTATTTGATCAGCAAGCTGTTACTACACATATTAACGATTACATACTTGAATATTCTCTTTTGACCAAATAAAATGGCAGACCCCAGGCAGACCCCAGGATCACGATCATCGGCGGGGGATTGCCAGCCATCAGGTAAGTACGTCCGAGGTCGTTAACAACCATTATTTGTCGGACTTTGTCGGCCCTCCCGTGCCATGTGATCGTGGGGTCCTCGCGATCACATGGCCGGAATAGCCGGCTTGTGCAGGGGGCCTGCCTGATCTCTCCACAGAAATCTCACTTTATCTCACGCTTGCTTTGGAGGCTTTGTGTTATTTGTAAAGTATATACCAACCCAGTTATGGTGGGGAATAAAGTGTGGATGAAAATCCCTTCCACCTGAAGTAAGTGGGTAGTTAATGCTTTGCTAAACACAAATACACACACCAGTCAAGCCATAATACTTGCTTTTCCCACAGAAATCTCACTTTAACAGTGCTCTCACTACTGCAAGGGATTCTGGGTAGGCATATGCAAAATGAGCTCAACAAAGAACCACATTTTTGCCTCAATTCCACTTTATACATGGATTCCTTGGAGTATGTGTTTGCTGTATACAACAGCTTTGAAACACAACTCAGGAACTGTTTTGTTGTTAATGCAACTCATCAGCATTAGGTTGGTTACTGGCTTGATATGGAGGCTTGGCGTTACTTGTAAAGTATATACCAAAAGAGTTATGTGTATATATATATATATATATATATATATACACACACACACACACACACACACACACACAGACACACACACAAACATTCTACATATATTTAACTATTAACTACATAATTATTTGATTTTATTAATTATAATTTGAGGGACCTGCCTGACAACCCAGACAGACAGCCCAGAGAATTTAATTGGCAAGCCCTATATTTAACCCCGTAACCTTCCAAAACACCATAAAACCTTTACAAGGGGTATTGTTATACTCGGGAGGCTTTGCTGAACACCCCTCTCATAATATTGTAAAGCGCTACAGAATCTGTTGGTGCTATATAAATGGCAATAATAATAATAATAATAAGTATAAGTGTTTTAAAAAGTAAAACTTATCACTACCAGTAAAAGTGCGTTTTTTGTGTAAAAAATGCAACAAAAAAAAATTAAAACACAAATTTTGGCAAGCGTTTGTGGCTAAGTGGCTACTACAAAAGACTGGACATACCCCATTTTGAATACCATGGGCTTTCTTTTTTTTACAAATGGTATGCCATGATGGGATTCATTTTCATTTGTGGACTGCTATACAGTCTCAAATGCAACATAGGCCCAGCAGACCAATCTGGCAAATTTCAATGTGCAAACATGGAAAAGGGGAAAGCCCTATATTTGACCCCTGTAAGTTTGCAAAAACCTAAAAAAACTTGTACATTAGGGGCACTGTTGTACTCGGGAGATTTTGCTGAACACATATTGGGGTGTTCTTTGTCAGTAACACATAACAGGAACTGAATCCATGCCTAAAGTACAGTGTGAGAGAAAAATAACAGAAAAAAATGACTACCCAAATGTTTGTTAAAATAGCAAGTGTAAGCAATAGAAAGTATTAAAATACCACCATTTGAAATACCCTAGGGTGTCTACTTTTCAAAAATATATGGTTTGATAGGGGTAAATTACATTGTCCGGCTTCAAAAATGTCCCAAATAGGACGTGGGTGCACGATGACCAGTTGTGAAAATTCCAAGTTAGAAAACTGGAATGTGCACCCTCCAAATAAGGTATTTTAGCCCCCAGAGAACCCGGCACACTTATACATGGCTGTACTTAGGAGATGTTGCTGAACACATATTGGGGTGTTCTTTGGCAGTAACCCTTAAAGTTCTCAGTACACGTATTCATAAATTGCTACGTGTGTCAAAAAAAATCAACATTTTTTAAAAAAATTTTTTTTTATTTGGCATAGATTGGTGGTGCAATGGTTGCATGAAAAGAGTCAAAATACCCCAAGTTTAATACCTTAGGTTGTCTTATTTTAAAAAATATACACATGTGAAGGGTTATTCAGGGAATACTGACAGATATCTGTGTTACAATATAACGTGTGTTAATTTTGAAAAAAAAAATGGTTTGGAAATAGCAAAGTACTACTTGTACTTATTGCCCTATAACTTGCAAAAAAAAAAAGCTAAGAACATGTTAACATATTTCTAAACTCGGGACAAAATTTAGAAACTATTTATCATGGGTGTTTTTTGGCAGTTGTAGATACGTAACAGATTTTGGGGGTCACAGTTCAACAAAGTGTGTTTTTTGATAGTAAATTATATGATAGTCTGAAAATAATGGTATCTTTAGAAAGACCATTTAATGGCGAGAAAAACGGTATATAATACGTGGGGGTACAGTAAATGAGTAAGAGGAAACTTACAGCTAAACAGAAACACCACAGAAATGTAAAAACAGCCCTGGTCCCAAGCAGTAATAAAATTGAAAAGCAGTCTGGTCACTAAGGGGTTAAAGAGAATTGGCTTACAGCATTAAAGAAACATCTCCACACTAAAAAAAACTTGTAATTTATCATTAAATGGGAACAACATTGTTTAAACATTGTGGTACTCAATGAATCTGTTAGATGTTTCTATGGTACCTGGGGGGAAAAGCCTTCAAACTAGTCCAAGAATTCATACAAAAATGGAAACTTCAAGGTAGTAGCAAATAATTTAATAAAATTATCACTGATTCAGGGAAAAATATTGAACAAACACATGCTCTCAACTGCTGGCACATTTTGTGGTATCAAAACATGCTTTTGTCAACAGAAAAGTGTAAACCTCACTGTGTCAGTAGCAGTTTTACTAAATTTTCAATGTCTGCCATGTGTATGGTTTTTGGATATATTGTAAGTGAATTTGTTTATGAAATCTAAATGAAGAAGATCTCTATTTGTTTCTATAAATTTGACATCTCCATTTTTGAGTGGAAGGATTTTTTTTTTCTATGAATACTTGAAGTGGCCCTAGAACAGATCCCTGAAGGACTCCACTTACCACTTGTGTCCAATTTGAAAAATGTCTATTAGCGCCTTTTCTCAGCATTCTGTCTTTAACCCCTTAAGGACACATGACATGTCTGACATGTCATGATTCCCTTTTATTCCAGAAGTTTGGTCCTTAAGGGGTTAAGTCAGTTTTCAACACAGGAACTCACATTTTCATCTAAATAAAATTATTTTTACAGGATTAAATCACAAAACTTTGTATTGTAACTAAATGAAATTTGAATGACATAATTAGGGCTAAAATAGCCAAGTTCCAATAGTGGATTACATTTTTTATACTGGCACATCCGAGTTCAATATACTCTAAATATCAAGAGACCAACTATAAGATCCTCATGCAGGTATAACACACCTCAAAGACTTTATTGGGTCTTCCTGGTCTTCCACCCTTTTTTGAAGAGAGTATATGAGATCATGAACCCTTTGGCAGATGAAGGGATGACTTTCCACATGTTATTGAATCATGCCAAACTTCCATATCCAAGTATTAAAATATTTTCTCCAAATATTTCCTGAACATGACTAGGACAATGGTCCCTGTTCTATATATGCAACCCTTGAGACCCATACCCTTCGGAGTTGGCAACAGCAGATGGAAGAAATTAGGATCATTGAGGAGCAGTGTGTTTCCAGGATGATAGAATAGAGACCTACTTAGAAACATTGAGGACCTGGCTATCCTATTTATCACAATGAGCAATCTCCATTGTTCATGTATTTAGCCTATGAATACCCCAAGCCTAAGACACTCTGGTTTTGGGCACTGAAATGGAAGGTGATGGAAATGACCTTATGATCCCCCCCCATATGTTAGAGTTAATTCAACTTATATGAGTGCTGGTGCCATATTTGTGAAATTATGTTCCCAACCATTGTCTCTTGATTTATTATGACTACATTCTCTACTTTTCTACATATTCTTATTTGTATCCCTAAAATCAAAATAAAGATTGTAAAAAACTAATAATAAAAATAGTCAAGCTGTCATTACAGCTGAGTCAGAGAAAGTTTCCAAATGAGCTATTCTAGAATGGATTTTACAATTTGGATTGCAATTGGCTGCAATTTAGAGTTTAGTAAAATAGGTCTTTGAGTATACTAGCCTTTTGAAAGGTTCTATGTTATATGTTTAAAAAGATATAAAATTTTTCATAAAATGCAGTTGTTAGTGTCATATGAGACATTCTACTAATGATGTTGCTCAAAATTATATTATCTTTTAGTAACCCTTCAGTTATTTGTATGCTTTACTGGTCCAAAGTGATTTTTAATGGCAATTATGTTATTTCTGGGGAATAGGGGAGGGGAAAGGAAAGCATCTCATTTTGCTTATTTTATGACGCTATACTTGGGATAATTACTGATCTCAACCAGAATGATTTTTTATGCATTCAGGTGTTTTCTTTTTTTTTTCTTCTTTCTTTCTTTCTTTCTTCCTTTCTTTTCCCTCTCTCTCTTTGATCACTCTCCCTGATTAACAATTTTTATGTATATCTTGAAGAACTCATAACTATGGCCTTCTTCTGCCATAATAAAGGTTGTACATTCTATCCAGGGTAATATTGTTTTTGAATGGGGGGAAAGAGCTTCAATCAGAATGGTAAATGCACATTTCTCTAAAATCGTGATACGTATTACAATTATTATGTTTCTTCTTCCTTTCCCTGTTCCTCAAGATTGGTGTAGCTACTGGCAAATCAAACAATAAAAAAACTTTTGATCATTGACTTGTCAGCACCTCTTTATTCCTCATTACGTATCTTAAATTCCTTAATTCCATCACAAGAATTTTCTTTGCAATTGAATTGTTTGCACTATAATCGACAATACCATTTAAGCATTTCTCAATGCAGGGCCAGGAGCTTGGCTTGGGAAGACTGACATCAGTAATGCTTTCAAGTTACTCCCGATATTTCCTTCACTGTGACACCTGCATGGTGTAAAGTGAAATGGCAAATATTATTTCACCACTAGACTCACTTTTGGTGCTAAGTTTATTGGTGTGTTTGTGGAAACACTATGTTGGCTACTACTAGACACATGCAGGTGCCCTGTTGTCATACACTACTTAGATGACTGCTTGACAGTTGAAGAAGGTAACACTCCCCACCCCCTTGTAACCGCAAGCCTACTAAGGCACTGTGTTTGTATGGGTGTTAATATTGTATTATAAAAATTAGTGTCTAAGTAACAGGTTGACTTTCCTAGCCATTATTCTAGACTCAGCCAATATGGAAGCTGCCGCATTCAAAATCTATCCCACAGTAGCAGCCACTTTGCTGTTAGTTCACCTATGTAAAGGTACAAATGAACATTTCTACTCAGATAACTTAGTTGCATGTACCATCATTAACAAAAGTAATTCCCAGCCCATGATTATTATGAGGCTTGTTAGAAAACTCACGTGGTTAGTCGCTACACACCAGTTTTACCTCGCCCGCACTTATATTCAGGGATTTCATAATGACGCTATTGATACCCTTTCACATTTTAATTTTCAGACATTTTTCAAACTACACCCTATGGCACCAAGACAAGCTTTGAAGACCCCAGCCCTCCAGGATCCAGTAATGGATTAGGCACACTGATGTCTCACAGCAGGATGTTAGCTCATGTAGCATTATCCACCAATACAAGAATGACTTATGATAGGGCTTTTTTCGTATCTTTGTTAAATTCACATCTGAATCATAATTTTTTTTAGATGTTTTTACGTTAGAATACATTATAGCTTTTTTCCACATTAACCTTAAATCTCTCATAATACAATTAAACTATATCTTATAGGTGTACAACACCACATGCTGACCCTTGCGGCTATCTAAATGATGTTCATGACATCATAACCAGTTAAGAATATACTGAAGGGCATACAGAAATTATAACACTCATGTTCTACCAAACAACAACACATAGCTGGAGCTAACTTCCATTCTCTTTCAGATCTTTTACACACTAACTCATTCAAATAATGCACAGGTATAGTTATCAAGTCAGACATTTTTAAAACTTTCCTCTGCCCCAAGGAATTCACTGTCACCAAAATCTCAGATACGGTCAATTATCTCAAGATACGAGATGTACAGTGAATTGATACCCACAATGTCCTCGCACTCTAGCACACCAAGACAAATTAGACTGTAAAATCCATTTTGTACATATTGTAGGTACATACCAAGACCAGTTTCTGAACTAAGACAAGTGTATCACGATTTTGTTATGCAAACGATTCTTGAAATAAATTCTATTGCATCTCAACTGATTTCTTTTTGGCCTTGTTATTTACAGGCCTACCTGGTTTTGGCACAGCCCAACTGGCTTTCATATTTCCTCTACAAAAATAGCTTTTGTCTCGACCACAAACATACATACATATATATATATATATATATATATATGAAATTTATTTTATTTCTTTGGCTTCTAGGGAATAATATTTAGTAACTCTGATGTTCCTGTCAACTTTTGCAGATTGTGTCCAATACCAAATCATAAATAGGTTCTTCCAGTTTTAAAAAAGCATGACTCACAGTAAAAAAAAATAAAACAAAATAAAGAATTGCAAAAATGTATGTGAAATACACATTTATGACAACCTCATATAATTATTAAAAATATAAATATATACTTTTTTTCTGCTCCTTCTTTATTCTCTCTATTGGTCACTTCTCATCTGTTTTCCCATCAATCAACTCTTTTTTCGGCCCCATGGTTAGAATTAAAAATGGCTAAGCAAACAAACATGCTCAACAAACATGTTCAGCCATTGTGCATTTCGTGTGATTCAGAATTCGGGAATTTGAATGCTCACCCGATCAACCCAAACTTGAATATGATTTGAAGTTTGCAACAAAACAAATCTTCAAGTCTGCAGCCTAATATAACTTTATGTGGCAATTATGTACTTATCTTGAAGTTGCTTTCTGTCTATGAACAATTCTTTTTCTACAGGCATTTCAATTTAAATGCAAATATAGAGTATTTTGCAACATAAATCTTTCCTACTCATACATTAAAATATAATGAATAAGTCCCAAGTCATACCTTGATAAATACTGCCCAGATGTAAGATTCATATTGTCTCGGTTCATGCAGTTTGTCGTGCTGGGAATTAGTGCTAGTTCTGGCTGGTCCATTGTAGCTGTTGCAACGGCTCTGGCAATGAGCTCCATTGCATCTTGTACATAGTGTTCAAAGAAAGACTCTCTGGTTTTTCCATGAGCTATGAGTCCCAATGGTAATCCTTCAGTTCTTAGCTCATCCACATGCTGTGAATCTCCCAAAATCCAATGGAATTCTGGCAGCACTATTCCAAATTGGGAAGCCATTTCAAAGATTCTTCTTGTGTCTTCCATATCACATCCAAATATAACAATTGTGGTTGTGGTATCTTTTATGCTTTCTAAGTTCAGTTGCAGGTAGCTAATAATGTAATTATTTAGAGTAACATTTACAGTGATGTTTATAATTAATCCAAGGTGAAATCTAGAATTATTTTGAGTCAAAGTTAGGAAATCTGTTATATTCCAGTCTTCTTGGCAAACCAGCAAACTATAATTATACCAGCTGTTCATGGTCAAGATGTGAAAGGTTACTTCAGCATTTGATGTTAGTGAATTTTCAAGACTGAGCTGTAGGTGAAGTGGATTCTGCATTAAAACAATAATATATATATAAAAGTGTTAATGTCACATTGGTTTATATTTAAAGCAACATAGAAACATAGAAACATAGAATGTGACAGCAGATAAGAACCATTCGGCCCATCTAGTCTGCCCAATTTTCTAAATACTTTCATTAGTCCCTGGCCTTATCTTATAGTTAGGATAGCCTTATGCCTATCCCACGCATGCTTAAACTCCTTCACTGTGTTAAGCTCTACCACATCAGCTGGAAGGCTATTCCATGCATCTACTGCCCTCTCAGTAAAGTAATACTTCCTGATATTATTTTTAAACATTTGCCCCTCTAATTTAAGACTTGTACGCTATAATTTCATTAACAAATAAGCATCATCATACTATCTTTAATAATTATGAATACACAGCACTGCACTGAAGCCCCACCTGGAGGTTTAATGGTTTTTCTATCTTTATTCCAATCTCGTGTGTATTTCTTGTATCATACTATCTGTTTGTTAAATTGGCACTTTCACTTATGGGGACTGTGCATCCTATGGCTGTGTCCAAAATGATGATTAAAGAGAAATATATTAAGCCTATGGTTAATATAATCTCTATGGAGACTCCATTATCTGCATGAGCATCGTGTTCAGAACCTGGCAGATAAAATCAGTAAGACCTGTGTCTATTTCATGACCAATTCAGGGGTCTATGGAAGATCTTTCATTTATTTTCTCATACACTATTTACTAGGTTGTATATAATAAATAGAGAAAGATGCGTGTTGCTATTGCAAGTTACAGTTGATGGTAATAGGAAAATACAGAAGCTCTTTGAAACTCTGTGATTTTTTTTTTTTTGCCATACTGCCTAAAAGGTAACCTTGTAGATAGTACAGAGCAGTTGCTACTTTATCTTACTAAAATTCCAGTGTACTCTATATGAGATTTTTTAATAAAAATCCATCTTTATGAAAACCTCTTAAGTGACACAGCTTATATTTTCAGTTTTGTTTTATATTCTTCCCTATAATTCATTTTTTACTGCAACATTTGAATTTCAAAAGAGAATTCCCTGTTTTTTTTACCTTATGAAGTTTTATTGCCTTCACGTTGTGTCACAGTTGATTAAGTTATTTTTCCAAGATACAGAGATAGTATTGGAGGCATGGGTGCATTTACAATTTGGGTAACTAGGCAGACTGAAGGTGATAAATGTGTATTTAGGTCATAGATAAATTATAGATAATCTTAGCCTTTGGCAGCTGCTTCACATAATCGATATCTTCCCACAAATATAGCCAGGATACCTACTCTCTTCTGAGGCCTCCGTTATAATTTTATCTATATATGTAGAATGGCTGAAGATGTCAATATGCTGCAAAAACTGTGTGTGTGCATGTGTGAATATTTGGGAAGATTTATTCAGATATAAGGCAAATAAATGTAATTACATGACTTCATAATATATAATTTACTGAAGCATACTGTCTGTTGAGGACAGCAGAAATATGACAGATTAAGACCAGGGCTGGCCTTAGAGTTGTGCGAGCTGTGCGGCAGCACAGGGTGCCATGGACCAGGAGGCGCCATGTGGCCGACACAGCTCACACATGGCTGGCTGACAGGGGAATTAAAACAGGTACCCGGGTGGAGGATTCATTATTCTCCAACCGGGTCTAAAAAAAAAAAAAAAAAATCGAGGCGCGGGGGCGGGGATTATTGCGAGGAGGGAGCGGGGCTTACCACAAGGCGGAGGCGGGGCTAATACCTACTCGAAGCCCTTGCACAGGAAGAGGGAAGAAGGAAGCAGCCCTTGCTTCCCCAACAACCAACTGCATCCACTTCCAGCCATAATTGAAAGAGGTACGTCTGTATGTTTGTGTGACTGTGACTGTGACTGTGACTGTCTGCCTGTGTGTGACTGTTTGTCTGTGTATCTGCATGTCTGTGTGTGTGTGTGTGTGACTGCCTGCCAATCTGTGTGTGTGTGTGTGTGTGTGTCTGAGTGACTGTCTGCCTGCCTGTTTGTGTGACTGCCTGCCTGTGTGTCTGTATGCCTGTGTGTGTGTGACTGGCTGCCTGCCTGCCTCTGTGTGTGTGACTGTCTGTTTGCCTGCCTGTGTGTGTGTGTGTTTGTGACTGTCTGCCTGCCTGCCTGTGTGTGTGTGTGACTGTCTGCCTGTCTGTCTGTCTGTGTGACTGCCTGCCTGTGTGTGTGACTGTCTGTGTGACTGGCTGTGTGTCTGCATGCCTGTGTGTGTAACTGTCTGTCTGGGTGACTGCCTGCCTGTGTGTGTGACCTTCTGTCTGCCTGCCTGCCTGTGTGTGCCTGCCTGCCTGTGTGACTACCTGCCTGTGTGTGTGACTGTCTGACTGCCTGTCTGTGTCTGCCTGCCTGTGTGTGTGTGTGTGTGTGTGTGTGTGTGTGTGACTATCTGCCGGCCTGTGTGTGTGTGACTCCAATTGTGTGTGTCGCTGTAGCTGTGCCTGTATGTGTGACTATCTGCCTTTAACTGAGTGTGTGTGTGCCTATCAACATGCGTGAGTGTCTGCATGCCTGTAACTGTGTGTGTGACTGTTTGCCTGTAGCTGTGTGTGGTGTGACTGTGTGCCTGTAACTGTTCAAGATTGTGTGCCTTTAACTGTGTGTTTGCCTCTGTGACTGTCTGCCTGTAACTGGGCATTTGTGATTGTCTGCCTGTAACTGTGTGTGTGTGTGACTGTCTGCCTGTAACTGTGTGTGTGTGTGACTGTCTGTCTGTAACTGAGCGTGTCTGACTATCTGCCTGTAACTGTTTGTGTGACTGTATACAGGTAACTTAGTGCGGGGGGCGCCGTGAAGACTTTTCGCACAGTGAAAACACACTTCAATAAATGAACCTTGAAGGAGAATTCCCTGCCTGACTCTAAACAAAGATTACTATAACAATATACAGATAAAAAAGAAAACTTAAAATTATAAATTATTTCTCATTCATTAAGATAAGCACTCACATAGGGTTTCAAAATAAACAAAAACATCTTTATTTTAAGCAGACATTCATCAGCATACAATCACTATTACCTTGCCATATTAAGAAAACTTTGGTAATAGGATAATAATGTTGACTGTAGATGTTTTATTTGTTTTAATTTCTAAGTTCTACGAATGTGTTCTGTCACTATTGATGTATTTTTAGACAGGAGTGTGCACTGAGCAACAAGACTGGGCCACTAAGTGCTAAACCCTCATTATTATTATTATTAGTAGTAGTAGTAGTAGTATTAGTATTAGTATTATTTATAAGATTTTATGTATAATATAGCTGTAATTTCTGAGTGTATTATTCATAGAGATGTATAGTAATATATGTTTAAATAGCGCAAGCATTACAGTAATATTAATATTATAAACACATATTAATACACACAAACACACACACACATATGTATATAGGTCTTGATAAAAGTCCACTATAGGACTGAAACATTGAACTTGTATATACATATGCAAAGTCTCACTGACACAAAATAATGGCACACACACATTCTCTCACTGATACAACAGTTACTTACACACACTCTCTAGCAGATAATGTCATTAACACACACACAAACACACTCTCATTGACATATATATAATTACTTTCACATATTTCAACTACTCTCTCGCAAACGCACACTTTCACACAATGACACTTAAACACACACCAATTTACCAGGAAAGGGATTCTGTCTGTGTATTCAGGTCCCTGGGGAGCAGGAGAGCCGTGCACTGTGAGCGCATGCTCTTTCTTGCTAACCTTTGGATTCTGGACTCCTGTGGATTCTGGACTCCAACATGCATTAGGTGTTTAGCTTGACCTTTTCCCCTGTTTGTTTTTTGTGTCCCCGTGCCAAATAAGCTGCATTTGGATTTTGGGTGCTTGTTCGCCTATTTTTTGTGTTCATGTCCCGGTATCCACTGCCTTCAGTATTACAGTAACCCTGCACACCGAGAAGCTTAGAGTCAGCGCCAGGCAATGTATTAATAAATGGCTGCTCTGCATTGTGGGCATTCAGCAGTGGTGATCACTGTGCAACGGGGTAGTTTAGAAGCATCTATATTGGCCAGCCCCAGGGTATAGCGGCATACTAGTTCGGCCCTGCATGGGTTCCTCACCCAAAGGGTTGGCCTACATGTAATCTAGAAGACAAGTGCCTATAGACAGGTTCCTACTCTGTCTACTATACAATCCAGCTCAAATGCAGTGTTCTTGGGCTGCAAGATTAACCATAAACTGAATTTATGGGGCCTCCAGTAACTATTAATTTGCTTTGCTTCATTCACCAGCTGTAGGAATGAAGGGGGGGAGTGGGAGGTGGGCATACTTAAAGGCTTAACACCTTGTGCAACCTTACTCCTTTTCCACACTGTATAGGTTTCTGTCTGGGAGTTGTAGTTCAGCTTTTAGTTCTCTTCAACTCTTAGAAACCACAGATATCCTCATAAAACAAGGACATGAAAGAATGTAGAATGTTGGCATTGAAAGTTTTGTTTCGATAGCACTCACTAAAAATGTTTGTGACAAGGTCAATTGCAATGCGGCAGAATCCATGGCAGCACAACTTAATGGCACAGCGACAATTACAAAACAAAATATTCAGCATTCACAATATCCCAGGACAGCTCTTTCCTAGGAACCCACTATAAAGAGTTGTCATGGGACATCATGAATACCAGATATTTTCTTCTGTACTTGCTGCTGTGCCAAAGTGTTTTTGAAATCTAATGACTGGCAGAGTCACTTCTTGATCTAAGCAAAGTTCGCTGCAGATGTTACAAAATCTGTGGGTTTAGAGGAAATGCCAGAACTTCAAATGGAGTATCTTTTTTATACTTTTTAGTATACTGTTTTTGCATACATTTTTAATGCATTAGTTATATAAAGCATTCATAGAAAGGATGGATCAATTCCAGTCCATAGTGTATCTTTAAGCATAACATGGATAAAATGTGGTGTGTATCAACTTGCCTCCCATAGCAGGATAGAATTTTGTTGTCATTAAACTGAGAGATGCCGCAGTTACCATATATCAAAAGAAGTGGTTTTACGCTGTGAGTAGCCTATCTATCAAAATATCCCTCTTTTAATTTAAACTTCAGTCAAGAAGACATTGGCCAGGATCCAAACACAAACACAGTCACAATAAGTTCTATCCTGTGAGGATGGCTTCATGTAGTTCAGAAAAACACTATTATTAGGGCTCAGCAAAATAGTTTTCTTTTTAGCTTTTATTCTAGTCTGGTTCAGGTGTTTAATTATTGTGTATGACTAATCCTTTTAAAAGCCATTTAATGTGCCTGTTTATACAATTATGTTTTGGAAAGAAGAAATAACTTTACAACAACATCAGATATTACTGTAGCTACTTCATATATATTCCTTTAGACCAGCGTTTCCCAGTTGGTGTCCCGCGGAACCCTAGGGTTACATGAGAACACAATTGGGGTTCTGCCAAAATTTGTAAAAACAAAATGGCTGTGGGCAGCGAGGGAACAGTGGACAGTGATCTTGCGCACGCGCAACAGTGATGAGGAAACCGGAATATGACGTGGCTCTGGCTCTGGCATCACTAAGAGGTGCACAAAGGAGCTGAGCAGGGAGATCACTGCTCCCTCGCCGCCCGCACATCAGCCACTCAGCAGCCCCACTGGACCCCATGGACCGCACTCTCAGCCCAGTGTGTGTATCTGTGTTAAGGTTGGTGTATGTGTCACTTTGTGTATCTAAGTGTGTATCAGTGTGTTTGTATGTGCCTATGTGTGTGTGTATGTCAGTGTGTGTGTATCCGAGTGTGTCAGTGTGTGTATATGACACTGTGTGTATGTGTCAATGTGTGTATCTGAGTGTGTGACTCCGGGGTGCCTGATTAACAGCGTACAGCCAGACCTTTAGGTTTACAGGGTTATTCACAAAAGTGGGAATGCAGTGTGAATTCAAAGTGAATTTAAAACTTTAGTAGCCCAACTGAAAGTACAACTGACTAGGAGAATTTTTCCATTTTGGTTATTTGATCTTAAATTTGAAATCTCACTTTAGTGAATAACCCTTTACTTTCTCATCTTTCAACACTGAATTAAGGATCAGGCCTTCCCACTCCAGTCCTTTGTTTGTCAGTCCATTCCATTTTGCAAGGGGACACCTAATCCATTTTACCTGTACACCCAAATCCCTTTTCTTGGAGGGGATTAATCGGTATGGGTTTTTTGATGTGAAATGTATTACAAAGAAAACTGAATAAAGGTGTAACGTGCTCATACTTTATTGTATTTAGAGTGAAATTTCCATTCAGTGTGGTTGACAAGTCTCACCTTTGTTATCATCTGGAAAGATCATATCAGGCCTGTATGTAGGCTGAACATTGCAGTCTGTGTTTTACCTACATCGCATTTAGAGTATTTAATAGAATCCTGGTTACAATAATGATTTGACATACACTTCCCAGTCTTCAGTATGTTAGAGAGATACAGCCATTTTAAGTCACAGTATAGCATTTTATTAGTTTAGTTTAATTTAGTGATCTTTGAACTTCTTTACTAGAATCATAAATATTGCATAGGTATCTAATTACAATGTAAATTGATGCAAATGTTTCTATTATGCTCTCTTGCAAATGCACTTTTGCAGAATGCTACACTCTTATCTCATTAAAAGGCAGCTCACACTATATGTTTTAATGGAAATCAGCAAACAGCACAATGTGCTAATGAGAAGCAAGGTGACAGTTTAAAATAAAGACCACTTACTACACTGGGTACATTACTGTGCCATTTATCATCTGCTGCTGTGTGTTTACATATGTCAGCACTATCCATGCACACCACAGTCGCATACTGCATTTGGAAAGATTGCACACCATGTTTCTCTTTGCAAAACATATAAATGCAGTTTAGAGTAACAAAATAGCATGTGCAATTGTGTATATAAGTATAATGTATAAGTATAATGTAAATGTAAAAGACTGTAACAAATAAGGAATTAGGAATGAATGGATCTGTTATCTATCTATCTATCTATCTGTCTATCTATCTATCTATCTGTCTATCTATCTACCTATCCATCTATGTATCTATCTATGTATTTACATACCTACCTTTCTATCTGCATTCACATATTAATGCCCACAGAGAAGATAAATATTTTAAACCATCATTCCCCAGAGGTATATAATTATTTTAATTACATGCACCCTTAATCTCTGTCACAAACTACAACATTACTTTAATTCTCTGAATTACCACTACTAATGCTGCCTATAGTGCAAAGATGCTTTTGAAAATCTGAATGAGCCATTTCATTTTCTAAATTGGTGTGCTGAGATGGCTCAGGAACTTTGAAGAAAGCAGTCGACAAGTTTTTGAAATAGTTTTTGAGACTAGAGTTTTAAATCCTACATCATCATAACTCGAACTTGCTATTTTAAAGCAAAATCTAGAAATCCTCCTTTATAGACTGAAAATACAAAAAAAGACAGCATTACAAGTTTCACAATTGTTCTGATGCCTTTTTAACCATTGTGGTTGTTGAAAAAGCATTAGTGTGAATGTAAAATGCGTCTACTTTCATAAGTCACACATACGTGGCTCTCATCTCTGCCATGTAGTTTGCTTTTGTTCTGATAAAGATTACTTTTTTTTATGAAGTTTTGATGAACATTTGTGAGTGTCAAAAACAAAAATAAGTGACTATGAGAGGGTTGTAAAGTAGAATCAGGACTTCATAACACCACTATATAAAAGCAAAAACACACACTTATTCAAAGTATAAGACAAAGTAAGCTCCACAATACTGATTAACACGTGAAGTATTACCTGATAATAAGGGTAAATCTGGGTACTGATCTAGAGAAACAAAAACAGTATATAGTGTAATACAGTATGGATAACGGGGGGAGGGGAGAAGTGAGAGCACTCACAAGACGTAGAGAAAAGCAGGCTTGTCTCCCCTCAAAAGGGTAAGGTTCCTTCAGTGTGTGCTTCAGTATATGGCTGTAGATCATAAAAAAGGGAGAGAAATCAAGGGTACCTGTGATAAAGGCAACCAGTTGGTGCCGAAACATTGGGGGAGTTGGTGACTTGTGTTTCTGCCTTGGGGCTTGAAAGATTTTTTTGGTATAGTACTATTGTATTACTGTTTGCCTCTATTTCTGTTACTTTGTTTAGTATTGTTTTTTGTTTGTTATTGTGATTTTTTTCTACTGATTAAAGTCTTATTGTACTTAAGGATTGAAGTTGTTATAGTGTGCATTCAATATTATATATGGTCTCCAGAAAATCTATACACATACGTACAATGTGTGTATGGCACTGCAATAGTTAATTAATTTACGTATTTTTCCGCTGTTGCCTAGCAAACCTTGTAAATATAAAAAAAAATAGAAAAATAATCTATTAAAGTTGACTACAATATAATATTTAAATAAATAAATCTACAAAATACATGTAAAAAAAAAAAAAAAAAAAAAAAACTAGAGCTCCTATTATACATACCAATGAGACACAAGTGACTCTCCTAGAAAAATATGCAAATCATTCAATACAATTAAGACCTCAAGATGATTTTACGGTACTGTACCTTTAAGCAGTATTTTATAACTGGTGTATTCAATAATAAAGATGCAAGAAAACACTCCCCCTCACATACATACAGCCTTAAACATACAGGGAGTGCAGAATTATTAGGCAAGTTGTATTTTTGAGGATTAATTTTATTATTGAACAACAACCATGTTCTCAATGAACCCAAAAAACTCATTAATATCAAAGCTGAATATTTTTGGAAGTAGTTTTAGTTTGTTTTTAGTTTTAGCTATGTTAGGGGGATATCTGTGTGTGCAGGTGACTATTACTGTGCATAATTATTAGGCAACTTAACAAAAAACAAATATATACCCATTTCAATTATTTATTATTACCAGTGAAACCAATATAACATCTCAACATTCACAAATATACATTTCTGACATTCAAAAACAAAACAAAAACAAATCAGTGACCAATATAGCCACCTTTCTTTGCAAGGACACTCAAAAAGCCTGCCATCCATGGATTCTGTCAGTGTTTTGATCTGTTCACCATCAACATTGCGTGCAGCAGCAACCACAGCCTCCCAGACACTGTTCAGAGAGGTGTACTGTTTTCCTCCTTGTAAATCTCACATTTGGATGATGGACCACAGGTTCTCAATGGGGTTCAGATCAGGTGAACAAGGAGGCCATGTCATTCTTTTATACCCCTTTGCCAGCCAATGCTTGTGGAGTACTTGGACGCAGATGGAGCATTGTCCGCATGAAAAATCATGTTTTTCTTGAAGGATGCAGACTTCTTCCCTGTAGCCCACTGCTTGAAGAAGGTGTCTTCCAGGAACTGGCAGTAGGACTGGGAGTTGAGCTTGACTCCATCCTCAACCCCGAAGCAGTTCCACAAGCTCATCTTTTGATGAAACCAAGCCCAAACCAGTACTCCACCTCCACCTTGCTGGCGCTCTGAGTCGGACTGGAGCTCTGCCCTTTACCATCCAGCCACGGGCCCATCCATCTGGCCCATCAAGACTCACTCTCATTTCATCAGTCCATAACTCTTAGAGTGTTAGTTAAAATAAGAGTATTCCTTTTTTATTAAAATATAATATATCAATATATAAAACAAAATAGTAATATTCCAATTTTGGCTATTACTATTTTGTTTTATATATTGATATATTATATTTTAATAAAGGAATACCGGCTCTTATTTTTTCCCATATACATTTTTAATTCCTTCCTTTTTAATTTGAATTACCTGGTTACCAACTTGGACTGAAGTACGTTACTTTCCAAGAATCCTAAGGTGGGGATTGTACCACCTGCGCCATCATACTGAGCAGTAGTTCCTGCTCATATACATGTGAGTATTCTACCATTTTATTTTGTTTTTTATATAATTCAGTGAGCACTATATACGTCTCCCATCTTTTCACATATCGAGGAATTACTCAGGATTTCATCACCTATATCCGACCAGTGGGGGATTGACGCCACTGAACGCTAAGAATACTTGAGCAAGTTTTTTTTGCTCATGCCAAGGTGAGTTCTTTATCTACTTATAGACTCACATCTGGAAATTTTGTCGACACCCTACACTATTGGAGTTCTCTTTTATTTCTTTTATGTATCTACCTATTGACAAGCGAATCAAGACATCCCCAACATAAGAAGACTCAGATATCCATTTGGACTTTATACTCATCTAAGAACAACACAGGTTTATCTATTATTTGGGACTTTTTTATCATATTTATTTATTCCATTTATTTTACCTCCCTGTCCCTTTAGCGCGACCTATATACCCATTTTTGTCTATCCTATTCCATGTGAGGCTTGCTGAGGGACCTCATTCCTATAGGTTGCTGCTTTTAGTTTCTTTTAGATTATTTAGCGCTGAACCATTATCCTTTTGTTCTATTGAGATATTTCTTGGCCCAGTGTTGACGTTTCAGCTTGTGTGTCTTGTTCAGTGGTGGTCGTCTTTCAGCCTTTCTTACCTTGGCCATGTCTCTGAGTATTGCACACCTTGTGCTTTTGGGCACTCCAGTGATGTTGCAGCTCTGAAATATGGCCAAAATGGTGGCAAGTGCCATCGTGGCAGCTGCACGCTTGACTTTTCTCAGTTCATGGGCAGTTATTTTGCGCCTTGGTTTTTCCACACGCTTCTTGCGACCCTGTTGACTATTTTGACTGAAACGCTTGATTGTTCGATGATCACGCTTCAGAAGCTTTGCAATTTTAAGAGTGCTGCATCCCTCTGCAAGATATCTCACTATTTTTGACTTTTCTGAGCCTGTCAAGTCCTTCTTTTGACCTATTTTGCCAAAGGAAAGGAAGTTGCCTAATAATTATGCACACCTGATATAGGGTGTTGATGTCATTAGACCACACCCCTTCTCATTACAAGATGCACATCACCTAATATGCTTAATTGGTAGTAGGCTTTCGAGCCTATACAGCTTGGAGTAAGACAACATGCATAAAGAGGATGATGTGGTCAAAATACTCATTAGCCTAATAATTCTGCACTCCCTGTATGTGTTCCATTGTGGTTACGTTGTATTGCAAGTGTTTGCCCATGCAATTTATCACTATAGCTGTGACAATAACTCCCTCCAGGGTCCCAATACCATGGATCATTGACTGCAAGCATGAAGAAATTGGTAACTATTGTTTTTTTTACTCTCCACAGTCACGATTCATTTAATGAACATGACATGTACATTTAAATATGTTTTTTGCAATGCCGCAATATAAATAGGCTTTTATATGCTATTTGCTTTATTGGTTACAATCTCTGACAAATATATGACAAACTCTGTATAGGGAAATGTACTTTATAATAAACTAAGGGACCTCTCTACAATTGGAAAGAAGACATTTTACTATACCATAAGATGACAGGAAAATAGATGTGCACAATAGGCTAGATCTTTGTTTTCTCATAGTAATTGTAAATTAAGTTATGCTGATATTATCTGACTATATAAAAGTTAAAATAAGAAATAGATATTTTTCTTGCTGAAGTTTCTCCCAATGCCTCTATTTAAATGATTCATAATAACACAAAAGTAATAAGATAAAATAGCCCTAGCCAGCGCAGTGCCAGTATGCCCAATGCTTTATTAGACATGTTTACGCTGTGCTGAGAGCACTAGCACTATGCAATTGCAGAGTTTACCTCAGCACCAGTCACTTAATGGCCTGACCAATTTTTGTCAAAAGTGGTATCTCTGTCATGACCCCATCCTAATTTCATACCTTAAGTGTTGGGAGGCATAATTGAGTGGCATCCTCCCTCATATGGGGGATTTACGTTATATGTCTCAAAAAATGGGTTACATTCCTTTTGTTTTTTAATATTTTTTATTAATTTTAGCATTTACAAAGACTCAACATAAGAAAAAGAAAAAGTACAATGTTCAACTTAGTTAATCAGGCACACTGGTGAAACCTAAATTTATTAGAAGAGCATGCCCTAGGACCCCTGTCATTATATCAATGTAACACATTTAAAACATGGTAACTTTATTGTCTATTGACAGTACCACACCCCTGTTGCAGATATTATCTAAGAAAGCAAATAATACAGATGCAACCTCAGAAGCCATATTATTTTGCTATGCTGGAAATGAGAGCTATATACAGTAAAGAAAGTTTCACCTTCTAGACCTCCTGATTTATACTACTGATATATAATTTAATTACATACCTCATTGCGGACATGTATTCCATCTCAAAATACTGCGCTCTGTAAACATAATGTGAGACTATGTAACTGAGTAGGCATTCTTTGTGAAGAGTAGGACTTGGTTTATCATGTTGTTGTAACATTATTTGAATCGTTAAAAACAAGGATTTCTAACATTTCTTTAAAAGTTGTATAACTGTCGATTACAAACATTAAATCATTAAAACAATTAAATAATATTACACAATGAGCCTTTTGTGAAAAAGGGAAGTGTTAAAATAATATATATATATATATATATATATATATATATATATATATATATATATATAAGGGTGCACTCAGGTCTCTTCCATGTATAAACAAGTAGTGATTTATTCCAAAGTTTTTACATTAGCCAAAAAAATGCTCAATCGATGCTTTGACCCTTACAGTTTATAAATATTGCTTGCCTTGGTGCAGTCCTGCGTTATATGTAGATTAGGTAAAGAAGGGTGCACTCACAGGTCTCTTCCGTGTATAAACAAATAGTGATTTATTTGAATGCTCGATTGACGTTTCGACCCCCCAGGGTCTTTCTTAAGATCAAAATACCTAGTGACAGTGAAGATTTAAATAAGAAAATGTAAAGTGTACACACCAATGAAGTGTGCAGTTCTCCCATACTGATCAGTGTACAGCTCGGAAGTGTGCCTGTAAGGTCACATGACGTTATGAGGATAACATGAGATGACGTGATAGCATGATTACGAAGCAACCCATGTATACAGTGAATCGTGCGTCCCAATGAACTGAAATGAGAGTTAGTACTTTTCATGAAGGGCATAAATATATGGCAGAATGTAAAGAAAAAATGTCTATTAAGAAGCTGGCCAGGAGAGACTATATAAAGGGAAAGAAAGGTGAAAAAATAACAGTAAACTTGGTGTGTGTATGTACATGTGAAAGTGCAAATATGCAAAGACATAGTAAAAAAAAAAAGAAAGTGATATGATCAGAATCCCTGGTCCAGCAGACAAGAATAATCATATTGATCGTGAAATCTTATAACTTATTGCGAACAATATTCTATTAATTCTAATCATAATAGTTTGAATATCTTGTAAATGTATTCATAGCACGAAAACAAAATCATCATGGATGATAAAAAAAAAAACTTCTGATACATGAGATTACATCGATAGGGTCAAATACAAATCATAAGTAGTCAGCTGCTGAGAAGTCAATCAGTCAATCAATATATGATATGCTCGTTCAGTCTCCAGTTGGAAAGTCCAGGATGCTTCTCATTGTAATAAAGCCTTGGATCTATCACCTCTCTGGCGAAGTGGAGGAATGTGGTCTATTGCCATGAATCTAAGCATAGGGAGGCGGTGTTGAATAATAGTGTTTCACCACTGGTTTGTCTGTACGTTGGTCTCTGAATGCAGTGGTGATGGCTGACCGATGTCCTCTTATTCGATCATGGAGAGTGAGATCTGTTTTTTTCCTATGTAGGATAATTCGCAATGGCAGATAATTAAGTAGATCACATGATTTAAGTAGATCAGTATTAAGTAGATCTGTAGTACATGTGATGTATTTAGGTATCTTAATTCTTTTTCCACTGTGTGGATGTGCAAACGTGGTGCCACTGGACATGTGGCTACAGGTCACACATCCACTGCACTTGTAACATCCTTTCTTCTTGGTAATAGATGGTCTTATGTAGCAATGCAGGGGGTCATTCCGTACAAGGAGATCTTTTAGATTTTTGTTTCTACGATAACTTATAACTGTTTTTTCTTGAAATATTTTCAGCAGTGTATTGTCTGCCTGTAATAATCCCCAATGTTTGTTAATAGCTTCCCTGAATTTGGCTGTGCCTGTGTGGAAGGTCAGTCATAAATAAATCTTTGGATTCCCTGTGTTCCTTGGGAATTTTATCCCTTTTGTTTCCAATTGCTATTAATCCATGGCTTTGTTTGTCAGCATCCTTAAAAAAGCAAATAATACAGATGCAAAAAAAAATGCTCCCACATTTCTGTAAACTGGAACGCCATAGTATTTGGTTCACTATTATATCTCAATATTCTCAAAAATTGAGAGAATTTTAAGGAGTTTTTGAAGTGTTGTGGGTGGAAACTTGTAGCCAGAAGTAATGTGTTTCTGTCCGTGGGTTTGCGTTGCAGTTTATAACCCAGTCTGAAGATGGTTATATCCAAAAATTGTACATAGCAAGTATTGCAGCATACGCTCAGGATCCCCGCCATCGTTGATAGGTTCATTTCTTTAACAAGATTTTCCAATTCATCTGAAGTACCTGTCCATGTCATCAGGATATCATCCACAAAACGATGATAGAGTTTGATTTTTTGTCCATATTTAGCCAAAAAGTGGACTCGCTCGAACATGTACATGTAAGCATAGGCATATGATGGTGCCATCGCCAACCCCATCGCAGTCCCAGAGCATTGTAGAAAAAAGTTTCTTTCGAATTCAAAATAATTGCATGTGAGGACTATTTGCAGGAATTCCATCAGGTATTCTATAGGTGGTCCTGTGTAAACTTCTGCGTCACAGAGTAGTAAATAATAGACCTTTTTTCTTTTTTACCATCTATTTATGTCCTCCATGATTAGTACTAACTCTGATTTCAGTGCATTGGGATGCACGATTCACAGTGTACATGGGTTGCTTGGTAACCACTCTACCACGCCATCTCATGTTATCCTCGTCACGTGACCTTACAGGCACAATACCGGGTTGAACACCGAACGGTATAGGAGAACTGCACACTTCATTAGTGAGTACATTTTACATTTTCTTATTTAGATCTTCACTATCACTAGGTATTTTGATCCTGAGAAAGAACCTGAGGGGTTGAAATGTCGATCGAGCATTCAAATAAATTACTATGTGTATATACATTGAAGAGACCTGTGAGTGCACCCCTCATTACCTAATCTACATATAACGCGGGACTGCACCAAGGCAAGCAATATTTATAAACTGTAAGGGTGAGTGTTTGTCCTGATGAGAGTTACTATTTGGAACTGAAACGTTGATGATTCTTTGACCCTCTTTTCAGTAAAGAAGTTTATGGGAAAATACCCGGGAGTGCTGATTTTTTTCAATATATATATATATATATACATATTTATTTTTTTACCAAGGATATAAATGCAGTCATACTTCAGTAGGAAGTAAATCTAAATCAAGCCGATTCCTCATTCCTGCCAACAAATAGCTGCAGGTTTTTAGCATGAATTAAAAACTTGCAGCCCAGCTAACTATTATCTATTGCCAGTCAGCCCACAGAGATTTGCACTTGGCAGATCTGGTTTATTTGTTGTGTGCCTTGTGCAATGCTACTGCTGGCTCCTTTGCATATGCAAAATATTTAAAATAAAGAAGGGCAGAAGTGAGAAGATAATATGAGAGGAAAGAGGACATTGGAAATATATTATAACATAGAGCATAGAAAAAAACAATTCCCTTTATGAGGCACCTTATCTTGTACCATATTAAGAAATTAAGATTTTCGTGAATAAAATTTACAAAATGTACAAGGACAGCTGCCCAACTGGATGTCCAGAAAGTTGGCACTAACTGTCTTTTGAGAGTGGCATAAGCTGACAACAACTGCACTACAACTTTGTGACAGGAGCTGGAGATATAATTAGGCAACCTATCCAGCTTGCAGGTGCGGCTCATGCTACTTTCGTGCAAGCTGTGAAGTGGTATCTCAGGTTTGGTGGAGACTTGTTGATCCTACTGAAATTTAGTGCTTGAAATGCCCCTTTCAGGTCATCCATGAACAGAATGATGTGTCAAACATTGTAAGTATCTTAGGAATTTGATGTCAAGAACAAAATAAAATGCTGCAATTTCTTTGTTATTGTGTTATTTTGTTACTGAAAAAAGGCATAGAACTGAAAGCATGTTTCTTTAATGTGTTTTTTTCTTTTGATGGAGATGAAAATCACAGTCACTTGTGTGACATCATGTACCCAGCATTATTTAATAAGACTGAAAATTCAGATATAATATATAAGGGCTTCATTTTTCAGCTCTTTCTGAAGCCTTGTGATACACTGTGACAACCCTTTAATGAACCGTACAGAAATGTATTTATAAAATGAAACTTTGGAATTCAGTACAAACATACTGGAGCAGTTATTGTTATTTGATTTTTCATTGCTTTTAAATGTCACCGGAAATTACTATAATGTATTAAAGTATTGTGAATGACATAAATTGGGAGTCACAGGGGGTAGCATGGCTAGCCACGGAACTGTGAGGATGGAGTTTAGCAGAGCTCTGTAAAGTATAAAATAAAGGAATAATAGTAATTAGAGTAAATACAACACTGCTCATTCCTGGCAGATAAAAAAAACAAACTTTTATTCAAGGTGATAAAGAAAAAGCAGAGCTCTTTGGTGTATATGATGAAAGATTAGGGCACAACTCAATTTTGGGGAACCAGAAATCACCCCACAGTTCTCAGAATGTGTCAGGTAAGACACCATCAGGAAATGTGGGCTTCCTGACAAAGTATTTAAAGGACACAGCCGGCCGCTACACAGACCATGCAGACTCAAACATGGTGCCAGGCCTTAATGCAGGATGGGATCTTCCTTGCTAGCCTGGTAGTTTCAGAAGACTTTATGGGCTGTCAGGATGCTACTCTTTGGGAATTACTTAGTAAAGTAAATATTTAAACGCTTACCAGGCTAGAATGTTGTTGAAGCTGAAGGTCGCATTAAACAGAAGGTAGAGGATATCGAAGCGGACATTCACCATATTGGTGACAGTGTTGGAGAGCTGGAAGATAACAGGGACCTGCTGGTTTCCCTCACCCAGCATCTGAGAACCAGTATGGAAGTACAGACCACATACCTTTTATCAATCCAGAGGTTGTTTGATGACAAGGATAACCACTGTCTGTGGAATAATTTATGAATCTGTGGCCTATGCAGAGCACCTACATAAGGTCCTGGAGCTGTTAAATTTGATCCTGCCTGGGGAGGTCCACAGATACTCAGATTAAACTGGACTGAACACATAGGTTCTTTAAGCCTCAAGGTACCTCCAATGGTAATCAGGGCTGGCCTTAGGGGTGTGCGAACTGTGCGGCCGCACAGGGAGCCATGGAGCAGGGGCACACACATTGCAGGCTACCCAGGTGGAGGATTTCATTATTCTCCACCCAGGCTTTAAAAAATAATAATTGTGGTGGAGGCAGGGCTTAGCGTGTGGCGGAGGCAGGGTTAAATGACAGTGGGCTGGGTAATTGCTGCATGGGAAGCAGGAAGGAGTCCCTGATTCCCCAACAACCAGAATCCAGGAGCTGCACTACTTCCACCTCAATAATGAACAGAGGTAACTCTGTGTGACCCTTTGCCTCTGTGTGACTGTCTGTGTGTGTGTGTGTGTGTGTGTGTGTGTGTGACTGTCTGCCTGTGTGTGTCTCTGTGTGTGTGTGTGTGTGACTACCTGTGTGTGTCTGTGAGTGTCTTCCTCTGTGTGTGTGTGTGTGTGTGACTGTCTGCATGTGTGTATGTGACTGTCTGCCTGTGTGCGTGTGTGTGGCTGTCTGCCTCTGTGCGTGTGTGGGGCAGTCTGCTTGTGTGTGTGGCTGTCTGTGTCTGTGACTGTCTGCCTCTGTGTGTGTGTATTGTGTGTGTATTTGTGACTGTGTCTGCCTGTGTGTGTGGCTGTCTGCATGTAACGGTGTGTGTGTGACACTGTATGTGTGGCTATATGTACGTGGCTGTCCACCTGTACCTGTGTGTGTTTGTATTTGTCTCCCTGTAACTGTGTGTGTGTGTGTGATTGTCTGCCTGTAACTCTCTGTGTGTATGTGTGTGTAATGAATATTTATTTTTAAATCATTATTAATTTACTAAATCCCATATACAATCACTACACTTCTATACACACATTAAACATGGATGACAGGGTAGAGGGGGGCACTGCGAAGATGTTTTGCACAGGGCGCCTAAAGGCTTAAGGCCGGCCCTGATGGTAATAGTGTAGTGCAGCCTGCAAATAATATCCCTGGGGGATTATCCAGTTCTGTTATTTTCAGGCAGCACCATAAATCCCTTAAAGAGGAGGATTTTTACTCTTTTGTTCCATTCAGGATCTTTCATCAGGTCAACCTGATGAAAGTTCCTGAATGGAACTGAAACATTGAAACTTTTTAGTAAAATAAGTTCCTAAGAAAGCTACCTGGGAGTGCTGATTTTTTTCTTTTATATATTTTATATATATATATATATATATATATATATATATATATATATATATATATATCCACATAGTTATGAAATTAAATTTCTTCACTTTATTTATCATAAGGTTTATAAATGTTATAATAGAGTCTTAATTGTGCAAAACAATGCTCTAATATACAGGAAAAACCTTTAGTGAGGATTATAAAGCATGATTCATTTTGTAGATCGCCTTATTCTCACACAAGACAGATATTATTGATAAAATCAACAGTGACATGGATTTATAAATTAAGAATAATGAATAAATACAAAAATATTTTTAAGCTCTTAGTATTCTTTTTTATTAATGTGAGAGTAATGGACAAACTATGCATTTAAAAACATCTTAGCACATTGCATTTTTCATTCATGAAAAATTAAATGCCAGGATTTAAAATAAAGTATGATTAATCTGCTTTAAGGTCTCATGGTTAACATAGAAATAATGATTCATATCTCATATGCATTAATTATGCTTTAATACATTGGTTTCTGCAAAATTGTGACAAACATTTCACATATACTTGTGATAAATGCCATAATGATGTTCATTTATTTTTTTAACTATTTATTCTTGACAATATATGTTATTTTTTATTGTATTGGAGAAAAAAAAATTGTCTGTTACGAATTACCAATCTGTTTGTGTTCACTCAGATAAAAAAATTGAGTAAAACCTTTATGAAATGTTGGAGTTACCTATACTTTATATTCCATACACTTTGGTTAAAGTAGCAGTTTTAAATAGAGAATCAATGCATATAAATTAGAAATAGTGGGGGAATAAGTCATAAAGGTCACTGCATAACATAGTCAATTCAATAACAAAATGAAACGTAAAGCTTAAAGGAACACTTCACACTCTTGCAGCACTTCAGCATGCTGACAGGCTTTAAGGGTTAACAAGCTTTAACCCCTTAAGGACCAAACTTCTGGAATAAAAGGGAATCATGACATGTCACACATGTCATGTGTCCTTAAGGGGTTAATGGTTACTTTATAAATGTGCCTATTTTCAAAGAAATCTGCACTATTATAAATATAGTTATTCACAAAAGTAAGAATTGCTTAGAATTCAAAGTAGAATTCAAATTTAATGTAAATAACAATTTTAAACCGGCACTATAGTCACCAGAATCAGTACAGCTTAATGTAGTTGTTCTGGTGTCTATAGCCTGTCTTTGCAGGATTTGTAATGTATACTGCCTTTTCAGAAAAAAATGCAATGTTTACATTACTGCCAAGTAACACCTCTAGTGGCAGTCACTCAGATGGCCACTAGATGTGCTTCCTGTGTCATTGTTGCACAGAGTGCAGCACTGGCATTCAGTGTTTTCACACTCTATGAGGAGATGCTGATTGGTGCAGCCTTTTTTTAGCTGATCATTAGTACTCATGATCTTGTTGCTAATGATATGTAAGGCAAAAACAAAAAATCACTCAAAATATTGGTGCAGTATATTTACTGATATCAAAATGATTAATTTTAATATAACTGATGAATAATGTATATCTTTAAGTATCTTACAATGATTAATGGGAGATTGCACATGATGATGATGACATCACAAGCACAGGTGTGCATAGCAGGCAAGCCTAGAAGTTACAGCCCAGTAGCTGGATTGAATGTTTACTTCCATGTGAATGTGAATGACTATGCAGGGCACACTAAATAAAAAAAAAAACCCTCTCAAAAGACTAGAGGATAAAAAACATGCATATAATTAATGTCTGAAATACATCAGGTGTTATTTATTTTAGCTTCTGATTTTTCTTTCCTTTTTGGCATGCCTTGCTGGAGTTCATATGTTTTCCTTCAGTGGCAGGTAAGCTTTCTGAAATTTCAGTTTCCTCTTTATATAGCAAATTATTATTATTATTGGCACTGATACAGTGCCAACAAAATCTGTAGAGGGGGAGGGGCTGGGCCTCCAAGCTGACCGGATGCTGCCACACGCGGCCCCGACAAGGAAGTGCGAAAATATCATGAATTGGCAGCTGCCTGACCTACTGGTGAGAAGTAAAAGTTGGGGGGGGGAATACCCCTGGAGCAGCCAGGAGAAGAGACGAGGTTGCTTTTCTGCCTATGCACGCACTCATGCACCTAAGGCCTACCTGCATGGGTGAGATTTCGCTGCGAGGGGATAAAGGAGGACAGCTCGCTGCCATTGGCGATTACAGTTTGGGGGCTGCCTGGCCCCGCTTGCCCCTCCAAGGCTGCTGGGAGGTTATCTGGCCCAATTTTAGCACTCCACTGTGGGATTTGGTGGTGGACTGTGAGTTGACCCCCAATTCCAATCTCTGTTGTTTACCATTTATGGAATATAACCTGTGGAGTACAAACTGTTTTTTTTCTTCTGCTTTTTGAAAGACTTATTTTTCTTTTTTACTAAACTATTCCTAAGTATTTTGTGATATATTTTTTTCATTTTTACAGAGTTAACCAGAGAAAAAAGGTGTTAGGGACAGGTGAAGCATTGGAAAAAAGATGTGTGGTTTTGATGTAAGCTGATTGCATTGAGTCTACAGAAGTGGTCTCAGGAAGGTAAGGAGGTACTGGAGAATGAACAGACCATGTTGGGCATTGCTTTGTTTAAAAGTCCAGAATAAAATAAATCTGAAGTGGTTAAATCTCTAGACTTGTTTAATTGTAGCTTCCTGTGCAAAGGCACATGTTCAGGAGAGATTTTGTAACTTTTAATGGTAGCTTAAACATAAACTTGAATTGTCAGAATATTGACCATTTCATGTATAAAAACCCTTGCTTTTATTACCATGTTAGAAGTTGCTTGCTAAGGTCTCACTGTAATCAAAGTTGCTTCACATGATCAATAAAGCTCTTCGCTGAACCTGATCTGATTCTATTTTTATGCCAACACCTGTAAAAAAATGTTTCCAGGTTCTCAGTTTTCCCAAATTTTTAGTTACACCTTACTTAATTTCTAGTCTCGACTCTCACACTGCTATTATTTTCATTTTGTATTGCTTCTTTAAATCTTCCTTTTCCAAATGTGTCAGAGTTTTTTCTCTCTGTTGAGCAGGACAAGTACTTTGAGATCTTCACAAAGTTGTAATTGATAAAGGGCTGCCAATCAAAAACTGCTTCTATGCAAGGTGATTTTGCATAAAGATGCATCACCTGTTCTAAAGAGCAGACAGTCTTTTCATACAAGTTCTGCTGTCAGTACTGTCTTGTCTAAATCAAGATTGTCGAGAGTTATGCTGCCATATTTTTTGCTTTTAATTATATTTATCATTTTATTTTTCATTTTTATTTCTCTAAGTGGATATCTGAGAACTAACAACCATCAAGAGATAGTGCTTTCTAACTCCTAACCTCATGATTACACCACAAAACTGCACTGCAAACAGAATTATTTTGATTACTCTTAAAGGAAATGCCAAAATATATTACAGAATGCCATTGTATGATGCAAGCATAAAGATATCTGTATCTACAAGCTAATCATCTTATGTTTCAAAGATGCATACATCATTGTTACACCATATGGCACAAATGCTAAAGATGCTTTATTTGTTCTCATTATGTTTGATAGCATATTTTAATTTTCACACCATGCTATTCTAATTAAATGCAAATACCTCAACAGGGATTAACTTATTTTCTGTAGGAAAAGATGTATTGTGTTTATGTAGATACTATTTGCTCTACAAAGCCTTAGTCTACAATATAGTAAGAAAAGCTGCTTAAGAAAATTCAAATAGATAGCACATTGAAATATAATGAGATGATCATAAAATTGTTATGTTCTTTTTAATGTGAACATTGTTATGTTGTTTAGTCTTCAATAAAATACTCTGAGAAAAATGTTTAAGACTCAAAATGATCTAATTTTTTATGCAAATGTTTCTTAACATATAGGTTAGACATAAATGTGGCAGAACCAGCCTCGCCAGTGGGCATTGGAGAAGACTGATTGCCGGCCTCCTGCCCTGTGACTATGGCCCCATGTTGAAAGGATGGATTTTTCCCCTGCAAAGACCCAAAAGCTGGGTCTTTCGGTACTTTCCCTATGTGAGCAGTGTTACACAGATAGCTATGCCATGGAGCCCATTTGTATAATGAAAGACTATGGGAAAGACTTTGGCTCCATGGCAATTGAACTGTATGTGTGTGCTCTGAGCGCCATTCAGTAATAATGTGCACTCAGATCTGAGCTATCTGGGGATATGTTGAATGTACCTGTTTTGTACAATGGCTGCACAGTTATATGTTTTTATGTGTTTTATTGTCTTTTGCTGCCATGTGTTCAACGGAGTTTTGCCTCTGTCCTTGGAGATAATTGGATTACTTCCCAATTATCTCCAGGATAGAAGACTCTGTGGAACTGGTTTTGGGCAGAAAAGCCATGCTTCCTGTGGTCACAAAGGACTACGATCTATCTTTTGAACCACTGGACCAATTTGTATGATTTTGACGTATGTTTGTATTTGGAGTATACTGATTCTGAAAATTTAAGTTATATGTGAATGTGATGCATACTTTTCAAGTTATGAATAATGTGGAAAAAATTGTATTTCTCTGCTTGTTATAATTACATTACCCATTGTGTAAGGTAATTGTATCACAGACAGAGGGGAGGATTTTGTGTGGGAGTGTCTGAGTGTATTGTATGTGTTTATTGGTTGTGTTCCAAAACCCTGTGGGTGGTACTAATGTGTATATAAGAACACTAAACCCACAGCTCTGACTGTTCACTGCTTGACCCTCAACATGGAGCTTTGTCTCGTTCTTGGGGGGATTTATTGTATTCTGTTCCAGTTCGACTGCTAGGAGTGTAAACCTATTCGGATGGTTTTTCCTATTCGGCTGTTTACGGCATTCATATGGTTTCCTGTTCGGCGGATTGGTGTTCTACAGTAGCTGTGCCTGTGTATCTGGAAGGGAAGATCTACTAAACGGCGGTTTAACCCTTTTATGCTGAGGGTGCTGTTACACTGGATGTACCCCAAAATAAGCAGGTAGAATAATACTTTGGGTACCCCCTGGTAGCCCTGATCTGGGTCACTAACATATTCAAAATTCACCCAGATAGGACCAGGGGTTCGGGAGTTAGGTGGAAGGTGCAATTTGACCGACCGCACACGAGGTGGTATCCGAAAAAGGCTCCATGTGTTTTGGCCTTGCGGTCGGTCTCTGTTCGGTAGTTAAAACATACAGTAATCCTTGCCATCCACAGCTAATCTTATATTCACATGTATTCCCTTGTTTGGTACATTTATTTTATCGAACGAGGGGCTGATTGGTCCCTCCGTTCGGGAGTTATGGGGCTCTGGAGGTCTCAGCTGTGTTCGGGTGTTTGAATGTCCGATTTGAGTTGCAGACACTCGACGACCAAACACTGCTGAGATTTTCTTGCGTAAGATGGCCGCCGCACGTGGTTCGTATGCCGAACAGTGACCACACAGGCACATACAATGAATCAATTAAGCTGCGGTTTACAGAGTGTGAACACTTAACGAGGTTCACACTTCTCACTGTGGTGGTCTGATGGTTCGGTAGTTTAATTCGTATGAAAACTACCGAACAATCATACGAAAGCTACATTTACAGCTATACAGGGAAACAATTACACAAATACATTTTTAATACGAATTCTTGAGGACAGCCTTAATGCAATCCGCTACAGCGATGACTGTCTTTATTAAAAGCTGTATATTGTCTCTAACTGGTCTTTATATTGTGTTTATAATTACAATGCTGTTTACAGAATTGAGGGGGCTAATACAAACTTAACATGTAGTCAGCTATTCGTTAATGGAAACATTGGCCACTCTTTTCAAGGAGTTAAACATTCCCTTGAGTCCTGCACCAGTCAAAGAACAGATAGAAAAGGAAAAGCTTAGACAGTCAATCAGGCAATATCAGACAGGCTATGCCAACAGCTGTGAACGAACCTCAGCGAGATATAAACCAACAGGAGCAGCAGGGATGATAGAGACCTTAGAGCTTAGAACAGTCCGGCTTAAAGGAACACTATAGGCACCCAGACCGCTGCACTCCCCCTCTCTGTGTAACGTACTCCGCCTGTACATAGAGCACCCCATCTCTGTATAATGTACTCCCCCTGTACATAGAGCACCCCCTCTCTGTATAATGTACTCCCCCTATACATAGAGCACCCCCTCTCTGTATAATGTACTCCCCCTGTACATAGAGCACCCCATCTCTGTATAATGTACTCCCCCTGTACATAGAGCACCCCCTCTCTGTATAATGTACTCCCCCTGTACATAGAGCACCCTCTCTCTGTGTAACATACTCCCCCCTGTACACAGAGCACCCCATCTCTGTGTAACATACTCCCCCCTGTACATAGAGCACCCCCTCTCTGTGTAACATACTCCCCCCTGTACATAGAGTACCCCCTCTCTGTATAATGTACTCCCCCTGTACATAGAGCACCCCCTCTCTGTATTCTACCCCCCTTCACCCCCCCCCCCGTATAAAGTATTTTCTTTTCTCCTCTCTGTATAAATCAGTAAAGTGAGTGTGTAATAAGGAGGCAGATTTAGCTATTGCCATGTAATAATTATATTTATTGATGGGCTCAGTTAATGTTTCTCATTGTGGAGTTCGTAGCCTTTGGGTAGTGCGTTGGTGTGAGGATTGTGAAACAGACTGTGATTTCCATCACCCCACGGGAACGGCTGAGAGAGAGAGAGAGAGAGAGTTTTAACTGATGTGTAATATCTCTATATATCACTGCGTTATAAGATGTGTAATATCATTCTGTGTCACACTGCGTTATACGATGTGTAATATCATTCTGTGTCACACTGTGTTATATGATGTGTAATATCTTTCTGTGTCACTGTCCATTACACGATGTGTAATATCTTTCTGTGTCACACTGTGTTATACAATGTGTAACATCTTTCTGTGTCACTGTCCGTTATATGATGTGTAATATTTTTCTGTGTCACACTGCGTTATCCGATGTGTAATATTTTTCTGTGTCACACTGCGTTATCCGATGTGTAATATCTTTCTCTGTCACTGTCCGTTATACAATGTGTAATATCTTTCTGTGTCACTGTCCGTTATACGATGTGTAATATCTTTCTGTGTCATTGTCCGTTATACGATGTGTAATATCATTTTGTGTCACACTGCGTTATACGATGTGTAATATCTTTCTGTGTCACACTGCGTTATACAATGTGTAATATCTTTCTCTGTCAGTGTCCGTTACACAATGTGTAATATCTTTCTGTGTCACTGTCCGTAATACGATGTGTAATATGTTTCTGTGTCACACTGTGTTATATGATGTGTAATATCTTTCTGTGTCACTGTCCGTAATACGATGTGTAATATCTTTCTGTGTCACACTGCGTTATACGATGTGTAATATCTTTCTGTGTCAGTGTCCGTTATACGATGTGTAATATCTTTCTGTGTCAGTGCGTTATACGAATATCTTTCTGTCACTGTCTGTTATATAGTGTGTAATATCTTTCTGTGTCACTGTCCGTTACACGATGTGTAACATCTTTCTGTTATACAATGTGTAATATCTTTCTGTGTCACTGTCCGTTATACGATTTGTAATATCTTTCTGTGTCACTGTCCATTACACGATGTGTAATATATTTCTGTCTCACACTGCGTTAGATGATGTGTAATATCTTTCTGTGTCACACTGCGTTGTACGATGTGTAATATGTTTCTGTGTCACTGTCTGTTATACGATGTGTGTAATATGTTTCTGTCACTGTCCGTTATACGATGTGTAATATGTTTCTGTGTCACACTGCGTTATACGATGTGTGATATCATTCTGTGTCAGTGCATTGTACGAATATCTTTCTGTGTCACTGTCCATTATACGATGTGTAATATCTTTCTGTGTCAGTGCGTTATACGATGTATAATATCTTTTCTATACTGTGTCCGTCATGCGATCGTAATATCATTCTGTGTCACTGTCCATTATACGATGTGTAATATCTTTCTCTATCACACTGCGTTATACACTGTGTAACATCTTTCTGTGTCACACTGCGTTAAACGATGTGTAATATGTTTCTGTGTCACTGTCCGTTACACGATGTGTAATATCTTTCTGTGTCACTGTCTGTCATACGATGTGTAATATCTTTCTGTGTCACTGTTCGTTATACGATGTGTAATATCTTTCTGTCTCACACTGTGTTATACGATGTGTAATATCTTTCTGTGTCAGTGTCCGTTATACAATGTGTAACATCTTTCTGTGTCACACTGCATTATACGATGTGTAATATCTTTCTGTGTCAGTGCGTTATACGAATATCTTTCTGTGTCACTGTCCATTATACGATGTGTAATATCTTTCTGTGTCATTGTCCGTTATACGATGTGTAATATCATTTTGTGTCACACTGCGTTATACGATGTGTAATATCTTTCTGTGTCACACTGCGTTATACAATGTGTAATATCTTTCTCTGTCAGTGTCCGTTACACAATGTGTAATATCTTTCTGTGTCACTGTCCGTAATACGATGTGTAATATGTTTCTGTGTCACACTGTGTTATATGATGTGTAATATCTTTCTGTGTCACACTGCGTTATACGATGTGTAATATCTTTCTGTGTCAGTGTCCGTTATACGATGTGTAATATCTTTCTGTGTCAGTGCGTTATACGAATATCTTTCTGTCACTGTCTGTTATATAGTGTGTAATATCTTTCTGTGTCACTGTCCGTTACACGATGTGTAACATCTTTCTGTTATACAATGTGTAATATCTTTCTGTGTCACTGTCCGTTATACGATTTGTAATATCTTTCTGTGTCACTGTCCATTACACGATGTGTAATATATTTCTGTCTCACACTGCGTTAGATGATGTGTAATATCTTTCTGTGTCACACTGCGTTGTACGATGTGTAATATGTTTCTGTGTCACTGTCTGTTATACGATGTGTGTAATATGTTTCTGTCACTGTCCGTTATACGATGTGTAATATGTTTCTGTGTCACACTGCGTTATACGATGTGTGATATCATTCTGTGTCAGTGCATTGTACGAATATCTTTCTGTGTCACTGTCCATTATACGATGTGTAATATCTTTCTGTGTCAGTGCGTTATACGATGTATAATATCTTTCTATGTCACTGTCCGTCATACGATGCGTAATATCATTCTGTGTCACTGTCCATTATACGATGTGTAATATCTTTCTCTATCACACTGCGTTATACACTGTGTAACATCTTTCTGTGTCACACTGCGTTAAACGATGTGTAATATGTTTCTGTGTCACTGTCCGTTACACGATGTGTAATATCTTTCTGTGTCACTGTCTGTCATACGATGTGTAATATCTTTCTGTGTCACACTGCGTTATACGATGTGTAATATCTTTCTGTGTCACTGTCCGTTATACGATGTGTAATATCTTTCTGTGTCACTGTCCGTTATACGATGTGTAATATCTTTCTGTGTCACTGTCCGTTATACGATGTGTAATATGTTTCTGTGTCACTGTCCATTATACGATGTGTAATATCTTTCTGTGTCAGTGCGTTATACGATGTATAATATCTTTCTGTGTCACTGTCTGTTATACGATGTGTGTAATATGTTTCTGTCACTGTCCGTTATACGATGTGTAATATGTTTCTGTGTCACACTGCGTTATACGATGTGTGATATCATTCTGTGTCAGTGCATTGTACGAATATCTTTCTGTGTCACTGTCCATTATACGATGTGTAATATCTTTCTGTGTCAGTGCGTTATACGATGTATAATATCTTTCTGTGTCACTGTCCGTCATACGATGTGTAATATCATTCTGTGTCACTGTCCATTATACGATGTGTAATATCTTTCTGTATCACACTGCGTTATAAACTGTGTAACATCTTTCTGTGTCACTGTCCGTTATACGATGTGTAGTATGTTTCTGTGTCACTGTCCGTTACACGATGTGTAATATCTTTCTGTGTCACTGTCTGTCATACGATGTGTAATATCTTTCTGTGTCACTGTTCGTTATACGATGTGTAATATCTTTCTGTCTCACACTGTGTTATACGATGTGTAATATCTTTCTGTGTCAGTGTCCGTTATACAATGTGTAACATCTTTCTGTGTCACACTGCATTATACGATGTGTAATATATTTCTGTGTCAGTGCGTTATACGAATATCTTTCTGTGTCACTGTCCATTATACGATGTGTAATATCTTTCTGTGTCAGTGCGTTATACGATGTATAATATCTTTCTGTGTCACTGTCCATTATACGATGTGTAATATCTTTCTGTATCACACTGCGTTATACACTGTGTAACATCTTTCTGTGTCACACTGCGTTATACGATGTGTAATATGTTTCTGTGTCACTGTCCGTTATACGATGTGTAATATGTTTCTGTGTCACTGTCCGTTACACGATGTGTAATATCTTTCTGTGTCACTGTCTGTCATACGATGTGTAATATCTTTCTGTGTCACACTGCGTTATACGATGTGTAATATCTTTCTGTGTCACTGTCCATTATACGATGTGTAATATCTTTCTGTGTCAGTGTCTGTTATACAATGTGAAATATCTTTCTGTGTCACTGTCTATTATATGATGTGTAATATCTTTTTGTGTCACTGTCTGTTATACAATGTGAAATATCTTTCTGTGTCACTGTCTATTAAACAATGTATATCTTTCTGTCTCACACTGTTATACGATGTGTCATATCTTTCTGTGTCACACTGTTATACGATGTGTCATATCTTTCTGTGTCACACTGTTATACGATGTGTAATATCTTTCTGTGTCACACTGCGTTATACGATGTGTAATATCTTTCTGTGTCACTGTCCGTTATACGATGTGTAATATCTTTCTGTGTCACTGTCCGTTATACGATGTGTAATATCTTTCTGTGTCACTGTCCGTTATACGATGTGTAATATGTTTCTGTGTCACTGTCCGTTACACGATGTGTAATATCTTTCTGTGTCACTGTCCGTCATACGATGTGTAATATCTTTCTGTGTCACTGTCCGTTATACGATGTGTAATATGTTTCTGTGTCACTGTCCGTTACACGATGTGTAATATCTTTCTGTGTCACTGTCTGTCATACGATGTGTAATATCTTTCTGTGTCACACTGCGTTATACGATGTGTAATATCTTTCTGTGTCACTGTCCATTATACGATGTGTAATATCTTTCTGTGTCAGTGTCTGTTATACAATGTGAAATATCTTTCTGTGTCACTGTCTATTATACGATGTGTAATATCTTTCTGTGTCACTGTCTGTTTTACAATGTGAAATATCTTTCTGTGTCAATGTCTATTAAACAATGTATATCTTTCTGTCTCACACTGTTATACGATGTGTAATATCTTTCTGTGTCACACTGCGTTATACGATGTGTAATATGTTTCTGTGTCACTGTCCGTTATACGATGTGTAATATCTTTCTGTGTCACACTGCATTATACGATGTGTAATATCTTTCGGTGTCACTGTCCGTTATACTATATGTAATATGTTTCTGTGTCAGTGTCCGTTATACGATGTGTAATATCTTTCTGTGTCACTGTCCGTTATACGATGTGTAATATCTTTCATGTTATACAATACAAGATTGGCGGTGCAGAGGTGTTCACTAATCGCAGTTTTGCTCGCTATTGATAGATTCATAGTGAGATTGTAATGTGTACTTACCTTGGAGCGTATTCGCAGGTGGTCATAGGCTACAAACTCGGGGGACTTGTGGGGGTGATTTTGTTGTTTGAGCCAGGCGTTAAGCATACAAATCCCCACACCAGGTAACGCCACTACAAACGCCAAGATCTTCCAGGTGCGCGCTGCACAAGGAGGGAGAACAGGGTCCGTCAACAACTTCTAACGTGAAGGGCTAAACGGAACAGGGGATCCTAAGGGGGATACGGTGGGAGGAGAACGGGTTTGGATTTGTGCTGTTTTACAGAGGATGGTCTTGTTATAGAGAGGTCAGAGTGTTATACAGAGGATGGTCTTGTTATAGAGAGGTCAGAGTGTTGTTATACAGAGGATGGTCTTGTTATAGAGAGGTCAGAGTGTTGTTATACAGAGGATGGTCTTGTTATAGAGAGGTCAGAGTGTTATACAGAGGATGGTCTTGTTATAGAGAGGTCAGAGTGTTATACAGAGGATGGTCTTGTTATATAGAGGTCAGAGTGTTATACAGAGGATGGTCTTGTTATAGAGAGGTCAGAGTGTTGTTATACAGAGGATGGTCTTGTTATAGAGAGGTCAGAGTGTTGTTATACAGAGGATAGTCTTGTTATAGAGAGGTCAGAGTGTTATACAGAGGATAGTCTTGTTATAGAGAGGTCAGAGTGTTGTTATACAGAGGATGGTCTTGTTATAGAGAGGTCAGAGTGTTATGCAGAGGATGGTCTTCTTATAGAGAGGTCAGAGTGTTATACAGAGGATGGTCTTGTTATAGAGAGGTCAGAGTGTTGTTATACAGAGGATGGTCTTGTTATAGGGATTAAGCAGGAGATTGTAATCATAATGAAGTATCCTCAGTGATACCTACCCCCGCCTCCATGTCCCTGTGCAGGAGAACCACTCTGGATGTGTCTTGTGAACTGGCTAGTCATTAGTGCCCCTGTGTTGGTTAGGAGGCCCCGGACACCGGTGCTATTCATTATTGATTTGTTGAAGAATCTTATGTTGATACTTTGACAAGGTGACTTCTTTTGGGCCAGTAAATCACATGATCAGAGCCAGCCAGTAGCATGTGTTGGCTCTAGGTCAGACCCAGGGTCAGGTGGTCCTTTCTGGGACAGGTCCAGACTAGAGGCTATTAATATCTCGGAACCTGTCTCAACCATCTTCTGCTCCTTGTCAGCGTACAAATAAAGAACTCTCTACATTTAGCATTGTATCTCCTTTTTAAATGTCACTTCACTTCAACACGAAGAGTTATCAAAAAAAAAAAAACACAACCATTGAATTCTAACCATCAATATTAACCCTAAACTATAACCAAAACCATCCAATTCTAACCATCAATATTAACCCTAAACTATAACCAAAACCATCAAATTCTAACCATCAATATTAACCCTAAACTATAACCAAAACCATTAAATTCTAACCATCAATATTAACCCTAAACTATAACCAAAACCATCAAACTCTAACCATCAATATTAACCCTAAACTATAACCAAAACCATCCAATTCTAACCATCAATATTAACCCTAAACTATAACCAAAACCATAAATTCTAACCATCAATATTAACCCTAAACTATAACCAAAACCATCAAACTCTAACCATCAATATTAACCCTAAACTATAACCAAAACCATCAAATTCTAACCATCAATATTAACCCTAAACTATAACCAAAACCATCAATATTAACCCTAAACTATAGCCAAAACCATCAATATTAACCCTAAACTATAACCAAAACCATCAATATTAACCCTAAACTATAGCCAAAACCATCAATATTAACCCTAAGCTATAACCAAAACCATCCAATTCTAACCATCAATATTAACCCTAAGCTATAACCAAAACCATCCAATTCTAACCATCAATATTAACCCTAAGCTATAACCAAAACCATCCAATTCTAACCATCAATATTAACCCTAAACTATAACCAAAACCATCCAATTCTAACCATCAATATTAACCCTAAACTATAACCAAAACCATCCAATTCTAACCATCAATATTAACCCTAAGCTATAACCAAAACCATCCAATTCTAACCATCAATATTAACCCTAAACTATAACCAAAACCATCCAATTCTAACCATCAATATTAACCCTAAACTATAACCAAAACCATTAAACTCTAACCATCAATATTAACCCTAAACTATAACCAAAACCATCAAATTATAACCATCAATATTAACCTTAAACTATAGCCAAAACCATCAAACTCTAACCATCAATATTAACCCTAAACTATAACCAAAACCATCCAACTCTAACCATCAATATTAACCCTAAACTATAACCAAAACCATCCAATTCTAACCATCAATATTAACCCTAAACTATAACCAAAACCATTAAACTCTAACCATCAATATTAACCCTAAACTATAACCAAAACCATCCAATTCTAACCATCAATATTAACCCTAAACTATAACCAAAACCATCCAACTCTAACCATCAATATTAACCCTAAACTATAACCAAAACCATCCAACTCTAACCATCAATATTAACCCTAAACTATAACCAAAACCATTAAACTCTAACCATCAATATTAACCCTAAACTATAACCAAAACCATTAAATTCTAACCATCAATATTAACCCTAAACTATAACCAAAACCATTAAACTCTAACCATCAATATTGACTCTAAACTATAACCAAAACCATTAAACTCTAACCATCAATATTAACACTAAACTATAACCAAAACCATCAAACTCTAACCATCAATATTAACCTTAAACTATAACCAAAACCATCAAATTCTAACCATCAATATTAACCCTAAACTATAACCAAAACCATTAAACTCTAACCATCAATATTAACCCTAAACTATAACCAAAACCATCCAACTCTAACCGTCAATATTAACCCTAAACTATAACCAAAACCATCCAACTCTAACCATCAATATTAACCCTAAACTATAACCAAAACCATCAAACTCTAACCATCAATATTAACCATAAACTATAACCAAAACCATTAAACTCTAACCATCAATATTAACCCTAAACTATAACCAAAACCATTAAACTCTAACCATCAATATTAACCCTAAACTATAACCAAAACCATCCAATTCTAACCATCAATATTAACCCTAAACTATAACCAAAACCATTAAATTCTAACCATCAATATTAACTCTAAACTATAACCAAAACCATCCAATTCTAACCATCAATATTAACCCTAAACTATAACCAAAACCATTAAACTCTAACCATCAATATTAACCCTAAACTATAACCAAAACCATCCAACTCTAACCATCAATATTAACCCTAAACTATAACCAAAACCATTAAACTCTAACCATCAATATTAACCCTAAACTATAACCAAAACCATTAAATTCTAACCATCAATATTAACCCTAAACTATAACCAAAACCATTAAACTCTAACCATCAATATTAACCCTAAACTATAACCAAAACCATTAAATTCTAACCATCAATATTAACCCTAAACTATAAGCAAAACCATTAAACTCTAACCATCAATATTAACCCTAAACTATAACCAAAACCATCCAATTCTAACTATCAATATTAACCCTAAACTATAACCAAAACCATCCAATTCTAACCATCAATATTAACCCTAAACTATAACCAAAACCATCAAACTCTAACTGTGGCGAAACCAACCTCGCCACTGTGCACTGGAGAAGCCTGGTTGCCAGCCTCCTGCCATCTGACTATGGCCCCCTTTTAAAAGACTTTATTTTTGCCTGCAGAAAAGCTGTATTCGTGCTTTTCTGCCTGGGGTTCAGTAGATTTGTTTGAATGTGTTATACCTCAGATAGGAATCCCATGGAGCCCATTTGTATGAAACTGACTGTAAAGACTTTGGCTCCATGGCGATTAAACTGTATTCGTGTGGTCTGAGTGCCATTCACTTAATAATGTGCGCTCAGACCTGAGCTATCTGGGGATATGTGAAATGTCTGTGTTTTATGTATAAATGTGACTTTATGTATTTTAAAGTGCTTTGTGTCTTTTTGCAACTATGTGCTTAATGGAGTCTTGTGTCTATCCTGGGAGATAATTGAATTACTTATCTCCAGGATAGAAGACTCTGAAACTGGTTTGGGCCAGAAAGCCATGCTTCATTTAGTCACAAAGGACTTTTTACTAACTTTTGAACCCCTTGTCTGATTTGTGCCATTTTTAATATGTTGTTCCCCTGAATGGATTGATTGTGAATGTGTAATTTTATGTGAATGTGATGTATGGTTTTAGAGTTATGAAAGTTGGGTAGAAAGTATGTTTTAACTGTATGTATAACTGAGTTTCCTCTCAGGATAAGGGGAGGGAATATGTGGGATGTAACTGTGATGTTATTGGTTGTTTTATACCTCCCTGTGGGCGGTCCTGTATTTGAAAACACTGTAATAAAAACCAGGCTGGGTGTGCCAGCACCTGAGATTCTGCTTAACCCTCAAAACGAAGTGTCGTCTCGTTATTGGGGGAATTGGATTGTGTGCTGACTGCCAGGAGTGTAAGCCGTTTGTATTGCTTTTCCTGTTCGGCTGCTTCCAGAGTTCGTGTATTTCTTGTTCGTGAGTTGGGGATTCGTACAGTTTGGAGTTCGGGAAGTTGGTGATTGCAATAGCTGCTGGTCTATGGGAAAGGGGATTATCGCCTAAACCGATTTTATCCCCTTGTGAGAGAAACGGTCCGTTACACTAACCATCAATATTAACCCTAAACTATAACCAAAACCATCAAACTCTAACCATCAATATTAACCCTAAACTATAACCAAAACCATCAAACTCTAACCATCAATATTAACCTTAAACTATAACCAAAACCATTAAATTCTAACCATTAATATTAACCCTAAACTATAACCAAAACCATCCAACTCTAACCATCAATATTAACCCTAAACTATTACCAAAACCATTAAACTCTTACCATCAATATTAACCCTAAAACTATAACCAAAACCATCAACAAACTCTAACCATCAATATTAACCCTAAACTATAAACTAAAACCATCCAATTTGAACCATCAATATTAACTCTAAAACTATAAACCAAAACCATCCAACTCTCTAACCATCAATATTAACCCTAAAACTATAACCAAAAACCACATCAAACTCTAAATCCATCAATATTAACCCTAAACTATAAACCAAAACCATCAAACTCTAACCATCAATATTAACCCTAAACTATAGCCAAAACCATCAATATTAACCCTAAACTATAACCAAAACCATCCAACTCTAACCGTCAATATTAACCCTAAACTATAACCAAAACCATCCAACTCTAACCATCAATATTAACCCTAAACTATAACCAAAACCATCAAACTCTAACCACAATATTAACCCTAAAACTATAAACCAAACCATCCAACCTCTAAACTCATCAATATACAAACCCTAAAACTATAACCAAACCAACACTCTAACCATCAATATTATCCCTAAACTATAAATCCAAAACCATCCAATTCTAACCACTAATATTAAACCCTAAACTATAACCAAAGTCCATTAAACTCTAACCATCAATATTAACCCTAAACTATAACCAAAACCATTAAACTCTAAATCCATCAATATTAACCCTAAACTATAACCAAAACCATTAAACTCTAACCATCAATATTAACCCTAAACTATAACCAAAACCATCAAACTCTAACCGTCAATATTAACCCTAAACTATAACCAAAACCATTAAATTCTAACCATCAATATTAACCCTAAACTATAACCAAAACCATTAAACTCTAACCATCAATATTAACCCTAAACTATAACCAAAACCATTAAACTCTAACCATCAATATTAACCCTAAACTATAACCAAAACCATCAATATTAACCCTAAACTATAACCAAAACCATTAAACTCTAACCATCAATATTGACTCTAAACTATAACCAAAACCATTAAACTCTAACCATCAATATTAACCCTAAACTATAACCAAAACCATCAAACTCTAACCATCAATATTAACCTTAAACTATAACCAAAACCATCAAATTCTAACCATCAATATTAACCCTAAACTATAACCAAAACCATTAAACTCTAACCATCAATATTAACCCTAAACTATAACCAAAACCATCAAATTCTAACCATCAATATTAACCCTAAACTATAACCAAAACCATCAAACTCTAACCATCAATATTAACCCTAAACTATAACCAAAACCATTAAATTCTAACCATCAATATTAACCCTAAACTATAACCAAAACCATTAAACTCTAACCATCAATATTAACCCTAAACTATAACCAAAACCATCAAACTCTAACCGTCAATATTAACCCTAAACTATAACCAAAACCATTAAATTCTAACCATCAATATTAACCCTAAACTATAACCAAAACCATTAAACTCTAACCATCAATATTAACCCTAAACTATAACCAAAACCATCAAACTCTAACCATCAATATTAACCCTAAACTATAACCAAAACCATCCAACTCTAACCATCAATATTAACCCTAAACTATAACCAAAACCATCCAACTCTAACCATCAATATTAACTCTAAACTATAACCAAAACCATCCAATTCTAACCATCAATATTAACCCTAAACTATAACCAAAACCATCCAATTCTAACCATCAATATTAACCCTAAGCTATAACCAAAACCATCCAATTCTAACCATCAATATTAACCCTAAACTATAACCAAAACCATCCAACTCTAACCATCAATATTAACCCTAAACTATAACCAAAACCATTAAACTCTAACCATCAATATTAACCCTAAACTATAACCAAAACCATTAAACTCTAACCATCAATATTAACCCTAAACTATAACCAAAACCATTAAACTCTAACCATCAATATTAACCCTAAACTATAACCAAAACCATCCAACTCTAACCATCAATATTAACCCTAAACTATAACCAAAACCATTAAACTCTAACCATCAATATTAACCCTAAACTATAACCAAAACCATTAAATTCTAACCATCAATATTAACTCTAAACTATAACCAAAACCATCCAATTCTAACCATCAATATTAACCCTAAACTATAACCAAAACCATCCAACTCTAACCATCAATATTAACCCTAAACTATAACCAAAACCATCAAACTCTAACCATCAATATTAACCCTAAACTATAACCAAAACCATTAAACTCTAACCATCAATATTAACCCTAAACTATAACCAAAACCATCCAACTCTAACCGTCAATATTAACCCTAAACTATAACCAAAACCATCAAACCTTAACCGTCAATATTAACCCTAAACTATAACCAAAACCATCCAACTCTAACCGTCAATATTAACCCTAAACTATAACCAAAACCATCCAATTCTAACCATCAATATTAACCCTAAACTATAACCAAAACCATCCAATTCTAACCATCAATATTAACCCTAAACTATAACCAAAACCATCCAATTCTAACCATCAATATTGACTCTAAACTATAACCAAAACCATCCAACTCTAACCATCAATATTAACCCTAAACTATAACCAAAACTATCCAACTCTAACCATCAATATTAACCCTAAACTATAACCAAAACCATCCAACTCTAACCATCAATATTAACCCTAAACTATAACCAAAACCATCAAATTCTAACCATCAATATTAACCCTAAACTATAACCAAAACCATCCAATTCTAACCATCAATATTAACCCTAAACTATAACCAAAACCATCCAACTCTAACCATCAATATTAACCCTAAACTATAACCAAAACCATTAAACTCTAACCATCAATATTAACCCTAAACTATAACCAAAACCATTAAACTCTAACCATCAATATTAACCTTAAACTATAACCAAAACCATCAAATTCTAACCATCAATATTAACCCTAAACTATAACCAAAACCATTAAACTCTAACCATCAATATTAACCCTAAACTATAACCAAAACCATCCAACTCTAACCATCAATATTAACCCTAAACTATAACCAAAACCATTAAACTCTAACCATCAATATTAACCCTAAACTATAACCAAAACCATTAAACTCTAACCATCAATATTAACCTTAAACTATAACCAAAACCATCAAACTCTAACCATCAATATTAACCCTAAACTATAACCAAAACTATCAAATTCTAACCATCAATATTAACCCTAAACTATAACCAAAACCATCAAACTCTAACCATCAATTTTAAAATTAACGGCAGTGATACAGTTAGGATTAGAGATTGTGTTATATGTTGTATCAATGGTAGTGATTGTAGCTAGGGTTAGAAATTGTATTAGGAAAGTTGTTGATTCTATGCTAGTGCTAGTGATTATTATCCCAGGGGAGTATAGTGATATAGCAATCCCCAGAGTAGATACAGCCGTTTCCCCCAAACATGAGATGAGACTCTATGATGAGGGTAAGCAGGAACATGTTTAATTACAGCCACAATTGGCCTTATATGCAGGTCCCCATGCAAGGGGCACTCCCTACTGGACTTGAGAGTAGACTACAGTAAAAACATACACACGATTACATTGGCTCTCAGGTCCAGGACACTCCCACACAAAATAAGATAATCCTTCCCCTGTGCCTGGGAGATAACTGGATCAGGAACTGTACTAAGCTCAATTATCTCCAGGCACAGAAAACACACATTTTAACAACCTCCTGAAAGTACCCCTAAAACCCACGGAAACCCCACAAAAGTCATGGGGATTGTCATAAAAGGCCAAGTGTGGTCCCATTAAAATTATTTCACTTCACCCTCAACACGCAGCCTCGTCTCATGATTGTAGGGAATAGCTATACAGGCTATAACCACTAGCTCTTGTAAGAGCTATACCTGCTATACTCTCTTGGAGGAGAGGCCTCCAAAAACACTGGGAGCTGGATCCAGGAGTTTGATCCAGGGTGGGAAGGGACAGCAAGACCCCAGCCAGGCTGCGGCGGCTAGGGTGGCTACGGTGCTTTTGGTGTCTGGTGCAGTGCTTATGGTCCTCAACTAGAAAGCATCGATTGGCGGAGGCACCCAGTCAGGGTGCCAGGTGGTCCGTCACAAGACCAATAAGCGGTTTTTACTCTCCAAAATCCAGTAACACGGTACAAAAATCGCTGTAGGGAACACAGAATTACAGAAACCACAGAAAGCACCAATGAAAATAGAGTTCTTACATCTAAATCGTTGATACATGTAAACCAAATCATGCTCACACAAGCACTCGACAATTTATACGAAAAAAAATCAAGAATGATTTTAAAACAAATATATCTTAAACAACAAGTGACACATCTCAGAAAGCTTATACATTTAAGCAGATGAAATTAAAACACCAATACAGGAAATGTGAAACACTCCAACTGCAGAATACAACGTTAAAAGATATTCTGGCGAAAATTTTAATCAAATTAGCTATTGTGGAGATTCGCTCAAGAAGAAGCTGTAACAGCACTCTCAGCTTAAAAAGGTTAAACCGCCGTTTAGTAGATCTTCCCTTCCAGAGACACAAGCACAGCTACTGCAGAACACCAATCTGCCGAACAGGAAACCATATAAATGCTGTAAACAGCCGAATAGGAAAAACCATACGAATAGGTTTACACTCCTTGCAGTCGAACTGGAACACCATACAATAAATCCCCCCAAGAATAAGACAAAGCTCTGTGTTGAGGGTCAAGCAGTGAACAGATAGAGCTGTGCGTTTATTGTTCTTATATACACATTAGTACCACCCACAGGGTTTTGGAAAACAACCAATAAACACGTACAGTACACTCAGACACTCCCACACAAAATCCTCCCCTCTGCCTGTGATACAATTACCTTACACAATGGGTGATGTAATTATCACAAGCAGAGAAATACATTTTTTCCACATTATTCATAACTTGAAAAGTATGCATCACATTCACATAAAAACATATAACTGTGCAGCTATTGCACAAAACAGGTACATTCAACATATCCCCAGATAGCTCAGATCTGAGCGCACATTATTACTGAATGGCGCTCAGAGCACACACCTACAGTTCAATTGCCATGGAGCCAAAGTCTTTCCCATAGTCTTTCATTATACGAATGGGCTCCATGGCATAGCTATCTGGGGTATCACCGCTCAAACAGGGCCAGCACCGAATGACCCGGCTTTCGTGTCTTCGCAGGGGAAAATCCAGCGTTTCAACCTGGGGCCATAGTCTACAGGCAACAGGCGAGCAACCAGGCTTCTCCAATGCAATGTGGCGAGATTGCTCTCGTCACAGAAGCAATCTCAGAATTAGGGGCATCCCTGAAGAGATAACTAACGAACATCTTGAAGATTACTGTAGAAAATGTACATCCAAATATATCAGCGGAGACAAGTTAGGCCGTCTCCCATTTGAATGTTTGCACAGATTGCCCAAACCAAACCTGCCAGCACTATTAGGAAATCCTAGGGATATAACTATTTTTATTAGAAAGATCTATTAATGAGAGCATTCAGAAAAAAATCACCGCCGATATTATACAAAGACCTGTTGCTATTTTCAGACCTCTCATTAACCACTAGGACTAACAGGAGAACATTTTACAAAGTCACCCGAATTTTAAGAATCAAGAAGATCATGGACAGGTGGTCCTTTCCTACTAAGCTGAACTTCATAGTAGACAATCTTGCAAAGAAACTGTTGCAATTGGGAATTATGGAAGAATGATGATAAGAAATCTCTATGATTCTTCTACGCAACTACTAGGGGTTAATGTTTATTTGGGGGGGTGTACTAGTTCATAATCTCTTTATAATTTCACTCTCTGATTTGCAAGTATGGAAAATACTCTGAAAAAGGCTTAGGGATTTAATACTTTTGGTAACCAATTAAGGATAGGAGATATACCTATAGGAACATCAGGAGGGAAAACAAAAACGTAATAAAGAAATGACAAACTTTAGTTTAATCATAGTAGGAATACAGGAAATGAATTGGTATCACTAAAATTATTAATAACAATATCACACTGGACGAAATCTATCTGGTAATGGAATAGAAAATAGCTTAGTTTTGTGATTAATTGGTTTGGGGTCGCTTATAGGATAATTTATGCACAGAAAAATTAAGATGGGTGTTTAGTATTGTAGTCACTATTTGGAAACACGAGGAACGTCTTTAGGAACCTATAGATATTTATACAGAAAGGGATTTCATAGGGTGAAATCATTGGATATGGGAAACAATAAGTATATACACCCGAAAATGGGTTCTACGTAAATAGAGGAACATAGTAATGAAACACAAAGATCACTATTCCCCAGGAATATATATAATTTAGACACATACATATAGCTAAAAGATTGGTGTAGTTGAATGATGATCACATTTCACGGCACAAGAAAGTTACTTGAAAGATTTATATACAAAATCTAACAAGATGATGTAGGGTTTCCAGCTTAAATATGCACAAAGAGATTTATGTATTTAAATATATGTTCATAGAGGTAAAGTAATTAAGAATTAGCACCTCAAATTGCACTTTATATAGAATAATAAGAGTACAAATCTTTTAGCCAATTGAAACAACCTGATTATATATATTAAATTACCATATACAGTGGGACCTCGGTTTACAAATTAAAATCCATTGAAAATAATGCCTCGGTTTACACATTTGTTTCGCAATACAAAGCAAGTTTCCCCAGGATGCATTGCACCTGGGAGGTTTATAGCACCGCCCCCTGCATGCTGGAGCCTGTGGGTGGCACGTGGCATCGAGTGTGGAGGTGTTGGAGCGGCTTTTGCATTGAGTTTTGGAGCCATTCTAGAAATTGTTTGCAGTTGTTTTGGGACTTTTTGGTGCATTTCTCAAGCGGTGGAAAGGTAGGAAGCTGAGCTTCGTCGTTTGCATTCTGTTTATTGTGTGTACTGTGTTGTGGGTTGGTTTCCATGCCAGCTCCTTTTGACTTTTTTCTGACCTCGGGAACGGTTTACTTGGTTTTCAGTGAATTCCTATGGGAAACCGCGATTCGGTTTACAAATTTTTCGCAATAAGAAACGTCCCAGAGAACGCATTCAATTCGTAAACCGAGGTCCCACTGAGAGAAAGAGAAACAAAAACCTTTGTTTATATATACTGGAAGCCTTCATACCTCTAATTATTACAAAGCCTCATTTATAATCAAATATTTGGGAAATATTTTTCACGGACATTGACGTGAGAAGGAAGAGCAAAATCTAATTTCACAAACTCTTTAATATATTTATGGGTTATAATAATACTGCAATATACCAAGCTGTTATATTAATCGTGTGACGGTCTAATCCTGTGACCCGTCAATCATTCCCTTAATCCCAGAAAATAAAATCGCCAAGCAATCCACAGAGTAATAAATCGCTGGTATCGCTGAATAATCCACACATGAGCCACAGCTTAATGCTGGAACAAGACTGGTTTAATGGGACCAAGGGTGCTCAATTTATGCAACACATAACTCCTCCTCTTGGCCAGGCTAGATAATTGAGTTTAAGCAACATACTAAACTCAATTATCTACTGGTCAGAAAAGTAAAAATTTTACATTTTTTGGAAATATACTTTATACATGACAAAACTATATAACTGGGTAGCTGAGGATGATGTGAGCAACATATCCAAATTTCATGAAAATCCGTTGTGTAGTTTTTGAGTAACACCGTGTGGAAATTTGACCGGCTCGCCACGAGGTTGTATCCGACTCAGAGTTCTACAGAATCAGTAGCAAGAGCTGGTCTCCGTTTGGATGGATTTGCATGAAAACCGCCATAGATATAGTAAAGGTGATTCATGGAGAATGCTCCTATCGTTCGTCTGTTTGAAACTCCCGAACGCCGTTCTTCTGCTGTATGTGGAAGTAGTTTGTATGGGACCTTCATGGGGACTGGGTGTTCGTGCGAGTGCCATGCCGAAAACAGTTCCAGGCACTCGACGACCAAGTCCCACTGGCTGCGTTCGGGAGTTTAAGATGGCCGCCATCCATTGTTCTCACCATGTGCGTTGGTATGCCGAAATGGTGGCCACCTAGGAGCATTCAATTAACTTGTGGTTTTTGTGTAGTTACACAGAGTTCCATGTTCTAATTGGTACCCAGGGTGGTCTTCGTTCGGTAAAACAAATATTTTACCGAACAACAAAAATTAAACGAAATGAAACCAGTGAACAAAATAGCAGGGAGTGGAAACAACCGAACGAGTTGGGGAAAAACCTTGACAAATTGTAACGGAGCTCCCTGTACCCTGGCTGGGTTCCTCCGCCAAGGACCGCTTCCTAGCTGGAACAGGGGACAAACAGCAGCACTTCTGCCCACAGTCGTCATGGCTTGACTGGGGCCTTAGAACCACTTGAACAACCGATAAATAAGCTTAACAATTATGAATTCTCTTGGCTGGAAAGGAATAATTAATAATAACCATGTAAGTGTACAACATTTCTCATTTTTAATGTATGTTATTTCTTTTTTTTTTTTACTTTATAAAGAAAAAATATATCAAACTATATTAAAAAAAAAAAAGAATATGAATCATCACCACTCGTTTGGGGTTGTATGTAGTATTAGCCTGAGATGTAACAGTTGCGTAACATCCTTTACAACCTGTTCCATCTGTCGCCAGTATTGCGTTAACCTGGGGCATTCCCAAAAGATGTGTAGGAGTGTACACAATCTGCCTTCGCATCTCCAGCAGGTAGGTGAGGAGCTTCCATACATTTTCACCAGTTTTTGGGGGACCAGATGCCACCTCATGAGTATTTTACAATAAGACTCCAAGTGATATAAACTATGAGAAGCGGTTTTAGTTGTATGTAAAGTTTGTAGCCACTCGGATAGTGTTATGTCTATGTTCAAGTCATTTTCCCCATTGTAGCATATAGGGGAATCTTTGTCATGTAGTGCGTTGCAGCATAATGAGGGTGATTTGGCTGCAGCACGAGTCCTGATGGAACACAAACTAAACGGTGTGAGCTGCACCCGATGGTTCCAGATTCCGTTTGGAGGATAGTGAGATGTGTTTCACCCGAATGGATGGGAAAATCTCACTGGGTGGGAGGGAGAGTTCCTCGTGCAGTAACGGGAAGGGTTTAATGCCCTGATTTCCTTTAACATTTCTGCTCATGTGTTATGGGGTTTGTTTGATTCATTTAGACACATTAGGATAATATTGCAAACATAATATTTTTGTGATTTTCTTTATTTTTATTTTTTTACACTTCTTACAAATTCATGTGGAAAAAAATATTTTTCTTTTTATTAAAAACTAAGTAGTAATAAAAATGTGTCGTGTTTTATAAATATAGCCATTATTACCCTGTGCTTTATTGTGTATTCAGTTTGCTGCGATTATTTCAGTTTTATTCTGCTGCTCAGTCTTGTTCCCCCCTTATATCAGGTGGATGATATTAACATACACTGACGGGGAGACGAAACGTGTAGACCACGAGTGGATGGCGTTTATAATTCCATTTTATCTGAGCACGTTTCTACAAATGTTTAGCAGTTCACTTCAGCAGCCAGCGAGGACATGTACTATTCACAAGGGACTCTTTTCATCAGATCTTCTCCCTTCGATTTATTTGGCAGCCAGCTGGGGGATTATTTTTATACACAGTGGGGCCCCTGCGTTTCAGGTACCAGACTATGCATATCCATTAAGATTTATTACATTGTCTGATACAGGGTTTTGAATAGATTTCCAGATAAAGGTTTGTACTGGCCTCGAATATATGTGTATAATGTTATCATATCCCCTCTCAGGCGCCGTTTTTCTAAACTAAACAGATTTAATTTTTTTAACCTTTCTTCGTAACTAAAATGCTCCATTCCTTTGATCAATTTTGTAGCTCGTCTCTGCACTTTTTCTAGTGCCATGATATCCTTCTTTAGAACAGGTGCCCAAAATTGCACAGCATATTCAAGGTGTGGTCTTACCAGCGATTTATAAAGAGGCAAAATTATATTTTAATCCTGAGAATTAATGCCCCTATTTATACATGACAAAACCTTACTGGCCTTAGCAACAGCAGATTGACATTGCATATTGCTGCCTAATTTGTTGTCTATAATAATTCCCAAATCCTTCTCGTGTGTGGTTATCCCTAATTCACTACCATTTAGGGTGTAAATTGCTTGTGCATTCTTAACCCCGAGGTGCATAACTTTGCATTTCTCTATGTTAAATTTCATCTGCCATTTTAGTGCCCAGTCCCCCAATCTATCCAAATCCCTCTCCAGGAAAGCAATATCCTGCTCACATTTTATTACTTTACAAAGTTTTGTGTCATCTGCAAACACTGATACATGGCTTTCAATTCCCATTTCAATATCATTTATAAATATGTTAAATAGAAACGGTCCCAAAACAGAACCCTGAGGTGCCGCTTTTGAAATTAATGTCAACTCTCTGTACTCTATCTTTAAAGGGACAGTATTGTCACCAGAACCACAACAGAAATATGTATTGGTTCTGTCCCTGCAGGCTCAGCAATGATAACGCTATTTACATTGCTGCACTAAAGATGCTGAATGCTTCCCATAGCGATGCTTTGATTCAATGCATCTCTATCTTGGCACAGCATTTATACGTGCATGCGCAATAGCCTCCCACTGTTTTCCTATGGGAAAGTATTGGATAGGCTGCGACCATCACGTTTGATGATCTCAGTCACAGAGGCGGGGCCAGGCAGGGCAGGACCAGAGCAGCATGGGAGAAAAGGGGAGTTTAAAACCTTCTCAACGTCGACCAATTTCTTTTAGTTTGAACACTAACCTATTGTGTGGAATCGTATCAAACACTTTGAGAAAATCCAAATAGCTGCCATCCACTCCAAGCGTGTCTGCGATCTGATACTAATCT
>OW240916.1:100694396-100711997 GCA_933207985.1 Pelobates cultripes
TCCATCTCACATTACCTGCCCTCCTCCTTCTCACGTTACCCCCCCTCACTCTCACATTACCATCACCCCCCACACCATCACCTCCCTGTCACCATCACCCGCCTCTCACCATCACCCGCCTCTCCTTCTCACCATCACCCCCATACACACAACACACTTCAAGCAGCTACCCCATACACATAGGGTCTCATACAAAAACGCAAATATGCTCACAGAGACATACATTCACACACAAGGATACTCTCAGTGTCAGACACACTCTCAGGCACATACACAGGTAAACACTTTTTTGTTAGTGGGGCCTCATGTTTTAGTTTCGCCTAAGGCCTCATCAAGTCTAGAGCCGCCTCTGGGTGTCACAATAGCTTGCATTTAAAAAAAACAAAACTTTTTTGCCTGTAATATAATAGCAGTCAGTTTCCTTCACGAGTGTGCGTTTCAGGGCCTGCCCAGTGCCACCACTCACTCACTGGTGTCCCAATAGCTTGCATTTAAAAAAAACAAAACTTTTTGGACTGTAATATAATAGCAGTCAGTTTCCTTCACGAGTGTGCATTTCAGGGCCTGCCCAGTGCCACCACTCACTCACTCACTGGTGTCCCAATAGCTTGCATTTAAAAAAAAAAAAACTTTTTGGACTGAAATATAATAGCAGTCAGTTTCTTTCACGCGTGTGCGTTTCAGGGCCTGCCAGGGCACAGTGTCACACCAGTGCAACTCATATCTGGTGTAACAGTAGTGTACATTTAAAAAAAACAATACAATTTTGACTGTAATAGATTGCATAGCAGTTAGTTGTCTGCCAGCGTGTGTGTCAGGCTCACAGCGTATACTGTGCCCACTTGTCCAGTGCCACCACTCATATCCGGTGTCACAATAGCTTGCATTTAACAAAAAAAAAAACTTTTTGGACTGTAATATAATAGCAGTCAGTTTCCTTCACACGTGTCCGTTTCAGGGCCTGCCAGGGCACAGTGTCACACAAGTGCAACTCATAGCTGGTGTAACAGTAGTGTACATTTTAAAAAACAAATACAATTTTGACTGTAATAGATTGAATAGCAGTTAGTTGTCTGCAAGCGTGTGTCAGGCCTACAGCGTCTACTCTGCCAACTTCTGCCACTGAACAGTACAACTCATATCTGTTGTCACAGTAGCTTGCATGTATAGTACCACTAATCAAAAAAAAAATGACAGGCAGAGGCAGGCCACCCCGCAGGGGCCGTCGTGGTTGTGGTGCTGTGATTCCCTTTGGCCCTAGAATAATGCCCAGTGTTCAGAGGCCACGTACCCTGAACTCGAAAAGTTCTGAGGACATAGTTGACTGGCTAACACAGGACACCCAATCTTCTACAGCTTCCGCTCGGAACCTTGACGCACCTTGGCTTTTCCCTGGTTATTCTGAATTCTGGTTTCCCTGACTTGGCTTGTGTAAATGGTATTGTGTATTTTCTGGCTTCCTTGACCTTGGCTTTCCCTTTGACCATTCTCTGTCTCTAGCGTATTAGTCTGGCCATTCTAAGGTCCAGTTTACGCTCTGTCCTTTTATTTTCCTTTTCTTGCCTATGTATATGTTTACATAGTTTCTGCGTGCTGGACCACACTAGTAGTCGTGACATTGGGATTAAACTGATAAGAATAGTACTACTTAACACACCACTCCTATCTGGTGCCACATTAGATTGCACGCGCAGTGCCCCAAATTTGAAGTAGGAGGACAAACCAAGCATCTTTTTCCATCTCCCGGTTCCTAAAATCGATGCCATATACACGTCCCCTGATAGGGGATGTAACAGGGATTAAACTGATAGGAATAGTACTACTTAACACAATTTATAATAATGCAGAGAGAGGCAATGCAGAGAGAGGAGTCTGAAGAAGAGGAGTCAGAGGAGGAAGGTGGCTTTGAGGAGGTGAAAGACCAAACACAGCAGGCGTCCCAGGGGGCTTGTTGTCACCTTTTAAGGACCCTTGGTGTTGTACGTGGCTGGGTGGAGGAAGAGGCCTTCAATGACATCAGTGAGGACAAGGAACGGGACATGGCTAGCTTGGTATCCATCCTTGTGCAAATGGGGAGTTTGCGGTTGTGCAAATGGACTGTTTGAGGTTGTTTATAGTGCGTTAAACGGGGAGTTTGGTCTGTCACTGTGAAGTGGGCGTAACCTTTACACTACCTGATCGATACAACATCATACCTGATGTTTTAAAGCATGTTATTCCAAACAATTTAGGAACGTTAGGTGATTTATGCCCTTTATGGATTAAAATCAGACTCTGCATCTACTATGTAATTTTCCATGGGAGTTTTGCCATGGATCCCCCTCCGGCATGCCACAGTCCAGCTGTTGAAACAACTTTTCCATCACTATTGTGGCCAGAAAGAGTCCCTGTGGGTTTTAAAATCCGCCTGCCTATTGAAGTCTATGGCGGTTCGCCCGGTTCGCCTGTTCGCGAACATTTGCGGAAGTTCGCGTTCGCCATTCGCGAACCGAAAAATTTATGTTTGCGACATCACTAATAGATATAAATGGTAAAAAGAGATTAATAGTAAGAGGTGATTGGGAGAACTCTGGGCTTCTAAAAACTTTACTGTATTCGTCATATACTGTATGAATAAAGGAGGGGAATAGATATATAATGGCTAAAGAGTGCTACGATGGGTAAAACAATTAGAGCAAATAAGAGTAGCTTCTCTAGAAAAATTTAGCAAGCAATACCTGGTACAAAAAAGTGGGAGATGGAGACTTGTGAGAAGGCAGTGGAAAAGTTAGTCATTAAAATGGATCCAACAACTATTGGAAATAAAATGCCATCTTTATTTTTAATAATTTGTTTCATGGCAATTCACGCAAGTATTCTTCATCTAACTGCAGTAGACTGGAAGGATTTAAAACCCTAGCATAACAAAACAGTCACAAAATGATTTTAACCTTGCCAGAACACATTGAAAATGTATGATTATAGTTTCAACCCTCATGATTTGAAAGAAGCAATATTCAGACACAGAAAATGTGTTTCACTCAAAATTACATGGATAATGACATACTCCAAATTAGATTGTATAAGGTTTTTTTTTTTAATGTCTGATTTATGTCTTGTTCTGTTGGAAAGCTTTTGAATTTTTTTCCCAGAGATTCCTTAAATGAAGCAACAAAATTGAAACTAAATTGCAGTCTGACTTTAGTTTTTAAATATTGTGTTATGTGATCTACTATTTGGGTTTTATATTTATAAATTATCATGTAAATTAATTCCTAAAATTGGTTTTCTTAGTCAGGAACAAATCTTGCCTAAACTTCACAGTAGGAACAAATTATGCAACAAATGCTATACCAAAGCATTAGATATGGAGATTTGTTTTGTTCCCAACTGAAATTCACAAGAATGTGGAATGAGCAGGTGGTCATTCAAGTTCCCGAACTCTAAGCCGAAATGTAGCCGAATAGCTAACCAGATGAAATGTGCTATGGCCAAGCATATTTATTTTAATTTGGAATTCCACCTGTGGTGCCAAAAAAATATATTATTGATTGCATAGGAACAGTCACAAAATGTAACTTTTATTTACAGATCAAGTAATGAATATATAAAATATAAATATATAGCCCACGGTTGGGAAGAGATCCTGAATTGATCTGTTTCTGACCAAATGCTTTCATAACTTATAAAGTATAATATAATTTTTCATTCGAATCATCTTTTTTCACAGTTTTTTCAGCATACAACTAACATTTGCAGGTGTCACAGCTGAAACATCAAATTCTAGAAAATATTATATTTTTTTTAAACTCACAAATATTTAATGCATTCTATATAAGCCAAAAGAAAGAGGATATAAAATGTTCACTTTGAGGATTTAATTGGGATGATAACTTTGAGGATTTAATAGGGATGATATTAAATAATCACTGTGGAGTTTTTCAATGTAAAATGTTGACGGGAGTATGCTTGAAGTAAATGTTTAATAGATAGCACAGGAAACAAAATGTCTCAGTAACACAAAATTACAATGCTGTGAATGACAAGTGAAGTTCAAGGATATGCAAAGCCTATTGTGTTTATATTCAAAGGTTCAAACTAGATTCTACTTTGCTCTTTAAAAATTAAAAAAAATAAGCTTTTAAAAAGAAGTCTCCCATAAAAAAGATTGAACTTCTACCTTCAGCTTCCATGGGAACAATTTGTAATGTTAATATTGTATACAGTTACTATTACCAACAAAACAGTAATAATGGCTATCAGTAAAACTAAAATCTAGCTGATGGTTCAATGCTATAAAAATTCCCTGGCAGCGACTGGTAATTGGCAATTAAGTTTTAACGTCTAACAGGAAATGACAAACGCTAACACTAGGTTTCTATGCTAGCTAGACAGTAAGAATTATTACTTGATCAGATGCAGTTGCTAACTCACACAACTTTACTACTACTTCTGTATAGTGTTTATAATTGTCCAAGAACAGCCAACTAAAGGTACTCAATCCTTTCAATTTATGAAGGACTTGACGCTCAATGTCATCATGTCCAGCATAAGGATACCGAATTACTTTAATTATTCTCCTAGAAAGGCACTAAATTCAAAAATTGTCTATGGGAAGCATTGGATTAGTAGCACAGTATACAGAAACATAATTATTCTGTTATAAAGGGTCCTTATCATTCCCAGTACTTTTAATTTTAGGTTTACTCATCCATTTATATAACAAATATATAATTTTTAAGTGTTGAAAATATAGCTAAATGTAGAAATCCACATCTGTTGTCCTCCAACTCCCTGTCAATCATTGTTATAAATTGTTTTCCATTTACCTGGCAGTCACCATAGAGAGAGCTTAGAAAGAAGTTGAGAACTGAAACAATGCTTCTATTTCTCCTCTTGATTACCAAAGGTTGTCCTAGATTTGCTTTATCTTAATTGGATTATGATGTAATTTGCTTAAAGGGACACTATAATCACCAGAACAACTACAGCTTATTGTATTTGTTTTGGCGAGTATAATCATTCCCTTTAGTTTTTTTGCATTAAACATTGTCTTGTCAGAGAGAATGCAGTGTTTATATTGCAACTTAGTGATAACTCCACTGGCCACTCCTCAGAAGGCTACTAGAGGTGCTTCCTGGGGCAGTGCTGTACACAGGGACGTTTTAGCTGCGAGGTAAACAAGGCATTTGCCTTGGGCGGCATTTTCCATGGGGCAGCAAAAAAAGCCGCCCCCAAATGCCCAGGGCAAATGTCTTGTTGGCCTCGCGGCTCACTGATAAGCCAGGCGGGCGGGTGGCGCTGGCGAGGGACCATGGTCACAGCAAATCACTGTACACCTCTTCATCCTCATTATCCTCCTCTGTGCAAAAAGGTGTTGGGTTTTAGGTGCCAGTAGATCCTCTGTTTATGTCAAAATAATGATTTGACACAAACTACACTAGCTGTAGTGTTTATGCTACTTAAATATCCTCTTTAATTATACTAGATAATTTGATTTGCATGTGCTCAGTGATCAAATATATTAAATAATGTAATTAAGAAACAAGAGAGTAAAAGAGTAAAAACAAATTGCCATTTAACAAATAATATGATTAAATCATTACAATAATGTTGAAAATATTACATTTATGCTAAAATATTTTCATGAACTTGTGACATGTTTTACTTAAGTAGCTGTTAGTGATTGAGGAATGTTTTACTATATGACCTCGTCTGATTGTTTGCCTGAAAGCAAATTCTCTGCTACTAAAATCAATTCTTGCATTTAATTGCCCTTTTCTGCATAACTATTTGAATATCAATAGCAGACAAGTAGAATTCCATTTGCTGTTCATATTATACAGATCATGTTTAGTGACCTTTGCACTTGATAGGTCTAATGTATTCTGCAATGTTATTTACACTAACTAAACATAATTATTCCATACAACTCAAGAGAATCAGTGTCAGTATATATTAAGCTATATCATTATACATATTTCTCCAACTTGAAAGGTAGAGGTGCACTAAATATTAAACTACACAACTGACTATGTGTCTACAATGAACATACATATCAAATATAACTATATATATATATGCAAATTACGGTACACCTGAAACACGTTCAAATAGCCAGCTGTTGGTAGTAGCATTCCCTTGATAAAGGCAGCAAACATTGTTTGTTCTGGGTCTCCTTGGTTTGAGTCAAGTGATAAGCATTACAGTATTAGTTATTTATTTTGCAATTTATTTTTTATTTTTGTTTCTTCGACAAAATGTTAAACACATCTTTTTATATTTTATTAAAATATATTCTATGTTTGGACATAGTCAAGCAAAATGCATTAGTGCACCTCTGTAGGTTCACTTGTAAGTCGTCCACATGTAGGGTATATGGTTTAACAGTAGAAGCCAATAATTTTTTTTTTGCCCATGGTATAATATTACCAACAATAACTTTAATAACATTTTGCTTATTAGTACTCCAGAAAGAAAAAAATTGTTATTCCAAATATTAATAATTTAAAAAAAACAAAAAATAAATAGGACACTAATGGAAAGATTGTAGGCTTTTCCTTGTGGGACCCACCAGGTTTTTTTTCATGTTGAAAATACACTATTGGCAATATTTGTTTTTGGGGGGTGGGGGGTGTTGTGAACAGAAAAATATAGATTCACATTCTGCAGGCATTGCCAAGTGTTTATAAAATTGACTGACTCATTAATTATGTCATGATTTACAATTCTGCAAGGTCCCTTTCCCTAAATTAAGCTCTCTTAAAATAAATTAGGCATGTAATAAAACACGACATTTGTTAAATCTGCCCTATTTGATTAGAGTTTGCACATGACTAATCTTATTTGAGAAGTGGGGCGTGGGGATGACCAGTGCCAGGTCCTCCCCCGTAATTTACTGACTCCACCTGATAATGGTAAAAGTGTTATCAAAATCAGAATGGTGATGAAAGTAGATCATACTAGGAAGATGGAGCAGCTACACTAGGTGGCCAGGGATTGTAAACAGAAATATCCAAACATTTGGGCCCCCTGGTTGGATTACTGGAGACAATATTTAATAATTATAATTGGGTGAATTTAGCTATACATAGATGTGAGCTCCATACCTTAATTATTATAAATAAGGTAATAGGTAATTAAATATAATTAATGTTATGTTAATATACTAAATCTTTAGTTAAGCCAGTGATAGCTTTTTTTTTTTTTTTTAACCGGGTTCTTTTTCTAATTGTTATATTTCTTATAGGCATAATCTTAGGTATGTTCTTTTTCATTTGTTTTGTTCTTTAGTCTGTTTTTTTTTGGTTTTTTTCTAGTTCTCTTCATATTATATTCATTGTGTAGTGAACTTTTTTTTTTTTTTTTAAGAGATTTTATTAGAATTTCATTTTTATGTTTAAACGGTTTACGCCCTGTGAGGAGGTGATTTTCTCCCTTTTTTTTCCATCTATCTTTTGAAAATGAATAAAAAGGAAATAACAGAAAAAAGCCCTTATTTGGAGAAATGCTTGCACCATTAATGAATTAACTGTGTTCATGTCTTCTGTTGGTCATTGTATGCTACGTGTTAATTTCTACTTGTTTGTACTTCAGTTAAACTCAAACACAAATTTGCAAAGTAAAAATAAAAAATGCAATTTATCTGAAAAAAAATAAGAATGGTGGGATTATTATCACTTTGACATCATTAATGGCTTATTAACGATTAGCATGTCGATAAGTATTAAACACGAGATTGTGAACTAGTCCATCATTTTAAAGGCACAACACATTCACAAAAACAACCCTTTGTTGAGTGTGTATGACACTATAAACTTATAGCAGCCATGCAATTGGCTATCAGGTTATATACAACTTTGATAGTATTTGATGAACTGGTCAGTGTGTTAGCATGGCTTTAGTTGCAGTCAGTGTGTAGCTCTGCTAAATCCTGGAGGAGGGCATTGCTTTCCCTATTTTGTGTGTGCAGTGTACATACACTGCATTCACTTTATATTGAAAAAAACAAACCATATATATAAATCAGTATTTTTTTTTTTTTTTAGTACATGACAGTGTTACATAGCATCAAGCTCAGCACTGGGAAGTGATTAACAATGAAGTAAGTTTACAAAATGAAGCTTATTTTTCAAAGTACAAATGCTTTCTCATGTTAGCTGACCTAATGTTAACCCCTTCGCGACCTAGGACGGTTCAGGACCGTCATCGGCATTTTTGCTTTGCCGACCGATGACGGTCCTGAACCGTCCTAACGGTCTCCGTTACTTACCTGATCGCCATCGTTCCCCCGGCGGCGATCAGCATTGCTCCGGTTGTGGGGAGACTGCCTGTAGCCCAGACAGTCTCCCCACACTGAATTAGGACCCCTGTAGCCATGTGATCGCTTAATAGAGCGATCACATGGTCACAATAGGTGTCCATGTGTCTGCCTGCAGGGGGACTGCCTGTGCTGACAGGCAGTCTCCCTGCATGTGTAAAATCATTTAAAAAAATAAAGTTAATGTTAATAAAAAAAAATAATTATATATGTGTATACATATATGATATATAGACATATATTAAATCAATATAATATATTTCTATGTATCATATATATATATATAATGCCATACTAAGTGTATTTTTATATTAATATGTACTTATATTAATATAAAAATACACTTATAATTAAATTACACACGTGTGTATATATATATATAATATATATAATAACTATATATATTGTATATATATATTATTATAAAATATAAATAATAAGTAATTTAAATTAAATATTTTTTTTTTAAATAATAATAAAAAATTAAAAAAAAATTATATAGCTATATGAAATTTTATTCTAACTGTATTTTAAAATTAATATATATATATTTATATCAAAATACACTTAGAATGAATTTGTATATATATCTATGTATATAAAATAAATAAAAATAATAAGAAATATACATATGTCCATATACAAAATTACATAAATAATTATATAAATATACACGTAGACTTCAAATATATAAATATGCATATATATTTAAATTCTACGTGCGTATTTATGTAATATTTTACATAATTCAGTAATTTTATTGATTGCAATTTGAGGGACCTGCCTGCCAACCCAGGCCGAAATTCCAGAGAATTGAATTTGCTAGCACTGTATTTTACCCTGTAACGTTCTACGACACCCTAAAACCTGTACATGGGGGGTACTGTTTTACTCGGGAGACTTCGCTGAACACAAATATTAGTGATTCAAAACAGTAAAACATATCACAGCGATGATATTGTCAGTGAAAGTGACTTTTTTTGCATTTTCACACACAAACAGCACTTTTACTGATGATATAATTGTTGTGATACATTTTCCAGTTTTTAAACACTAATATTTGTGTTCAGCGATGTCTCCCGAGTAAAACAGTACCCCCCATGTACAGGTTTTATAGTATTTTTGAAAGTTACAGGGTCAAATATATGGGTCAAATATTTTTACATTGAAAATGGCCAGGTTGGTTATGTTGCCTTTGAGAGCGTATGGTAGCCCAGGAATGAGAATTACCCCATGATGGCATACCATTTGCAAAAGAAGACAACCCAAGGTATTGCAAATGGGGTATGTCCAGTCTTTTTAGTAACCACTTGGTCACAAACACTGGCCAAAATTAGCGTTCAATTTAGTTTTTTTACTTTTTTCACACACAAACAAATATGAATGCTTACTTTGGCCAGTGTTTTCGACTAAGTGGCTACTAAAAAAGACTGGACATACCCCATATTGAATACCCTGGGTTGTCTACTTTAAAAATATGTACATGTGGGGTGTTATTCAGAGATTTATGACAGATAATAGTGTTACAATGTCACTATTGATAAATTTTAAAAATGTATGTTTTGAAACCGCAATATCCTACTTGTACCCATAGCCCTATAACATGCAAAAAAAAGCAAAAAAGCACGTAAACACAGGGTATTTTTAAACTCAGGACAAAATTTTGAATCTACTTAGCAGTTTTTCATTCGCTTTTGTAGATGAGTAAAAGATTTTTCAAGTAAAAGTCAAAAAACATGTTTTTTTTTTCAATTTTTCATCATATTTTTTTATTTTTTTTAAATAAATACATGAGATTATATAAATAATGGTATGTAAAGAAACCCCTTTTTGTCCTGAAACAACAATATATAATTTGTATGGGAACAGTAAATGAGAGAGCAGAAAATTCCAGCCAAACACAAACACCACAAAAGTGTAAAAATATGCCTGGTCGCAAATGTACAACATCGCAAAAACAGTCCAGTCCTTAAGGGGTTAAATACGAAATTTCTGCCTAGAAACACAAACAAACATAGTATATTCAGAGTCATAGTAAGGATAGGTTTGAAGTACTGAGTAGTTAACTATATATATATATATATTTTAGATCCTTAAAAAGTATCCCTGGGAGATACAGAATGGAAAGATTCACAACAATTTTACCTTGAACATCAGCACTCCATTGTTTTATTTCAAAGAGCCTGTATGCATTTTCACAAAGTAATTTCTCCATCAAAACCAGCAATACTAGCCTTGGTTTGATGTTTTCAAGAGCAAGGATCTGTCAAAGTGCTATAATTTCTTTTTTTATAATATTAAGAATCAAAGATCTTATTTTCAAATGGTAAAGTTACTTTGGACCCACCCTGTATGTTGCCACAACTGATAAAGATCTGCTGAATTGCTAAAGTGGGCATAGGCAACTTTTGGCACTCCAGATGTTTTGGACTACACCTCCCATGATGCTTTGCCAGGATTATGGGTGTAAGAGCATTATGGTGGATGTAGTCAACAACATCTGGAGTGCCTAAGGTTGCCTATCCCTGATTAGGCTCAAAAATTAAAATCTTACTGTGATCTAGACCGGGATTTCTTCCAGACTTGGGCTATTGAAGATAAGCTTCCCATTGCACCATTAGTCACATGACCAGAGCAGGGTCCTGCACATTCTATTACTCTCTCACACAGTGGAGGAAAAAACTAAAGAGAAAAGTATCCAGCACAGCTGCAACAAAAAGATCTGCCCAGGCCTGAGAAACATGTAAATAACTTGTTCTCTAAAATGTACTCCTGCTGGGTGTGAGATGCAGCCACAAGAGAGATGTCATATAGCATAGTAAGTTAGCCATGAGCGAGATTATACCTTACAATCTGATGATTAATAGTCAATCTTGGTTTTTTTTGCCTTTGGTTGACTCTGACTGCTATAAGAATGATACGGCAATTCCCCCTCCTGGCTGCATTCCCATTAACCAGTTCAGCTCCGGAAACACACTCCCCTTTCAAAATACAGGGAGTGCAGAATTATTAGGCAAATGAGTATTTTGACCACATCATCCTCTTTATGCATGTTGTCTTACTCCAAGCTGTATAGGCTCGAAAGCCTACTACCAATTAAGCATATTAGGTGATGTGCATCTCTGTAATGAGAAGGGGTGTGGTCTAATGACATCAACACCCTATATCAGGTGTGCATAATTATTAGGCAACTTCCTTTCCTTTGGCAAAATGGGTCAAAAGAAGGACTTGACAGGCTCAGAAAAGTCAAAAATAGTGAGATATCTTGCAGAGGGATGCAGCACTCTTAAAATTGCAAAGCTTCTGAAGCGTGATCATCGAACAATCAAGCGTTTCATTCAAAATAGTCAACAGGGTCGCAAGAAGCGTGTGGAAAAACCAAGGCGCAAAATAACTGCCCATGAACTGAGAAAAGTCAAGCGTGCAGCTGCCACGATGCCACTTGCCACCAGTTTGGCCATATTTCAGAGCTGCAACATCACTGGAGTGCCCAAAAGCACAAGGTGTGCAATACTCAGAGACATGGCCAAGGTAAGAAAGGCTGAAAGACGACCACCACTGAACAAGACACACAAGCTGAAACGTCAAGACTGGGCCAAGAAATATCTCAAGACTGATTTTTCTAAGGTTTTATGGACTGATGAAATGAGAGTGAGTCTTGATGGGCCAGATGGATGGGCCCGTGGCTGGATTGGTAAAGGGCAGAGAGCTCCAGTCCGACTCAGACGCCAGCAAGGTGGAGGTGGAGTACTGGTTTGGGCTGGTATCATCAAAGATGAGCTTGTGGGGCCTTTTCGGTTGAGGATGGAGTCAAGCTCAACTCCCAGTCCTACTGCCAGTTCCTGGAAGACACCTTCTTCAAGCAGTGGTACAGGAAGAAGTCTGCATCCTTCAAGAAAAACATGATTTTCATGCAGGACAATGCTCCATCACACGCGTCCAAGTACTCCACAGCGTGGCTGGCAAGAAAGGGTATAAAAGAAGAAAATCAATGACATGGCCTCCTTGTTCACCTGATCTGAACCCCATTGAGAACCTGTGGTCCATCATCAAATGTGAGATTTACAAGGAGGGAAAACAGTACACCTCTCTGAACAGTGTCTGGGAGGCTGTGGTTGCTGCTGCACGCAATGTTGATGGTGAACAGATCAAAACACTGACAGAATCCATGGATGGCAGGCTTTTGAGTGTCCTTGCAAAGAAAGGTGGCTATATTGGTCACTGATTTGTTTTTGTTTTGTTTTTGAATGTCAGAAATGTATATTTGTGAATGTTGAGATGTTATATTGGTTTCACTGGTAATAATAAATAATTGAAATGGGTATATATTTGTTTTTTGTTAAGTTGCCTAATAATTATGCACAGTAATAGTCACCTGCACACACAGATATCCCCCTAACATAGCTAAAACTAAAAACAAACTAAAAACTACTTCCAAAAATATTCAGCTTTGATATTAATGAGTTTTTTGGGTTCATTGAGAACATGGTTGTTGTTCAATAATAAAATTAATCCTCAAAAATACAACTTGCCTAATAATTCTGCACTCCCTGTATTGAAGGATGCAGATGATGAGCTGCCTCTGCCTATCTATCTCATTATTGATTCATTGAGCTGTTACCTTTTATAACCTTCCTCCTAATTGATCTGCTGCCTTCCATCTGTTAACACCATCAGTGCCTGTGTAGGAATATGTGCATTAGACAGTCTACATATATTTCTATATAAATATATCTCCATATCACTGCATTAGTGTGTCTGTTTATATGTTGGGGGGAAAAAACAGATTTGAATTACCTGGAAGTTTTCTGTGTGGCATTTTGGTTCGGACAAATTTCATCCATGCGATTGTTTCAGGAAAACACTTTATATGAAACAAAATGGCACGAACATGTGCCTATTAGTGTTCTGCAAAGCAAAAATGTCTACAAAGGCTAGGCAATATCAGGCATTTTTACAATGCCAATTCTGAGTTGTAAACTCAAAACATTATTTTTATTACTATGTCAGCATTAAAAATTATTCAGTGGGGGGGGCGGGGCCAGACCGCCATGCTGAATGGTCACACAAAAGAGCAGCTCTTGCAATATTGTATATTATCAGCCCATAAATACTGATTAAAAACAAACCTTGAGACTGGCAGCTGTGGCTCGTTGTAAGAAGGCACCCTGGTACCGAGGTGAGGCTTGCCAAGGTGTTTTAGTCCCTTGGAGGGGAGCTCCTTGTCACCTAAGATGAGGACTACCCGGGCGGTGAGTGGGGTGGATGGCCGCTGCCCTGTTATCCTGCCTTCCAGTTCCTTATCAGAAGCACGAGGCTAAGTGGAGCTGGCCCTGTTCCCACCCCATTGCACTGGTGGGCGTGATCCTGGTCCCTACCCCATGGCCCCTGCGATTGTGATGACACCAGCACCTCGGGCTGCAGCAGTGTCGACCCAGGGCTCAGAAGCACTCAAAATGGAGGAGACAACGTGCTGAGCTACCTGTGCCATAGGGAGGACCTCAGCACCAGCTTTAACACTGGCAGAATGTCGGCGCGGACTGACCAGAAATCTGTGGATGTCTGCCCAGAGGACTCTGCACAAACACTCACCTACTGACACATACTACGCACGCTCCACCACAAAACAGGGGTGTGGCGGAACCAACCTCGCCACTATGCACTGGAGAAGCCTGGTTGCCAGCCTCCTGCCATGTGACTATGGCCCCTGGGATGTATTGCCCTTTAAAGACATGATTTGGGCATAATGGATTTGTGTTGTGCTGCTGCTAGCCCTTTTAAGAACCATCTGGGGACATACTGTGGAGTTACTGGGTGGCCACCATTTCCTGTATCAGAAGCACATGGTGAGAACAATGGATGGCGGCCATTTTAACTCACAGACACTGTGTGGACTTTTCAACACGGTGCCATCTCGCCAGTATTTGTTGCACAGAGACATCGTGCGGTGGTTTTGGACTATACAGCAGGGGACACATTATACAGTGATTGTTTTTCATTTAGCCTGTATATGTTCTGCAGAATCTGCATTAAACTGTATTTTCCAAAGTACTGAACGGATCTGGGTGAATTTTGGATATGTGGTTCACCCAGATCCCCCAGTTCCAAGGATATTTTTTATGGGGTTATTGCATGTTTTGGGGTCCCTGTGATGTGTTTTATGAAACTGTATTTCTCTGGCTGTGATAATTAGATTACCCATTGTGTTCAGTAATCATATCACAGCCAGAGGGGAGGATTTTGTGTGGGAGTGTCTGGGTGTATTGTATGGATTGATTGGCTGTTTTGTAACGCCCTGTGGGCTGTACTATGTTTGTGGATTGGGAATAAAAGAGACTGTATGTGACAGTACAGGGAGTTCCTGTTTTAACCCTCAAAGTGAAGTGTCGTCTCATTATTGGGGGAAGGATTTATTGTATGCTGTTCCAGTTTGACTGCTAGGAGAGTAAACCTATTCGTATGGTTCCTATTCAACTGTCTACAGCATTCATATGCTTGAGAGGATTCATATGCTTCTCCGGTTCGGTGGTTGTGGTGTCTGCTGCAGTGCTTGGAGACCTCAGGAAGCACTAGGAGCATCCTTTAATGGAGGTACCCAGTCGGGGTGCCAGGTGATCCGTTACAAGGGGTTTCAGTCCCAAGGCGAATAAGATCGCGTCGGAGAAGCCGAAGACGAATCAAGCCGACCCATGCAGCACAGAAAAGGTTAGCAGCGGCACTGCTATCATACCTGCCTGAAAACCCGGCTCCCAGCATGAGACACCATTTCTGCACCCCAGCATTGCCTGCAGTACCTCCCTGATAGCCGCGAAGGGTCCACAACATATTGGTCGGCTGTCAGTAACGGGGAGGCTGACCCTGATAAGCAACAAGACCACTGGGAGCTGGGACCTGACCGCAGCGGGCATCGGCAGAACCGCAAGTGGAACACTGAAGGGCTACCACTTTGGCCCCCCTTCATAGCATACTATCACTGTCTAATATCTCACTCAGCAGCCTACATGCTTCTGTCCCTATCTATTTCCCTTTAATTAGGCAGGTTCAATGTCATGGGTCACTGACTGTCAGTTTGAAGGCGCTGGGTCCCGCGGGTTTGTAAACTCTAAAGATATATTCCCATCTGTCTGCTGCATCTACTTATTTTAATTTTTGATTTCTCCACTGGGTTTGCATTATTATTTTGGTTTTCCACCTAATAGCCTCTACCCAGACAGGAAGATAAGCATGTTTCATATATACCAGTTCCAAGTCTAGGAAATTCATTTAGTAGACCTCAATGTATAGTCTCATACCTTAAACAAAAAATAGTGTAGATTAAGGATGCCAAGCAGCAGTATATTTTGTGTAATTCTGTGAATGTTTCTCTCTATGTGTTTGCTTACATATGCTGTTGTGGCAATGTCAGCGCTTATTGTATTTACATGCACTACAAAAATAAAGAATTATATATATATATATATATATATATATATATATTTTTTTTATTTTTTTTTCAGTGAGGACTTTCCTTTGCAGTATTAATGAAAAATGGGGAGCAGGAAAGGCAGAAGTAATTTAAAAAAGTGAAAGGGAAATGTGAGTGGGCAATTGATGACCCACTAACCTGTTTCACCATGCAAAAATCAAAGCTGTCCTACACTTTGCCACTAACATTCCTGTTATTGTGCAATCCTCATGCCCCCAGTGGGTATCCAATGCAATGCAAGACAGCAACATTTCGACCTACTGAGAGGTCTTTTTCAAGCTACCTTGTAAAAGACCTGTCAGTAGGTCGAAACATTGCTGTCTTTTTTGTTTCAATAAATCTGCCTGCAGCTTTCACACTTTGAGTGCCAGGGAATCTTTCTTGCTACAAAGAAACCATGCCACATAGTTTTGACCATGATATTAGCTCTGCCGGTTAACACAAGGCCAAAACGCACTTGGATGTCTACGTTCTCTCCCAACTAATTTGCCACCATATGTCTGATTGCCTGGAAAATGTTTTCTAAAGTTTGCTTTTCGTACATCACTTCAGCATGTAACGAGCTGCCATAAAGACCCACTCCCAATCGGCCATGCTGCCATGCTTCCATGCACTATCACCATACTCAGGCACCATGACCTGCTACTAGTGTGCAGTGAAGGAAGAAAGGCATGCTGGCAACTAGGAGCAGTCTGTAAATCTGTGATGAAGTGCACTGACTGACCTAAAGCATTGGCTAGATCTTCCTTCAATACTCCTTGCACAATCTTAAAGTTATGGGACTATGTTTCTGCTGAAAATGGATCATGAGCGAATGATATAATGTGGAGCAAAGGCCTGCATTAGATGCTTAAAGAGCTCCCCTTCTATCATGGAAAAAGAAGCTCCTCCTACAGCAATCAGTGGGGCAATCAGGTGATTTTGTTAGCCTGCTGTTTTGACATAGCTCTGGAAAGAAGTCTAACAAAATGTTCAAGAGCAGGCTGGTGGACATGTCTCTCATAATATGGGGAGTCCCTGTCCGGCTTTCCTCTGTCGATAACTGGCACTATTCTTAACATGTTACTTGCTTTGCCTAAGGGTGAGATTAATTAGTGGAGGAGGTACAGCTGATAGTATGTGGTTAAAACTGTGAAGGAATGCACCTTGATTCCAAGGCTCAAGCTTTTAGGTGCCATAAATGGCTAGCCTATATTAAAATTGGCTAACTTAGAATGATTTATGCGTATGCTTTATTTTTCTACCTATTACCTTCACTCTCAGAGTAGTGCTTATTCTTTGTCCGGGTAAGTTTTGGACTTAAAAATTTTAATTTTTAAAGAACACATTTAAAGGGACATATTATGTTCTGGTAGAATGTCTTGTGAAAATAGTTTACTAAAGAATACATCTGTGGAGTCCAAGTTATTCTTATTATCTGCCTAGTTGTTTATTTCCTGATCAGTATATGAATTCCCCAGGACACGTATACTGACCTGTGTTTAAATTGAAGACAAGTTCTGTAAATAAATTCCACTAGTGGTCCTATGTGTTTTACACTGATTAAGTATGTTCTTGTCTTGACTTAAAGTGAGCAGCTGCATTTAAGTATTTTTGATGGGGAATTCACAGGAGGAATATACTGCCTTAACCATAGTGAAACAACATAAGGGCAAAGAGGCAGTTAAAGATGCAAAGAAGCTTCTTAAGAAAGCTGGGATGCCTTCTGGACACACATGTTTGGAATGAATTATAGAGGATGGTTAATAGATAATAATTTAGTTGAAGTCGCCCAGAACAGGCTTGATACTGTACACTGGCGGATCCGGGGGGGGGGGCAACGGGGCAATTGCTCCCC
>OW240916.1:100712349-100781878 GCA_933207985.1 Pelobates cultripes
CAAACTGTTCTTAAACGGTTTGACTACTTACTCTAGGAGGGGGTCCCGGCACCCTAGGATCCAGCTCTACAGCTATAGCCCCTAGTACCTCATACAGCCCACCACCTTACCCGGGTAAGGATGAGGCTGACCCTAAGTCATGTTTCAAACACACCCCTCAAGTCCCTGTCTCCACTTCTAATCCAGTTACTCAAAAATCTTACTGGATTTGTCCCAGATGTGAATGTGCTAACCCTTGGTGGGACTCACTGATATTGTACAAGGTAAAGAGGAATCAGTGGAAATTTTTTCTGCCAGCCTTCAGATTGTCAGGGAGTCATTAGGATACTCGAATCAGACCTCCTATCTGTCAGACACCCTGTTAACTGTTTTATGGATGGTCTACACCCTCCCTTATGCACTGCCCTTCAGGCAACTCACCTTGAATGGAGGGGACTAAATTACGGTGATTAGGTAAAGTAGCCATGGGGGTAAAGGCTAATTCTAATACACGCATCAAACTTTGACTTTACCCCTTGAAGATAACTGTCTCATACCACTTGTCAGTGTGCTGGCAAATCTTAACTTGTCCAACCCAGTGACAGAACCTACAATTGACTTGACCTCAGTACCCAAATCTCTATGGGCAACAGGGAAGACAGACATACACAGACTCTCTGTGCCCCCAGTCAAAGTGACTCTCCTACCAGGAGTCACCCCTCCCTGTCAGAAACACTTATTTATTATTATTATTTATTATTGCTATTTATAAAGCGCACACAGATTCCGCAGCGCTGTACAATTAGTTGAGAAACGTACAATATACACAAACAAATACAAGAGGTAAGAGAGCCCTGCCCGTAAGCTGATATCCATTGGAGCTCTTTTATACAAAGTGCTTAGCTAGATGGCCCGTGAGCTTACAATCTAAAGGATACCAGGGGGATTTGAGACAAGAGGTAGCAGGGGAAGTTTGGAGGTGATGGCTGAAAGAGTTAACAGAGAAGCAGCTATTGGTAAGATGTTAGGGGAATGAAGAGGTAATTGGGTGAGAATCAGCTTGTAATACCCCACTGTACCCTGTTAAAAAGAAACAGGAGAAAGGAAAACCTATGGTATATTGTATGTTACATAATTTAAGGACAATTAATGCAGTGACTGAACTAATTGCCCCCAATGGTCCCCAAACCTCATCCAATGTTGTCACAGATTCCACGTTCTTCTAAGGTGTTTACTGTCATTGACTTGGCAAATGCATTCTTTTCTGTTCCCTTTCACCCAGACAGTCAATTCCTTTTTGCATTTACAAATAAACACACACAATACACATGGACGGTTTTGCCACAAGGTGCTCAAAATTCACCTACCATGTATAGCATGGCAGTGGCCCAAATTCTAGAAGCTTTGCCAAGGGCAAATGATGTTGTGTTATTACAATATGTTGATGATTTGCTTTTAAGTTGCACGGACCAGAAATCATGTACAGAGCACACCCTGCCTTTACTAAAATTTCTAACGCAAGTAGGGTGCAAATCTACCAAGGCCAAACTGCAGGCATATGTTCCCACTGTTTCCTCTTTAAGACACTGCAAAACATCTCACAAAAGACAGGAACCAAATTAACCTTCCACGCAGCCTAGCCCAACTACGTACATTTCTGGGACTAATCTCCTATTGTAGCCCTTGGCGTCGCTTTGCAGCAATCTACATGCAGCCCTTTTATGTTTGTCTTACCCATGAACCCTTTCATTTAACTCCTGAGCTTTATTAAAGCTAGAAGCAATTCTTCTGGATTCACAACTATCACGGATCACGTGCCTTATTGTTTCTTCAAGTGCTTGAACTGATTTGGGTTCCCCTGAACATAATTAAAGGATGATTTATCCTCAACAGAACTGCACAGAATCAGAAATAGTACCAGTATACCTGCTGCCTGCCCAAGCCTGCCTTTCTTTTTCTGTTTTTTTTTCCCCTTGTGTATTTTTCATACGAGCACTAATGAGATGACCCAATATTCTCCCCTTACTCAATTCCTTACCACTCAATTCACTACCACACTGTATAAACACTATACACACACACTGCATACACACTATATATACACTATATATACACACATTGCATACACATTGCATTGCATACACACTATACACACACTACATACACACTGTACACACTGTATTCACTATATACACATACTGTATTCACTACACACACACACACTGCATACACTACATAAACACATACATTGCATACACTACACAAACACACACTGCATACAATAAACACACACACGTATACATGTGTGTCTGTGAATCTGTATGTGTCTGTATATCTGTCTGTGTGTTTGTGTGTCTGTGTTTGTATATGTGTCTCAGTGTTTGAATATGTGTGTCAGTGTGTCTGCATGTGTGTGTATATGTATGCGTGTCTGTGCCTATGTGGCTCTGTATATGTGTGTCAGTGTGTGTCTGTAAGTGTGTGTGTTTGTATCTATATATGTGTTTGTATCTGTGTGTCTCTATATGTATGTGTGTCAGTGTTTGTCTGTATCTGTGCATGACTCTATGTATCTGCATTTGTATACCTATGTGTCTGTATGTGCCAGTGTGTGCATCTGTCTGTCTATGTCTCTGCATGTGTGCCAGTGTGTGTATATTTGAGAATATGTGTAAATGTGCATACATCTTGGCATTTCACCAACACTACACACAAATACACCCCTGCATCCAAATATCAACACTACATAAACACACACCATCATATTAAAAAAACACACCTGCATTCAAATGCCAACACTACATGCAAACACAACCCTACTCCTTTAAAATTGGTGTGGGGGGGTGCAAACATAAGATCCGCCCCGTGTGCCAAATGCTCCAGGTATGCCTCTGCTAATGGTGGTGGTAATAATTGTGAGTAAGCTAATTGTTGCTCTGGTAGCAGATGATGTTACAACTGGATAAGGTAGATAAAGTGATTATCCATTGAATAAGGTGATTAAAAGATATAAATTAATTTATTTGCATGTTAAAAAGTGTAAGCTGAATTTCATTGCACACCAATTACCAATCAACATACGTGAACAAATGTGTTTGTTGCTTATTCCTATAGTATTTAGAACAGTTCCTCAAAAGGCAACTATTGCAATCATAAAAAAGTAATACAAAATGGCTAACACACCTTAAAATGGTGGGGGGAAAAAAATATCAAGATTTAGAGTCTTACTTAATATAGACCTTAGGTGTGCTCAGGTTGCACCTAGAAGAGATACCTGAATATGGTGATCTTAAAACAGAGACAGGTCTATTTTCTTCTCTTTTAAGGCTCTTATCTCATACAGCATTATACGGCAAAGCTGATTAATGTTGAATTAGAATTAAACATTTATAGATGTCAAAGAGTTGCTCTTTCACTTTCATGGCTAACTAAAAATATGTCAACGGTAGGTGAAGAGGGCCTTTCCCAAACGAGCTTACAAATGTTAGAGCAGGTAAACCTGCCCTGGCAACCTTAGTCTGTGTAATTAGAGATTGTAGCACACACAATTCAATTATAATTTTTTTTAAACCACAAAATATCCATCAAAGTTTAAATTTTATTTTATTCTCCACACTTTCTTCCTGTTTGTTATGCAAAAGATACGGATTTCACTAAAAATAATTTGCAAAACTAATTGACACCCGACACAAAATCTCCTACAGATCGGAGCTGCAGGAAAAGTAAAAGTTTATTTGTCAGTGAATCTATTTCTTATACCATTATTCCATGGATGATATATCATAGTAGCATGTACATGCTCATTGCTCACTGCACTGTACAGCCATGTTCTTGACTGCTTCGTTTACCAGAGGACCCACTGTATACAGCAAGTGTGTCATTGCAAACAATTCATAGCAACATGTTCATTCACATCGCCATACACTATACACAGCAACCATGTTGCTCAATGCACAGTAACAGTGTTACATTGTTTCTGTGAGCAAAATCCATGCATTTTTATACAATGCTATGAATAAAACCCTGTACAGATATTGCATGGTAAATCCACAGACTATGCTGCTCAAGAAAATAAACTCAGAATAGCATTTACAGTCTACTCCACATCCGATGGGGTTTTTAAAAAAGGCACATAAAATGCAAATTCCCTGCTTTCGACTATCAGCTCTAAATTGGATTGTAAATTTATTCAGTGATATAGTTGGCAGATCAGAAGCCTGGGAACACTCAGCTATGTAAGAAATACATTGTTTGAAATTTTTTTTCCAGAATGTTGCATTTCATGTAGTACCATTTCTAGATAGTTTGGCCCCAAAAATTGTTATGTTGCATAGCAAACTGGTAGGTGGGAGATTGCAAATCTACAGAACATTGTAGCCTGTTTTGCTTAACAGAACAGGAACAGGAACCGGTGTGAAATATCTTCCAGTAGAATGCCAATATCAAATAACAGATTTAGAATGTTTTATATGAAAGTGTTGTTTATTTACTGTAATGAGCAAGATAAGCAAGTGAGGTAATGGATAAAGTAGTGATAGAAGCCCCTGCTCCCCAGGCTATTGAGGAGGTTTAAGGCCAGCCTACTGCCCACCGACTATGGTCAATGTCCCAGACCCTAAATAAGAACAAAATGGGCTATTGGGGAGGGGTATGGGGGCAATGGGTGCTTATTCTCCCCCCCCCTCCAGGTGGAGCTGGGTGAACTTGGGGGTGTCACCTGGATTAATTATCATACCATGAACCTGAGCAGGAGACACCCTGAATCCCTGTGGAACTAATCACAGGGAATCTTTGATTGGGTGTTGCTCAGTCCTAGTGAGGAGACCTGGGGATACCCATAAGTTGGGGATGCTACCTTACTAAGGACTCCAGGAACGAAAAAAGAAAACCAAGATAGGACAACAGCCGTTATCCAGTGGAACTTTAAAATGTTGTTGTTGGGTCTGGGTACATCCAATTTGGGTGTTTTTTGGACATATTGTAGCTCAGGTGGCAAGCTACTATAGTCCTGGCTGGTAATGACACAGTGTAGCGGGCCCTGGGTAACCTGGCTGGTTATCCCCTTTGGTTAAAGTAGGTCAGACACATTTCCCCAGTAACAGGACGGGACACAGTTCCACTATACAGCGTTTGACAATGTTTATTGGGCACACAGCTTTTTATGCAGAGACACCGGGGGTCTCCATCCAGCACAGCACACACACACATACAGGAGGGGGCTGGGGAACTGATAACCATCTCCCACTCTGGGAGATACTAACAGGACACAGGGACACGCATGAGTACCCTTCACATACAGAGGGGTGAACTTTGGGGCTTGGTGCCCTGGGATGGGAAGGGGGTACAGGGTTACATTTTATATGGGGGAATAGCCCTGGGTCCCATTTGGAAAAGTGGGGTGATCAGATGTACAGAGCCAGAGATATCAGCATTGGAAGTCTGGGGCTCAAGGCTCTGTACATCCCCAGAATCAGTTCCATGGTGTTACTTGGTTTTGTCTGGTGAATTCAAGCGCCAATCAGCGTTAGGGGAAGGAAGGGGTTTCACCGCCCAGTCCAAAGAGAGGGCGCGAAACTCGGCTGCACCAATCCGTGCTTGAGGAGGATGGGGGTTTCGCGGCCCATGCAAAAGATAGGGCGCGAAATCCGATGTCACCATTCCGCTGAAAGGCGCAAAACGTATTCGCGCCAATCAGCACCCAGGGACGGGAGGGCTTCACTGCCCAATCAGATGGAAGGGCATGAAACCCCGTTTGAATGATCGCTCCTACTTGGATTGGTCGCTCGCTCCCTGTGGCGACCAATCAGCGCTTTGTTCGTGCCGGCCAACTAGGAGAGTGACGCGAACCCAGTTTGAATGGGCGCTCCCTCACCCATTGGTCGGCAAGGACTTTCATGTGGCCAGCGGGAGCCCTGTGGTTGCGAGGCTGACTCACAGCCCCAGGGACCTGCTGGGCTAATGCGCGTCTCTCACCTGGGCAGCCACGAGCGTAGCCTCGTAGCTCCCAGGTGAGGGACCGGGATGAGGGACTACAAGCAGAACGAGGGAAGGGAGAAGTGTTGGGAAATTTCTGTTGGGAGCAGGTAGGGTGATCCCTGACACCGAGATCAAAGTCAGCGTACACAGGCCGTTCGGGAGACGAATGCTCCCCCTGCTGGGTGTTCGGTAATACAAACCGGTGGCCACCCAGGGGCGGCACATGCTGCTCATTCCTCTGTGGTCTGCGGTTTTCACACCTTGTTAGTGAGCTGTGAACATTCTACTTGGAGCATCATGGTGGTCCGGCACTGTTCAGGAGACGAATGGTGGGCATTCAGCAATACAACCCAAGGGAAGCACAAGCCGATCGTTCCCTTGCGGTTTGTGGTTTTCACACCTCGTTAGCGTAGTAAACGTTCTAACTGAGGTGCCGGGGTGGTCCGGCGCATGGGGGTCCGGCACATGGGGCTCCGTGCGCCGGAGCGCTCCTGGTCGGTCAAAAGATGTAGTGCAGGATTTTATAGTCAAACTCATAGAAAAAGGAATAGGAAAGAGGGGAAACACACATTCTAGTAGGCACATCAACACGCAAAAGTAACAAGGTAATTCACAGTTTAGGCAATCCCGCCACACACATCAGGGGGAAATAGCTTTAGCCCTGAAATGATCTCAGCCCAGACAGAGTGGGGCTGAGTAAAGGATTTGATTGTGTTAAATTACATTGTATGATCACCCCTGCAGGGTGAATCCACATCTGAGAGAGTATACATCTGTATATAGGATGAGGTAGAGGCATAAAATGCCTACAAAAGTCTAAATATATACAAAGAACATGTTAGACCTGTGCTGCAGATACTCCACACTGAAGTCCCAACAGTGTACAATCAGGTCCATAAATATTGGGACATTGACAGAATTCTAATCTTTTTGGCTCTATACACCAACGCAATGTGTTTGAAATGAAACTGCAGACTTTCAGCTTTAATTTGAGGGTATTTACATCCAAACCAGGTGAACGGTGTAGGAATTACAACAGTTTGTATATGTGCCTCTCACTTTTTAAGGGACCAAAAGTAATGGGACAGATTAACAATCATAAATCAAACTTTCACTTTTTAATACATGGTTGCAAATCCTTTGCAGTCAATTACAGCCTGAAGTCTGGAATGCATAGACATCACCAGATGCTGGGTTTCATCCCTGGTGATGCTCTGCCAGGCCTCTACTGCAACTGTCTTCAGTTCCTGCTTGTTCTTGGGGCATTTTCCCTTCAGTTTTGTCTTCATCAAGTGAAATGTATGCTCAATCGGATTCAGGTCAGGTGATTGACTTGGCCATTGCATAACATTCCACTTTTTTCCCTTAAAAAACTCTTTGGTTGCTTTTGCAGTATGCTTCGGGTCATTGTCCATCTGCACTGTGAAGCGCCGTCCAATGAGTTCTGAAGCATTTGGCTGCATATGAGCAGATAATATTGCCCAAAACACTTCAGAATTCATCCTGCTGCTTTTGTCAGCAGTCACATCATCAATAAATACAAGAGAACCAGTTCCATTGGCAGCCATACATGCCACTACCACCACCATGCTTCACTGATGAGGTGGTATGCTTTGCATCATGAGCAGTTCCTTTCCTTCTCTTCCGATCACTCTGGTACAAGTTGATCTTGGTCTCATCTGTCCACAGGATGTTGTTCCAGAACTGTGAAGGCTTTTTTAGATGTTGTTTGGCAAACTCTAATCTGGCCTTCCTGTTTTTGAGGCTCACCAATTGTTTACATCTTGTGGTGAACCCTCTGTATTCACTCTGGTGAAGTCTTCTCTTGATTGTTGACTTTGACACATATACACCTACCTCCTGGAGAGTGTACTTGATCTGGCCAACTGTTGTGAAGGGTGTTTTCTTCACCAGGGAAAGAATTCTTCGGTTATCCACCACAGTTGTTTTCCGTGGTCGTCCGGGTCTTTTGGTGTTGCTGAGCTCACCAGTGGGTTCTTTCTTTTTAAGGATGTTCCAAACAGTTGATTTGGCCACACCTAATGTTTTTGCTATCTCTCTGATGGTTTTTCTTTGTTTTTTCAGCCTAATAATGGCTTGCTTCACTGATAGTGACAGCTCTTTGGATCTCATATTGAGAGTTGACAGCAACAGATTCCAAATGCAAATAGCACACTTGAAATCAACTCTGGGCCTTTTATCTGCTCCTTGTAAATGGAATAATGAGGGAATAACACACACCTGGTCATGGAACAGCTGAGCAGCCAATTGTCACATTACTTTTGGTCCCTTGAAAAGTGGGACGCACATATACAAACTGTTGTAATTCCTACACCGTTCACCTGATTTGGATGTAAATACCCTCAAATTAAAGCAGAAAGTCTGCAGTTAAAGCACATCTTGTTCATTTCAAATCCATTGTGGTGGTGTATAGAGCCAAAAAGATTAGAATTGTGTCGATGTCCCAATATTTATGGACCTGACTGTATATACAACCAAAAAACAAACAAGAGTCCTGCGCATCCAGTATAGGTATGCACACCCAGGTGCTACCACAATTTATTTGAGGACAAAGATAAAACAGCAAACGTTTCGAGCAGCAGCCCTTTCTCAATGCTATAAATCTGTGTAGTGTGTGTTCAATAATGGCATTCTCTTTTACCCCCACATTAAGCCTTGGCAAATGCTATAATCTTTCTATGCGAAGACTGTGAGAGTAGAATTCAAAGAATATATAATTTACTGGTAGTATGACCGAAGTCTCCTTACTAGGGAGACTGCGACTTGATCCAAAGTGTATTGGATTCTCCGGATTGCACCGCGGAAGCAGATCTGGCGAAGGTACTCGATCTAAGTACAGGAGCTCCATCACAGTAGCTTTGGCAAAACATAGCCTAATTAACAATGACAGTAAGACACTATAGCTTTGATTGGTATTATAACTAATAAAATCCAACATATGTTTTACCATTCTGAACTATGATTAATCAATTTTATCTAATTGCTTATAGGGTTGACCATGAATATGCCATATCTGGATATTTACCAATCCCTCTTTTCCATCTTCTGGGTTACATTCTTTATATACTAGCCTGAGCATTTTATTTTATGAAAAATTTGCAATATTCTTAATTTATTCCTTTCTTTTCAAGGTAAATATAATCTTAAGAATGAGCACCTTTCCTACAGTTAACATGGCAATAGGTAAGCCTATATGTGTGAATGCATATAGCTATAAATGTGTGTATATATGTTTATTTATTTATGTGAGGGCCTTCAACAGGTAAAGAGTTGAGACTACATTGATATGTTCAAAGTCAGATTTCAGGGGTGCAGTCTAGAACCCCATAATCTAACAACTTCATCAAACCTCTCTACCCCCATTTATATATATATATATATATATATATATATATATATATATAACTAAACATCTATTATTGTTTGCCAAGGTGAGGTGTTTTTAAATAAAACTATTACATTCTGTGAGATTTGAAATTGTTGTTTAGTGAATGAGCAAGTGCGTTTTAATCAAAATTATTCAAAATCATTATACAGTTGTAATCAAAATTATTCAACCTCCATTGAAAATCAGTTTTATTGCCAGAATTTACAGGCTTTTAGCCGTTTGCAATGAACAAATTAAACAAAAACAATTTAAATAGCTCAACACAATGAATGCTTCAAGTGGTTTCCCTAAATTCCTCGTTGTATGTGACTGCATGCCATCGACCTCATTTATCTGAAATCTCTTCCCTTTCAAAGGTGATTTTACTTTTGTGAAAAAACAGAAGTCGCAGGGCACCAAATCTTTCAACAGATTCTTGACCATCTTTAAAGCATTTGTGCCACACTTTTATTTGCTCTGCACACATTGTTTTACCACTAAAAGACTTCTAAATCATTTGAATAGTTTCCATATGAATGTTCGAGCTTAGCGCAAAATTTTATGCAGATTCATTGCTCTACTCGCTCAATGATTTTGAATGCAATGACCACACAGCACATATGTTCACTGAATGGTGACCAGCATCCCCACTAACTAGAACAGTGAAGTTGTAATGCACATTCCAGTCCACTCTTCTTTGTTGCCAGGTTACATCGATGTTACGCAAGCCATTCTCATTATATTAACAATAGCTGGACTTTTTCCAGACAGACCTTTTTAAAATGATTAGTTTATGATTATTTGATAAATGTGTTAGGTGGTATAGTTATTAGTAGACTTGGAGAATGGAGATTAGTTTTGGTTGTAACTATACTTTGTCCGAATTTGGGCCGATCAGATGATCACTCAAATTGCTGAGCTCTGAGCTAAAATGTACCTAAATCACTAACAAACCAAAATGTGCAGTGGTCAAGTATGTTAATTTCAGGTTGTGATTCTGAATTCTACCTGTTGCACCAAAAAAGAGATAATTAATAGGGGAAAAGATGATCAATAGCTAGGGTACAGTCATTAAATGTTGACTTTAATCATAGGTTACACGAGAAGTGAGCAATACAGGGAAATATAGAGGAGCAGTAAAAATAAAGCTATATATATTATACATTTTATAAATATTTATGAAAATATAGATTTTTTGTTTACCACTCCTCATTTATTTTCCTCTATTGGTTACTTTTTCTTACTTGATCTCTGAACCAAATGAAAAATGCTTCTATCAGTTTACTGCAAAATATATACATACATTCAAGCACACCTGATGCAACTAATGGAGGGCTTCATTAGTTGCACCAGGTGTGCTTGAACTGGAACACTTGAAATACCTGAACTGGAACACTTGAAATACCTGAATTAGATAGGGGTTTGTTGAGTTTCATGTTTGACTGCATGTTACGAATATGGCTAAGTTAAAAGAATGCTCCAGAAAGTTAAGAGAAGAGATAATTGCCCTTTACAAACAATGACCATTGTTTGTTGCATAGTTTGCAAATTCAAAGTTGAAGGAACAGTGGTTACACTACCTGGATGGGACAGAAAAAGGAATATGTTTTAAAATCATATAAATTAGCCACAAACGTTTTGGGATTCTGTTTTGTAGAGAGATGAAACAAAATTGAAACCTTTCCACCCAATGGATCAGTGGTATGTCTGAAGGGAGAAAAATGAAGCATACACTCAAAAGAACACTCTGCCTACAGTTAAATTTGATAGTTGCTCAGTGATGCTCCTGGGCTGCTTTGCCTCCTCTGCCACTGGAAATCTGCAGCATGTGGAAGGCAAGAGTCATTGAAATATCAGGAAATTATAGGAAAAACATCATGCCATCTGTGAAGAAGCTGAAGCTTGGGCATCATTGGACATTCCAACAAGACAATGAACCCAAGCATACTTCAAATTCCACCAAGACTTGGTTGCAGAATAAGTCCTGGAAAATTATACAGTGGCCATCACAGTCACCTGACTTGATCTGCATAGAAAATCTCTAGTGGGATTTGAAGAAGACCGTTACAGCACGCAAACCCAAGAATATTACTGAACTGGAGGCCTTTGATCATGAGCAATGGGTTAAGATTCATTAGGAATGCGGCCAGAAGCTGCCATCTGGCTAGTATCGTATTTGCAGAAAGTCATAACAGCAAAAGTGTGCTCTACTAAGAACTAAAGATGCCTGCTAGAAAGGGGTTGAATCATTTTGAGACAGGAAAAGTCATTATAAGTTGCATTTTCAGTTGAATTTGGGGAAACCACTTGAAGCATTTGTTGTGTTGAGCTATTTCAATTGCTTTTGTTCGATTTGTTCATTGCAAACAGCTGAAAACTTTGGATAGTCTGTAAATTTTGACAATAAACCTAATTTTCAATGGGGGCTGAATCATTTTGCATAGATATTTATGTAAATATTTAGCAGTAAGCTAATTGGTCCATTTCTGAACCCTTTGGGCCATCTAATTTGGTTCTTGAACCAGGATTCAGTACCAAAAGTCTATCATGCCAACATTTGTACAAAATTAAGACATCGACAAAAAATCAGTTTTTAGAATATTCTTTGGTCAAGCCAAAATTTCTTGCTGTGCACAAGTTAATGTGAAAATTTTTATTTTATTTCAGTGGTTTTTATATCGTCCTTCTGACCACCAGAAGGTTAAATGCGCCTAGCCTGTTATATCGGTTCTATATTTTATTGTACGCATGTTGTAAATGTTAGAATTGTAAACAATTATCAAAACAAAATCCTGCTGGGAACAACCATTTTGTCTGTTTTGCAGACCTCAGCCAAACAAACTTGATTGCTTTGAGAAATCATTTAATCTCTTGTTTTAAGATCACTAAAAAGTGTTGAGCAAAGCAAGATTGAAGTGATATTACTATTTTTTCTGCTTGTAGAACAGTTTCCAACAGTGTTATCACAAGACAGTCAACAATTTGCATCCAGCATGAAATGATACTTTAACGTTTTTGTTTATTTAGCTAGAAAATATCCCATTTAAAACATTGCAAAATAGAAAAGAATATATTTTTTAAGGTGGAACTTCCTAAAGGAGTTCCTTTATTACATATGATAGATAGATAGACAGACAGACAGACAGACAGACAGATAGATAGATAGATAGATAGATAGACAGATAGACAGATAGACAGATAGATAGATAGACAGATAGATAGACAGATAGATAGACAGATAGATAGATAGAGAGATAGATAGAGAGACAGACAGACAGACAGATAGAGAGCTAGATAGACAGACAGACAGACAGACAGACAGACAGACAGACAGATAGATAGATAGATAGATAGATAGATAGATAGATAGACAGAGAGAGAGAGAGAGATAGATAGATAGATAGATAGATAGATAGATAGATAGACTGATTGATTGATAGATAGGCAGACAGACAGACAGACAGATAGACAGACAGATAGATAGACAGACAGATAGAGAGAGAGAGAGAGAGAGAGAGAGAGATAGATAGATAGATAGATAGCATGAGCATGCTACCTACCTGCCTGTCTGTCTGTCTATCTAGTGTGTCTATTGGTTATCACTAGTATTTTTATGCTCATCTCTTGACTTTTCAAACAAACACAAACACGAAACAAACAACCAAAGGAAAAAGGCAGCCAATGGGTTGCAACTCGCTAAACAGGAGGCAAAGTAAATCATTTAATCTTTCCTTCAATTTAAAATTCAATTTAGCATGTATCATCTGCTGTCTTACCCTTCCTATTGAATTCTGTCATGCTTTGAGCTTATCATTTATAAAGCACCATTTCACCTGGAACCCAATTTTCACAACAAGGGATCATCACTGAGCATGCAAACAAATTTCCTCTAGTAATTGGCAAAAATTGTAGTCTTGTTTCAGATGCTGATATTGGACATCTACACATACCCAGACTATTGCAGACATTTTTAAGGAATATATTCTGAAAATATAGTTTATCGGAAACTATTTTAAAATTCATAAACCATGATTATTAGAAATCTATACATTTTACTAGAACTGCTCTATAATGCCATCAAGACACAAACTCAAAGATTTGTTAATTTTACTATACATTTCCTTTTAATTTTATATATATATAGATAGATAGATAGAAAACCAAGGGACCCCACACTCGACAATGTAAACTTGGTAGTTAATGAGGTGCAACAAGACTCCTAGCCAATATTGTATATTCAGAATGTTAAGCATACAAAGAAATATACATTTATTCTGATTTATTTCATATAGCAGTAATTGAAATAGCAGTTATCAATGTTTCAGTTGGCACAGGGACTTTTCATCTAGGACACCTCTCTTTTTTTAGAGCAGCACTGGGCATACATGGAACGTTTATGTACTATCCCATCTGAAAATTATGGAAGTCACACTCCTTTGCTCCAGTCCTAATTTGTGGCTGCCTTAATTAATTAATTAAAACATTATTCTATTACCGAAACCCAGATATCTAATGACCCTGTACCTAAAATATCCCATATTTTACTGTTTATGTAAAATATTTTTTACATTTTTAGTATTCATCTTTAAACTGCAAGCAACTATTCTAATAAACCAAATACCACAATATTTTTATCCTAAAATAAAAGAGATAACTATTATCTGATTATGATGATTTCAATACAAACATTAATAAATTGTTAAATACATGTGTTGCTTAATTTCTAGTTTGGGGTCAGTATACAATAAAATGAACAGTAAATATATCCAACTTTGCCAATATAATTCACCAGTTCTAAAACAATCACTTTGTGTATTTTATAATGCTTTTTATTATATTTAACATTAGTATAGCATTATGTAAGTTGTCTTACTTAAGAAGAACTATAGATGGCATACTTTAACCATCCCAGGCCAACAATTTATGAAAGTCACAAGCTTTTATTAAACATCATCGTGGAATTTCATTTCACAAACTGTTCACATTTACAGTCTTTAAATACAGTAAAAAGTTTGTAATTTAAAAGCCGTCCCTGCAGTCCAATAATCATTTTAAGTAGGGATTATAAATGTTTAAAAATGCATATGGTCACAAAATTCATTATGTTACTAAAAGTATATAAAAGAGTATATAAAATCGTATTTAATCCCATTGTGCTAGCCAAAAGGAGAGGATTTTACGGTCAATGATAAGCGTGGGATTCAAACCACTTTTATTTTTTTAGCACAGTTCTAGCATTAAAATAGAATTATATTAGATATGTTTATCCAAGGGACAGGGCTTCCCATCATCTCACACTTTTATCAGAACATAGCATCCTTCAGGGAAGCATAGATATTGTAAATTTAAACAAAATTCTTTTCTGTGTTTAGTGTATATATTATTTCATTCTCCGTGCATTAAAGTTTGAAAAAGCTCATTAATGCAAGCTGTCAAACCCAATGAGAATACTTCCCAGAACTTTCTCAAAGAAGGAAATATACGTTTCAATGCATATCTGAATATAATCTGCATTATTTTTTTTCAAAGTAATTCTAAGATGGTCAAGTATTTATTTATGACACTCTATCTGTGCACAGTCAGACAGGAACGAACATTTTGTTTTGAGCACTACCTCATCGTTGCACAGCTACCTGCAATATTTTCTGAACTAAATTAATTTTACTATATTGTTCAAATTTTTCTACATGATTTGGAGCACAATTTTAATTGTAATTTTTCTTTTCACTGAACTACCAAATTGTTATGCAAATCATGCAAATGTTTTGACACATAAAATCTTGTGCCTACATTTCTAGAGATTTTTATGGCAAGAACTTGCTATTTTAAACATAGCAGCTGAGCTAAAGTATGGGTTACAGTCAAAATGCTCAAAATGCTATATAAAACCCGAATAGTTAAATGCTTTTAATATTTTTATGACATCCTGGAAATACTGCCTGAGCACAATCAGACCTTTTGTGAATAGGGCATGATTTTTGTTTTAGAATGTATCTATTGTTACGTAGATGTTTCCTATCATTAAATATATATGAAATAACATGTTTTGAATGTCGATTACAAACACAGAAAATACATATCGTTGCATATAAATGCTTGTATGCCAGAGCAATCTATTTCATATACATATGTAGATATTTCAACCATTATGAAGATCTCATTCATGAAAGCCTCTCTCATTATGATAAAAAAAAAAAAATATATATATATATATATATATATATATATATATATAGTTTTTCCAAATACCAGTTTTCTCACTCTGCACATGGTCTTTTTACTAAATTCATATGCATATCTAATAAATTAAACAGCTAAAAAATATTTGGAAATTCACTATATACTGAGCTGCTTACAGATTGTGCGCACTGGACTCAGCAAAATAGGGGTCTTTTCCTGCTGAGTGCTTGGTCAGCTTCCACAAGAGGATTTCCTGCAGAAGTGATGAGAGAAGCACATGCTACAACCTATGTAGCTGTTTAAAGAAAGTTAGTGCATAGCAAAGCCTTACCTTACCTTTTACAATTAGCCATCAACAGACATCTAATGGGCATAGGCACTGTCTAGATAACAGACCCCTGAACATTCACACAGAATTACAATTTCTGGCGCTAAGTACATAGGTGGCACGGAGAAGGTAGCAGTATTGACGGAAGATGACGGTATTGATGAAGGAAGAAAAATAATGCAGAAACCTCCAAATGACAGGTATGCTTCAACTAGAACCAACATTAAACTAGAAAAGTTAAAATTTCTGGGGAAATTGTGTGAAGTGTTCTTGCGTCCACCAGTAGTCTACAACTGGAGTGGGCAGAGTAACTGTTATTATTTATTTATATAGCACATTTAATTGCAGCATTGTTGCCCAAAGTGGTTCACAGTTACATTAAAACATACATTTATAAAAACATTAGCAGGTGTACAAAAGGCCCTGTCTATGACATCACTTGCTGCTCCAGCCTGGCACAGGTCAGAGTATTTTGGTGGTTGCCATCTTCAAACAGGTTTATAAATGTATAAATACTACAGTGAAGAGCTTTATATTGAGAATCACAAGACCCAGACCTACATTTTGATGCATAGTATGTCTCTGAGGTATTAAAAATGAAGGCACAGTCGCAGTTTAGAAATTGCCCTTCAAGTTTGAGCTGGCTACAGTGGAGTTTCAATGAATGTCAATGGATGGCGTGAATTGCAAACAAATGGTCATATTGTGAAAACTATCAGGACTATGGCTTAGCAGGCAGCAGGGATAGCTGAACATTTTGATATAAGATTTGTGTAGCTGGGCTTGAAAATGAGGGAGTGGTGGCAGTTTAGATCCTGATTTTCAACTTTTGCCAGCTCCCACTCTAGTTTTGAACATTTTGCCATTCATTCCTATGGGACCAATTTCGCCACAAGAACGTCGACATTCCGTGAACCATTCGGCGAAACGTTCCACAAAGTAATAGCAATCCAATCGGGAACAATCCGCACATTTCGGTATATTACTGTCTATGTAGTGTGGGAGGAGTTAGGGTGGTAAATTTGGCTGTAATAAGAATAATATATATGTGAGATAACATTAAGTGGTCTTGCGATGCAAGAACACTTAATAAGAAGAATAATATATATGCGAGATAACATTAAGTGGTCTTGCTATGCAAGAACACTTAATAATATATATGTGAGATAACATTAAGTGGTCTTGCTATGCAAGAACACTTAATGATTACTGGGGGTTTCTTGGTACAAACAAGCCTCAGTAAACCCTTTCCATAAAAAAAAAAGTTAAAGGGTAACTCGATCCCCTACAACCTACAAATAAAGATTTTTACTCACCTGTATTCCAAAGCCGTTCAAAACTCATCACAGGTGCCATGAGCGTAAAAGCCTATGATTGAAATGTTTTTCCAGCTAAGAGCTTATGTACCAGGCTGGTGAGGGGAGGGGATTGAAGAGAGTAGAGAGGCAGAAAGGTTTTTAAAAAATTAATATAAATACTGAGGACAACGGATAAAGGTGGTAGGCTGGACAATGTAGGAGGAAGGAAGGCAGAATGGAAGGGGATAGCAATCTTCCCTTTGCAGGTGCTCTGTAGATTTCTACATTTGTTGTAAGCATGCAGTGTGTGCTGATGACAGACGCACAATATGCATAGAATTGACATTAGCAGTGCGGGACAGAGTTCTGGGCTGCCCATGTCACACGTGCTTGGAGTGCAACTAGCCCTTAGCACACAATTAAAAATATCTCAGCATGCGCAATGTTTTAAGCAATGAAACGCTGCACATACATAACCACTTCAAATCACTGAAATGGTCATGGTGGTTTGAGTAATCCTTAAATAGTTCTGTGTTGATATTGGTATGAACTGGAACAGAGCTGGAATAGGAATTTGTATAGTAAAGAATGTTGCTTTCAACTAAAAAGTACATTGTTATGAAGTATGACAAACTCCTCTGGGTTCACCTCTCGGGCATTAGCATTCTGTAGAAATATATAGTGTGCATTTTAACTGTTTTCATTCATCCACCCCCTCCAAAAAAGGCAACAATTTCAATATCGCTGAAGCAGCACTACAACATAATCTTCTCCTGCTCTGTCATATAAAATGAATACCATTAAAGCCAACATGAGTCTATAAACTGCTAGTTCTGATGAGAAAAGCATAGATATAAATTATCCAGGCATTGCATGCAAATATTACTGTCACAAAATCCATGGAGCAAAATACTCTTTAATTAGCTGATTTGAATCAGACAAACCAATTGCCTTTTGCCAATCAGTACAAAGCTTCACTCACATTTAATTTCCTCTGGATTATTGGATTATATATATATATATATATATATATATATACAGAGAGAGAGAGTTATAAAAAAAATGATATCACTCCAAGGTCTTTATAAAGATGTATAAATATTTATATTGCAGCTTGGTTCAACAATTGTGAACATTTCAGTTTCCAAACTAAACTTAGCACATATATATATATATATATATATATATATATATATATATATATATATATATATATATATAATGTCAAAATACCAGAGTATTGCAGTATGCAACAATACCTTTTTTATTGAACTAACATAATATTTCAAAGACAAGCTTGCAAGAGTTTTCCTCTCTTCTTCAGGTCTGAAGCAATACTGACCAATCTGATAGGGTTTAACACTTCAAACAACTGATTTTAGAGATGGGGAAGGGGAGGGGGAGGGTGTCATAAATAGCAGATGATGTGCCTGAAAGTGAAAGGTGCAGGTTGGCTGAGAATAGGCAGAAAAAGTAAATAAACTGAGGAGAGTCAATAAGCTAGTTGAAAAGAAAAAAAAACAACACAACACCCCCACCACCACCACCCACACCCCAAGAAAACAGCAGAGCAGGGCATGCAAGTAAATAGCTGCATATATGTATGTATATAAATTGATCCAATAAAGGTGAAGTGAGAATATTGAAAAAGAACTATATTAGATATTAAGATGTGTGTTTATATCAAGTTTTGGTAGTGTGTGAGAAAGCCAGAATCTACATTAAGTCCTTCATTTCTGGTGTTGAAATGTGTAATCATTTTCATCTCAAATGTATTTTGTTCATGAGAGTCTTTGAAATTAATTTTAAGAATTTTAATCCTGAAGTTTTGGATAAAGTCTGGGTGAAGTGATGACCAACAGGGGGTACAATATCCATTGTCCTTGTGGTTCTTGATTGAGTGTCTGTGTAGATTCATTCTGAGATGCAGCTTAAGGCCATTTTCTCTAATGTAGCAAGCTTTGTCACATACTGTACACTGTATCATGTACACCACATTTTCAGATGTACACAAATATGATCCCTTATTGTTGTATAATTTGTTACTGTGTCTGTCTGTGTTATTGCCACATATATGTTGAAACAGTTTGCAGAGTGATTTAATGCATTGTACAGTGCCATTTTGTGTGAGCTCCTGTTATTATTATTATTATTATTTTATTATTTATATAGCGCCAGCAAATTCCGTAGCGCTGTACAATGGGTATTCCGTGGTCAATTTGCTGCGAACCAACCACTTCACTTTTATTTGAACAATGTATATACATATATGCAGCTATTCACTTGCATGCCCTGCTATGCTATTTTTTTATTTTTTATCTTTTTTTGTGTTTTTTTTTTTCAACTAGCTTATTGACTCTCCTCAGTTTATTTACTTTTTCTGGCTATTCTCAGCAAACTTGCACCTTTTACTTTCAGGCACATCTTCTGCTATTTATGACACCCCACTCACCGCCCCCCCTCCCCTTCTCTAACATCAGTTGTTTTAAGTGTTAAACTTTATCAGATTGATCAGTATTGCTTCAGACCTGAAGAAGAGAGGAAAACTCTTGAAGGTAAAAAAGGTATCACTGCATAGATAGATATTTATACATGTAGATTGGATTAGCTGTATTAGTCCAGAAGACAAGATGCCAAAATACGAGAGTTTTTCAGAATGCAGTGATACCTTTTTTATTGAACTAACATAATAGTTACATTTAATTTATTAAATAGACATATATCTATAAATATTTATTAAATAGACATATCTATATATATATATATATATTTTAGATATTGTTTATATATATATATATATATATATATATATATATATATATATACACAAAGCAAAAATCTAAAAAGTTATAGTGGGGAAAAATTGTGTTTGAAAACCTCTTCCACCTGAAGTCCGTGGATAGTCAATACAATGTTAAACAAAAATCTGCACACCAGTCAAGCCATAAAACTTGCTTTTCCCCCAGAAATCACAAATTTGCACTGGTGTTACTACCGCAATGAATTCTGGGTGGGCATATGCAAATTAGTTCAACAAAGAATCACATTTTTGCCTCATTCCATTTTCAACATGGATTCCTTTGAGTCTGTGTTTGCTGTATACAACAGATTTGAAACACCACTTAGGAAAAGTGCTAAGTGCTAAGTTTTAAATTTGTACATCTTTATGAAGTCCTTGGACTGCTATAATTTTTTTTTATAAACTCTCTCTCTATATATATATAGAAATAAAGTAATGATAGCACTCCAAAGACTTCCAAAATATTGTGAAAAAACGTAGCTTTTTATTGAGGCATCTGCCACAGAAGATCAACGTTTCAGTTCTCTAAGGAACTTTCGTCAGGATACAGTGCAATACAAACAACAGTGTTTAAATAACCCACAAGTGCATTAACAAAATCAATAAACTGTATACAGGCTGTACTCACAATCAACCCCTGGTCTGGTTGCAGCTGCTGCTCAAAAAATAAAAAATAAAAAAAGGAGAATGGCCAGACTTCTAGTAAAAAAAAAAACAGTGGAGTGGAAGGAAATGGAGCTGGGCTCTAAATAAAATGGACAGCAGGGTAAAAGGTGCCGAACTAATGGGAACAGAGGCTAAGGTTATGGACCTCACTATGGATAAAGCTAGGCATAGCAAATATAGCAGAATACTAGTAAAAAGTCCTAATTACACTGCTCAGCTGGACCAACCTAGAGGTGTATACAGGACTAATGGCAATCATATAAGCAAAAATATGTTCACATGAATATACACACATAAAGCCTATTGTGAGAGTATACAATTAATAATTGAATGAATGTACAAAATGTACAGAAAAGAATGTACAGAAAAAAACAAGCACATAGAAAAGACATTGCTAGCTTGACTGGTAGATGCTATTGACATGGAACAGAATAAAGTTTGGCATTAAATCCATGTAGACTAAATGTAGCAACAAAAAATGCAAAAACTGTAAACAAATATTTTACAAAAGTAACAAAAGTAATGCTGAGGGGATACACTATATGATCAAGGCCTGAGTACAGTAAGTGACTAATACACTCCAGTACATACTGCCAGATCAACAATGCATATATTATGTCATAAAGTAAATGATTAAGGCACAGTATATTGTAAAAATACTGGTCTCAATAAAAATCATAGGAATATATAAAGTAAATGAAGGCGTAAATGAAGGTGTTTGCACTCACGGTCTTTAAATGGTTAAAAGGTTAAATATTTATTGAAAAATCCATTAAAAGTAGCCTTTATTTTTTCATACTTTTAATACTTTTAACGGATTTTTCAATAAATATTTAAGCTTTTAACCATTTAAAGAGTGTGAATGCAAGCTTCTCCATTTACTTTCTATTTTGCTTGCCCCACGCTATGTGCACCCGGCACTAAATACTTACAGCTTGAGTGCAAGGAACCACTGGAATATCTATCTATCTATCCATCTATCTATCCATCAAATCCGATATAGAATGGCTGCTCACCAGTATTTTAAAATGCAAATATTTTATTGGATAAAGTTAAAAAACGACCAACGTTTCAGTCCCTGCTCGGGACTTTTTTCAGGGTCAATAATAGGACTGTTATTGACCCTGAAGAAAGTCCAGAGCTGGGACTGAAACGTTGGTCATTTTTAAACTTTATTCAATAAAACATTTGCATTTTAAAGGACCATTGAGCAACCATTCTATATCGGATTTTGGAGCTCAGGCTTATGCACCTGGCAGTGAAGGGGTTAAAGCGTGAGTGCAGGGGATATATATATATATATATATATATATATATAAAGTTCCAATTGCTTGCACTCCTGGATTAATAGTAAAAAGCCCGGTGCTTAACAGCCAAATAATAGAAATAAAGTAATGATAGCACTCCAAGGACTTTGAAAATATTGTGAAAAAACTTAGCTTTGTATTCAGGCATCTGCCACAGAAGATCAACGTTTCAGTTCTCTAAGGAACTTTCATCAGGACGAGAACTGGAACATTGATCTTCTGTGGTAGATAACCTTCATTTACTTTATATATATAGATGGTTAGTGCAGCTAATCACCCAAGATATCATAATAGTTATGTTAGAATGTTTGAAAAATGAGTTGATATGATTGATATGATAACATATTTGTGATTTGTTAGTGAGATGATCAGTTTGCAAGTATAGGGGTTGTGGAGCCAGTTAATTTGGAAATAGTTTTTAAAGAAATTGTTGAGCATTGGAAGTTCCAATGTGACCCATGAGTGATAATCCTGACAACAGCCATCAGAAATGTTATGGGTTTGTGTGATATGTGTCCTTGAAGAAGAATACTAAAGATTGCTAGCTCTGAATCTGAGCTATTTCATTGGTAATATACTAGATATGCAGATCCTCCCAACAGCATTGTATGGCTGGAAATGACAGCAGGCAATACATCATGAAAGATGCGAGAATAGTGCCTATCCATCAAAGTACTTTGGTTTCTAACTATCGCCCAATATCATTGCTCCCGGTATTGTCAAAAATCTTAGAAAAATGTGTCCATACGCAACTTTGTGAGTACTACCAACAATTAAACTATCTGACCCCTGATCAATCGGGCTTTCGCCAGAATCACTCCACTACAACTGCCTTCCTAAAAGTTTGCAATGACATCCAAACTGGCATGGAACAAGGAGCCCTAACTGGAGCTATTTGACACAGTAGACCACGACATTCTACTGCACAAACTCGAAAACTCAGGTATCGGTGATCATTCTCTAAACTGGTTTCGATCGTATGTATCGGATCGCTCGCAATATGTGTCCATTTCTGACAGTGACTCCCTCCCTCTCCCAGTCACGTGTGGTGTTCCCCAGGGTTCCATTCTCGGCCCCCTACTATTTACATTATTTATAAATGATCTGCCTAATGTCTGCCAATCCTCAAATGTACACATGTACGCAGATGACACGGTAATCTATGCGAGCAAATCCAATCTACCGCAACTTGAGGCTTTGCTCCAAGACCAGTTTACAGAGGTAGAAAAGTGGATGGCAAAAAACAAACTCTTCCTGAACACTAACAAAACTGTCACAATGATCTTTGGAACAGTACCTAAATTACACAAATTACACAATTCCCACCTATCCATCAAAACAAATTCAAATGGCACACTGACCGCAGTCCACTCTTTCAAATACTTGGGTATGATATTAGACCCCAATCTATCTTTTGGCCTGCACATAGAAAAGCTTGCATCTAAACTTTATCCAAAATTAGGTGCCCTGTACAGAAACAAAGCCTGCCTAAGCCCTACAGTAAAGGAAAAGATTGTACAGCAAATGCTGATGCCAATCATTGTTTATGGGGATGTAGTATATGCGTCTGCATCGCAATCCCACATTAATAAACTCAACACATTGTATAACTCGTTCTGCCGATTTGTGCTACAATGTAATTACAGGACCCATCATTGTGACATGCTAAAGGAACTAAACTGGCTATCGCTGGAATCCAGACGCACCCTTCATCTTTCCAGCCTTGTTTTTAAGAGCTTTTCTGGGAAACTCCCACCCTACCTGAACAAAATGCCTTCCCCAGCTGTTCCCACTTTCTATAAGCTCCGATCCAGTACAAGCACTTTACTTAGTCTACCTCAATACAAAAAGAAAGAGGCCCGATCCTCCTTCTCCTACAGAGCACCGCAATTGTGGAACGACCTCCTGCACAATTTAAAATCTTCCCTGAGCCTAAAGTAATTTAAGAGATCCCTCTCTACATACCTCAAAACAGAATGCACGTGTCATGGTTGATTATATATTTCCTGCCTGTTCTATGTTACATTTTGTATATATTGTGTATTAATATTGTTTTTGTATTTTGTTGTACCTAATGTAACAAGGCAATTTGTGGACCCAGGACATACTTGAAAACGAGAGAAATCTCAATGTATCTTTCCTGGTAAAATATTTTATAACTAAATAAATAAATAAATAAAGGGGCCTCAGTTAGGGAAAAGGACAAATTAGACATTTGTTATATGTGAGTTTACAGAGGAAGAGGTTATATTGCAACTGTTAAAACTAAAGACAAATAAGTCAATGGAACCTGATGGAATACACCCAAAGTTATTAAAAGAGCTTAGTGGTGTACTAGCAAAACCATTAACAGATTTATTTAACCAATCATTGTTAACAGGAGTAGTCCCAGAAGATTGGAAGTTAGCAAATGTTGTGTCCATTCACAAGAAAGGTTGTAGGGAGGAGTCGGACAATTATAGGCCAGTAAGCCTTACTTCAGTAGTGGGGAAAGTAATGGGAACCATGTTAAAGGATAGGATTGTTGAACATCTAAAAACACATGGATTTCAACATTAGAGACAATATGGGTTTACAGGGAGATCATGCCAAACTAATCTTATTGATTTTTTGATTGGGTAACTAAAATAATAGATCAGGGTGGTGCAGTATACATTGCTTAAACAAATATGAATACCACACTCAAAAGATTGCAATGAAACTTATTGCTAATCCTGCATTCAATTTCAAAATATTTATTGAAATGGTTTTAGATAAATTCATAAAGATAATAGTATTTCATCATGATAACACTCATTTCATCCTTTATACATAAACTATTTACACCTATATATATATATATATATATATATATATATATATACACACAGAATCCTCCCTCATCCATGCTAAAGTTCATAATCTATGTATCTATTTACAATAGGTAATGATCCAAAAAATAGAAAAACTTGAAAAAATGGAATTAAAAAATAGAAAAAATGGAATGAAAAAAATAGAAAAAATCCAACCGAAAAAAAGGGAAAAAAGAAAAAGAGACGAAAAAATAAGAAAAAATAATAATTGTAAAAAAGTAATACAGTCCTGATAACTAGCAGTCCAAAATATAGTGCACTATATGGTTCACTGTATATGGGTGGATCTCACCAATGTAGAAGTTGCTTTTGAATATATACAGTAGGAGGATGCTGAAGTCTGCAGATGGTAATGTGATAGGTGGGGATGAAAACGATTCCTGTTTAGTGAAGAAACGATCATATCATCAACTCTCTGTATGATCTGGTCAGTATAGCAGGTCGCTGGGCAATCCTTAAAGTAGGCAATCCTTGAAGTGGGCTGCGCGCTCGGGGCATTCCTGTCCCTTCGATGGCCCCTGTTCTTCAGTATACATTGCTTACCTAGATTTCAGTAAGGCTTTTGAAACTGTTGCACATAGAAGGCTTATCAATAAACTGCAACCTTTAAGTTTGGATTCCAATATTGTAGAATAGGTAAGGCAGTGGCTGTAGTCAATGGAGTATAGTCGAAGCATGGGCTTGTCACCAGTGGGGTACCTCAGGTAACTGTACTTGGACCCATTCTCTTTAATATTTTTATTAGTGATATTGCAGAAGGTCCTGATGGTCTTTTTGCTGATGATACTAAGATATGTAACAGGGTTGATGTTCCAGGAGGGATAAGCCAAATGGCAAATGATATAGGTAAACTAGAAAAATGGTCAGAGTTGTGGCAACTGACATTTAATGTGGATAAGTGCAAGATAATGCATCTTGGATGTAAAAACCCAAGGGCAGAGTACAGAATATTTGATAGAGTCCTAACCTCAGCATCTGAGGAAAGGGATTTAGGGGTGATTATTTCTGATGACTTAAAGGTAGGCAGACAATGTAATAGAGCAGCAGGAAATGCTAGCAAAATGCTTGGTTGTATAAGGAGAGGTATTAGCAGTAGAAAGAGGGAAGTGCTCATGCCATTGTTCAGAACACTGAGTGAGACCTCACTTGGAGTATTGTACACAGTACTGGAGACCGTATCTCCAGAAGGATATTGATACTTTAGAGAGAGTTCAGAGAAGGGCCGTAAACTAGTTCATGGATTGCAGGATAAAACTTACAAGTAAAGGTTAAAGGAACTTAACATATATAGCTTGGAGGAAAGACAAGACAGGCGGGATATGATAGAAACATTTAAATACATAAAGGGAATCAACATAGTAAAGGAGGAGACTATATTTAAAATAAGGAAAACTACCAAAACAAGAGGACATAGTCTTAAATTAGAGGGGCAAAGGTTTAAAAATAATATCAGGAAGTATTACTTTACTGAGAGGGTAGTGGGTGTATGGAATAGCCTTCCAGCTGAAGTGGTAGAGGTCAACACAGTAAAGGAGTTTAAGCATGCGTGGGATAGGCATGAGGCTATCCTAACTATGAGATAAGGCCAGGGACTAATGAAAGTATTTAGAAAATTGGGCAGACTAGATGGGCCAAATGGTTCTTATCTGCCATCACATTAGCTAAACAGAAGGCAACCACTTGAAAGACAGTTAACAATCAGCAGACAGATGGTTAGCAAGGAAACATTTACAGCTCCTCATAATCCACCATGCAGCATGCGGCTAACACAAAGACCAGCACATAGATTTCAGCCATCCAAAAATCTACAAATATAAAGTAGCAATTCAATAGCAATTTAAAAAAAAAAAACACTCAATGTACACTCAATGTACCATAACCACTGCATTGTAATTAGGTGCCACTCACAGCCTCCAAGAGGGCCAGAGGTTCTATGCACTGTGCTAGCCTGGCAATGCGAGGCTAGCTAATTCGCCATGAGTGCTCAGCAGATATTCTCATTTTAAGATCCAGTCCTGAACTGCAGGGCTTAGCTCACAGGAGCTAACAGAAACCCTGTGCAGGAGCTTCTTGTTTACCTTGAAGCCGTGATAACCAATCGGCAGACCCCAGGTAGTTGTCAAACCATTCGCTACTATGAGCCAACATACAAATGGCAGTAAGTCAGCAATCGCAGTACACAGCAAATAAGTTAACAGTCATCCATATGATAGCCACTAGCCATGTTGTTTGTGTAACTATACATTTCATGTTTATAAAGCGTGGAGTAGTAACTATGTAGTCCTTGACTGCTTATTTTTTTCATTAAACTGGCATCTTAACTAAATATGTTTGAAGATGATGTAAACAGTAGCTATCTAATCCTTTAGAGTAATCTAGAAATAAGAAAATTGTTCCAGAATAGCATCTTATGTGAGAAGTGTAAATTAATTTATTCTGTTTTTTTTTTTTTACATTTTATTTTTCATTATGACAGCCATGCATATCTATGGCAACAGAAATCCTAGCATGCTTGATCTCTGAATTTTACTAAGGTTGAATAACAAATCAAACAAAAATAGTACCATAAAAAAATAATATAAAATAGTAAAACTCTAAGACAGCTAAATGTGGGCTGTAGGCACAGCTGAAGGAATCTCCATTGAATTGATTTATTCAGACTCTGTAAAACATCAGACTATTTTTTACTGGCAATACTCATTGCAATTGATGGAGAACAATTAATTAAATGCTGACACTGAATATTCTGTTCAGTAAAACTGCTGGTTCCTTTGCATAAATCTCTCACTGGATTTGAACGCAATGCAAAACCCTCCCCACTTCAAAAGTTCTCGAAGAAAGTTCATGTACTGCCAGCTCTTTTGATTGCTTCCAAAAGTATGGTATTTGATTAATATGAACGGACCTTCTATATTATATTTTCAATACCTTGTCCTAGCATCTCATATTGTGTTTCCCCTATCTCTGATAAATTAGTATGAAACCAAATAAAAGAATCTCTCCCTTTCCACTAATTAATTAAGTGTAGAATTTTAGACACGCAACAGGGAGTAATAGCAGGACAACGAGTACAAATTGTGATATACCTTTTATATGAAATGTCAGTTTAATAATTGGATTACACATTTCCCTTGGTACTGGATGTGATAATTGTGTTACAGGTAGTTTTGCAAATTGAACATTAATATACCAGTTTACTTATATATCATTTTTAATGCTGAACAAGGCAATAAATAAATTAAACATCTCAACAAGCTGAAGGATATTTACACATTGACAGACAGCTTAGAAGGCCAAATGATACATCAATAATGGTAATTACTGAGAACGTACCGGTGATCCAATCATCAGAAAAATATTGGAAAGGATTCGTGAAAGTGTTGTGTTGTGAAAAATGGTGCAAAATTCGAAAAATGGAAACCATTGAAATCAGGGAACACAGTCTACTAATGATTACACCACATTTACAACTTTTCAACATGGTTCAGAAAACAATACATGGACTAATCTCCCACTATTTCTAACTGCTCCTGGTATGGAGAAGTCATATACATTCCTAGATGGCAATTCTGTATATGTGATGTAAGGGAAAATAACAAGCCCCCTCCAATCCCAATTTCCTGTTGCCATCCCCACCCACCAATGCTTTATCCAAAGATAAAGTTAAAGGACCACTCTAGGCACCCAGACCACTTCAGCTTAATGAAGTGGTCTGGATGCCAGGTCCAGCTAGGGTTAACCCATTTTTTTTATAAACATAGCAGTTTCAGAGAAACTGCTATGTTTATAAATGGGTTAATCCAGCCCTCAAATCCTCTAGTGGCTGTCTCATTGACAGCCGTTAGAGGCGCTTGCCTGATTCTCACTGTGAAAATCACAGTGAGAACACGCAAGCGTCCATAGGAAAGCATTGTAAATGCTTTCCTATGAGACCGGCTGAATGCGCGCGCAGCTCTTGCCTCGCGTGCGCATTCAGCCGAAAGGGAGGAGAGGAGAAGGAGAGCTCCCCGCCCGGTGCTGGAGAAAGGTAAGTTTTAACTCCTTTCCTCTCCCCAGAGCCGGGCGGGAGGGGGACCCTGAGGGTGGGGCACCCTCAGGGCACTATATTGCCTGGAAAACGAGCATGTTTTCCTGGCACTATAGTGGTCCTTTAACTCACTGCAGTTATGATTCAGAGAGACAGACTTGAAGATAAGTATGAAAACTCTTCTCAGAATGAAACCACTTAAAAAAATTTTTTTTACCACTGCCTTATAACATATTTCATACACTGTTCCAAGCCTAACCCTCACTCAGAAATTTTGAGCATTAGAGATCATTGGAGTTTATTGTGGACACAAACCCATTTTCACCAAATCGCTAAAATCTCCAATCCCATATTTAAAGGAAAAAAAAAAGGAAACCTTGATTAGGAAATATACAATGAACAATGAGCCCTCCAAGTCTGACTCACAATTGGCAAGAAAGTGCCATGACAGTTAAAAATAAATAAAGTGACAAAAGAAGACCTCTAGCTATTCTCACTCAGCATGTCACACTAATCACTGGCAAGGTATGTATATCTCAGTATACCTCAGTATAGTATAGCACAGGATGAAGAAACATGTCCTATCAGTTAAAATAGTAAACAAACAAAAAGAAAACACAAAGAATTCCAACGCAAAGCAATTTACCAGTTCCATTAGGATTAAATGAAATGCATAATTGCTTTTTCTACTTCATAATGTAAATATAATAACAGTATGCCTGTTTCATTTTAATTATCAGTATAGTGATATTTGTCATACTCTAATGAAAACTACACTTTTTCTTTATGATTTTAATAAGAAATATATGTAAGTTTCTGCTACAGAGGGACTATCTCACACTTATTGCATTTTCATGAGCCTTTTTACAGGTAGTGTGGTATGATTTCAAGTCTTGTCTCTTTGAGAATTTTTTGTAAATGAGATTTTTTGGGTTTACAACAAATAAGTATGTACCATAAAAGGACACCCAGGTCCTCAGGAGTAACCAAAACAGTACCTGTTAGCCTCGCAGGGCTAAAATAAAGTGCATAAACAAGAATGTGGACACGGAGGTCCTTCATGAAAGGTCCTTTAAGACATATCAAAGCTGTTTAACCAAAAGAAAAAATGGAAATACAGATCACACCTGTTAGACCAAATGAGCAGATATAACATCCTGGGGCCCTGAAGGAACAGAAGTGAAATATCTATGTACATGCATAGCGACTAAAAAATCATCCTGCATTACAAACCTAAAGAACAGAAGTCATCATTTGATAAAGTTTAGGTTATTATGCATGCTGGAGTGTCCAGGTTTCTGTACCTCTCTGCAGTACAGTATTAGGTAGGATTAACTGGGCATCGACTGACAGCTAGCATTCTCATCTGTGAGCGCCCATTGAGAAGAATAAAAGTATAACTGATGTCCATCAAGGTTCTGTGCTGGGACTGCTTCTATTTAACATAATTATAAATTGAAATAATCTTAAAATAGGCAATAAAAGTCATGTGTTAGTGTTTGAAGTTGACACAAAACTTTGTAAAGTAATACAATGTGAGCAGGATATTACTTCACTGTAGAGGGATTTACATAGTTTGTGGGACTGGGCACTAAAAGGGCAGATTAAATTTAATGTTAATAAATGCAAAGTTATTCTCTTCAGGGTAAAGAATGCACAAGCAACTTACACCATAAACAGTAATGAATTAGGGGTAATAGCACACTAGAAGGATTTTGGAACTGTTATAGACATCAAACTAGGCAATACTGTGCAATATCAATCAGTTAAGGCCTTGCTAAGGCCAGTAAGATATTGACATATATAAAAAAAATAAAAAGGGATATTCATTCTAAGGATAAAAACATTGTTTTGCTTCTTTATAAATCAATGGTAAACCACAACTTGAATATGCTTTATAATTGTGGGCACTTGTTTTCGAGACGGATATTACGATACTAGAAAAAGTGCAGAGGCAGCTACACAATTAATAAAAGGAATGGAACATTTTAGTTACGAAGAAAGGTTAAAAAAATCAAGTCTGTTTAGTTCTGAAAATCAGTGCCTCAGAGGAGATATGATGGCATCATACAAATTTATTTGGGACCAATACAAACCATTGTCTGGAAATCTAATCATAAACAGGACGATACATAAGACACAAGGTCACACATTTAGACTGGAATAAAGGAGGTTAAGTCTCAGGCAAAGGGAAAACAATAAGGATGTGGAATTCTCCGCCTGAAGAGGTGTTTTTTTTTTGTTTTTTTTATCAGACTCTGTACAGATGTTTAAACAGCAACAGCAACTGGATGAAAACTTGCAAAAACATAATATTCAGTGATATCATTTCTAATATGTGGGGTAACAGCTTCTTGATCCAAGAAAAAATATGACTGCCACTTTGGAGTCAAGAAGGGACTTTTCTTGTTTTTGGCAAAATTGTGAAGGGCTTCAAACTGATTTTCTTTTGCCTTCTTTAAGATCAACAGCGAAAACAGATGTGAGAAAGGCTGAACTTGATGGATGCATGTCTCTTTCAGGAATTGTAAAATGTAACTATGTAACCATGTAATAAAAATATAGTAACTAAATACAGATTTCACAACTGCTTTTGTAAGATGAATATGGCGTTTGTCAAACAGCATGGTATGTTAACTTGCTTTTTAAGTTTTTATCTCCTGCTCCGTAAATTAAACTTTAATCACACATATAGGAGGCTTCTGTGGGCTCTAGAAGGCTATTACCATAGCAGGAGATAAGATATTTTGAATTGAACAGAATGTGCACTAAAGGAAGTTTAAACGTTAGATCTCTCTTTACAGAAAGTGTATAGGAAGGTTGTGCAAGTAACATGCAGGGAGGTGTGACTAGGGCTGCGTGAACAAAATGATTTAACTCCTAAATGGCAGAGAATAGAGCAGTGAGACTGGAGGGGCATTATCTGTACAACAAAACTACTCCATTAAGCTAAAGTTGCTGTGGTGCCTATAATGTCCCGTTAACCATTTCTGTTATTTCATTGTCAGCAAGAAAGCATTGTCCCAAAATACTTTTCTAAGCTATTTTATGTAATGCTAATTAGACAATGTTTCCTTGTTCTTCTTTCCTTACTCTAAAGCAGGGTTCCTCAAACTCCGGCCCCCTAGATGTTGCTGAACTACAACTCCCATGATTCTCTGGCTATCTATGTAATTCAAAGAATCATGGGAGCTGTAGTTTAGCAACATCTGGGGGGCTGGAGTTTGAGGACCCCTGCTCTAAAGGTAAGGCAGCTATTGTTAATTAGACTATTAAAATAACAGACTAATTCATTGGTATTCATGACAAGTAAATAATATCATATATCTCCTATAATAGTTATTACAATAATTACTTTCAGGACAATGTAAATTTTTATTTTGGCCTTCAGCCAAACAGACTTTTCTTCCAGCAATATATGTGCTGAAATTAACTACCCAGAAGTTAATCTGAAGCAGCAAATATGCATATAAATGGGCATACAAATGTTCAGTGTTTACTATAGAGAAGACTAGTTAGGAGTGATTTCAATTACGTGCAGTTCTGTAAAAATAATGAGTATGCAGCATCTTATTAAAATCTGAAAGATAACTTCATTTTCTAAGTTACACAGTTGAAAACATGCTGAAGTAGATTGTTTTGTGAATGGGTGTACAATGGATCGATCTAGTTAGACATACAAAATAGTGTTTCATTAGCATATATTAAACAATTCCTTGCAGGCTGCTTTGCTAAGCTTCATCATTTGCTGTTACTATAAGCAAGTAGAAACACTTCAAATGTAATTAATCAAAGCATCTTAACTTCCAGCTAATTAGCATTAACTCTATTCACTCTATTTCAGATATAATGGTGAAACTTTCTAAAAATGGCATATATGAGAACGAAATGTGTTTTAATTGAAAGTATAGATATGTTGGTTTTAAATCAACAAACATATGTGTAAAACAAAGGCATACAGACAGGCAACATATGCAAGGGCTGCTTCCTACAGGTGGTGGTAACATAGTTAGATAGGCTAAAAAGAGAAGTGTGTGCATCACGTTCAGCCTTTATCACATCTGTTTTTATCCAATTGCTGTTTAAAGAGCTGTATAAGCTCTGATAAAACCACCTCTTCGGGCAGAGAATTCCACATCCTTATTGTTCTTACTGTAAAAATATTTGGTCTCCATAATGCATGACTAGACTAACTCAATTAACTATGGGGCTGTTAATATAAGGGCTACATTGGAACATACGTATGACAGATAACATTTGTCTGATTTAGACCTCTGAGAACCAGATACTGTTTGCAGCTACCATGAATTAAATTCAGCCCAACCTGATATTTTACATGGTAGGTAAGAGACTGGAAGGGAGGCAGAGACATCACAATTGCCTCCCCAGCTCCTCTTTCAAGTGAAGCTAGATAACAAGTGTGCAGCTTCCACCAATCTCATGTCGGCTGGGAAATGTATATAGTGCTGCACTAAGGTTAAAGGATTCCTAATATTAACATTACATTTAGCCTTTAAGTAAGTAAAAACGTACTAACCATCAGAATACAAGTGGAACCATCATCATCTGGGGTCTTAGCAAAATATACAAAAAAGGATCCCAGAAGATGACAGAGCTGCGTTAAAGTAAAATATCAAGTAATATAAAATGCATGTAGGGCAAACATATTGCCCTAATAGGGCTCTACCTGTCCAATAATTCTTCTATCTTGTATCTTCTTCAATAAATGTCTTTATTTTTGAAAAACTTTCCAGACAGGACTTGTATGTGTGTGTGTATGTATGTATAATATATATATAGTTAATACAATGTTAAACAAAAATCTGCACACCAGTCAAGCCATAAGACTTGCTTTTCCCACAGGTTAACTATCCACAGACTTCAGGTGGAAGGGGTTTTCAATCACAATTTTTCCCCACCATAACCTATTTAGATTTTGAGATATATATATATATATATATATATATATATGTGTGACGAGAGCAATCTCGCCACATTGCATTGGAGAAGCCTGGTTGCTCGCCTGTTGCCTTTAGACTATGGCCCCATGTTAAAAGACATCTTTTTTCCCTGCAGAAAAGATATATTTGTGCTTTTCTGCCTGGTGTTTGGTAGATTCAATCTACCGAACAACCGCATGAATGACTGGACCACCTGGGAGCTGGAGTGTGCCGGCAATTAGCCTCCCTGAAGCTGTGGTTAATTGACGAATGCCGGGATGGCCGCCATTAGTATCACGAACACGAGGTCGCGGCCATTTTAAACATGCGAACGTACAGCGGTGTTCCTTTATTCATGGAACTAAAATCGGACACAGTTTTGCGCGAACACTGCTGAAGCCGCCGACCTCCCTTCTTGTTCGGCGGGAGTGCACGAACGGCACGGTGTTTGGGAGTTTTACCTGACTATGTTATACCCCAGATAGGAATCCCATGGAGCCCATTCGTATGAGAACTAACTTTGTAAAGAATTTGGCTCCATGGCGATTGAACTGTATTCGTGTGGTCTGAGCGCCATTCGCTTAATAATGTGCACTCAGACCTGAGCTATCTGGGGATATGTTAAATGTATGGTTTTAATGTAACATGTCCTACATGGTGTATTTTAACAGTAATTCATGTTTTAGTATCCCCACATGCATAATGGCGATTTGCCTTTGTCTTGGTTGATAATTGAATTATTTCTCAATTATCTCCAAGGCAGAGGGGAGGAAGCCAGGATGCATTGTGGGAATATAATGTGACTGTGTGTCCTATTTGTCTACTTGTCTGTCTTTTGTCACAGTCTCCCATTTGGTCCCCTAGGGGAGTGTCCGCCAGGTGGGAGACCTGCATAAATACTGGGCAGGTAGCCCTCATTAAACAGACCACTGCTTGACTCTCAACACGGAGCCTTGTCTCGTCTTTGGGGGGATTTACTGAATGCTGATAGAGACTGATTGCTAGGAGTGTAAGCCGCTTGGATGCTTTTCCTATTCGTCTGCTAGCAGCTATTCGTATGGTTCCAGTTCATGTATTTGGAGTGCTATATTGTATGCCGTTCGGGAGTTTGGAGCATTCCCTTATTGGTGGTTCGGGAGTTTGGTGTTCTACAGTAGCTGTGCCTGCATCTCGGAAAGGGGACGATCGCCTAAACGGTTTTTACCCCTTGTGTGCAAAACGGTGCGTTACAATGTGTATATGTCATTTTTTGTTAAACCCGATAAGAACCAAACACTGTTTGAGACGTCTAATGCAATGAGTGGATCATAAATAATAAAGCTAAATGGCTCCCAGATTCATCTTTCTCAACCACCAACATACTCTTAATGCTTATATCCTTGTTCAACCATGGCACACTAGGTCTACCCACTACCAGCAAAGATGTTCCCATTCAATGCTGCTGGAAGAAGTTTTCACTTTGTCAGATTTTCTCCATTACAAATGAATGCTACACTCATACAGCACAGCCCATTTCCTTGCTAAATGATCATACTTTTCATTAGTGCATTCTTACATGCTAGCCTTACATCTATAACTTGTCATGCTATTTTACTGACAGGACTAGTCAGTTAGGGAAAGAATTCTACCCCTTTCATCCCTCTCTCACTCAATCTGGCTTGGATTATTGATCTCCTAGCATTAAATCCTTCTCCCTAGTTACTGACCAGGAGGTGTCTGTGCTTTCCTTTCCTCTCATTCCACTACTTTTCCCCTTGATTTCCCTCCCTCTCACATTATCTGATTTCTTCCCTTGTCTTGTGCTGTCCTTAGCACATATATTCAATTGCGCTCTTTCTTCTGGCATCATCTCCACTCCCTTTAAACAAGCTACTTTTGTATTCATCCTAAGAAAAGCCAAGTTACATGACATCCTGGGTGAAAATGTATTTTGTGAACCCCTTGAACTGCAAAAATAAATGAAGGTCTCCCTCTGCACCACCTTAAAGCCCCTATTTTCATATAGTATAGCCTAGGTCATGGCTTTAACTTTTTTACATGCCATTGGTGAGTACAAATGTAGCCCTGGTGAATGTCACATCAATCTGCTTACAGTGGCAAGTAACTTTTAAAATCTTGCTAGTGCTATAGGACTTGAAATTTTACACTCTCTAGGTTCTGGTTGCTCAAGGTATATGCAGACCAAAAACAGGCGTAAGAGCTGACTGGCAGGCCACCTTTGGGACCTCCAGCAAGGAAGCGGCTGACTGTGCACTAAGGCAGAGTAGGCACCAGATTGCCTGAATGACAATTGCCTACTATTCCAAGATACAGTGTTTGTGGGACGAGGGATCTTTAATCTCTGTGCATTTTCAGCACTGCTCTCTTAAGTACCCTGTGGGGGATGGATTATCACGTAACTCCCATCCTTGCATCAAAAAGTAGGGAGGCTTAGTGGACTTATTATAAAAAATAATAATAATAATTTGTGTGTGTGTGAGAATGTGTATGTGTCTGTCACTGAGTGTTTGTTAGTGAATGTGTGTGTGCATGTCAGTGTGTGTCAAATCAGTGTGTCATTGAATGTGTCTGTCAGTGAGTGAGTGAGTGTGTGTGTGTATAAATGTGGGTTTGTCACCGTTTCCTGTGTGCAAGTGTGTGTGTTTCAGAGTTACCTCTGTGTATGTGTTTCAGTGTCCTCTATGTGTAAATATGTAAATATGTATGTCAGTGTCCACTGCATGTCACTATTAAGTGTGTATTATATTTTCATTTTTAGACTTTGAGACTTCAAATTAATAGATTAACAATCCTCCTTACATACATAATATCTACATTATGTCATATTTATTTTAAAAATATTCTTTACTACCTTTAATTAGATTTGTTCTCCAATATGGGATTAACTTAAATATCAGTGTCTACATGTTTTATTTGAAATTTAAATCAATAGAAATTACTTGCTGCAGCAGTACTGCAGGGGTACTTCTCCATAAAAGGTTAAGAAACACTACTCTAGGTCATAGTTGGACACTCATTTTCTGTCATAATTATATATTTTGGTATTGATCAAAATCCTGTATATTGTTTATATTTAATTACTATTTCTGAACTTCAGTTGGCATTAAACGAACAATATAGTGTTAAGAATACAAAGCTGTGCTCCTTGCCATGTAAAGGGTTAAATGACCTTTTAATACTTACCTGATTCCAATGCCAAGGTCCCTCAGTGCAAGGTTGGGCTATTCCTCCTCCAACAATGGGGTAACCTAATACACATGAATTAGGCATTCCACATATTAAAGTATTGACTCAATGTTTTCCTATTGTGTTTTTTAACATGCTGGCCATCCTCAAACTCTGTGAAATAGCAGGAATCGCCTCTGGTGGCTGTCTGGTAGACATTCTTTTTTACATTGCAGGTCTAAATGAACAGGGACACTATGAGATAAAGTGGTCTGTGTGCCTATTGTGTCTCTTTAACTGTTTTAAACCAAGCCAGCCAGTTAAAAATCATTATTAACTTAAAACCAAGCTTATCCTTTGGCATCATCACTAATAACACAATCTGAAGAGCAATATGCAGTGATCACTAGGTTACCAACAAATATAATTGCTTTTTTTCATGCTTCTATATAACATGACAGTAACAGGTGATAGGTGACAGGTATGCCTTTTAATTTATGTTCCAAATCAATACGGTTATGTATTTATTTCTTTACGTATGTTTGTGTATTTTATATGTATTTGTTGAGTTATCAGTCCTGCTAAATATATAACTGCTAAGCTCTATTAGTCTAATAGTGCTTCTTTTCGTTTAGCTTCCTTAATTAATTACTTTTTTTTCCCCTAACAATGTGATATATGCTTAAATTCATCCTTCAGAGAACCAGGAATACACAAGTTATTTTTTAAATTATTTTACCTGTAGATGTAGCCCAACTTACCATCTCTATTTTACTAGCTCTGATTTCCACCCTGAAGAAAAATTAATATGCAAGTCACAGTTGCATTCTGTTCTCTGCAAAATTAGAACCAAAATGTTCTTCATTTCATACTACATTGATCATTCATAGATATATTCTAAAACCCAGAGAGGAGAGAGGAGAGACGTATTCTCAGGACACAGAGTACTTTATAAGTGCATAAGCACTTGGAGTAAACATACACACAGTATGTGCCCTGGCAATACAGGCAATATTTTTACATTGGAATGGAATTTTAACAAAGCTGTGTTCGTAAACGTTCCAACACGTTCCTAACAAATGCCCATGATATTGTTTGACCATTTCTATAACCTATTGCATTTTATTAAAAAAAAGTATTTTTATTAATATTCCAGACTCGCTTGCTGTTTCATTTTATATTTTTGTGCTAGCTGAGTATTCCAAAAGGTAATTGATATTTTAAACATAGTTAAAATGTTATAAATAATTATTATAAATATTTATTTATTTTTTGTCTTTTTCTTTTAGTGCTTAGAGTGAAAAACATGCCTGTAATGCCACATCAGCAGGAACAAGCTTATGTACACAATTCAGAATAAACAATATTAAGACATTCAGGGAGACAGCACAATTTTAAGTATGATAAACATGCTCAAACAAAACGTAGGCTATACATCAAATCTTTAACATAAAATATTATGCCAAGCAGCCGATTGAAGTGGGAACACCAACATGGCTGTCATTGAACATAGTAATGGAGAGTTACTACAGCACACAATCTATCCTGCACCAAAAGGCCTAATGTTAACTTAAGAGAGGAAAGTGTGTGTGACAGTGTGCTGTGGCTCACTACAGCGTTGCAAATGGTTAAACTCCATTGGGAAAAAAAAACAAGAAAAAACAAAATGTATATTGTAAAACTAAGGAGTTAAACATGGATTTCCCACAATATGTGAGGGCGGGTCAGATACCCTAACAGACTGGAGCAAACATCGGGATAAACATGGATAGATAATTAATAAATAGGTGTAATCACAATCCACACCTCATGCATATACCTAGTAGCAGTTGGTTCATCCAATACCTACGCTTAGTGTCCAGCCCACCCATACTGCCAGCCCTGGGCTCCATATGTTGCTTCCACTATTCTGACAACTCTTGGCAACTCTTGACAAAGTCCTAAGAGGGTTAAGATGTAGCTTGTCTTCAATGGTGTTTCCTCTGGGAAAGCGTGGTGTGGATTGGGATAGATCCCCTCGAGGCCCTCAGCCCAGGAAAGCAGAAACAAGTATCAGTCACTCCAGGATACAGGCAGGCACTGGGAGATCTGGACATGGTTAGCAAGCGTGCATCATATTATTCTCCATAGGCTGGCTCTGTCTGCACTCCAGTTTCTTCCATAACTCGTGTCCAGCAGGGCCATGGTCATCTCCAATAGGCCTCACTGTGTAGGTGTAAGCCTGGCATCTTCTATCTTGATTGAGGCTGTGAGGTAGAGCTCATGGTATCAGGGCTTCTGCATCCACCCATATTGAGGTGATTAGGTCCAATAGGCATATGCCAGGATAACCAACATCGTCAAGTGGGACAAATGGGAACCCAACTGCCACTACACACTCTGGCATCCACTTGCAGGTCGCAGAGATTTTTTGGGTGTGAACCACCGATCAGTCTGCCAAACACTGCAAATGTAGCTGGGGGATTTGCAAAATGAGATCAACACATGTATTATCATTTTTTCAAGTGAAAAAGCCAACTTTGTGGAGTGTTTATACAAAGTTCACTTCAAAACATGGCTGTTCAAAACTGCAGCCAGGCCCCATTGCCTAATTAATTTATTTACATCTCACTTAATTTTTATTTAATTAATTTTAATGCATTATCTAATAATTATATTTATTTTCTAATCTATTTTCTGTTATTTTATTTCACTGCACTTGTTACATAAACTATGCCTTAGCTATCCACCTACATTCATTTATGGCCTTTTATCTGAAAGCACTGGTCCATTAAAATTTGTAGAAAGCCATACATTTCACATTTTTGTAATATTTTATCTATTATATGAATTACTAAAGCTATAATGGGAAAGATACACATATTATATTGAAAGCAACTTAAAATCCTAAAGATTTAGTAGATACAAAAATTGCTATAAGACATTAATCTCTAATTAAAGCATGAGTGAATGCAAAATTTAGTCCTATAGTCAAGTAATTAATAACTGTAACTGTCTTACTTATGGATAGAATGTTAAAAAGAAATAGTCTCTTTGACTTCTTTTATTCAACCAAACTTGCAAAAAATAAAATAATCATGAATTGTATTGATAAATGGCAGATACTTCTGAGAAGCCAATGATTTGAAAAGATAATAACTTCATAGAACAAAATATACTGTAAAAAGCTAATTATACATTTGAAAAAAAAATATTCCTGACTCAGTAATCAAAAATATATATATGTTGAGTTCTTTAAGTCTAGCCATTAACTAACCTTTTTAAATAGATGCATTCAGTTCCTTACATATCTATATTTTGTATTGGGTGATATGTACATCAATGCTTTTTGGCTAATAACATATGTTATTGATGGATTCCATACTTTACCAGATACATGCAATCGGTCCAGAGAAGATATTTTGTGGAGTATATACTCCAGCTTAAAAACAAGACTATTGGATTTATTTAAAAGATTAACTGATAAGGACGTTGAAAAATAGGTCAGATTGTGTGCGTTGGTTATACTGTGGCTTAAATCTACAATGTCTTAATTATTTCACAATAATATACACTACTGTGTTCTAACATTGTGCTTTTCAGCTGTATGATACCATTTTGAACTGAGAAGCCTCAATATATAAACAGATTTATTCATCTTTATCCACATAAAGGCTGCACTGTCTACTATATTAGACTGTGTAAGGTGTATCACCTTAAAATAAAGCCCTTCTAGCTGCCAATTTGCACACCAGTTTCACCGACATTTCATAATAGTGCCGCTATAAATCTCTATATTCTACTAGTACCACACGCTCAGTCACAAAACTAATTCAGTAAGTGCTCCAACATGGCTGCTAGTAATAGAATGGTGTTCTAGATTGTCAGAATATTTATATCAACAGACATTTTGTGCTAAAAAGAAATCAAAGGTGTATATTGCCCAAGTCACTCAAAACAAAGCGGACTCCATTTTGCTATTTTCAGGATAACAGAGAAATAGTTTCTTCTTACTTTCACTAACCAAGCGATAAGCAATGAAGCAGGGGAATGGAATGCTCTGTCTAAATGTAAAGGAATGCATTTATCTAAACACAGACACTAGTGACAGAGAAGACTAAGTAATTAATTTTATTTTCTAAATTGTACAAGGTTCCATTGTAAGTAAGGGGTGAAATTGAGTTTAGAACTGTCAATTTTACAAGTTACGGTCAAAGTAGTTGCCACAAAGACTGGGACAAACGCTTTGAACTGACAGCAAATCTAAGTTATGGTAGTCATTTTAGATAAGCCAAATGACGTCAAAATCGTCATCAGGAAAAGTTAACTCTTTCCTGGATAAGAAGGATAAGTTAGGCAAGACTGCCCTCTATGGATCAAATACCTAAATTGCGATCCATGGATTGAACCCATCTACGGCTTCCTATTGGTTTATCAACTAATGACGTACAGAGAGTCTGGCCCTTTAAAAGTAAGGACAAAGGGAAAAGTTGGATAGATACAGAGAGACGAATTGAAGTTTGGGGGATTCCAATTCGGACATGCAGAGAGAGAGACTCAGAAACAATCTCTGAGACTAACACTCAACTCTTAAACTCTTAACACTTAGAATTATACTCTGACTTTCTAACCAACACCACTTTTCGCTATCACTCACGCACCTACATACAACCAATCAAGTTTCTGGGACTATCTATTCATCTGATGAGAATATCTACATAACTGGTAATTATGCTGGTTTTATTTAATTAATTTAAATTAATTAAAATTTACTAATAGCATGATATATGACTGGATAAATCACGGTCAGATTTCAATATTTAGAAATCTTAGTTAACTAAAGAATATATAGTTATAAACATTCCATTCTGCAGGTGGAATTAAGAATAATTATATATTAATGTGATAGTATCACGTGTTAGCATACCGCTGTTTTTATCCAGGTGTATTGATTTGCCCTAAAATAAGATAAGATATCTTTTTAGGCAAATTAAAATTCGACTTTTGTAAAAATCTGGTAGATTATTCTTATTGGATGGTTCCAGGAAATGATTAATGAGCTGGTTTAAATGTTATTTTAATTGAAAATCACAGGAGAATAGGATACTATATGCCTAGGAGGATCTAGCCAGCATTGAAAGGGTTATTCAGTTGTTTTAACTGTTAGCCAAGGTTTTATGGCTCTTCACTGTGAAAAGCTTTACTTTCTGTGTCTGCAAAATACCTCATAAATCTTAAGTGACAGCTGGTGCTGTTAGCCTTTGGAACATGTATAGCTATTCCATAGTATTGCATATTTATGTTGTACTAAATATTCACTGATTATTATCATGCATGCTGCCTAATATTATTGTTAATTATTGGTCATAATAAATAAATCTATTTTTATAACACATTGTGATCATTAATTGTATGGAATACTTTTCACTTACATGATAAACGATCTCTAAGATCAAAAAGAATTGAAATAGTGGGCAATTCTCGACTGCTTAATATCATCCCATAAATATCCCCACAAAATGAAGCTGGAGGAAAACAATAGGATCCAAGATAAGGGATCAATATTAATATACATAATAGCAAAGAACATAAGAGATCTGTGAGATGCATAACAGTCTTTTCATATTATAAAAGTATACAATTGCAGATGTTTTAGTATATCAGAATGGTTGAGATTGCTGTGGCAATGATATGCTAAGCCAGTATATGATATAATATATGAGTATATTTAGTTCCCATCACTGTTTAGAAAACAGCAAACAATAGTGGTATGCATTTAGTTGATTATACCATCTTGTGAATAACCTCTCAGTGTATTGCATAAAAGGTTATTTTTACCAGTAATTTTCGATATTACCAAAGTTTCTATTCTAAACATAATATTTTTATGATTATATTAAACTGAGATTTTTCTAAAATGTCTCTTCAACTACCATTCTGCTAAACAGTTTGTTTTAAAATCACACTTCAATTTTTTTTATAATTCTTGATCATTTTAAGTGTAAAAAAAAAACCAACAAAAACCCAATTTATAATAATGGTTTTTACTGACTACTCATGCCATAACAAAAAAAGTGTAAGGTTTAGCTATGCGAATCTTTTCAATGTCATGTTATCCCCTGAGGAAAAGTTATCAAAGTGTCTAACAAATATATAATAGGCTAGATAAATGTCTTAGTGGAAAAGAACATGGATTAGAGAATATGTACTTAATACATTTACTGTTGTTTTCTCTTCTTTTATTTTCACTTCTATTCTCCCTTGAGGACTACACATTATAAAAGAATGACTGGAACATCATCATGAGTGATTTAAATTATTATTTTTTATGTAAATAGTTATACACTTAGACAGATACATGGTTAAAAATCACAAATGTGTATATCCAGTGTATAAACCACTATAACTTTGCTAATCAAATACATTTCACTGTTTTTCATTAAACGCTATTTAAAAATTTGCACATCTTTGAATTTATCAGTTGGTGCAAGATTATGCGATAGCTAGAGACAAATATTTATTCACTTATTGTTAGTATGTAAATATATGATGTTACCTATACTTCCATATTGGAAAACAGCAAAAAATAATAATTTAAAAAAAAATATATAAGTTTTTGAAAAATGTAATTACTTTACTGGGTAACAGAGTATATGAGGCATTTTCCCAGCCAATCTTACTTTTAACCTTTAACTGTTTGTTAAATGAAAACTACAAGCACCAGAACTACTACAGCACACTGCAGTTGTTATGGCATCAGGAGTGCCCTGGTGTCCCCCCATGTTGTGCTTTTAAAGGGATACTATGGGCACCCTGACCACTTCAGCTCATTGAAGTGGTCTGGGTGCAGTGTCCCTGTCTCCTTAACCCTGCAATGTTAATTATTGCAGTTTCTGAAAAACTGCAATAATTACCTTGCAGTGTTAAGACTGCCCCTAGTGGCTGTCAGACAGCCACTAGAGGCACCTCCTGGTGGTTAGGCAAATTTTAGTCATGTGACACTGGACATCCTCACGGTCTGCATGAGGACATCCAGTGTTTGTAAAATCTCATAGGAAGCATTGCAGCAATGCTTTCCTATTAGGAGGGCCTAATATGCTCGCCGGCTTGCACAAAAATGGTTTATAATAACATATGTATCATTTCATATAAAAAAAAAAAAGATTTTGTAAATGTATAACGCTTATGCATATTTAGATATGTATTGCTAGACTATAATTGTCTGTCTTCCATCATAAATGTTTGTGTTATTAACAATTAGTATTTTCATACGCTTTCAAATAAATATGGTGAATCAGCCCCTGGGTTATGTAGTTGACTAGCGCCACTCTTGTACTGTAGACTCCAATGCTCAACAAAAGGCCGACTCCTGAAGGCAATCCTCTTTAACGAATCAAATTAATTGAAGTTGTAACAGTAACATTTACTGTTACAACTTTTTTTACTGTAACATTTATAGCAAATATGAGCTTGCACAAATTAGTTAACTCACCTCTGCATATATATAATACAGAAATATATGCATTATATAATCATATTGTAATTTGTATTCCACTCAAAATACTTTACAATGATAATGGTATTATAGACATTTCCTTCACAGATGTCCTATATGCTATTTTGAAGAATACGGGCACATTAATTTGAACTCACAAAGCATATACCATATTTATGCATATTATATAAATGTTGAAATATTTTTGTAATGTTGATAAAAACAATTCTCCATTGAGACCAGACATATTTTTATAGAGTAGTGTTTGATTTATTACATAGCATTTACTTGCCTAATGAACCCGTGTCTGTGATTAATTGGTAGAAGTATGTTGGTTTGGGTAATTTTAAGTTTGATGTTCTGAATTATATTCAGAAGTTGAAAAAAGTTTCCTTAACTGAAAATGCATAACACTGAAAAAATAGTAGGTATATTAATGCGTTGTGTTTGATATTACAAATGTGAAATTAAAATACTTATTCACTAAAGTCCAAAATGCCCTGAACCGAATGGGACAAACCATATGGCTCCATGTGGGGCCTTTCAGGCTGGAAAATACAAACATTGTTGATGGAATTCATCAATGTCTGGAATCTGCAAATCAGGTCTGAATTTAGTCTGGATTTCAGCCAAACCAAATGACACCAGACAGCTGAAAGCTTTGTCAAATTGATTAAATCTGGAGTGCCATGGTGCCCTCTCAGAAGAAGTAGTTAACTTACCTGGGGTCTGCTGGGATAGAGGCTCTAGTAGGGTATAGGGGCAGTAGAGTGTAAGGGGTGCAATGTGTTTGTGTGTGGGGGGGTGTTGTGTGTGTTTGTGAGGAGTAAAGTGTGTGTATGGGGTGGATGGTGGGGCCAGTGTGTGTGTGTGTGTGTGTGTGTGAATGGTGCAGAGTGTCTTAGGGATACAGTGTGTGTGAGGGGTGCCTCTGGCTAACTCAGATTTATAGGATGCTTAACTTTTTTCTAAACTTACACATGAAATGATGACAATTGTGCATGACACGCAATAGGATTGGTATAGTAGCAGAAGTAAAACCTGGCTTACACTCATCAACACACCCTATGTAATTTACTAACATCGCTAGTATCTGAGCCTAATTTTACACTTGCAGTATAGGGTTATTGTTAGCTTAAGTGGTGAGGTTTAAAAATGAATAGTGGAAGTACCACAGCCAAAAAAAGTGAAATATCATCTCTGTATCTAGCCATAATGCAGTCATAAAAAGAAATCTAATGGTTTTCTCAACCCACTACACTTTACAAGAGATAATGTTATACCAGATAGAGAGCTGGAAAATGGCTTACACCCCTTCCTCAACCACACTTATTGAAGTGTTTTAAGGAATAATTTAGTGAGTAGCAGCAGGGATCCAGTGAATGGCCATTTGTCCTTTCTCCATGTCCTGGCTAGTGGCATAGAGAGTTTTAATATTTAGCAGCCTAGTCCAATAATACGTGTGCCAGGGGATGTCAAGTCCTTTCTGAATAACAATAAAAATCCAAATCAACACAGGACATGGGGAGATCAAGTAAAATTACCATCACTAAAATCCCAACCATCCTTCCATGATCTTAAATGATCATTAAAATATATGCAAAGCTTAAACACGTGTATTTTGACACAATTTGTTTATTGTGAGTTCTATAATTGTCTCTCCTTTGTAAAGTGATATAGTATATATTGCCACAAAAACAGCAGTTAAAATGAGTCATGAACAACAGCAGGGACCTAGCGGTAGTGTAGTTTTCTTGGTAAACATCTATCTAGAACTCTCTCTTTCTGATTATTAATATATGTTTGCCTCTGGCAAATTGACAGAGCACCACTGGGAACAAAGATGTACAGATGACATTATGTCACTCACACATAATCTAGAACTTGCTTAATAGGGCACATTATAATCAATATTTTTCACTAGACAATAAGGACATGTTATATACAAATATCAATTTGGTATAACAATACATATCTCCAAATTACTGATTGCTAAGCTAATTTTAATACACATAGGAAAAAGTGACAACAAGAGCTTTGGATTAAACTAAGTAACAATGGGAAGTGAAATACCACAAGAGAATTGAAAAATCACATAGTGAAAAGGACAAGAGAAACAGGGGAGCGAGTAAAACGAAAAATGGTATAATGAAAAAAAAATACTATAATACACACACATATTATGCCAACATATAAAGGATGGATGAGTACTGTTAGTAGCGATGACATGCAAGTTTGTACACTAATGAGATATGTTTTTTTTAATCTTATTAAATAAATATATTTTTTTGAAGTTGGTCACCCCTACTCATAAAAACATACATTTTACAAAAGGCTTAGATTGCTAATATTTGAGTTCATCAAGGTAATAATGCAGAGTTTTAACAAGACTCGGTTGGTTAATACAATCTGAATGGTGTGTGTGCATAGACATAAATGTTTAGAAATATATAAAATGTTATATGTGCGTACATTGGGCAATGAGACAAATTAATTTGAACTACTGTGCATAATGAGCATGGTTTAATACTGAATATAACCTACTTGGTTATTAAAATATGAAATTAGCATAGCTAAAGTTGCATTAAATAAACCTAATGGAGCCTAGATGGGGCTCTGATATTGCTAGTTATATACCGGTGTCCTTATTTTTTGTAAACTGTTAACACTTTCAGTATACAGTTATTTTCATTGAATTTGAGCTATAGCCCATTTTGAAGTCCTCCAATTTTCCATACAATGTTGCCTAAGGTCAGGGTGTCAGTAGGATGTAGTTTTACTTCAATATAAACATCAGTTTAGCTATCTCCATGATATATGAATGAGCTAAAGCATTCTAAATATTCTATAGACATAGCATCAGCACATAGTATGCCTGAGTTATTTATGGATGCTAGGTTTATTATTTTATAAGAAAGTATGTACAATGCTGAGAGATGCATTTGGCAAGGATGTCTGTCTATTCAAAAGGAACTATTATGTACAGTTCCGATAAATAATCAGTAATTTAAAGTACCAACAAATCTCCTTTATTGTGTAGTGATTAGGTAACTAAAAGTGTACATAAAGGTACATACATTTTACTTGGCATTCGAGTAGCCCAAAACTATCCAGTATTAAAAAGACATAGAAATAAGCAGTGTATGCTGTATATTATTTGTGCAGGGCTCATGTGAGGGGGCTAAAGGTGCTGCATCTACAAATAAAAGGTCACAATCCCTAATCTGTAATCTAAGCAAATGTACAATATGATTAACAATAATGATTTGAATGCAGAACCCATATAATATAATTAAATACAATAAAACAAAAAAAAGATATAATAAAACCTCTTATTAACACACCTGATTTATACAGTAAATGGTTTCACTCACGCTGTGTTACCTATCTCTCGAATCAGCTCATAGGCATGTTTTGGGGAAACATGTAACCCTGTTTAATAATTGCTGATAATGTCCACAGTGGAGAGATTGTGACAGTCAAGCAATTGAATTAACAATGTTACTGTATATTGTGTACTCATAATTCAGCTCCTGGGAATTCTTCTCAAACAGCCTCCTCAAATCATGTGTGAAGAACAAAACCCAGTATATGTATATTGTTATTGTCCACGGGCATATAAATTCCCAAATGATAACATTTTAAATTAGACATGTTTTTTAGGGATACCTGTAAAGCAAACTAAAGCTATAAAACTCTATTTCCATGTAAGTATCTAAACAAGGGTTTACTTTCTAGAGTGGCTCTACATTGTTCTGATGAAGACATTTCACATTTCTGTTGTAAACTATGCCTCCGAAGACCAGAATTAAAATAACCCCTTACTTATATTTTAATATATATTCTACATATTAGTCATGTTTTATGTTTAGTTATGTGTATTAGTTGGCTTATAACGATTGTTTGCATTAGTAGCATCAATACTAATGCAATAAAATGAGACTTAAGATTTCCAGATTGTTTTTAGGGCTGTGGTTAGGGTAATATGAACATTGGAAAGTACGCAACACTAGATGGTGTGTTTATTAAAATGTATAAAGTACACACATAGGGTAGTTAGTGTGTGGGGGTTGTGAGTGTTAACTGTGTAATACATATGTATGAGAGGCATAATGTATTTGCAAGTGCATGGCAAAAATCTTTGGTGTTCTGTGAAAGAGTAAAAATTATTATTGTTCGGTAAAAGTCTGCTATGAAACAAAACCTCAATTCGTGTATGATCTTGGCTAGATCAAATACATAACAAGTATTTGTTTTTTTGTTTTCAGTATAGAAATGTAAGAATCATTACAGAAAATAAAAATATAATTCAAAGTAATACAAAAGTTGTTTTGTACTCCACACAAGCCTAGACGTGTTGAAACTAAGTATAAGTTGAAAAGATGAAATCCATGTACATTTATAAATCACAAAATGTGATAGTTTAAGGAAGGGTGAAGAGTCTTGTAAAAATAAAACTCAAGTGAGATTGAAAGATGTTGAAATGCATTCATTTTCTATTACTGAAAAACTATCATTTTCTGGGCAACTGACAGGCTTTGTAAATATTTTGTAGTACCGAGATCATTTTCAAGCTTTGTGTAAACCATTTGCCTGAAACACACTGGACATTTGATATACTACACTTATAGTTGCTTCAGCTTAAAATGTATCACTGACTTTGTTTGAGAAGCTTTAGAAATCTAGTCATTGAATTCCTAAACCAGGCCCGTGCAAGGATTTCTGCCGCCCTAGGCAAAGATCCATTTTGCCACCCCCTCATGTCACTCACTCACTGACAGACACACACTGGCAGAGACACACACATATATACACTCACTGACAGAGACACACACATATATACACTCACTGACAGATACACAGGCAAACTGACAGACACACACTCACTCACTCACTCACACACATACACTCACTCACTGACAAACATACACTCACTCACTGACAGGCACACACACAGACACTTACTGATAGGCATACACTCACTCACTGACAGACACAAAACACACACTCACTGACAGACACAGACACTCACTGACATACATACACTCACTCACTGACAGACACACACACAGACACTCACTGACAGACAGATACACTCACTGACAGACACACACACACACTCACTGACAGACATACTCTCACTCACTGACAGGCATACTCTCACTTACTGACAGACACACACACATACACTCATTGACAGACAGACAGACACACACACACACACACAGACACTCACTAACAGACAGACACTCACACACTCACTGACAGACATACACTCACTCACTCACAGACAGACACACACAGACACTCACTGACAAACATACACTCACTCACTGACAGACACAAACAGACACTCACTGACTGACAGACACACACACACAGACACTCACTGACAAAAAGACACACACACAGATACTAACTGACAGACAGACACACACTCACTCACTGACATACATACACTCACTCACTGACAGACACACATACACTCACTTACTGACAGACATACACACACACACACACACACTCACTGACATACATACTCACTCACTGACAAACACACACACATAGACAGACACTCACTGACACACTCAAACACTTACCTCCCTGCTGGGGTCCAGTGTGGGGCAGCTCCTCACTCCTCCAGCGCGCCGTTTAGTATGCCGGGGCCAGAATGACGTCATATTCCGGCACCCAGCATTACAAAGGGCTCATGAGGGAGGAGTGAGAGGCTGCAAGAACAGGCTCCCTCGCCACCTTCCTGCTCCGTCCCCCTCTCCTGCATTTTTGGCAGAACAGGCACCAGCCATCAAGGTAAGCAGGTGCCTGCTCTGCCTTACGTAATACAGATTTGGAGGTGCCCTGAGGCATCCAGATGGCCACCTCCTGGGCCCCCTGTGACAGGGATCCTCTTGGTGTCCCCACCTTTGGGCGCCTTGAGGATCGGCCTGGTGCCTAGTTTACCTAATGGTGGCACCGGCCCTGCCCTAAACCTAAAAAAAACATGTATCTCTGAGTTCACTGTAATGTATAAGCAGGGGGTCCCTATGATCTCAGCAGTGACATGTGCTTTAGGGTTAGGAGCATTGTTTACATTGTGGTTAGGGTTAACTAGTGTTGAAGCTGTAGAATTACCTATGGTTAGGTTTAAAAATATAGGTTTCAAATAGGTTTCAATATATTAGGTTTCAAAATCTTTCAGAATGTGATACAGATACTGCTACTACACCAAACAGCACCACAGTGAAGGCACGTTAAAAAGTCTGGTATTTGACCCTTCAAGTCTGTTAAACATCTGGTATACAAGTGGAGTATTATTGTACTCAATGGTAGTATAAGAATACAAATATGGTGTCTTTGAGGGGTATATATATATACATACATATATATATGTAAGTGTATTAATATATCAATACAGATATATTAAATACAGATGTATTAAATACAGTTAGCTACACACACGTATTTTTTTTATTTTTGTTTTAATTAAAAAATATATATAATTAATTTCATATAAAAAATATACTTAGAATAAAAGTGTATGTGTATATGTGTATATGCATATTTACTTAGATATATATGTGTGTGTGATCTAAGAATTATTTTATTAATAAATGTGCGTAAATCCTTTTTAAGTTTGGGCGACTGCCTGAGATGTCAGGCAGTGTCTCTGCAGGCAGTGTTGCAGCTGGCTATTCCGGCTATCAGCAGTCCTATTCCGGTTATTCCTGCTATCAGGCATATTGGGATATCATGCAGTCCCCCCGACTGCGATTGCCAGAGGGGGAACGGTGAAGAGTAGGTAAGTCCCTAGGACAGCAAGGACATGTTATGCCACCAAGTGGTGTTTAGGACCGCCTCTTTAAGGATGGCATGGCACACCCACCGTCCTTAAGGGGGTTGAGCAAAACTAAGATTTTTTTATTTTTTACACTTTTTAATAATATCTGCATTTTTTTTTAATGCCGGATGCAACTGACCTACTATGTGTCCAACGCAGCAGTGGAAGTCTAAACAATACTTACATTTTACTCAGTTGTACCCATTGTGGTGGAACAGTTGTATTTGCCTACAAGCACTAGCGAAATTATGTTATTGAAGTTCAATGAATAAGAGTTATAGACATGTTGTGATAACTGATCCCCTATGGACATTCACTGATTCGCTGGTAACATGTGATACATGTTTTACTTCACTCAAGTTTCTTATCGTGAACTGTCATATGATCTTCCTTCTTGTTCTGTGATTTAACTTTGTCTGAAAATCTTAACTAAATAAAGATTGTCAAAAAAAATAAATCTGTTTTTATTTTATTAGTACCATTTCAATGTTTAATAAACCTGTGGATTAATACACATCTGAGAGTGGATTTCTTCATCTATGACCTAGACTAGTAATATTCAGGTGAGTGAGTGCCATCTAACTAGTTAGCACATTACTATTATTACCTGAAGCTGGCATCTGAGGCTCCTTGACAAGCAGGTTCTCTGTATAATTTAATTTATTATATCTGGAGGATACAGCACTATTTTGGATGTGTTTATGTTCTTGTTTTGGAGATCCCAAGCTGTGAAGTCCAAGAATGAGGTCATATGCCCCATATAGGCACAGACTGAAAGATTAGATCCATCTTATTAAGGCTCCGTCATAAATGAGTGGCTTTATGCACACACTTGCACATATTGGGGGTGGTAATACAGTATTACACTATTGTATTTTTTCTTTTTCTTTTTATGTACCATTTGGGGCTGGATAGTAGACTTGTGAATTAATGCTTTATAGCTTTTTCTCTACAAGCAAACAAATTGATCCATCTGGGATTTACCTGTGGAGTCTTATTCATTATGAAGCTGAAAAGCATTAATTACTGTTTAGTAAGATTGGAAACACAAGAAAATAAAGAATAAATATCGTTGCAAAAGCAAAACATTTCAAATCCCCAAAAGGCTTGAGCAAATTAAAAGAGTATTTGAGTGAAAAGATGAAATTTAGCCTTTTTAAAAGTTTGCTGAAATGAGAATTCTCTGTGTCTATGAAATTAGAATTCCCTAGCATGGTAGCAGCATATCTAGATGACCTGTGACATGTGCAGAGTGTGGATGCACTTGTATGATTGTGTCTACTTGTGGTTACTCTAGAATTTTTTATTAAACCACCCTCGTTTTTCATAACAGAAGGTAAATATGGACCCTGGTTGTTTAGGCCAACCTCTTGCTATGCAGTGTGGGTCCAAAGAGAGAGATACCACTAGATTATTTTTGTAAAGACTGGACCCACTGTGTTGGTTTGACACAAATATGTAGTAGAAGGAAGTATAGTTTCACAGCATTAAAGTATATTGAAAAAGTCTAACAGTTCAGGAGACTCATCATTGAATCTCTAAGGGTGTTTATGTTATCCTACTGTACAATTATCCAAATTAAGGTTAATGAGATCCATCCTCTATGGCTTTGATATGTTTACCATTATTATTATTCCTTGTTCTATATTTCACTTTAATCATTGCAAATATATTATGCTCTTTTGACATTGCAAATTTTACTGTAACGTCAAGTACAAATTAATGGCTTCATGTAGAAAAACTAAGATTAGGAAGTTAGAAAGAAACTATAGCTACAGATGCCATAAGAGAATATAGACAATTCATATAGCTATTTTGTAAGTTTTTCACTTTAACTATCTTTTTGATGTTTCCTAAATATTAGTTGCTGTTTCTGAATAATCTGAATTTGCCAGGTGGGAAAATAAATTCACTTTTGTTTGCCTGAGCTATAATTAGATAATTAATATATTTTTGAAAGTACTTACCAGCACTATTGTGCACTATATTATTGCATTTCTACAAATGTCTCTTATAATTACAGGTTGAATGATGTCTATTGTAATCAAAAACCTCCTACCATTCTGGAAGTAATAACCCATGCATTGTTTTCTTGCAACAAAGAGATATCCTGCTGCAAAATGATTCATTGTGTATTTACCAATGAGACATATAACAAAAACAGTGAGATTTTTTTTACCGCTATCAGCACTAGAGCAGGTATGTCTAAGCAATAGAAATATAATATCTCCGATATGTATTGTATGTCTTTCTTTTATTATTCAGCGTTATTACCTGTCATGCTCTTATTGCCTTTCCTAAAGCACAGGTAATACTTTTTATTAAGACTATAATTGTGTTACAATGTATAAGTTACTGGTTCTGTTACAGATTTTACCATTAAAAGCTTTTGCAAAATATATATATATTTTTCTATATTCTCAGCTCTATATGTAAATGTTAACACTTACAAATGGATCATTTCTTGATAGCTAAGCTATTTAAAATGTTATTATTTTTCTCTAATATTGGTGAAATTATGTTCTTCTTTATCAGTCTATTTACTAACCAGTTGTTTGTTTTGTGAGTTAAAAATACATCTCTATGTCAACTAAATTAAGCTTAATGGTAACACCACCACTTATTCGATAAAATAAAATGTTACAATGAAATAGCCAGTCAAAGAGGTATAAAAATGGGCATGTGTATTTGGAAATGTTGCCAGGGCTATTGACTAATGAATTTAAAGTTATATCAAAGAGAATTTCAAATTTAAGGGATCAAATAACCTAACCAAATAAATTATCTAAATAACCACCATTATTGTAGTCTGAAAGTGTTTGCATTGCAGGCAACAGAATACACCCCAGCCAGTTAGCAATAATTCTCAGTGGAGATTTTCCGGACACCTGTCTTGTATGTATCATAGATTTTTATGATATGTGAGCACATTCATCTAATTAGTGTGCCCTCTGTCAAATCCATCTGAAAACTAGTTATATAATTTTGTAAGGCAGTGAGTGTATTGTGATGAATCATGCAGGATGCTTCAAACACAGAAAACCTGTTGATGACTCAACACTGTTTCCTTTTGTACAAAATGACATGGATTTTAAAATGTACATGACATTTTATTCCCATAGTTAACTTTTTCAAAGTGAATTCTAGTAAAAATTCCATCCAAAAAAAAAAAAAAAAAAGATTATTCGCTTCTTCAACATGTCTTATACTTAGGTGACAAGCTGATAAAGGTTACCTATTCTTGCGCGATACCACATCTCAAAATAAATATTTTATTGGTATGGTAACTCTTAATAATAAGTGTGTGAGAGAATATGATCATGTTGTATCTATAATGAAATATATATGCAGTTTCCCCCTCCTCTACTTTATTAATGGACAGGGATGCTGTCGAGAGACTGATTAATCAGGTCAAGCTTTTTGGGTAATTCTTTTAAAATATTCTCTATTTCTTGGGTATAGAGTCCTCGGGTATGCTTAATCTGCTACTAAAGGCAGGTCTACATATTGCCTAATCTTATATGGTTGACACTGTATAATAGCATAGGGTGAAGTCAAAACTCTTTAAAGTGTTTGCTGGTTTGCAAATATGTGCATCTGTAGCAGGGGTAGGAAACCTTCAGCACTCCAAATGTTGTGGACTGCATCTCCCCTGATGCTTTGCCAGCATTATGGCTGTAAAATCATTTTGGAAGATGTATTAAATGTTGCATACTCCTAAACTATAGTTTTTTGGGGGCAGCCCAAGGCATGACGTCTCACTTGGTCAGGGGTTGAATATATGGTATTAAGTAAACAGGGTCCATAACGTATAGCACTCCACTACCTTACACTTTACCAGCTGCCACTGTTAGTGATGTTAACAATATCTAGTAGACTGCTCATTCTGTCCTGCGTATTTCTGATTAACTACAAATGGGTTTAATAATACCTGGACTTTTAAAGACCCCATGCAAATTACCCTTCATTTGATGATGACTAAGATTGTAAAAGATGCTTTATCTCGTATGAATATTTTAGAAGATGATATCTCTGGAATTGGTAATGGAAAGATATCTTACATATGCTTTTTTATTTACTACTTAATAAATTATGTATCATTAGAAAACATTGATCAGAGTTACTTTCGTGATAAATTTGCATTTCTTAATAGGCAGCAGATTTGAGAAAACAAAGTACGGATATTTTAATGGAGAAATCTGTTAATGATAGAGTTTAACTAAAGAAACACTTTTCCAAGAGAACTTATACAAAATAAGTATTATGTGAGCATTGTTTGAGATATGATATATATATATATATGCTGTGAGATTACAGAAATACACCTGTGTTAGTAACAAAACAGGTTATAGATTTGTATGTCATGTATTAAGAATCAGTTTCTTTTATTCACAGCATGTGTTAATAACACTCCTAAACTGCCAATTTCAGCCTGTATTCAGTCTTATGTATTTTTGTCATGAATGTTTTTGTAGCTGTTGGAATACTGTCATGTTTAGATGGGATGTCTACTCACTAAGTAGTGATTTGTGGTTAAATCTTAGATGATGTAAAGAAAATATTGCTAAATAGCTTTGAAAGTTAGGTTTGGAAAATAGCCAACTCATTTTGTATGGTCACATTTTGAGATGTTGACTCATATCTTGCTGTTTAGTGAGCTGTCCCTTAAGACTAACAACTACACTATTATTTATGTGCCTTAATATTGGATCATTTTGCTTTGAAATCTTTTTAGATATATCAAGTCAAGCATGAAGAAGGTAGTATTCAAAATCTTGAGGAATTAAATAATGTTTCAAAATATTTTTTGAAACCTTGGTTTAGAAAATCTCCTATAAATAAACAGATTAACTAATCTAATTAATTTACCTTAAAACTCTGTCTGTTCCTATATCATTCACAAAACCCATATTTAAGTCTTACAATGATCTATATGCTTCTCAGGGTGGTAATGTACTTCCATCAACCACTACACCATGTTTAGACACTAATTTTATTTTCTCCCTCATAAGGTTAAGTATTGGGATCAGTAAGTAAAAAGGATTAGTAGGAGATGTTTCGGGCAATTCTATTTTTATGGATATTTGTGTGTGCTTGTGTATGTGTGTGTGTGTGTATACACATACAAACACCTTTTTATAAAGAAACGTTATAGTAATAGTTTCCCTTTAAATGTATTAGTTACATGAACAGCCCCCTCTGAGTTTATTTGTTGTTTATGTGAAACTACAGCTGACAAACAATATGCTTTGCTGAAGAAACACATTAGAGACAATGCATCATTTATAGCTATCTGTAATAAAATTGTACTAGTTTCCATTTTCCTATAGGCTAAAATAGCTACAACAAATGGCTACACTGTGAGCAATTTACTAGTTTTAGTTGAAATGAGCGAATAATGGATTCTGACTTATTGTCTCAAAGGATATGCTGAGTAAATTGGATTTTAATTAGATTTTTACCTTAAATATTAGAATTTTGTGAATGAATTCCTCCGAGCTCTGGGGGTATCAATGAAGATTAATGATCAGCTATCCAAAGGTTAAAACGATAAAATGCAAATTGATAATTAATTTGAAGAAGGCAGTGACACTTTTTAGTTAGAACTTTGCTGCCCCCACATATCATGGTGCTAAGTAAACTTACAGAATACTGCCATGTAATTAAGAGCTGTTAAATAGTGTGTCAATTGGACCACTTACTGTGTAACAAAGTAAGGCTCTTCCAGACTCCCACTGGGTGCCCCAGGAGCAATTAAAATGAATATCTTATTAATTAGAGTAGGGTGCTAATGTATCATACCAAGACATACTGAAGTTTAATAGCAGCAAGTTGTTTACACTTGTGACTTTTATTATGGCACATTATCCAGAAATGATGAGAATCACAAAGCATCTTTTACTTTATGCTATTGGCACCTGTTTTCTTCAAACCACTTTCCTTAAGCACCATGCAGCTGGTTTTTTCAGAAGACTGAAAGCACACGCTGTAGATAAAACTTAATTAGCCATCACCAGCCAGATGAAATCAATTCCACTAGCATCATATAAAATCCTTCTGGACAAGTGCTGGGAAACAAACTGATTTATCAGGGAGCCTTTGTAAACTTTCTCCAATACAATAAAACATTGCTAAGCTAAATACATGAATGGCATAAGGCTGTTTGAATCCAGAAGCAGCTTGATCATTATACAGTAGGTATAAAAATGGTGCATAACACGGTATGATTAGCTTTTACTCTGAAAATGTTCTACTTGATTCTGAGAACAGACAGACAGGCTACAAGGATGACAGACAGTGAAAGAAAAAGTCAGATTGATAGACAAGTGGAGATAGATAGACAGGTTAGATAGACAGACATCTAGACAGACAGACATCTAGACAGACAGATAGACAGACAGCCAGACTTCAAAGTTGACAGACAAAGAAAGAGTCAGGTAGGTAGACAAGTGTGTAAAGAAATAAAGATATAGACAGACAGACAGTAAGGCAGGCAGACAGACAATAGCACGGTTTCACATGACATTTTTCATCCAGAAGTTTACTATGCTGTTTTTGTAGAGCCAAAAATGTAGGGTGAAATGACTTGCCAAGGTCACAGAGCTATAACTCTAGGTTCAGAACCTACTGAAATAAAACAGACTGTGACAAATGTAACTTGTAAATGATCGAGAAAGCAATATTTGTCAAATTCTAATCAGACCTAAGATATTGTACCGAAGATGTTTCTTTATATCCCAGCAAGAGCACTACTGAAATATAAAGAAAATTATTTAAAAGCAATGTTTTAGGTATAGGCATTGCCATTTACCGAATTTGCCAAAAACTGGGTATACTGTATTAATGTACAATAACACAAATGACAGGCGGATGGAAATGAAATGAAAGGTTTTAGCAGGCTAGGAAAATGCGAGTACGAGAACACATTGAAAATGGCAAAATAATACCATTGAAAAAAAATTGCTGACACGCAGTGGGGCTAGAAGCACTTTGCTCCCAGTGAGCTGTGTATCCTGTAATGTTACTTATATAGAGCTATGAGCTGTCCATTGTACTGAAAGCTCTTGGCTGCAGTCCCTTTATTCCAGCCTCAGAGCAATCAAAGAGTTATAGAAGTTGCTGCCAAGTGTTGATATTTGATACCAATAACTTATGAACCATGAACTGATTTTACAAAAACAGTAATAGCGAAATGGTTTTACAAAAAACAGCAATATCAATGGAGCATTTTTAAACATTGGATTTTTACTTCTTTTTATTTTGGCTATTTTTGTGACTTAGAATCCCCTGAAAGTATTATTGGATATCTTACCTCACTTTTTCGTCTAAACTCATTCCTCACAATGCTGACAACTGGAATTTGCAGAGTTGAGGATATAAACTCCAATTCCAGCATCTCCCCTTTGTTTTGGGGAAAGGCGAGGATGGCCGTGACTCCTTGGACCACCACAGTGTGACAGACACTTTGCAGGAAGGAAACCGGGTCACTACTCCAGGAAGAAGCACTGGGTGATGCTGAAAATGGAAGTATGGGCAGATCCCCTAGCCCAGCTTCTATGGCCATCACCACCTCCAAGGACAGATTGTAAGGTAAAAGACCTGGCACCCGATTCAAGTTATCCATTGCCAAAAGTAGAGCATCCCTGGGAAAGAGCAACTCATCCCCACCTCTATAGCCAATAAAACTCCGTGGGCTTTGGTTCCACTTTCTATCCAGACTGGCTCCATCCAACTCAGGCTTGCTGTCATCTCCTCTTGGCCGACTCACTTCTTCCACCCCATCACCCTCATCAGCATCCTGGTCACGACCTGCTCCCATTTTCTGAAGCGCTATTTCATTTTCAGGCCAGGCACGGGAGTATTGGGTTGGGATCCCCCTAGTTCTCCAAGGTTGGAGCTGGACAGCTCCGATCCTTACGGTGTGTCCGATTCTCTTAAGGATCTGACAAGGCTGAGGGTGTGAGGAAGAGCCAGGGACCCTGGCCAGGACCAAAGCACAGGGAATCAGCAGGCAGATCCTGCTCAGCGCCAGGCACCACCAACTCAAATTCAACATCACTGGCATAAAAAAAGAAAAGGAGGAGGGGAAGAACCAGCGGCTTGATCAACACAGTCACCCCTGAAGTCCTGGAGTAGAAGACAGAGCTCTTCTTTCTCTGAAGGGTTCTGATCAGCAAGATTCTAAGAACCTCATTCTCTCCACCAAAGTTCTGAGCTTCTCTCTCGCTGGACGACTCAGTGGCTCCAACAAACATGAGCAAAAGAAAAGCAGAATGGGAAGAAATAAGAAGAAAAAAAAAAAAGAAGAAAATAAAAAGTGTGCCTCTTCAAAGGGCTGTCTCCAACCACGGCTGATCACATTGCAATCATAATGTAGAGCGTCCCATAGACTGGAACAAAACCATCTGCCCCTTTAACGCTGTAACCACCATCAACACGAAAAGACCAAAATGTTACATGGGTAAGGACGCTTAAAAAAAAAAAAAAAAATCATATATCAGCTAGGACAGCACTGCCGTTCATTTCCCTTCTTTTTATCTAAGCAGGTTTAGTGGGAGCAAACCTAATCTGTGAAAAAAATAGCTTAAAGTACTGCCTGCTACTTTTTCTTTGCGGCTTGTTTGTTTCCTTTTAGTAAATAGATGTAACAGACGATGTTGCCTGACAGCTGAAAAGTTGTATGGTGCCTGGAGGTGTTACAGTTAGCTCTGATCGGTCGCTTGGCTGCGCTAAAATCCCACTGAAGAAAGAGAAATTCCACCAGAATGTGCTCACAAGCTCCAGCTGCTCCTACAGCGCAGCGTTACTAGGGATTTGTAGTTCATTTGACGTACAAAAGTAACAGTGTACTAGACGTGGCGAACTACCTTACCCGTGATGCTCCCGGGTAACACATCCGCCTCTCATCTTACTGCAGTAACCATTACACATTGCTATATTCTCGAGTCAGATCAGTCTCTGTTACACCCACTTTATGATTGGAAAAAAACAAAACACTTTTTTTCAAACCAGAACTAGATTACAGTTGGATTAGTTAAATTCTAAACATTATTTGTACGTATTAAGGCGCTTATCAAAATGATAATATGTTTAAACTGTTCTTTCTTTCTTTCAGTGTATTCTTTTCACAGCTCCAAAATTAGGTGATATTTTTCTATTTCTAACCACTGGAGATAGTCAGATTTCACAGACTATTAGGAAATATCAGGATAAAATGATGGGTACTTTTTTTTTAACATATATATAACGGAAATGTGTGCAATAGCACTCGCGCAATTAGTGACAGGTTTGTAAATCCGATTTTAGAAGTTGGTTCATTAATATCATTTGATTGCGAATGTGAATTGGGTGCAACAGGTGACACTAGCTTTTTATATACAAGAGTGTACAGATTTGTAGTTATTTATATTTTTTTTCACTTTTTCTGAAATTTACTAAATAAGAATAAAATAGTACAACAATGATTAATAAGCAATATCTGCTCATGCCTTAATTACACTTATTATGTCACAGTATATACTTCATTAACAGAACATTTTTCTGTCAAGACAAATACAGTGAACTATACGATTTTTTTTTTTTGTCTTCTGCCCTTTGATTTATTAATAAAAAATATGTTGAATGTCCTTATTATTTTAGATTTAATGAACACAAAAATAGCAGCCAATTAAGTTGGAGATTTGGAAACTTTCCATGAAATTAGAAAATGCAATATGGGGAATAGCTGTTAATTTTCAGCTAAAGGCACCATGTTGATGACATGTTACATTTTTAGCACATCACTAGGTGTCCATAGTGTAATGCTCAGCCACAACAAACTCTTGCAGAGATGCAAGATCATGGATCAAGCATGCCGCTTAGAACCATTTACAGATATATTAACCCCTTCGTGATCAAGTCCGTTGTCAAGCTCTTTCAAAATAAAATAAAATAGTACAGCATTTATTTGAGAATATATAAAAAGCATTTCTAGTGCCTACATACAGTTATTGTCTCATACAGAAGGATTGACAAAAAGTGCTAAATAAATATTGTTAAAGTCCCATGCAGCTTATGGGTGTTTTTAAAGCATATCTGATGACATTTCTGAGAATGTGGCTTTCTAAAAGTGCAGATTTGGCAGAAAGTTCCGAGTGGAGCCTCTTCTATATGAAAACAGTCCTAGAGCAAAGAGAACGGTAGGTTAGGCTATTATGGACTACGTTTAAACTCGCACTGTTTTGTTTTCAAATAAATACACAAGTTGTTGGGAAGGAAGGGCATTTAAAGGCATCATGTACCTTTTCAATGAAGAGTTATTTTGTTTTTTTATTTTAAAACTGATGAAATTAGGATTCAGATTCATTTTTTCAAATGTTTCCTATAAAATTTATTTTACAGATCAAAAGATAGGATGGCTGACCTGGGTCCTCTGACTTTGTGTTCTTGGAATGTCCAACAAACCAAGGTTCAGGAAGAGGTAATAAATAATAACTATTAAATATTTATCATGATAATGTCACAAAGAAAGTGGTGATATTGAATCAGGATTAACTACATCTTTCCAAAAATAAAGGGGATTTAAAATGCATTTTAAGAGAAATACATTTAAAGGGACACTGTAGGCACCCAGACCACTTCAGCTCATTTAAGTGATCTGTGTGCAGTATCCATATTGTACTTAGTCCTGCAATGTTAAACATTTTAAACAATGTTAAACATTTGCCACACATGCTCATTAGAGCCCGCTCGTCGCGTGATGGAAAAGGGGGTGGAGCGTATACCCAGCGCCAAGACACATAAGTGCTGGGATAAGGTAAGTAAATAAAGGGTTTTTAACCCCTTATTCACAGAGGATGTGAGTACGTGTGAGGGAGGGGGGAGGCAGAGGGAGCTATGGTGCCAGTAATAAAGCTTTATATTCGTGGCACTGTAGTATCCCTTTAAAACATTGCACGAAGATCGAGTCAATATAGCAAAATTGTCAAAACGAGGTACAGTATTCAAGAATAACGCACTCAACAGTATTAACCTTTTTTTTTTAAAAAAAATAATAAAGGGATCCATTTACTTCACAGTGAGTTTCAGTAAGTTGCATCATCGAATCATTTGCGACGTGTTTAGGTTAAATTTTGCAAAATCTTCTGGTCGCTGTATAGTGAAAAAAACTCCAACAGAGTTATTTGCTAAACTTTGAACTTTAGTAATTTAAATCCAAATAGCTAAAGTGTGACTAACATTGCTGACCTGCAAAACTTGACCAACTCAGCTGTAGTCAAAACTTGTTTATTTTAGCTTGAATTTTGTCATTTCTATTTAATTTGCTACAATTCAGAGTTTAAAAAATAACCCTGTAATACATTTATTTTACTTTGTGTCCACGGAGGAATATAACATTCATGTTCCTAATTTTAGTATATGAGCTCACAAAAATCGCAGGTAATTTTACAATATATCTAGTAATTGTGTTTTCTGTGCATTTTCATGAAACAAAAGAGAACAATTTCAATGGGAAATATGTCTCAATGCCAAATAAGCTAAAAATCTGCCTAAATGTCAATAATGAAAGTGTGTATTTGGGGAATCATATTGTCCATGACCTGAATTTCAGTACAATATACCATGTATTCTTAGTTTTGGTAGAACAAAGAAAATTGCCGTAGGCTTACAAAGAGTAGATTATCCATTTATTTAATGCAAGCAGCTAGCATGAAACATAGCCCCAGGTGAGTTTACAAAAAGTCTGTAATTTTTACTGTGCTCAGTCTATCACAGTAAATTTTATTACATCTCACTACTTTTGACAAATATTGTTTAATTCATTAGAAGTCGTTTGCATATGTACCAGTTTTTTTTTTGTACAGGTTTTCTTCAGATTCCAAATTCAAAGTGCTTCTTGAAACTAAAGTTAATGCAGAGATGGCGCATATATGAATTTTGAAATAAAGAAAAAGTTAAATATTAAAAAAAATTCTGTGCTTAGTGAAAACTATTTTCAGTAATTCTATTTATTTTTTCAATTTGACCATTTTTATTGTTTGTGGGGTACAGAAGGAAAAAGGGGAAGGGGGGTTAGCGGTTGGTACAATTACATACGCTTCATGTCAGTCTTACATGTACATTTTTCGCACATTAGATCACATTCAATACAGTAGGGGTAGGTATTGGGTACAAAAAGCAAAGAGCGGTGAACCATTACCTGATTACATGTCCCATCTGGGGGTGTCTGTTTCTGTCTGGGCCTGTTGCCCCTTGTCTTCCCATGGGACTAGGTGTTTCCTGTGACTGCAGGTCCTACTGTCTAGTAAGCTGGTTCTAGTAAGAGTTAGGGAATTCAGAAGATGAAGATCCTTGGAAGTTGGTTTGCGGCAGTAAGAAGGTTAAACCACCTGTCCAAGAACTATAACAAGTTATGCTTGCTGCATATTTTATGGTGCAAGTAAGCCCTTTGTCTTAGTTTCCTTGCACCCATTAGGCTTTGACATTTGTTTTGACCCAAATTCTCATTTCTGAGTTTTCAAGCATCAGGTTATTGGGAGTTACCAAATTGAGCAAACCAAAGCATGTTTGGTTTGGTTCTTGATTCAGGTTGCCATACCCCCCCAAAAATGCGGATGGGCAAAAAAGCATCTTAGTTTCCTATGATGCACAGTCATTTTGGCTGGATCTTCTGTCTGCTGAGGTAGCAAAAAAAAAAAAGAAAAAAAGATTGATGGTTAAGGGACAGCTACTAAATTGATGTATTGTTGATTTCATTCTCAGATCAAGTGATCTTCAATGTTCAATATAGGGAAAAAATAAGAAGCAATAAAACAACTATACTTGTGAGCAGGATTCTTCTAGACACTTTGACTTCTCCTAACGAGCAAGACAGACCAGCAGAGATTCTGTGTTTTTACCCTTCCTGTGCCTGTGTTTAAGTGGGAGATAGCCTGAATCATTGATTCTAGTGTGATACTATGTTCTGCTTTTTGCTGCATCTAGGCCCAAGGAATGTCAGAGTTTCATGAGGAAGAGGGTACACTGCTCCAGATATGATGTACATGCACTAAAATCCTGCGACAAATGAGTCACATTATATGACTTCTATGTTATCCTCCTTTCCTACTGTTATGCTACTTTATCAAACATATAGGCACATACTTATAAGATGTTATGGTTGCCTCAGGCTAGCTGAGAGTTGGACGGCTTGGATGTCCTTGTCCCCAATCCTGGAGAGCGGCAGAAAACTCCAATTCGGCATCTAGCGATATTCCTGCAAGTGTAGAGTATCACTGGAGCTCTTAGCAGAGCTAGTGATCAATATTTCCCTACAACACGAGTCAAGGCTGCGAGTTGAGGGTAAGAAGTCTGGTTTATTGAACAGAAAGGCATTGCTTATATACACATTTTGAAGTCAAAGGCACACCCCTCTGGACCTGATGGTACACAGTGTGACAAGCGACAATAACCAATGGGAACAAAGTGCATCTTTTCAAACCCTCCCCTCTATCCTGGAGATAATCAGCTTAAATGGTTACAGTAACTTAATTATCTCCAGGTACAGGCAATATTCTAGTTTTGAACTTACACTGAAACCTACATAAAAATCTATAAATCATGCAATATATTATTTAACTTATACATTCAACATATCCCCAGACAGCTTGGATCTGAGCGCATAAGATATCCGAACAGCGCTCCGATCTCACAAATAGAGTGGAAACACGCCATGTGGATAAACATTGTCTCTAGGGCTGTTCAGTAAAAAGGATAGCCCAGAAATCAGATTCATAATGTCCAGCATAGGGTCGGTCTAACCTCCATAGTCTTACAATACCGAACGGCGCAATGTTCGGTACTTTATACACGAACGGATGGGGCTTTGATACTCCCAGTGGGGTTCGTGGAAAATAGAATCCGAAAATGGTACCAGAAGGTCGACGACCAGGTCCTGCTGGGTATTCGGCAGTTAAAGATGGCCGCCGCCACGTGTTCGTGCAACAGACAGAGGGTACTTTGTAACATGGCTCCCTCCTTGTGGAACACTCTGGCAGACACGACTTGACCCATTTTTCGGGGCATTGATAACCCATCGGCGTTGCCATTCTGCTTCCCAGGTCGATAATGAATCATGAAATTGAATGGTTGTAAGGACAGGCTCCAACGGAACAGCCTGCCGTTGTCTCCTGCGACCCGGTTCAGCCACACCAATGGGTTATGATCGGTGATCAGAATGAACTCTTGTCCATAGATTTAGGAAGTCAGTTTCTTTAATGCCCACACCAACGACAGGCACCCCATTTCCACGGCTGCATATCTGACCTCTCGTTGCATGAGCTTTCGGCTGATGTAGGCAACAGGATGTTCCCCTCCATCTTCTCCTACTTGGCTGAGAACAGCCCCCAGCCCGAACATGGAAGCGTCTGTATGGACGATAAAACGTTTGCTAGGGGTTGGGGCAGACCGCTTCAGGGTAGCGGGTTGCGTAGTCCATCAGTGATGGACTAGGAATGGCGAGGGGTCCTACACGATCAATGGATATCCAGCTGAATGGCTCCTCAATAATTGGCATATTCACTTAGTGAATACAAATACAAAGAAACAAGTCCTGCGCTCAAACTCCCATTACTCCTGGGCGGCAGCAACGACCATAGTACACATCAGCCAAAATACATGTAGTAAAAACCAAAGAAAAAAGTAACCTCCCCTCTTTCCACATCCCTATGTATTTTTAAACAAATGGAGGTTTTTAGTTACCTCCAATGGCCATGAGAGGGTATGCCCACCTGCCATGTCAAGGCAGACCTCTTAGGTGGGTCCTATCTCTAACCATTCACCTTGCTTCCTTGAGCTTCTGGCAAAAATATCTCTAATGAGACAGAAAGGGGTATTTTTATATACATCCCTACATGCTTATTAACCCTTAACAGGGAAGATGGGCAGCAGCATTGCAACTTAGCTGTGTGATACAAAAGTGAATACAAATACAAAGAAACAAGTCCTGCGCTCAAACTTCCATTACTCCTGGGCAGCGGCAACGATCATAGTACACATTAGCCAAAATACCTATAGTAAAAAGGGTGGTAATGGCAACTGGAGGATTGAATATAAGTATTTACATCCATAGGATTAACAAAGGTTTTAGTGTTTATCCTATTGCTCTCTATAAAAATATTCAGCTCTAAAAAATCAACCGATTTTTTGCTAAAATTTGCTGTGAGTGTTATACCTCAATTGTTAGCATTTAAAAAAATCTAATAATTGTTTTAAATGGTCCTCTGTACCACTCCAGATAAAAAATAAATAATTGATATACCGGTGATAGGTGACCAGGTATACTACACCATAATATTGTGTTATTTTTCTGTTTGGCTTTGAAAGAGGAACTCATTTGAAAAAGGTGGGGTGCCACCCAAAGGAGCACCGCTGTGTTTATACAGAGCCTTAATCTTTAGGCTCTGAAGATTGTGAGTTCCTTTCCTATAAGAGTTTACATTTTATATTTTTGTACAATTACCATCTGAACTATTATTTTGTTCTGTGCTTTATCTTTTCTATATACTCAAGTATACCAAGATACCCATATTTGCAAATTAGAGGTAAGCCACCACTGCATGCGAATATTCACAGTTTAAGCGCTCCACCCATCAATTAGAGGATTATATCCCGCTAATTGTGTATTGGTTTAGCATTTTCCTATAGCTCGGGCTCTCCAAAGTAGAACTAGTAGTATTTATTGCAACAGAATAAAAGAATACAGAAAAATACACACTCACAATTTAAAATGGCACAAAAAAGTGTTTTGTGCAGTAAAAGCCTTGCCCCTAGTGGGACTTCTTATCTCCAGAAGGGTGCACACTTAGATTCTCTATGGGTCCTGTGGAGTCTCTCTGAGTCCTGTAACATCAAATTCCCCCTTGTCACTGATCCAAAATAGGAATGGCTTGAAATGTTCTCTATGGGGAAGAACTCCTTTACCTCAGGAGTGTCCAAGAGTCCAAGAGTCTGTGTGCAAACTTCGTCCACTCAACACGTTTCATCTGGAACCAGACTTTCTCAAGAGCTGCCTTCACTTTAGATTTGCTTGTTTAAGTATCCCGCTATGGGATTTCTCCCCCCCCCAGGACATTGCAATTGGAGGCCCGCGAGAAAGTGTCCACTACCACACGTCAGGCCGCACCGGGGCCCAGTCTAGCCAATTTAGTTGGTAATTTGCCCTTGTGTGTGGGGGCACCTTATCCTGTTCAGGGACGCATGCATGTGAACCTTGTCCCCAGGGGGTGGAGAGACTCATCTGAGTTAAGGGCGTGAGGAGTAGGCTGCGAGGCAATCACAGGGGGCAACCTCATGGGAGTACATGAAAGGGATACATAGGCAGGCCTGGAGGCTGAGACATTGTAGTTCCACTGAAACAGAGAAAAAAGCACATGCCAGCTAGGTAGAGGGTGCATGGCCAGCTAGGGGTTACCCAGAGTGCAAGTCATGGACACTCAACAAGCACTATAGCAGCCCAATAGAGAGGAGTCACCCTCTGTCTGATGGAAATATTTGTGATGGCTGGCTGTGAGTGATCGGACAGCAACCTGTGACTGGATGTCTTACTAAGCATGCAGCTTGAGAATGAATCTAAAATGGATGCCTTCCAGGAGGTGGGAGGGTCTGCTAGGGAGGGTGTGCTGCTAATTGGCTGGAATGTGTCTGCTGACTGTGAGGTGCAGGGTCAAAGTTTACTCAATGATGACGAATAGGGGGCGGGTCGAACCGCGCATATGTTCGCCCGCCGTGGCGAACGCGAACATGCTATGTTCGCCAGGAACCGTTCGCCAGCGAACCGTTCGGTACATCACTATTCACAATCTGTGGAACTGTTCCTAAGATAGGAAAAAAAGAGAATAGACTTTTTCCACTCGGGAATGTCAACTACTGAGCTAGTGTGAAACTGCTTTTCTTGATATTTATCAAGCAGCCAAACTTTAGGAGTTCTGAAAGAACTACATTCCTCTGTGTGCCTGCCTTCTGAGGGTCTAAGGCTATCAGAAGTAGATCCTCCAGATAATGGAACCAGATGGTGTTCTGGACTCTCAATATCACTATAAGCACATATAAAGATTATTGGGGCCGCATTGAGGCCAAATGGTAAAGCACTAACTTGGAAGTTCTCTTCTGAGCTAATGCTGAAGATCTCTGCAGATTAGACTGAGAGTAAGCAACCTTGAGATATATAGAGATAAGGAAATTATCCTTCCAAATTGCTTGAGATATGGATCTGATTGACTCCCGAAGACTCTGACATTCAGCCTCTTGTTGGCCCCTTTTAGGTCCAGTGTAGGCTTCCATGTGCTTTTCCTCTTTGCATCAGAAAAGAGGCAAAACTTGTCCCTGGAACTGCTCTTGTTCTGGGACCTAAAAAAATGACCTCTTTGTCCAGAAGGCTTCTTCCTTCAGTGCTTTACCTTTTGATTCATTGGTCTTAATACTCCTGTTGGTATGGAGACTCCTGTGCCTGAAGAAAAAAAATCCAGTCTATATCAATCTGGACTATGGATACCACTCAAGCCTCCACAGTATGACAAGCCCAGGTATGTCTGATCAGAAAAATTAGGCGCCTAGTACTGGAGGAGACGTGTTCATTGCTGAAGAGCAAAATTACTGCTTAATAGCTCCATTAGAACCTTGAAAGGCATGTTTACCAACTGCCATGAGTTACCTCTGTAGTATTCCCTGCAGATTCAGTAGCTCCATGTACCTCAGAAATACTGGTCACTGGAGGTTCCATCCTGAGGTACAAGTATCTTGCAGCCCTCATTCGCCTTTTCAATGAAATTATCCAAAATTTTCCCAAACAGCACCACCCCTTCAAATAGAATGGTGTAGAGGGCAGACTTGGAGGATAAGTCCTCATCCCAGAAACAGAACCATAATGCTTTCTTAGCTGCTATAGATAAAGCCATTTGATCCAGAGAATATCCTAGTTACATCTAGGGAAGTTTCTGTGAAGAAGTCAGTTGTAACCTGAAGACTTCAGACTGCCTCTTCAATCTTGGCTTTTAATATATCTCTCCATAGTAGCCTTTAGATCTTTAATCACATATTTCATGTTTCTAGAAACATCAGCGGCCTCCTGCAATGGTAGGCGTAAAATTTTGGACAGGTCTGCGTCCACCTATGATCCATAAGTTTGCAACTTAGGTGGTGTAGTTCAGGGGTTGGAAATAACTTCCTCCACAGGGTAAAGCCTGGCCTCTTCTCTTACCCCTAAGGCCTCTGGAACTTACTTTGTAAGCCCTGCCCGCATGTCAGTGATAGGTCATGCTTAAGCGGCAACCTTCTGGAGGCAGTCAGTGCATAAC
>OW240916.1:100784672-100796290 GCA_933207985.1 Pelobates cultripes
TAACCAAGACATACATTGACTGAACCTGAATAAGCTGCATTATAAGATCTTAAAAAGATGGTACTTAGTCCCCAAAGGGATAAAACAAATATTTTTTACTAAATCTCTGGATTGTTGGAGATGCAGGACTAAAGATACAGATTTTCTACATATATGGTGGAAATGCCCGACCATTAAACAACTATGTAAAAATGGATATGATAGGTCGGCGCCACACAAATAATATGTTATGTTAAAACCAATGGGTACTTACATAAAATGCTAAAAAAGGAACAGAGTCCTGAATAAAATGAGTAAAATAATATAGTCTAAGTTGGTTGAAGAGATAAATTAATCCAGTGTATCTATAAATCCTGAGATAATCCAATGTCCAAATGACATAGAGGCATGAAAATAGAAAAATAAATTCCAATAGTGTAAAACCGTAGATACCAGGCAGAATATGATAGTAGTATTACTTCTCCTACTCACCTAGTTGAGAGCTGGAGCCAGCTCAAGTGTACACCGCATTCAGTGGTGTTGATCCCCCACTGGTAGGATATAGGTGTTGGTAGGCAGGTAAAGATCCTCAATATGTGTAAGGAAAAGATAAAAACCAATTATTATTAACTATTCTATGAAGCATAAAATATAAAACAAAACTAAAGTCATATAAGGATGATATAGTAGTTGTACACAATATAAGTATGTGGTTTATTTATTAAATGACAGTGTTATAACCTTAAAAACAAATGTAAAATTAAAAATGCAAATGAGCGTTCACGTGGTGCGCGATCAGAATATGACGCGCTTTTCTACGTGACTCGCGGAGGGAGCTTATGGGTAATGTATGCTCCCACTGGATTGTAAATCGTCCATACATTACCCATAAGCTCCCTCGGCGAGTCACATGGAAAAGCGCGTCAACCCTCCCCCCCAGTTTTTCCAGGATCGAGAGAAAAATGTCTTTTATTTCTTTCTGTTTTTTGTCGTTGATTATTGTAATAATGCTCTGTAAATTTGTGTCAATATCTATAAGATTTAGAAAGATTTAATGTCACACATGCTAATAAGACTTTTTTTGATACCTCCAATCTTATGAACACATACTCCGTAATTGCGTATGCATATGTATTAAGAAGAAGAGGAGAAAGGAAGGCGAGAAAAGAAAGAAAGATAATGAGACAAAAATAACAGCCTCTATATATAAATTTAGTGAATGAATATAATAGGCATCACCAGTAAAAGAGTGTCTCTGCTCTCCAATAGCTTGTGCTCAAAATAATCTGTTTTTTGTATTCGTTTTTACTTTGTGATAAAAATTTGAAATAAAAATTATATATTAAAAAAGTCTATTTTTGCTGGATAAACTTATTTTAGTCTATGCAATACACAATCATTTGTTTACTAATTTACTTTAATATGAAAAAAGAAACCCTTAATCATCAATATTCCTTCCTAATCTCAAGAAGAAATTATGGAAGTATCCACCATTAGCAATGGCCTCTGAGAGTCTTAACACATCTTTAATGGTCATGAGGACTGCTGCCTCCACCATCACTATCATCAATATTACTAATATTTAGCTTCAGAATAGTGGGATTAGCACCATGTCTGCTAAATCCAGATGAACATCTAGTAGGTAGTTGAATCTTTTCTCGCCTATCAAGTTGCAGTACCTTCTGCTGCTGTTTCTACTGCAATTTCTTCTAGTGCAGCTAGTCAATCATTACACCTTCTGTGTTCTATGGTTTTATGGTGCTCTGAGCAAGGGGTTGGTGAAACAAGTGGACTTGCTGCCATTGCCTATGTTGCCCCCTATTCAGGGACAGGTTTACGTGTTAGGTGTCCAGAGGCACAAAATCATAAATACTACGCAACCAAAACAGGCAGATAAAGTAAAAAATATGAATGTATTAGCTGGACACTGCAGGTATAAAAACATCTAAGAAAACATTTGGTGAATAACTAAAAAAAACAAACGATTTCTGCTCTTCTTGTAATGTATTGTGTATGCATACATAAATGCATGCAGGGTTAAAGATGATGCTACAAGTGGTTATGGTATATGGAGATTTAAAGTGACCCTGCAATGGAAAACAACCAATCAGAACAAAAGAACAGTAGAACTAAACTCTCAGGCAGACCTTCCCACTTCCCAACTCTGAGAGTGTGTCTGCTCTGGGCTGTTTACTGCTTTAATGTTCATTTATTTCTATATGTGCATGTTTGCCTTAATTTCTAAGTTGTATTTAGTTAGTATGTATTTATTCCATCTAGTTTTGTGTCGGGCTCTTGTACTGTGTGCATGATGAGCATTCCCTAACTCAGAAAGTGTGTCTGCTCAGGGTTATTATTATTATGTTATTATTTATATAGCGCCAACAAATTCCACAGCGATTTACTGTGGGTGGATGAACAAACATGTAGTTGTAACCAGACAAGTTGAACACACAGAAACAGAGGAGTTGAGGGCCCTGCTTAATGAGCTTACATGCTAGAGGGAGTGGGGTAAAGTGACACAAAAGGTAAGGATATTATTAGACTAATGGCAGTTGCAAGAGAGAAATCAGTCGGGAGATATTAACAGTTTAATTGATACTCTTTTATGAAGAAGTGGGTTTTTAATTATTTTTTTGAAGGAGTGGAGACTGGGTGAGCATCTAACAGAGGAGGGAAGTGAGTTCCACAGGAATGGTGCAGCCCTCGAGAAGTCTTGAAGGCGAGCATTAGAGGTGGGAGTACATACAGAAGATAGATGTAAGTCTTCAACAGAACGTAAAGGCCTAGACAGGACATACTTGTTTATAAGGGAGGATAGATAGGTGGGAGCAGCATTATGAAGAGATTCGAAAGCAAGAACCAGAATTTTAAATTGATCCCCATATCCTACAGGAAGCCAATGACAGAAGGGTGGGGTGTGGTAGGTGTGGGCAAATAGGAAGATGAGCCTTGCCGCCGCATTCATTATGGTGCAAATTGGGAGCACGTAAGACCACTGAGAAGTGGATTACAGTAGTCAAGGCGAGAAAGGACAGTGGAATGGACCAGCACCTTAGTCACATCTGGCGTTAAGTTAGGTCGGATGCCCGCAATGTTTTTGAGATGGAAGCAGCAGGATTTGGCGATAGAAACACAACATTGAGTTGTGTTTATTACTCTATTTTTCATATTGTAATATGCTGCATTTTGCCTTGATGTCTGCTGTATTTAGTCTAGCATATCTGTTTTTTTATCTACCATCTAGTTTTTTGTGGGATGTTTGGCCTAGTGTCTACTACTTTGTGGGATTTCCCATGCTCTGGTCTACAGTCGTGGCACTGTTATGAGGCTGCCGCACTCTTTTTCCCCTGTCCGCTCTCTTGTGCCGCCCCCCCACATAGATCTCAGCGATTTCAGAGATCCATGCCATGTTCTTACTCGCCTGCTTCATATGTGCTCTCCCAGTCGGTGGGTGCTTTATGCCGAGCAGCTGCATTTGCCACGATAGGCCGCAGCATGTTACTGCGGTGGCTATTTTGTCAGACCCGCGCGACTCCCATGCACTCTCTTTGTGTCTTGGCCCTTGGGTCGCACTTGCATCGCTGCGTAAGGGTTCTACTGGCCATGTGGCTGGCCCCCCTTTTTTTCCCTCCTCTCTCTTGCAGGTTCTTTATGTGAGGACAGCACAGTATGTATTCTGGATGTGCTGCTCCCCCCTCACTGTTTGTTTGCATTACTATCTACTAAACTTTAGTGTTTGTTTTGTGTGTTCCAGCCGCCCCTGGGGTAGGAGATCTCTGTATGCCTGGTGTTCAGGCCCCTTATTAATAACCTCCCGGTCTTACAATGTCTAGTGTCTGATAGTACAGTATAGGGTGGGTGGCGCCTGTCCGGGCCATGATGGGTGATGTGTTTCGACTGCTGATTACTGACAGCTAGCCACAAGTAGTCATCCTGTTACTCACATCCAGTCACAGGTTGCTGTCCGATCACTCACAGCCAGCCATCACAAATATTTCCATCAGACAGAGGGTGACTCCTCTCTATTGGGCTGCTATAGTGCTTGTTGAGTGTCCATGACTTGCACTCTGGGTAACCCCTAGCTGGCCATGCACCCTCTACCTAGCTGGCATGTGCTTTTTTCTCTGTTTCAGTGGAACTACAATGTCTCAGCCTCCAGGCCTGCCTATGTATCCCTTTCATGTACTCCCATGAGGTTGCCCCCTGTGATTGCCTCGCAGCCTACTCCTCACGCCCTTAACTCAGATGAGTCTCTCCACCCCCTGGGGACAAGGTTCACATGCATGCGTCCCTGAACAGGATAAGGTGCCCCCACACACAAGGGCAAATTACCAACTAAATTGGCTAGACTGGGCCCCGGTGCGGCCTGACGTGTGGTAGTGGACACTTTCTCGCGGGCCTCCAATTGCAATGTCCTGGGGAAGGGGAGAAATCCCATAGCGGGATACTTAAACAAGCAAATCTAAAGTGAAGGCAGCTCTTGAGAAAGTCTGGTTCCAGATGAAACGTGTTGAGTGGACGAAGTTTGCACACAGACTCTTGGACTCTTGGACACTCCTGAGGTAAAGGAGTTCTTCCCCATAGAGAACATTTCAAGCCATTCCTATTTTGGATCAGTGACAAGGGGGAATTTGATGTTACAGGACTCAGAGAGACTCCACAGGACCCATAGAGAATCTAAGTGTGCACCCTTCTGGAGATAAGAAGTCCCACTAGGGGCAAGGCTTTTACTGCACAAAACACTTTTTTGTGCCATTTTAAATTGTGAGTGTGTATTTTTCTGTATTCTTTTATTCTGTTGCAATAAATACTACTAGTTCTACTTTGGAGAGCCCGAGCTATAGGAAAATGCTAAACCAATACACAATTAGCGGGATATAATCCTCTAATTGATGGGTGGAGCGCTTAAACTGTGAATATTCGCATGCAGTGGTGGCTTACCTCTAATTTGCAAATATGGGTATCTTGGTATACTTGAGTATATAGAAAAGATAAAGCACAGAACAAAATAATAGTTCAGATGGTAATTGTACAAAAATATAAAATGTAAACTCTTATAGGAAAGGAACTCACAATCTTCAGAGCCTAAAGATTAAGGCTCTGTATAAACACAGCGGTGCTCCTTTGGGTGGCACCCCACCTTTTTCAAATGAGTTCCTCTTTCAAAGCCAAACAGAAAAATAACACAATATTATGGTGTAGTATACCTGGTCACCTATCACCGGTATATCAATTATTTATTTTTTATCTGGAGTGGTACAGAGGACCATTTAAAACAATTATTAGATTTTTTTAAATGCTAACAATTGAGGTATAACACTCACAGCAAATTTTAGCAAAAAATCGGTTGATTTTTTAGAGCTGAATATTTTTATAGAGAGCAATAGGATAAACACTAAAACCTTTGTTAATCCTATGGATGTAAATACTTATATTCAATCCTCCAGTTGCCATTACCACCCTTTTTACTATAGGTATTTTGGCTAATGTGTACTATGATCGTTGCCGCTGCCCAGGAGTAATGGAAGTTTGAGCGCAGGACTTGTTTCTTTGTATTTGTATTCACTTTTGTATCACACAGCTAAGTTGCAATGCTGCTGCCCATCTTCCCTGTTAAGGGTTAATAAGCATGTAGGGATGTATATAAAAATACCCCTTTCTGTCTCATTAGAGATATTTTTGCCAGAAGCTCAAGGAAGCAAGGTGAATGGTTAGAGATAGGACCCACCTAAGAGGTCTGCCTTGACATGGCAGGTGGGCATACCCTCTCATGGCCATTGGAGGTAACTAAAAACCTCCATTTGTTTAAAAATACATAGGGATGTGGAAAGAGGGGAGGTTACTTTTTTCTTTGGTTTTTACTACATGTATTTTGGCTGATGTGTACTATGGTCGTTGCTGCCGCCCAGGAGTAATGGGAGTTTGAGCGCAGGACTTGTTTCTTTGTATTTGTATTCACTAAGTGAATATGCCAATTATTGAGGAGCCATTCAGCTGGATATCCATTGATCGTGTAGGACCCCTCGCCATTCCTAGTCCATCACTGATGGACTACGCAACCCGCTACCCTGAAGCGGTCTGCCCCAACCCCTAGCAAACGTTTTATCGTCCATACAGACGCTTCCATGTTCGGGCTGGGGGCTGTTCTCAGCCAAGTAGGAGAAGATGGAGGGGAACATCCTGTTGCCTACATCAGCCGAAAGCTCATGCAACGAGAGGTCAGATATGCAGCCGTGGAAATGGGGTGCCTGTCGTTGGTGTGGGCATTAAAGAAACTGACTTCCTAAATCTATGGACAAGAGTTCATTCTGATCACCGATCATAACCCATTGGTGTGGCTGAACCGGGTCGCAGGAGACAACGGCAGGCTGTTCCGTTGGAGCCTGTCCTTACAACCATTCAATTTCATGATTCATTATCGACCTGGGAAGCAGAATGGCAACGCCGATGGGTTATCAATGCCCCGAAAAATGGGTCAAGTCGTGTCTGCCAGAGTGTTCCACAAGGAGGGAGCCATGTTACAAAGTACCCTCTGTCTGTTGCACGAACACGTGGCGGCGGCCATCTTTAACTGCCGAATACCCATCAGGACCTGGTCGTCGACCTTCTGGTACCATTTTCGGATTCTATTTTCCACGAACCCCACTGGGAGTATCAAAGCCCCATCCGTTCGTGTATAAAGTACCGAACATTGCGCCGTTCGGTATTGTAAGACTATGGAGGTTAGACCGACCCTATGCTGGACATTATGAATCTGATTTCTGGGCTATCCTTTTTACTGAACAGCCCTAGAGACAATGTTTATCCACATGGCGTGTTTCCACTCTATTTGTGAGATCGGAGCGCTGTTCGGATATCTTATGCGCTCAGATCCAAGCTGTCTGGGGATATGTTGAATGTATAAGTTAAATAATATATTGCATGATTTATAGATTTTTATGTAGGTTTCAGTGTAAGTTCAAAACTAGAATATTGCCTGTACCTGGAGATAATTAAGTTACTGTAACCATTTAAGCTGATTATCTCCAGGATAGAGGGGAGGGTTTGAAAAGATGCACTTTGTTCCCATTGGTTATTGTCGCTTGTCACACTGTGTACCATCAGGTCCAGAGGGGTGTGCCTTTGACTTCAAAATGTGTATATAAGCAATGCCTTTCTGTTCAATAAACCAGACTTCTTACCCTCAACTCGCAGCCTTGACTCGTGTTGTAGGGAAATATTGATCACTAGCTCTGCTAAGAGCTCCAGTGATACTCTACACTTGCAGGAATATCGCTAGATGCCGAATTGGAGTTTTCTGCCGCTCTCCAGGATTGGGGACAAGGACATCCAAGCCGTCCAACTCTCAGCTAGCCTGAGGCAACCATAACATCTTATAAGTATGTGCCTATATGTTTGATAAAGTAGCATAACAGTAGGAAAGGAGGATAACATAGAAGTCATATAATGTGACTCATTTGTCGCAGGATTTTAGTGCATGTACATCATATCTGGAGCAGTGTACCCTCTTCCTCATGAAACTCTGACATTCCTTGGGCCTAGATGCAGCAAAAAGCAGAACATAGTATCACACTAGAATCAATGATTCAGGCTATCTCCCACTTAAACACAGGCACAGGAAGGGTAAAAACACAGAATCTCTGCTGGTCTGTCTTGCTCGTTAGGAGAAGTCAAAGTGTCTAGAAGAATCCTGCTCACAAGTATAGTTGTTTTATTGCTTCTTATTTTTTCCCTATATTGAACATTGAAGATCACTTGATCTGAGAATGAAATCAACAATACATCAATTTAGTAGCTGTCCCTTAACCATCAATCTTTTTTTCTTTTTTTTTTTTGCTACCTCAGCAGACAGAAGATCCAGCCAAAATGACTGTGCATCATAGGAAACTAAGATGCTTTTTTGCCCATCCGCATTTTTGGGGGGGTATGGCAACCTGAATCAAGAACCAAACCAAACATGCTTTGGTTTGCTCAATTTGGTAACTGCCAATAACCTGATGCTTGAAAACTCAAAAATGAGAATTTGGGTCAAAACAAATGTCAAAGCCTAATGGGTGCAAGGAAACTAAGACAAAGGGCTTACTTGCACCATAAAATATGCAGCAAGCATAACTTGTTATAGTTCTTGGACAGGTGGTTTAACCTTCTTACTGCCGCAAACCAACTTCCAAGGATCTTCATCTTCTGAATTCCCTAACTCTTACTAGAACCAGCTTACTAGACAGTAGGACCTGCAGTCACAGGAAACACCTAGTCCCATGGGAAGACAAGGGGCAACAGGCCCAGACAGAAACAGACACCCCCAGATGGGACATGTAATCAGGTAATGGTTCACCGCTCTTTGCTTTTTGTACCCAATACCTACCCCTACTGTATTGAATGTGATCTAATGTGCGAAAAATGTACATGTAAGACTGACATGAAGCGTATGTAATTGTACCAACCGCTAACCCCCCTTCCCCTTTTTCCTTCTGTACCCCACAAACAATAAAAATGGTCAAATTGAAAAAATAAATAGAATTACTGAAAATAGTTTTCACTAAGCACAGAATTTTTTTTAATATTTAACTTTTTCTTTATTTCAAAATTCATATATGCGCCATCTCTGCATTAACTTTAGTTTCAAGAAGCACTTTGAATTTGGAATCTGAAGAAAACCTGTACAAAAAAAAAACTGGTACATATGCAAACGACTTCTAATGAATTAAACAATATTTGTCAAAAGTAGTGAGATGTAATAAAATTTACTGTGATAGACTGAGCACAGTAAAAATTACAGACTTTTTGTAAACTCACCTGGGGCTATGTTTCATGCTAGCTGCTTGCATTAAATAAATGGATAATCTACTCTTTGTAAGCCTACGGCAATTTTCTTTGTTCTACCAAAACTAAGAATACATGGTATATTGTACTGAAATTCAGGTCATGGACAATATGATTCCCCAAATACACACTTTCATTATTGACATTTAGGCAGATTTTTAGCTTATTTGGCATTGAGACATATTTCCCATTGAAATTGTTCTCTTTTGTTTCATGAAAATGCACAGAAAACACAATTACTAGATATATTGTAAAATTACCTGCGATTTTTGTGAGCTCATATACTAAAATTAGGAACATGAATGTTATATTCCTCCGTGGACACAAAGTAAAATAAATGTATTACAGGGTTATTTTTTAAACTCTGAATTGTAGCAAATTAAATAGAAATGACAAAATTCAAGCTAAAATAAACAAGTTTTGACTACAGCTGAGTTGGTCAAGTTTTGCAGGTCAGCAATGTTAGTCACACTTTAGCTATTTGGATTTAAATTACTAAAGTTCAAAGTTTAGCAAATAACTCTGTTGGAGTTTTTTTCACTATACAGCGACCAGAAGATTTTGCAAAATTTAACCTAAACACGTCGCAAATGATTCGATGATGCAACTTACTGAAACTCACTGTGAAGTAAATGGATCCCTTTATTATTTTTTTTAAAAAAAAAAGGTTAATACTGTTGAGTGCGTTATTCTTGAATACTGTACCTCGTTTTGACAATTTTGCTATATTGACTCGATCTTCGTGCAATGTTTTAAAGGGATACTACAGTGCCACGAATATAAAGCTTTATTACTGGCACCATAGCTCCCTCTGCCTCCCCCCTCCCTCACACGTACTCACATCCTCTGTGAATAAGGGGTTAAAAACCCTTTATTTACTTACCTTATCCCAGCACTTATGTGTCTTGGCGCTGGGTATACGCTCCACCCCCTTTTCCATCACGCGACGAGCGGGCTCTAATGAGCATGTGTGGCAAATGTTTAACATTGTTTAAAATGTTTAACATTGCAGGACTAAGTACAATATGGATACTGCACACAGATCACTTAAATGAGCTGAAGTGGTCTGGGTGCCTACAGTGTCCCTTTAAATGTATTTCTCTTAAAATGCATTTTAAATCCCCTTTATTTTTGGAAAGATGTAGTTAATCCTGATTCAATATCACCACTTTCTTTGTGACATTATCATGATAAATATTTAATAGTTATTATTTATTACCTCTTCCTGAACCTTGGTTTGTTGGACATTCCAAGAACACAAAGTCAGAGGACCCAGGTCAGCCATCCTATCTTTTGATCTGTAAAATAAATTTTATAGGAAACATTTGAAAAAATGAATCTGAATCCTAATTTCATCAGTTTTAAAATAAAAAAACAAAATAACTCTTCATTGAAAAGGTACATGATGCCTTTAAATGCCCTTCCTTCCCAACAACTTGTGTATTTATTTGAAAACAAAACAGTGCGAGTTTAAACGTAGTCCATAATAGCCTAACCTACCGTTCTCTTTGCTCTAGGACTGTTTTCATATAGAAGAGGCTCCACTCGGAACTTTCTGCCAAATCTGCACTTTTAGAAAGCCACATTCTCAGAAATGTCATCAGATATGCTTTAAAAACACCCATAAGCTGCATGGGACTTTAACAATATTTATTTAGCACTTTTTGTCAATCCTTCTGTATGAGACAATAACTGTATGTAGGCACTAGAAATGCTTTTTATATATTCTCAAATAAATGCTGTACTATTTTATTTTATTTTGAAAGAGCTTGACAACGGACTTGATCACGAAGGGGTTAATATATCTGTAAATGGTTCTAAGCGGCATGCTTGATCCATGATCTTGCATCTCTGCAAGAGTTTGTTGTGGCTGAGCATTACACTATGGACACCTAGTGATGTGCTAAAAATGTAACATGTCATCAACATGGTGCCTTTAGCTGAAAATTAACAGCTATTCCCCATATTGCATTTTCTAATTTCATGGAAAGTTTCCAAATCTCCAACTTAATTGGCTGCTATTTTTGTGTTCATTAAATCTAAAATAATAAGGACATTCAACATATTTTTTATTAATAAATCAAAGGGCAGAAGACAAAAAAAAAAAATCGTATAGTTCACTGTATTTGTCTTGACAGAAAAATGTTCTGTTAATGAAGTATATACTGTGACATAATAAGTGTAATTAAGGCATGAGCAGATATTGCTTATTAATCATTGTTGTACTATTTTATTCTTATTTAGTAAATTTCAGAAAAAGTGAAAAAAAATATAAATAACTACAAATCTGTACACTCTTGTATATAAAAAGCTAGTGTCACCTGTTGCACCCAATTCACATTCGCAATCAAATGATATTAATGAACCAACTTCTAAAATCGGATTTACAAACCTGTCACTAATTGCGCGAGTGCTATTGCACACATTTCCGTTATATATATGTTAAAAAAAAAGTACCCATCATTTTATCCTGATATTTCCTAATAGTCTGTGAAATCTGACTATCTCCAGTGGTTAGAAATAGAAAAATATCACCTAATTTTGGAGCTGTGAAAAGAATACACTGAAAGAAAGAAAGAACAGTTTAAACATATTATCATTTTGATAAGCGCCTTAATACGTACAAATAATGTTTAGAATTTAACTAATCCAACTGTAATCTAGTTCTGGTTTGAAAAAAAGTGTTTTGTTTTTTTCCAATCATAAAGTGGGTGTAACAGAGACTGATCTGACTCGAGAATATAGCAATGTGTAATGGTTACTGCAGTAAGATGAGAGGCGGATGTGTTACCCGGGAGCATCACGGGTAAGGT
>OW240916.1:100796390-100945236 GCA_933207985.1 Pelobates cultripes
CATTTAAAAACAAAAAACTTTTTTCACTGTTATAGATTGAATAGCAGTCAGTGTCCTTAAAGCGGGTGTGTTACGCTAACAGTGTATACGGTGCCCAGTGCCACTGTAACGGATCGCCTGGCACCTCGACTGGGTACCTCCGTTGAAGGATGCTCCTAGCGCTTCCTGAGGACTCCAAGCACTCTGGCAGACACCACAATCACCGAACCGGAGAAACAAATAAATTCTCCCAAGCATATGAATGCTGCAGACAGTTGAATAGGAACCATACGAATAGGTTTACTCTCCTAGCAGTCAAACTGAAACAGCATACAATAAATCCTTCCCCCAATAATGAGACGACACTTCACTTTGAGGGTTAAACAGGAACTCCCTGTACTGTCACATACAGTCTCTTTTATTCCCAATCCACAAACATAGTACAGCCCACAGGGCGTTACAAAACAACCAATCACATCACAGTTACATCCCACATATTCCCTCTCCTTATCCTGAGAGGAAACTCAATTATACAAACAGTTAAAACATACTTTCTACCCAACTTTCATAACTCCAAAACCATACATCACATTCACATAAAATTACATATTCTCAATCAATCCATTCAGGGGAACAACATATTCAAAAATGGCACAAATCAGACAAGGGGTTCAAAGTTAGTAAAAAGTCCTTTGTGACTAAATGAAGCATGGCTTTCTGGCCCAAACCAGTTTCAGAGTCTTCTATCCTGGAGATAAGTAATTCAATTATCTCCCAGGATAGACACAAGACTCCATTAAGCACATGGTTGCAAAAAGACACAAAACACTTTAAAATACATAAAGTCACATTTACACATAACACACAGACATTTCACATATCCCCAGATAGCTGGGATCTGAGTGCACATTATTAGATGAATGGCACTCAGATCACACAAATAAGCCTTTCTGCAGGGGAAATAAACGGTTTAACCTGCAGGGCCATAGTCCAAAGGGAGCAGGCGAGCAACCAGGCTTCTCCAGTTCACAGTGGCGAGGTTGGTTTCGCCACACTTCTCCCCTTTACCAACTAGACTAACAGGGTATCTGACCTCCTGCCGGTCAGTGCCCTGGTTAGTCCAGCAACCCACCCACAAAACAGAAACAGCAGTACAGCCCACCCACAATAACTGGTTACTACACCTGGGTAGAGGAGAACTTTGTCCATGTCCAGGTGCCTCACCACGACTTTGTGGGCAACTGTTAGGCTGCCTTGGTGGGTTGCTGAGTGGGCAGAGACCAGCGGTACTCTGCCCTGATGCCAGTGCTACCACGGAAGTAGCCTGGTGGGAGCCTGGTTGTGGGAGGGAGAGACCGACTGTCTCCCCTCTGGATACACCGCTCTGTGGCTGGGGAACAGGACCGACTGTCCCTACCCCTTGTGCTGTAAGTGCAGAGACTACAGTCCCATCTGCACTGTTGGGGGTGTAACATCTCCCCTTGCTGGGTTAGGCTGCCGCTGGAGAGAGGGTGTAACAAGCTCCTCTCTCTGAACTGTAAACTGCCGCTGGGGAGAGGGGGTATCAGGCTCCTCTCCCTGACACTCTCTCTGCTGGTGGAGAGGGGGACCAGCTGTCTCCCCTTTCATTATTTTGTCCTGTGGTTGGGGTGCGAGACTGACGGTCTCTGCTCCCTGCAGGACACTCTGCCGCTGGGGAGGAAGGACGGCACCTTCAGCTCCCTGGGGTACACACTGCCGGTGGGGAGGAAGGACTGCACCTTCAGCTCCCTGGGATACACACTGCCGCTGGGGAGGAAGGACGGCACCTTCAGCTCCCTGGGGTACACACTGCTGCTGGGGAGGAAGGACGGCACCTTCAGCTCCCTGGGGTACACACTGCCGCTGGGGAGGAAGGACGGCACCTTCAGCTCCCTGGGTTACACACTGCCGCTGGGGAGGAAGTACTGTACCTTCAGCTCCCTGGGACACACACTGCCGCTGGGGAGGAAGGACTGCACCTTCAGCTCCCTGGGACACACACTGCCGCTGGGGAGGAAGGACTGCACCTTCAGCTCCCTGGGATACACACTGCCGCTGGGGAGGAAGGACTGCACCTTCAGCTCCCTGGGATACACACTGCAGCTGGGGAGGAAGGACTGCACCTTCAGCTCCCTGGGATACACACTGCCGCTGGGGAGGAAGGACTGCACCTTCAGCTCCCTGGGATACACACTGCCACTGGGGAGGAAGGACGGCACCTTCAGCTCCCTGGGACACACACTGCTGCTGGGGAGGAAGGATGACACCTTCAGCTCCCTGGGACTCCTTTTTGGCCAAATCTACTAGAGATTGCAGGTATTCTCCTACTAGTTTCCTGGCGAGCTGCACGGCTCTCTCTGGGGGTTGGGTCCAAAGGTAGACAGCACCTCATTAACCTCTCTGTCAAACTCCTCCTGAGTGTAGTCATACGCCATGCTTGCTCTGCTGAAGTTAGTTCTTTTGTAGATAGGGTCGCTGTACGGGTACTAGGGTTGCCCTCAATTTGTAAATCCACGAACTGTGTCTCCGAGCTGCTTTACCTCGCACTAGGACGCCATCCCACCGCTGCCACCAATGTAACGGATCGCCTGGCACCCCGACTGGGTACCTCCGTTGAAAGATGCTCCTAGCGCTTCCTGAGGACTCCAAGCACTGCAGCAGACACCACAATCACCAAACCAGAGAAGCGTATACCTTCTCTCAAGCATATGAATGCTGTAGACAGTTGAATAGGAACCATGCGAATAGGTTTACTCTCCTAGCAGTCAAACTGGAACAGCATACAATAAATCCTTCCCCCAATAATGAGGCGACACTTCACTTTGAGGGTTAAAACAGGAACTCCTGTACTGTCACATACAGTCTCTTTTATTCCCAATCCACAAACATAGTACAGCCCACAGGGCGTTACAAAACAACCAATCACATCAGTTACATCCCACATATTCCCTCCCCTTATCCTGAGAGGAAACTCAATTATACATACAGTTAAAACATACTTTCTACCCAACTTTCATAACTCCAAAACCATACATCACATTCACATACAATTACATATTCACAATCAATCCATTCAGGGGAACAACATATTCAAAAATGGCATGAATCAGACCAGGGGTTCAAAAGTTAGTAAAAAGTCCTTTGTGACTAAATGAAGCATGGCTTTCTGGCCCAAACCAGTTTCAGAGTCTTCTATCCTGGAGATAAGTAATTCAATTATCTCCCAAGATAGACACAAGACTCCATTAAGCACATGGTTGCAAAAAGACACAAAACACTTTAAAATACATAAAGTCACATTTACACATAACACACAGACATTTCACATATCCCCAGATAGCTGGGATCTGAGTGCACATTATTAGATGAATGGCACTCAGATCACACAAATAAGCCTTTCTGCAGGGGAAATAAACGGTTTAACCTGCAGGGCCATAGTCCAAAGGGAGCAGGCGAGCAACCAGGCTTCTCCAGTTCACAGTGGCGAGGTTGGTTTCGCCACAGGCCTCCATTTCCGATATGATGTTGGGGATAGTTGTGAGTGGGCTCGATATGCTAAAGAGGAGGTCGTCTGCAAAGGCTGTGATTTTGTAATTCTGTCCTCCAATTTGGAGTCCTTGTATGAGTGCATTGTCTCTAATACCCTGGAGAAAAGGTTCTAAGACCAGAATAAATAGTAGGGGCGACAGAGGACAACCCTGCCTCGTGCCATTTGAGATGGTGACCGGGGCGGATAGTTGTCCATTTATTCTGAGTTTCGCTGACGGTTTTGAGTATATCGCCTCCAACCACTCCAACCACCTAGTACCAAATTTTAAGAAGCGCATTGTAAGTTTTAGGAGTGACCAATTGACCCTATCAAATGCCTTTTCAGCATCAATCGCCAATAACGCGCTATGGGTCTTGTGTGTATGGGCCCACTGAATTAGATTAATGACCTTGGTAGTGTTATTCTTGGCTTCCCTACCTATGACAAATCCTGCTTGGTCTTGATGAATAAGGCCCGGCATGAAAGGCTTAAGTCTAGTGGCCATTATTTTGGTAAGGATCTTCAGATCGATGTTTATGAGAGAGATAGGTCTAAAGTTCCCACATATAGTAGCGTCTTTTCCAGGTTTCGGGATTAATGCAATAGTAGCTTCTAGGGCTGATGACGGAATGTGAGAGGAGATTTTACTGGCATTGTATGCGTCTATGAACGGTTGGGCTAGGATGTGTGATAGTTCTTTATAGTATTTCCCGGTGTATCCATCTGGGCCGGGGCTTTTCCCCAGGGGCAGTGATTTGACTGTGTTATGGAATTCTTCAAGTGTTATTGGGCTGTCAAGGAATGCTGATTCGTTAGGGGGAATAGTGTGTTTAACCCTTGTCTCTAAAAATTCTAAGATAGCTTCAGTCGAAGGTTTAGTGTTCGTCAGATTATATAACTGTGAGTAGAACTTATGGAAAGCCTCAAGTATGTCTGGCATGTGGCACGTTAGCGTTCCATCTTCTTTCTTGATTTCCGAAATGAAAGACGATTGTCTTTCCTGCTGTATAGACTTCGCCAGAAGTCTACCCGCTTTGCCCCCTTGCGTGTAGTATGTATTTTTTGTCAGGGATATTTTGCGCTTGGCGTGTAAGTGTAGAATGGCTGTCAGCTCTGTTCTCATATGCAAGATGCGTTTGTAATCTTCTAAGGATGGTTTGGCTTGGTGCTTACTTTCCATATCTTTAATGTCTTTAGTGAGTTGAGATATTGTCTGTTCCCTAGTCTTTTTCAAGGCAGCGGCTGCCTTAATTAGTTCTCCCCTAAGTACCGCCTTGTGAGCCTCCCAAGTCATGATAGGAGTTGTGTCTAGGTTGGTATTTTCTTTGAAATAGTTAGACGCTGTCTCCCTTAGTTTGGCCAGGGTTCCTCTATCGTTGAGTATCAAGTCGTTTAATTTCCACTGAGTAAATTGAGTGGGTAGGGTCGGAATGGAGAGAGTCAATGTCAGTGCTGCATGGTCCGACCAAGTGATCGGGCCATAGCATGCTGAGTGTATTAAGGGTAAAAACCTGTGTTGTATTAGAAACGTGTCTATGCGTGAATAAGTACCAGAGGCTGTGGAATAAAAGGAATAATCTTTTTTTGTGGGGTGAATAGCCCTCCAACTGTCATAGAGCCTGGCTTCGTACAATGTATTTTTGATAAGAGTTCGTGTTTGTGATTGGTAGTTTTGAGATGAAGAGGTGGTGTCTAGATGACCATCAAGAGCAGTGTTGAGATCGCCCCCCATGATGAGGATCCCTTCTTGGAAGGAGGATAGTTTTTGTAAAATCTTTTTAAGGAAGTGGTTCTGTTTCTTGTTTGGTAGATAGACATTAGCTAAGGTGATCTGGGTGTTCCCTATTTTTCCTTTCAGGAAGATGAATCTCCCTGAGTCATCTATTTGTTGTTCTTGGAATGTGAATTGAGTGTGTTGTCCTATGAGAATTGCTACGCCTCTAGCTTTAGCTTCGGTGTAGTGACTGAAGTATCCGTGTGGATAATCTTTATTTCGGAAGTTGGGAGGGGAGTTTTTACGAAAGTGAGTTTCCTGTATAAACACGATATGTGCTTTGTGTCTCTTGAAGTCTGTGAGGGCTATCGATCTTTTTTCGGGAGTATTTAAACCCTTAGCGTTTTGTGTATGAATGATTATGTCAGTCATATTGGGTGCCGTGGAGTCTGGAGCAGTGCAGTGATATATATAATTGGGGTCACCAGGTTACTTACAGAGAGTTTCGGGAGGTCTCTGTTTGTGGCACTAATATGGTAGATGAGAGTTAAGGTCGATGTATAAAAGGATGAATGAGGTCCGTGTGTCGCAGCAACTTGTGTTTGTGCAGGCTAGTTAGGACTGTCACACACCAAAAGCACCCTTGAGTCCCGTAAGTGTGAGAATTCTCTATTTGCGGTTGTTTCTGATATTCCTAAGCCTGTGTGTATCTCAAGCGTATAGTCAAGTGATTTGATCCCTAATATTGAGAACTTGGTCCCACGATACTCCAAACACCTCCTTTGTAAATAAACAACAAGTAACTGGAAACTTCAAAATACAAATAAACAATAAAACAGAATAGTTGCAATTTGTGAGAGTCAGTAAATCACAGTAAAGTCCCTTTTTTTTTTGTATATTATATAATCTTTCTCTTTTGCGCCTCCTGGGCTGAGATTTGTCTCTCAGCTTCAGAAACTTGCAGCTCAGCTGAGTGGTTTATGGTATAACTGAGTATCTCGCTAGATAAGGTCAAAGCAAAACCAGGTATCTGGTTATAGGTAAGGAAAGGGATAAGGGGAAAAGGGGAGAAAGGAAGGTAGGGGCAAGGAAAGAAGAGGAAGGAGGACGGGACCAATGAATGAAGAAGAGGGGTGAATGGGTGGTAGGAAGGGTAGGCAGGGGTCTTCCCCAATGGGAAATATGATTCTGTCTCGACGCAAGAGAGAGAACCAACAGATAGATGGGGTCGTGGACTTGCACATAAGTCTAGGACCCAAGAATTACAATCCTATCGTTTAGTATGTCTTATTGGAGAAATGCGTTTCAAAGATTTTACTTTCGTTTAAGGTTACGAAGCGTGGCAACATACATCCGTGAGTGGATTATTAAATGGTTAGTGACAGCAACGGTAGGGACAATTGTATGGAAGTGCTAATGCGGTGTAGCTCAGTTGGGTGTGAGAAAACTATATGTGTGTTTCGTAAAATTATTATTTTTTTGGGGGGGGTTTGTTTGGTAGGTTGTGTGAGGAGTGGGCGGACCTGATAGGCCAATGCTAATCTACTACAAAGTTAAGTGAGTCGTAATGGCGAGAGTTAGTATATCTTAGGAGCACCAGATCAGTTCTCCCGTTAGATGTAGTAATGCTCTATTATGTAGTCAGCCGCCTCCCTTGTATACTCCCCTTCTCTATTTACCAAACGTAGAAGAGGGAGAAGGGTGTAGTTGTCCGAGTCACAGTGTCACATTTGCCTTCTACAATACAATCACCGTCGATAGGGCAATGGTTACCACAGTAACAGTATAGTAACATATTATTAACCTTAACACAATAGGGACAGATCTGCAGGAAAAATACAAGCTTATACGACTAATGCTTAGAGGTATACAACCTGGCGCTTCTGTTAGTCTCAGACCCCGCCATGAGGTAAGTCCAACACAAGTCCATGTGGTAGGAGACCACTGGGGATAGTTCGCTGGGGAGAGATGTTGGGCTGAGACTTTTTTTTTTTTTTGGAGCATATCAATGTTGGCTGTTTCGTCCGGAAGGTAAGGATCCGTTCACATAAGCGTTTGCTAGTGTATTCGAGGTCATTGTTGACTTGTCGCTGCTGTGGTGATGATAGTGCAGATAAGTCCAGTGCCGGGGTCGCTTTGGGTTAGATCTGTACCGGATAATCTTGAGGGCGGATTTTGGACTGCGTACGTCTTGGAGTGTGAGTGAGAGGGGTATTTGTATTCCTACGGTTCGGTGAGATGGTTTTTAGCTGGAGTGGTCCATTTCTGCCGTTGTGGGGGATGCGGTGCGTCTTGGTTTGGCGGAGGAGAGTTCCAGTCCATGACTAGCGTGTCTGGCAGGTCCAGAGCTCTGAGGAAAGGTGGAACGTCCAGGATAGATGTGATAGTGTGCACAGATCCTTTGGAAGTCACGGTTAGCGCGAATGGGAATCCCCATCTATATCTTATGTTCCGGTTTCTCAGGAGCTCTTTTATTGGTTTGAGAGCTCTCCTCGCCTGGAGGGTGTACCATGAGAGATCTGGAAAAATTTGTATTGGATTGCCGTGGAAGAGCAATGGTTGTGTGGTGTCCCTTAGGGCTTTCACTACCTTTTCTTTTTCAGAGTAGTAATGAAGCCTGCAGATGATGTCTCTTGGGGCGTCTTGGGTCAGACCTCTGGGGCGAAGTGACCTGTGTGCTCTGTCCAAGAGGGTTAGATTTTCAGCAGGGCCTCCCAACAGTAGGTTGAATAGCTCTATAAGTAGTGCAAAGACGTCCTCTCCCTGGGTCTCAGGGATCCCCCTTACTCGCAGATTGTTCCTGCGGCCCCTATTATCGAGGTCGTCTATGTGGCGTTGTGTTGATGCCCAATTTTGAATGTGGGAGTCTAAAGTAGTTGAAATGTTGGTTATTTGAGCTTGTAGAACATCCCTTTCTTCTTCCAGGTCTGTAACCCGCAGGTTAAGCTGCTGGACATCCGAGCCCATCTCCGCCATTTTGGATTGGAAGGAAACTTCAAGCTTACCCAGCATGTGTTGAATATCATATTTTGAGGGTAAGTTCTTAATCAGTTGCCTGATGTCCAAGTCCTCGTGTTTGTCTGCAGACAGAGAGCTCTCTGAGTAGTAAGGGCTGGGAGGTTGAGATCCTGATTGAGATACCGCCCCCTCCATACTCGAGGCCGCGGCCTCCATCTCCCGGTCGGTATTGTCTTTAAAATAGCGGGTTAAGGATCCCGATTTCGCGCTTGGCGTCTTCCCCGATTGCCCCTGGGTGTGAGGGTGCTTCTTAGGGTTGCCCATAACCTCAGTTTTTCTCCGATTACCGTGGATTGTATGTGGTTTCGGAGGAGCAGAGTTAATGTGCGTCCATTAAGATCGGCGGTTGGCCACGCCCCCCCGTAAACCATTTTCGTGTGTTGTTCTAAGAGAGTTGCTGACTTCATTAGTTTTCTAGGGGTGACTGTTATGTCTTTCCATAGAGCTAGGGTGATCTCCCCTCCAAGATCTATTGTCCATTGATTCGCCGGTGTGGCATTAGCTAATGATGTGTAGTCCAAGAGTAGTTTGTAGCACATGGAGAGCGGTCTGGTAGACCTAGGTAAGTGTTTGTTAGAGCATATCTGTTCCCATGGGGTGAGCATTGATGCTTCTGTGGGGTGCTGGGTGAGGTTGTGGGGTTCATATTTGCACAAGAAAGATTAGAGTTGCCTATAAGAAAAGTGTGAGGTGAGTGGGATACCGTGTTCAGATTGTAATGTGGCGAAGTATGCTAGTTGTGTTCCTTTATAGAGATGTGCTAGGGTGTGGAGGCCGTGTTCGTGCCATGGTTTGGCGTGGAATGTTGGTATGCAGTATGTGAGCACCCATATAGGTGTGGCTTGTGAGATGATGGGGTGTGCGCATAGTTTGGCCGTTTGCAAGTCCCAGGTATGCAGTAGCAGTGACAGCTGTTCGGGTATGTTTGGGATTACTAATCTGAGAGGCCTGGGTAGCCATATGATATGCGTGATCTCGTATGGTTCTAGCAATTGTTTTTCAAGGGTCGCCCATTGGGGGGGATTGGTCTAGGAAATGCGGTAATGCGGATGCCAGTATTACCGCTTGATAGTAGGAGCGTACGTCTGGCACTGCCAGGCCCCCTTCTTTCAATGGGGCTTTTAGCAGCTTCAGCGCTACTCTGGGTTTCGCGCCTACCCACATGAACTTGGTTATGTCCCTTTGGATCTCTTTGAAGTAGTTTTGGGCTATTTGGAGTGGTAAAGTTCAAAATACATATTGTAGCCTTGGGAGTATTGACATCTTGAGTGCAACTATTCTCTCTGTCCACGTGAGGAAGAGAGAGCCCCAGGTCTTTAAAGTTGCCTTACATTCATTCCAGACTTTTATATAGTTTCTGGGTATGAGATCCGAGGGTTTTCTAGTGAAAATAATTCCCAGGTATTTTATGTAATCTTTTCTCCACTCAAATGGGTATGATCTGTTCAGGGTTTGTACCAGGGAGGAGGAGAGGCCTATCCCCATGGCTCGAGTTTTTGTTGTATTTAAGGAGTAATATGAAAGGTTGCCATAGTCTCTTATGGTCTGCATAAGGTGAGGGAGGGAGTCTGATGGTTCCGTGATATAGAGTAGGATATCATCGGCGAAAGCACTAATCTTATATCCTGTGCTCTTTTACAGTGATGCCATGGACGAGGGGATGTGCTCTAATGGTACAAAGGAGGGGTTCGAGGGCCAAAACATATAGTAGGGGTGATAACGGGCAGCCCTGTCTAGTCCCATTAGATATTGTAAAGGGGGTTGACATGAATCCTGATTGAAGGACCTGTGCTGACGGGGCAGAGTATAAGGCTTTGTGACCAGTTGGGGGAACCCGTAGGCCTGCAACGTGCTCTTCAAGAATGGCCAGCTGAGACGATCAAATACCTTCTCCGCGTCTAATGCCAGGAGCAATCCGCTACCTCTTTCCGCTACCTCTTTCCCTTTCCATAAGGAGTCTTAGTTTTCTGGTGTTATCTAGTCCCTGTCTGTCTTTTATATATCCTGTTTGATCATCTCCTATGAGTCTAGCTAGCAGGTCACTCAGCCAGTTAGCTAGAATTTTCGCATATATCTTTGCATCAGTATTTCACAATGATATAGGGTGGTAATTTTTGCACTGGTCTGGTGCTTTATCTGGTTTCGGGAGAGTCACTATAGTGGCCATAAACATCTCGTGTGGCAATGTCCCTGAGGTGGTTGCTGAGTAAAATACCTTCAATAAGTGCAGGGCCAGTTCCTTGGCATATAGTTTGTAGTAGGCATTCGTTAGGCCATCTGCTCCGGGTGCTTTGCCTCCTGGCAGTGCCGCTATTGCCTCTATTACTTCTTGCAGGTCTATAGGTTGGAGCAGCTGAGCTACTTGGGTTTGTGTGATTTGGGGGAGGTTTGTGGTTCTCAAATATTTATCAATGTCTTTTACGCTAGCTGGATGTATGGCCCCTAAGGATTTCGAGTTGTATAACTTGGAGTAAAACTCCACAAATTCTTGGCTTATATCCGCATGGGTAACTTTTTTGGATCCGTCTTCCCTCATGATATGGGCAATTTTTGAGCTGGCGTATTTGGCTCATAGTCTATTGGCCAGGTATTTACTAGCTTTTCCGCTATTGTGATAAACATTGGCTTTGAGCTTATGTAAAATTGTTTTTTTTTTTCCGCATTCAGGTCTGTTAGGCGGGTATATAGCGCTTGGAGTTGGGCCGCTAGCTGAGGTGTGGGTTGTAGTTTATTCTGCTTAGAAATTATGGCTATGCGTTTATGGCATTCCAATAGAGTGCCTTGGTGGTGCTTTTTCAGATATGAGGACCTCCTTATAAACAGGCCCCTCACCACCGCCTTATGTGCTAACCAAACCATGTTGTGCGTTACTTCCCCTTCAGCGTTTGTGTCGAAGTATGTGTGTAGTGCTTCCCTAATCTCTTTAGTGAAGGTTGCATCCATTAGCAGGGAATCATTTCGTTTCCACGAGCCTCTTCCTTTAAATTGGAAGGCGTCAAGGAGGTTAAGATAGATTGGGCTATGGTCAGATCATGTGATGTCCCCTATTGTACAGTCGGTCAATTAGGCCAAGAGTTGTCTGTCTAAGAGGAAGGCGTCTATACGAGTGTAGGTGTTGTGAGCCCTTGAGTGGAAGGATTAGTCTCTTTCACCTGGGTGTAGCATTCTCCAGGCATCATAAAGATCGAGTTTGGCCAATACTTTAGTGAGTGCTTTACTCGTGGCTTCCAACCTCTTTTTGCTATTCCCTGTGAGGGTGGCTGTCGTATTTAGAAGGTGGGATTGAATGCAGTTGAGATCCCTGCATAGGATTACATGACCCAGTTTAATTTTCTCCGTTTTGTGCATTACTTTAGGAGAAACTGTATAGGGTTATCGTTGTGGAGGTAGACAGCTACCAGTGTGAGTGGGGTGTTATTAAACTGCCCCTCTAGGATGATATATCGGCCCTCTGGGTCTATGTTGTGTGTTTGCAATGTAAAGGCCACATCTCTGTGGATTAGGATGGATACTCCTTTGGCTTTGGAATTTGATAGAGAGTGGTATTGTGTGGGATAAGTTTTTGTAAATATGGCTGGGGTGCCACCTTTTTTAAAATGGGGTTCTTGAATGCAGGCAATGTCTGCCTTGCTTGTGGTTAGGTCCTTGAGCAATAGTCTACGTTTAACCCTTTAACGTTATGGGACACTAATTTCATAGTGGACTATACGGTGCGTTTGATCTTTGTTACTTTTGTATCTATTTAACCCTATATGGGTCAGGGGTTGTTTGTGGTTCATGCTGATGTGCGGTTGTACTTGCAAATGTAATGGAACAGTTTTTTTACGTTTGTGTGGTTGATACTTCGTAGAGGGTGGTAGGAAATTCTGGTGTGGGGTAGGACCAGGTGGGGGGTCGTCGTGGGGGGGGTATAAGAAACAGGTGGGCAACTGGCCCTAACTGGCCCCTTTCTTTGGAGCCACAGTGCTTCGAGTAGTTCTCGACTGCAAGGTACGGGGGCTGGGGTGATGAGCCCTGCCGTAGGCAGGTAGGTCATCTGTGGCATCATCGGTGGTGGATGGAGCAATTTACCACTGTAGTGGTGAGAGTCTCAGGCTTGGTGTACGGCCTTGAATAGTGATATACATAATTTATGTGTTATTATTACCCTGTCCCAGAGGGTCCTGCTGTCCCCCTGGGCCCTCATTTTTACTCCTGTGTTGTGGATACCCTCCCAGTGGAAGACAGGCCCCGATTCCCCCCTGTGCACCACGTGCTGAAGAATGCTTCCCAAATGTGGGTCTTATGATGGGAGCAGTGGTATACAATGGCAGCAGCGCAACCCAAGTGGTCTGGGTCATTAGAGAGGGCCCCTCTCGGGGTGCACCTCTCCTGGGGAGGTGCAGTGAGGGGGTCTCCCAGTGGTGTCATACAGGTGAGTTCTTACATTGACGGTCCTTCACAGGAGAAGTGAGTGTGTTGAGGAGCCCTATAACAGATAACGTTAGCCTATGCCCTTCTCGGGTCAATTACCTTTTGGGTGTTCAACGGACCTATGTCCATCTAGGGAAACCTTAAGCAAAACAAATAATAGTGCATAAAACATGGTAGAAATTTAGCTTAACTCAGGTGTCTCAACAGCGGACACTCGCAACTTGCAACTACATTAAGTCCCAGAGTGGCTTTAAAGGATACTGAGAGTATACCTCCATGTGGAGGGTTTTAGCTTTGCGGTACAGCTTCATGTGAGTGTCCATTCCGGAGAAATTCTGGGGACCTTTGCTGGGTTCTGCTGCTTCTCCGGTACTGGAAAGTCCCACTCTCTGAGTTTTGCGAGTCCCGCATCCAGTGTAGAGATTGCGTGCAGGGCCCCTCCATGGTGGACCAGCAGCTTGGCAGGATATCCCCATCTATAGATTATCTTGTTATCTCTTAGGGTGGTAGTGATTGGGGCTAGCATTTCCGGAATTGCAGAGTGTCTCCTGAAAGATCTGCAAAAAGTTTAATATGTCTGTACGGGTCAGGCATGTCGGCATTTCTGCTTGCTTTCATCAGGTGTTCTTTGGTTTGGAAGAAGTGAATGCGTGCTATGACATCCCTGTCTGTAGTAGGTGGTAGGTGTTGCGGTCTTCTGAGGCGGTGCACTCTATCTACGATCAGCTGGTCAAGGTGAGTGGCGGGATGAGTACCTGAAACATGTCCTGGAGGTAATCACTTAGGCCTGTGTTCAGGACTGTGTCCGGTATGCCCCTGATCCGAATATTGTTTCGCCTCGATCTGTCCTCCAGATCTGCCAGTTTGGTCCGGAATATATTGAGGGCTGCTTCTTGTTCCTGGACTTTGTTGGCTAGGTGGTTGTGAGCATCTGCACAATCGTCGAGTCTGTGCTCCACGTGTGCCGTGCGTTGTCCGATTTCCGAGATGTCTTGTGGAGTTCCGCCGCCATGGTCTGTAGCAGTTTTTTTCATATTGGCTTGCGTGATATCAGCCAAATCAGTTAGCATGTTTTTCATTGCAGTTGTAGTGAGGGCTTGATCCTCGGAGATGGAGCCCAGGGAGGCAGAGGGTGAGAGGGATTCTTCGCGTGATTGAATCCCGCCGCCATCTTTGTAAGGGCTGCGGCCTTCCCGCGGTTTCACTCCGGCGGGTTTTGCTAAGAAGAAGGATGCCCTCTCAGCTTTGGACGTTTTGTTCCTTTGTCTCTGGGACATAGTTAGATCGTGGTGGTGGGAGATATTTGCTCTGTAGGCCGTTTATTTTTGCTCTGAGGAACCAGAACGGCAGGAGCTTTACAGATATGTGTCCATACAGTTCAGGCACCAAGTCACCCCCCCCTTATTTTACAGTAGGGCCCCCACCCACCGCTAAGGGGTGGGGGCCAGAGGGGAGGACATTAGGTCCTCTCCCTTATTAGTATTTAGTGCCCCCACCCACCACTCGACCTGGAGAGGGACCTGTTTAAAAACCCTCCCCACGGGCTTCCCCTGCATGTGAAATTGAGCCCACCAATGACTGCTACGCCTGCTAAGTAACCTTCTTAGCTTCCTGCAACCTCCGCCACCGCCTGCCGCAGTGCCTGTAAATTGTTCACCAGCAACCGACAGATTCAGGCCAGAGTGGCTATCTCCAAGCCCAGGAAGGACAAGCAATTTGTCGGCCCCACCGTCCTGTCGCCCTCCAACGGTATTCCGAAGACAGCAAATAGAGATAGAAGTGGCGCTTTAGGATGAAGATAGGTGACTGGTGCTGCTATACCCAAGTATATCACCACTATGTATACTTAGAAAAGATACAATAAAACACGAAAAAGGTAACAGCGCACACACACACCAGTGAGGTGGTTTACCTGACAAATAAATAGTAGGTATCTCCTCCTTATATACAATTAGTGTATTGAATATTCGATTGCCTATACAAAGGGTATAAACATAAAACAAAACATAGTGTAATCTGTATATTGCACACAATTAAAATGGAAGTTCTGAGTTAGAAACACTCACACTTTAATGAGCCATTTAAAGTAGGCTCGGAACTTATATGGCTTTCATGTCACTTCAATGGGACATACACATTTTCTTTACTCATCAGGCAGGTTCTCCTTTGGTCTTAGTGGTCTTCTATAGTGGAGCAGGAATCAGAAGCCAGGAACCAGGAGTATCAGAGTAAAATATTTATTTATAATAAAATAAAAAATGATAAGAAATATTGCACAACGCGTTTCAACCATCTACCAGTGGTCTTCCTCAGGTGCTGTTCAAAGCTCAAATGAATGTACTATTGTTTATATAGGGAATAGTGTTACAAACTTAATTGCATAATCCCTTGCACATGAAAAACTAATTACAATGATATTACCTTATATGGTCTGGACCGGATGTGTTCTGCCACCTCCAATATGGCTCCACATCCGGTTCGGAGACACAGGTAACCAAAGGAATACATATACAAATATAAAATAATAGAATATAATAAAATCAATCCTCCCCACCATAATCTACCCACACAGAATGTATAGTTAGTGGGTGACCATCAAGTATAGGGTGTAGTAAGTCAATTCCCGATTTTCGTTATGTCACTTCCGGTTACGTGTGTCATAATGGAGTCCGTCCATCGCGTCACTTCCGGTTTCGCTGAGAATAAATCAGCAGAACGTTCCTCCTCTCTTCCCATATTCTAGCAATGTTCAAGCATCCTAAGGCCAAAATGGCCATCTTGGAAATGGGCAATTAGTCCAGTCGTTTAGGAATACACATATACATCTCGAGCAGACATAATTTAAAGGGGAAAAATAAAAAATGAAAAATAAAAACATTAAATGACATGCACATATTCATCATGCCTTACAAATAAGGTATAATATGTATATAAAGTGCTGATCAAAGTATAAAGTGCTATTTAGAATATAAATTATAAAATACATCTAAAACTAGTTGTCAAGCAAAATAGTCAGTCGGTATTCCGAAGACATTCGCGACCCAGTGCAACGTTCTCAACCCAATCCGGCACACCATCAAGCCCGCTGGCACGATACAGAGGAAATCATCTAGGCATCGGACCACGAATTTAGGGCCTGCACCTATGTGACCCCCACTCCAGAAAATTACTGAACTTTTCAAAGTACGCACACGATATAGAACAACCCCTCGGCAAAACACCATTCGACGAAATACTGCCCCTCGAAAGAACAGCCCAGTAAACAATGACAGTCGAGGTGAATGGGCAGTAATACAAAATGCTGCTTCAATTTCCGCTGTGGCCATCAACATCCCCTTTGTCCGCACGCTGAACCAACTCGACTGCTTGGATGAATGATGCATACGACGCTGAGCACAGAGCCCTGTCAATATCATCATTACCGAAGATCCATATGGATATGATAAATAAGGAATAAACCCATACTCACCGGGCTCCCACCAGTGACACCTGCAACACACTCATCGGTGGCTCCTTGAACAGCCTCGCCCTACTCCCTAACTGTACCTCTTTGAACCAATTCTATAGCACCACCTCCGGAAAAAACCCTTCCCATTGCTGAAAAGGCATCACAACCCTGTCGGAAACCCGTTCTGTAACAGCACAGTGTCTAACACATGGCAGTGTAACCATGGCAACATTGCCTCGACCTTCAGCGGCGATTGCCCCAGTGGCAAGGGCACCCTGGAATCCCCCAGGCATTCCTCCCATGGAGGAGGAGGACTTACATGTCTCGGAGCAAAGGTGATACCCATGCAAACCTACACCCCGGGACACTCGTGTCATGTTCCTGGAGAAGGTTCAGAGAGGAGACAATTGCCAGGGTTATTGGTTTAAACTTTATTTGTCTCTTTAGACATAACAATTTACTTGAAAGTAAGAATTAAGGCAATATGCCACAAAAAGGATACTTTGAGAGTTAAAACAGAATAATGGCAATATGCCACAAACAGGATACTTTGAAAGTAAATGAATAAAGTCTTGTTTTATATACAAGTAGGTTTAAAGTTATTTCCAAATAGATTATTGGTTGTGGAATGTCACACTGTAGCCAGGTTCAGGATGATACAGGTTTGAAAGGGTTAGAGCTGGTAAGTACTTTCAGTGTAATATAGTACATGTTGTTTAAAGAATAATGTAGAGTTGCAGCAGTTGAGACAGGTAAGTAGATTCCAGTATAATGAAATACAGGTTGCTTACAAGATCATGCAGTTTTGCAGCAGTTGAGACAGGTAAGTAGATTCCAGTATAATATGGTACAGGTTGCTTACAGGATTTTGCAGAGTTGCAGAAGTTGAAGATAAGAGTTTCAGGAGGATTCTGGCGATGGGACACACGGAGTCCCCATAGAGGATCAGGATGTTTTCAGGAGCCAGGATACAGGATGGTTTCAGTAGTTGAAGATAAGAGGTTTCAGGAGGATTCCGGCGACGGGACACATAGAGGATCAGGAGGTTTTCAGGAGCCAGGATACAGGATGTTTTCAGGCAGAACACTGACTTCACAGGATACAGGATGTCAGAACACTGACTTCAATGTAAAGGCCATGAGAAGAGTTCGGTGTGGCCTTTTATAGCAGACCTGGAAATCCATATGAAGCAGGTGAGAGCAATTGAGGATTGACTAGTGGTTAGGGAGGCCACTAGAGGCGAGAAACAGGAACTGCAGCAATAAAAAAAAAATTTCTTGGTTGTCAGGATAGAATCCTGACACTCGTGTATCCTGAATTGACCAGGTACCGAAACAGTTTGTCATACCGCCACATGCCAAGCCCCCGTATGTGTGGTATACCTCCCCGATCCCCATGTAAGTAACAGAAGAACTGCGAGCACCTTCAGGGGATTACTCCCCCACAATCCCCAGAATACCACAAGCCCTCAACCAATTCACGACAGTTCACTTCTTCCTCCTTCCTGGCATCTTTCCCATCCTCCTCTGTCAATTCTATGTGTTCGTCAAAAGGAGGATGCGAAAAGATCTCCTGAAATTCCCCTTTCCATATCCTCGTCCTCACTGTTTTAAGGTGAACCCCCCCCCCAATGGCCCTGCGAAGTATACATGGACATCCCACCTAGCTGTGTCCTGGACTAGTTCCGCCCTCTCTCCTGTCTAGAGCCCAGACCTGCCCAAAGGTAACACTTCCCCCAAAACCCCTGCTCAATGAGTCCAGAAAAGACTATAGACCCTCTAAAAGGTAATTGGAAGGTTTATCAGAAGAAAACTCACTGTCCAAACCTCTTGCTGCCTGAGGCCATGATGCCATTTTCCTCCTGACGTCGTCCAAGCCCGGGCGCAACGGCGCCTCCAGCCATAGGTCCGCTTCCTGAGGCCTCACCCAGAGCGTGGAATGAGAAACTCAGGGTAGGCCACCCGACGGAGATGTTTTGAACTACAACTCTTATGATCCCCTGGCTATCAGACATAAGTCCCTGGCTGTCTGTTTTATTAAATTAATCATGTGCGTTGGCTGTTTTATTCAAAGGATCATGGGAATTATAGTTCAAAAACATCTGGGGGGGGCGCAAGTTGTGCAGGCCTACTTTAAGTCATTGACTACACAAACGAGAGTGAGGGGGAAGAGGGACCAAATTAATGTTCCTCAGCAGAACTTGAAGAAGAGCAAATGCAACCCTTCTTTTTTCTTTTACATTTCACTGAGAACAAATCTTCCTCAGAAAATAGGTCCCTGGCAAGGAAAGCTCTCTTATGGAGCTATCTAACATTGATGGGGCTGTCTCTTAGAGAGACATATATCATCTCTGTGGTAGACACAGATATAAAGTCCAATGTTTCCATTTTAAAATCTGATGTGATCAAGGCTGTCGCTCGCTGCTCAACTGTCCTGATCGCCTAATTGGCAGAAAACGCTTTTGCTTAGTAAGAGTACAGCACAAGCGGTTTTAGTGCGGCAAATATTTCTCTGGATGGCTGCCACATACCCACTAACTTTGCTAAGTGTTTATGCCTCCTGGAGGGACAAATGCCCTTCTAGCGATTGTCCAAATATGTGTGTGTATTAATATATGGAGGAAAAGGGCTAAATGTTTTGCCTAGCCGATCCAGTAGAAGACTACTTGGAATACCAAGTGTGTTTTTTGAGTGGTTTTCAAACCAACCACTAAACCAATGGATATTTGATAAAATAAATATTTGCAATGCTGGTTAAAGTTTTAGAGATGACATAACCATTCAATACAACAAAACTGTGTTTTGTTATGTGTTTTTATTCATTTTAAGCAAGCTATATTGGGATTGTGAAGCTCATCCCACTTAATGAATATGCATAAACTATTTAAATACGACACCTAGGTAGAGCCTCATTGTGACATTGAGGAAAACACTTTTTGCTATTGTGAACTCACACAGCGATTCAACTTTTAACAAGGCCACTGGTGTCTGAGAATTCTTTTCATGCTTGCAGCTCCTGGACATAGGAACAGCTGATTCAAGCTGAGTGAGGAAGATCAGAGCCAGCTCAGTGAATTCCCCGTCATTCAACTGACTACATGAGAGACGTTTACACAATGTGACAAGTATACGAGTTTATTTTGCCTTTAATGAATGTTATATTTTTCAACAGTTAACTCAATATGCATTTTGTACACTGTTTCCCTGTCCCTTACTGTTTTCAAGCACTGTGACGCTCTGCAGAGAACATGAGTCAAGGGAAGGACTATTTTAAAGATTATTTCAAAGACATATTCGTGTTATTTTTACTGTTTCTAAGAAACATTGGCATTCACTTGCTCTGTCACCACCTGTAGTGATAATTAGAGTGAATTACTACCCATTCAAAAGATCTGTTTTTATCTGTACTGTGGCAGTGTATGTTTTAATGTTGTAACTACTTGGGCAGTTCTACTAAGGCAGTTCTTATTTTTTTGCATAAGTACTCGTTTTTTTTTTAATCAACCAAAGACACACAGAACTTGGAGTTTGGTTGGTGTTTAAACCTTCCAGACTCCCAGTTGGAGTGCAGCGCTTTACCAGTGTATATGAAGTGTATCTACAAAAGGATAAATACATAAAACACTTACCCCTTTTAAATCGGTAATTTTAGGGGGTATACATGAGAATGAAAAAAATAAAAATAAACAAATGATAGTACGATACTGTATAGTATAAGTGGGCTATATTTTGTGCTTTTATGTATTTATCCTTTTGTAGATACACTTCATAGTTCTGTGTGTCTTTGGTGATTACAATTTGTCGTGGGATCTTGGGAGTACCCACAGAGTGTATCCAGCAGCTAAATTAAATATACGAAAAAAATCTAAAGCGCCTGTATCTGCCACACCTTGTTTGTGCTCTATATCCTTTTTTTTTCCCCTTTAACATTGGCAAGGTACTGGTATGTATTAATAAATAATTAGTAATCAATTACACCTGCTGAAGGACAAATAAGCACTTTACCTAAAAAATACTTAGCATGATTGATAACATATGCATATGCAAAATACATGATATGTCTATGTATATAAACCTTAAAAGACACATGCAGGAAACGCACACACTGTGTTTAGCAGAACATAATAAGTTATGAGACACCCACCTGACACCTCTTAGCATCATCATTGCACTTGGCTGTCAACCTGGGATATCATTGAAAACCCCTCAAGGTTTAAGGTCTGACACATGTCATTGCCAGTAGAGAAAAAAAAAGCATTATGAAATGTGTATTCTTGTCACTTTGATTGCTGTTATATGGTACCAGCTCACCCTTAGAAAACATTATCAATCTTTGCTGTTGCTGGTTTGTAATGTAAAGTTTTTCTACATAACACATTTTATGTTAACCATACAATACACTGTGAAATACATGATTTATACTGGGGGAAAAACTTCAATAAAATAAATAGGACCACTATAGGCACCCAGACCACTTCAGCTCAATGAAGTGGTCTGGTAGCCAGGTCCCTCTAGTTTTAACCCTGCAGCTGAAAACATAGCAGAGAAACTGCTATGTTTACACTAGGGTTAATTCAGCCTCTAGTGGCTGTCTCACTGACAGCCACTACAGGCTGCTTCCGCGATTCTCACTGTGAAAATCAGAGAAACTGCTATGTTTACACTAGGGTTAATTCAGCCTCTAGTGGCTGTCTCACTAACAGCCACTAGAGGCCGCTTCCGCGATTCTCACTGTGAAAATCACAGTAAGAAGACGCTGATGTCCATTGGAAAACATTGAGTAATGCTTTCCTATGGGCGGTTTGAATGCGAGTGCGGCTCTTGCTGCGCATGTGCATTTGGCGCTAACGTTGGCAGGAGGTGGTGAGTTCCCCAGCGCCGAGGGAGCCAGGTGCTGGAGAAAGGTAAGTGGTTTTAACCCCTTCAGCCCAGCGGGAGGGGGGCCATGAGGGTTGGGAGGACCTAAGGACTACACAGTGCCAGGAAAATGAGTTTGTTTTCCTGGCACTATAGTGGTCCTGTAAAGGGGTAGTCCACTGCCTAAATACTGCAAATATAAAATTCACTGTTTTATAGATATACCCTAATGAAAACATGCATGCATTTAATTATGACATTTTTCAAAGGAGGAATCTAAAACAGCTGGTAAGAGCTGCAGATCACATGCCTGAAATCTTTAAAACCTTTCTAACCCAGCCCAGAATGTGTGTGTCTGTTCAATCACAGAATTCCCAATGAGAAGTCTTTGCAATTGATTGTCTCTTGAGTTTAGCTCGAAGATAAACAACCAATATGTAAAAAGACCTGTTGTCTGCTTGATATCCAGGGGTGCGTAACAAGGTTAATTATAAATGTTCTATTGAAATCTGCACTTTCTGTTAAATGATAAAAGAGGACACACTCTTCACACATAAAGAACTTCAGCAAGCTGTAGTGCTTTTGGGGTCTGAAGTGTCCCTTTAAGTCTGTTTTTCTGCTTACTTTTCTATTAGTGCATAGCCTGAATATTGACCAACGTGCTGAACCAATTTTAAATATAAAATCAATTGTAAATATAAAAGTCAATTAACTTTTTTCAACTTCAAAAGCCTATGTAGAGTCAGTTTAGTAGATAGACGTGTTAAACTACCACAGTTGTAGTGCAGTTTGTTGGAAAAAGAATAATAAAAAAAAAAAGGCAGTTTATAATAGCATAGATATTAAAACTAGTGATGTCCCGAACGGTTCGCCGAAAGGGTCGCCACAGTTCACCGTGGACTCATCATTGAGTAAACTTTGACCCTGTACCTCACAGTCAGCCGACACATTCCAGCCAATCAGCAGCAGACCCTCCCACCTCCTGGACATTTTCAAGCACATTTTCTAGCTTTTATGTCCAGCTCAGTATAGTGAGTGTTATTTCACCTGCATTTTACTTTTTACATAGACAAAAATACTCAGTTCAAAAAGCGTATTAAATTGCAAAGAGCTACTGCAACCAATTATATCTGTCATTTCTCTGCACTGAAATCTCGTCTGGCAGCCAGGTTGTGTAATAGCAAGAAAGATGTTTTCAGACTCATTTTAGAACAATTCTACTGTTAGATACCTTGCTTTATTCAGCTTCACCTATAATATAATTTGGAACGTTAACAATCTAAATGATGCAGGAGGCGTCCAAATATCTTCTTCTGGGGCATAAATGTCATAATTTGCATTGTGCTATGCTTTAGTTTTCTTTAAGAATAATATATATTTTTAACATATTTTCAAAGGAATCCCGTTCTCATGTACAATATTTCTGGATTTTATTGCTAGGTCCTAATGCACTTTTGGATAGTTATATTTTATTTAAGAAAAAAGTAGAATTGATTTTTGAAGTAAAAATAGTGGGCATTTTATAGGCAGCCAGGGTTTCAAAATTTATATATATATACATACATGTTAACATGTCCACTCATCATTAACTATGATTACAGTGGTTTCAATAAAATGGTGTCTCCCACACTGTAATATTCTGGAATAACTGGTTTTAAATCTCCTGAATAATGAGAAACGTGAAAGAAGATGAAAGCAAAAAAGTTTGATGCAAATCACAAAGCCTGTACTTAACAAATAAGTGAAATGATCAATGCTAAGAACTCTTGTTATCTCCTTTTTGGTGTAGGGAGGGAATAAGTGATTAAATATGGCTTTTTTTTTTTTTTGCAAGTGGCAGAGGACCAGCATTGAAATGGCAGAGACGAGCTTTATTTTTAATTGCTTTTTAAATTGTAATGGAATACTTTTAAACAATATTATGAGTATTTTTTTAAAATGCATGTCTTAAAAAGGACAAAAATACAGATATAAGATATTTATAGTACTGGTAAAAAGTAAAACAAGATTCATGATATGGTCCATTTTAAGAATATTGATATGAATAGGTTACAAAATATGAAATTCAAAGGGTTCTTCTCACCTATAGAATTGTACTGAAAGCAATGCTCAAGACACTTCAATTTGGTTGTTATATTATGTAGATATATACAAAAATAGGGATACAGCTGTAATCTATAACAGAAAAAAATAAGCAATAGTGAAGTACAGTAATATAAATGTATAGCACGGCAGTTATTGGTTGCACTCACAAGATATAAATTCAAGAAGCACCTCAAGTCCCTCAATGTGGCTACCGTAGTCCTCTCTCCACACTGGGTCAGGATGGATACTCAGCAGAAACTTAGTGGAGTCAGGCATCAGGTTAAAAAGTAATATCTTTTATTAGGCTTAAAAAGCCTGATATAAAAGTAATGAGTAAAAGTAAAATAATAAACAAAGGTATAAAATCTAACACGTTTCGTCCACTTAAAATGGACTTCCTCAGAGATATAATATAAATGAACAGCATAATTATATTTTCTTAAGGGGGGTATCTACTAAATTGTTAGATAAAATTGCAGTTGAGTGTACATTTAAATTAATACTCAAGCTTATTTTAAAGTTTTAAATATACCTTTCTGGTTATTTGAATTTTGGCAACCTGAACTATATAAAATAGTTTATTCATTTAGTATTTTAGTACTTTGTAAGATTAAGTATTCATTCAAATTAATGCTTCACGTTTGGCAATGTTTCATTTCCAACCGATATACATGACATAAAGTATGTGATGAAGTCCCAGATGACTAATGCTTAAAACAAGTAATAGTGTGCAGGGAAAGAATAGCTATGTCTGGATAAGGGCCAGTGAAGAGTCTATCCAGCAAGGTGCCTTAAAATCTTATTCAGAGGGCATTACTAAAGTATGGTTTAGTTAGGGACATAGAAACATAGAATGTGACGGCAGATAAGAACCATTCGGCCCATCTAGTCTGCCCAATTTTTAAAATACTTTCATTAGTCCCTTGCCTTATCTTATAGTTAGGATAGCCTTATGCTTGCTTAAACTCCTTTACTGTGTTAACCTCTACCACTTCAGCTGGAAGGCTATTCCATGCATCCACTACCCTCTCAGTAAAGTAATACTTCCTGATATTATTTTTAAACCTTTGTCCCTCTAATTTAAGACTATGTCCTCTTGTTGTGGTAGTTTTTCTTTTTTCAAATATAGTCTCCTCCTTTACTGTGTTGATTCCCTTTATATATTTAAATGTTTCTATCATATCCCCCCTGTCTCGTCTTTCCTCCAAGTAGTCTTCTACTGGATTGGCTAGGCAAAACATTTAGCCCTTTTCCTCCATATATTAATACACACACATATTTGGACAATCGCTAGAAGGGCATTTGTCCCTCCAGGAGGCATAAACACTTAGCAAAGTTAGTGGGTATGTGGCAGCTATCCAGAGAAATATTTGCCGCACTAAAAACGCTTGTGCTGTACTCTTACTTAGCAAGAGCGTTTTCCGCCAATCAGGTGATCAGGACAGTTTTGATCACCTCAGATTTTAAAATGGAAACATTGGACTTTAAATCTGAGTCCGGATATTATTTTTAAACCTTTGTCCCTCTAATTTAAGACTATGTCCTCTTGTTATGGTAGTTTTTCTTCTTTTAAATATAGTCTCCTCCTTTACTGTGCTGATTCCCTTAATGTATTTAAATGTTTCTATCAATTCCACCCCGTCTCGTCTTTCCTCCAAGCTATACATGTTAAGATCCTTTAACCTTTCCTTGTAAGTTTTATCCTGCAATCCATGAACCAGTTTAGTAGCCCTTCTCTGAACTTTCTCTAAAGTATCAATATCCTTCTGGAGATACGGTCTCCAGTACTGCGTACAATACTCCAAGTGAGGTCCCAGTGTTCTGCACAATGGCATGAGCACTTCCCTCTTTCTACTGCTAATACCTCTCCCTATACAACCAAGCAATCTGCTAGCATTTCCTGCTGCTCAAAAGAAAGGGGGTGAGTGGGTAAACGCAACAGTGTAGGATAAAATAAGGTAAAGTGCAGGCCAGCCACTGTCCAGTCACTTTCAACCTCAATAAACCAAAAAACGACACACCTGAATAAATCCAGATAACAGGGCGCCACAGTCACTTAAAATACCAATAGGAGTTCCAAATATGCAAGAGTAGAGTAGTTAGTCGAAAAATATAACTACACATTTATTGAAAATCACAATATAAAAGCCATATATTTGAAATGGCACCATAGATGTGCAACACAAATAACAAAATAAACCCTTAGGGACAGCAGCTTAAACTAACATGCTGTTAAACTAAAGCGCATATGCTAAAGTGTAAATATTCAAAGTGCAAAGTGCTGGAGAAACAGTGAAGTAAAACAGCTAACTCCCACTGCTCAAAGGCAGGTTAGATGCACAAAAAATGCACAGTATAAAACATTATACCAAACAAGCATGTAACAAAGACTGCTAATACCACAACACAGGGTTCCTGCTGAGGCTCAACCTGTTTCGTCTGGGCGACTTCTTCAGGAGAATCTATCTTCTTTACGATCTTCTACTACATTGTCTGCCTACCTTAAAGTCATCAGAAATAATCAGCCCTAAATCCCTTTCCTCATATGTTGAGGTTAGGACTCTATCAAATATTCTGTATTCTGCCCTTGGGTTTTTACGTCCAAGATGTATTATCTTGCACTTATCCACATTAAATGTCAGTTGCCACAATTCTGACAATTTTTCTAGTTTGACATCATCATGTTAAAGATCTAAAGTTGATCCAACAAATTAACTAATAGACCAGGGGAGAAATGTAACATTATTAATGTAAAGTATGCTTAAATTAGTGTGTCTGTCACATTCCTGCCATATTAAGATTTTAGCTAGTTGTCACACCCTCCTGATATATCATGAGTTCTGTATATGATCACAGGTAGAAGGGACATGATATTCCACATTCAAGTGCTTATGAAAAATTGGAAAGATAGTAAAATTTTTACAAACAGGGAATAACAATAAATGTTAAGATATATTAATTAAAATGCCACTTTTGTGTATACTTGAATTTGTGGAAAATGAACTAAATATTTGGTTTATTTATACATGGAAAAAAAAATTGAGATTGACTGTTGCATTTTTACAAGTGAACATAATAGAATATAAATTAATCAAAATTATTTTCAGAAAATTATGAGCAAGTTTTTATTTATTTGTTGTTTATTTTAAACTACCCATTGCCTCATGTGCTTTTGGGACCAACAAATGGATATGCAGTATACTTAGACATACAGTGTTATTCACTATAATGAAAATTGTAGGGAATTCAAAGTAAATGTCAAATAATCAAAGTAGAAAAATCCAGGTATGCTCCCAGTTCAGGTACTTTGACTGACCTTAAATTTTAAATCATTTTGAATTCTCATCTCAATGAATAGCCCTGAGAGATTTAACAATCACACAAAGAATTGTCTCAAACATGACAGTCTATTTGTCTTTAATTTAAGAATTATAGTTTTTTATTTCTTATATGAAACTTAACGTGAATCTGTCATGACTGATGTAGGTTTGCAGTGTTCTAACAATCTGGCTTAACTTATGTTATAGAATTATGTATATCTTCCCAAAGTACTATAAAAAGGTTATTATATCAACACAACAACAATAATAAGTGGAAGAAAGGTGCTTATGAATATATAGCACCGTAACCTTAAATTGAGCCCTATACTTAACTGGAAGCCAATGTAGAGACTGACAGAGGGGGGAGGCATGGGAGGTGTAGGCGGACAGGAAAATGAGCCTCTCCACCGCATTCATTATAGATTGCAGCGGTGCAATCTGGGAACACGTAAGACCATTGAGAAGGGGATTGCAATAGTCAAGGCGAGAAAGAACAATATAGCCTATGAGGATTTGCTGTAGGCCCAAGGCATTGCACGCTCACAAGGTGCCTTTATATGTGGTGTGACGAAACTGCATGATGCCTGTAACAGAGCCCCATTAATTCATTTGCAAACACCAACCAGGAGGAGCATTTGTATCCCAATAGGAGACACATCCCTTGCAGGTTTCAACATAGGAACCTCGCAAACAGAGATTGGTCAGGGAACGTGCTTCTGAGGTTGGCGGGGACACTTTTGGTGCACTAGCTAGTTTGGTGGGCTTTTCTGTGCCTGGGAGACAAAGGGACAACCTCTTTTCGCGCACTTTGGCTCCCAGCCACAGAGACTCCTGGGATGAAGATTTTCGTTTTGCGTGGGAGACCCCTCGCCTTTGTGGAGGCCTTTCCATACCTAGAAGACAAAGGGACAGCGACCTCGTTTCCCGCCTTTGGCTCACAGATGTGGAGGATCCTGGGATATGACCCCTGTTTGTTTGTGATGAAGACCCCTTGCATGGGGCTATGCATAAAAGCTGTGTGCACCAATAAAGGATTGTCACAGTTGTGCCCTTCATCAAGTCTCAGCTGATGTTTCGATAACCAAGGGCTCTGATCACTGGTTTACTTGGGAGTTGGGAGACTTATAACAAATAAACTCAGCTGGAGTATAGGGGATTTGTTACATGTAGCAACCCAAAAAATAGTTCCATGACTTTGAAAGATTTCTTTGAATTTGATTTTTTTTTTTATATTAATGAATATTATTATTTTTATTATAAACATTGGGATCAATTAAACAGGACCTTTTTATTTCCAAAGGAAAGTTTGCGTAAATGACACTGTGACAGGGTCTAGGCACAGTAGTAACCAAACCAATCTCACATTAGTGTCAATAAACAATTTAAAGCATGTGTAAATGGTACTGCAATAACCTAACCAGTCTCACATTAGGATGATCAATAACCCTACTTCCCACTCAAAGTTGGTTTCAGTGACACTGGCAGTAGCTAGGCAGGCACAGCAGTAACCCAAGAATAAGGAGTCTCACACTAGGACGATCAACGACCCTAGGCTGCCACTCTCGCAGAGGAATAGCAATCTTATTACATACAATATGACTGCTTATCCACAATAGCTGCAGTCAGAGTGCCTGAAACAGTCCTGCTCTGACACTTGATCTGTGCATAAAATTAACATTTAGTTGCTGTTCCCTAACCACCAATCATCTATTTTCCCCCACCTCCTAATTGGACAGGAGAGGCAGCCACCATCACTGGGAAGACCTATTGTTGAGCATTGCAACTTTAGTTGCTTATTGGTCATCCCTTTAAAAAAATAGCTTTTCTCCATTCCATCCCTCTTTGTTGGCCCCACGTGGGTAACCCATAATCCCAAAATACCCAAACATATTTGTACATCTACTAAAACTCAATGCTCAAGTACATTACTGGGCAAGTCTTGTGTGAATCAAAAATTGCCTGCCAGAATACTCTGATTGCTTCCAGGGTTAGTCACTTAATGTGAGAATTCAAAGTCAGTTTAAAATAGCTAGACCACAAAAAGTCTCTAAGTCAGCTAGGCTTTCTGTTTGAATATTGTTAAATGTGAAATTTACTATGAATTCTCATTTTAGTAAATAACCCTGTGTTTCCAAGCCAACCAAATATATTAGTCACACTGAATATTACATAAAGGATTCAGGTATAAGGCTGAGAGTCATGCTGGAGGGTGTTGACTGGATTCTTTTTTTTTTTTTTAGCACATTTTCAGATTAAATTTTTTTTGTTTTAGTTGCGTTGGCATTTTATGGATTTTTTAAATAAAGGTTAGTGACTTTTAAGAAAGATGATTGTCATAAAAGCCTTTTTTTTTTTTTTAACAATATTTGAACCAAAAAAACAAACAAAAACTATTAGCTATAAAAATATTGATATGTTGTTGGAAAAAAAATTATAATTCTATTTAGTATTCTGTAAGAGGAGTACTCAAACCTTAAAGCTTTCCCTAAGGTAAAGGGTGTGATGTGCAATCAAGTTTCAGTGTCTTCTGATAATGTAATATATCTTGGGTTTAATACTTTGTATTTCAGGAAACAAAATGCAGCACAAATCAGCCAGCACTGCTTACTTAAAAGCAAAACATATTTAATTGATTTCTCTACAGATTCCAGAAAATAATTTAATTTTTTTTGTTTTATTCTTTATTATTGGTGCATATCAGTACAAGCTGACCTGTAATGCCACAACAGCAGAATCAGGTCTTTGCAGGCATGATACATCAAAACAATGTCATGGCATATGTTTGAACTGCACATTTTTAGTAGTAATAAACAGGTTCATTTGAGATTAGAACTGCACAATTTAAAGAATAAACAGACTAAATTAAGTTGTGTCAGTAAATGAGTCGCCGAGAAGAAAGATAGATGCATGCTATGTAGACCGACATTAAGATAAATCAAAGTAGTAATAAAATACGTTAGCATTACACATTAAACTATAATCATGAGAAAGGAAATGAGCACTGTTCTGTGTTCTTATAATCATGCTATGCATACTGAGAGCGATTAGCAAAACATATAAAAACTTAAGAGGTATGAGGGTACTAGCTCGGGGTGATCAGGTTCCCCTTCCCCCACCCCTGCATTTGTATCTTTGTCATGCCTTCTAAGGGTTTGAGGCAAGTTGGGGCTAAATTTCTTTATAAATATCATAATAATAATATAGGGGAGATGGGAACAAAGAAACCACGAGTGTCCTTCCTGTAAGGACAGCAAGGGTAGTGGGAGTCCTGAGGGAAGTTTTGTGCCTTAAGTAGTGTTTGATGCTGAGGTCAGCCAATGCCCTGTTTGGGAAATTTAGAGTCCTTTCCTGGGAGTTTTTTGGTCGGGACCGGACTTGCACTCACGTGGAAGGTTATTACAGCCGCTGGTGTCACTCCAGGCCGCAGTATGTTGGGAGCTGTCATACCAATTTGCACGCTGCATGTGGATGTTGCTGTCTGCAGCACCATTTTTGGGCTCGCTTTTTGTGGTGAGGAGTGTCTCTGGGGCTGTAGCGTGTGCGCAGCGTCTTGGGTGAGTGTTTCTCGGGAGGGTATGCAAGGGCTTGCTGCCCCCTATGCTGTATTTTCTCTCAGAAGGCTGCAAATATGGCTTCCAGCCATGTCAGCATGTCCAGCCTTTTTGTTTGTTATCGGGGAGCCCAGTGTCAGTTGCGGTCTAGGGTGCAATCTCGCTCCCTGGGACTAGGATAACCCCCACCGGTACATGCAAGATTACTGCCGTTGATGGCGGCAGGAGAGCGTCAGTCTCCCCTGCGCCAACCATGCATGTAGGCCGCGGCTGTCGCACCAGTGGCTCATTCAGGCAATGTTGCTTGTTTGGTGTCAAATGGTGTCACCTCTCAGTTGGTGGACCAATGAAGTAGTTTGGAGGCTGTTTATGCCTGGTAATCAATAGTGTTTGCCCGAGATAGCAGGAGTTGCTTTATCCTGCGTCCTCTCAGCTCGGTAGTCAGGCCCCTCCCCTCAGAAAATAATTTCTTAAAGACAAAAAAAAATTTCATGGCAAATGTGTACCTTTTATATTTTAAGTGGACACTCTATGCACCGAAACCACTACATCTTAATGTAGTTAGTATGCATAGCTGATGTAGCTGATGTCTCTTTACCTGTCTAATGTTACACATGTCCATTTCAGTGGTATATCTGGGCCTTGTAGTCTGTGAATTACATCTGTGTGCCAGTGGGCTTGTAAGGGTTATTTTCCAGCTTAAATTGCTGGTAATTCAAGGTAAATTGAAAGTGAATATCAAATCTAAGGCCAAAATAGTCAAACTGAAAGAATACTGATTTGAAGAAGGTTTCTAGTATATTGGCCTTGGCCCAGTGATGTATCCTGGTTTTGTGCTGCCGTAGGCAGGACAAAACTCAGACGCCCCCCTACCTCTCCGCGCCACCCCCACCCAACCCTTCCCCCCGCCCCGGCTTCTAAATACACACACACATTCACTGACAGACACACACAGTAACAGACACACACACACACACTCACTAACAAACACACGCTCACTCACTAACTAACTAGCGGTCAGCTCAGAGGAGGTGCTCCCTCGCCAGCCGCCCGCCTGCCAGCGCAGCCCGCCCGCCCTGCAGCCACTGGACCACCAGGGAGAGAGACTCCCCTCCCCCCCCAGCACTCCCAAAGGTAAGGAGGTTGGGGGGGGGATTTAAATTAAAAAAAAAAGTTAATGTGTTTGTGCCTGACTCTGTGTGTGTGTGTGTTTGTGTCTGTGTATGTGTCTGACTGTGTGTGTGTGTTTGTGTCTGACTTTGTGTGTGTGTTTGTGTCTGACTGTGTGTGTGTCTGACTGTGTGTGTGTGTTTGTGTCTGACTGTTTGTGTGTTTGTGAGTGTGTGTGTGTGTGTTTGTGTCTGACTGTGTGTCTGACTGTGTGTGTGTTTGTGTCTGACTGTGTGTGTGTGTTTGTGTCTGACTGTGTTTGTGTCTGTGTATGTGTCTGACTGTGTATGTGTTTGTCTGACTGTGTGTGTGTGTGTGTGTGTTTGTGTCTGACTGTGTGTGTGTGTATGTATTTAGAAGGTGGGGCGGGGGGAAGGGTTGGGTGGGGGTGACGCGGGGGGAGGGGGACGTCTGAGTTTTGTCCTGCCTAGGGCAGCACAAAACCAGGATACACCACTGACAGTATGTATACAGGTTAGGAAGTGAACAGAAACACTTGTACTACGGCTTACTAAGGTATACTACAGGAGAGGGGGAAAACCCCTAGTGGAATTGCAAGAAGAAAGAGAGGAGTAGTATACCTGTATTAGGGTACTGGCAAATTAATATATGTACCAGCGGCAGACTGACCATATGGTACAAACAAAAGGTTGTCAGGTTAGGAAGTGGCATGAGTTCCTTGCACATTTTTAACTTATGTATTCAAGCTTAGCATTACGAGTAGGTCTTCAGAATGAAAAATACAACTTTTAAAAAACATGCTTGTGTTATAGTTAAACAACATTGTTCAGGATTATTTCAGTTCAGGCTATTATGTATAGCTACGTGTGTGGCTCTTCTGTGGTGTGATCTGAGCTATAACACCATTATCTGAGTGGTCTGCTGGTTTGTAAGTGAGGTGAGTATACATGGCTGCTGTGTTTCAGTGAGCGCCGTTAAAGTGAGCCTGTGTAGCACTGCTAGTTAGATTATCCCCTGTGTTGCCCCTGTGTAGTGTGGTGTGCTCTCCACCTCAATGAGGCGACTTATGGGTTACAGGTATTCTAGGTTTTAACCCAATATGGCGGTATAACTTGCCATAATGGGTATTAATAAGACATTAGTCCACCTGGCTATGTGTATACTCCTTCACCCAGAGTACTACTTTATCGGTGAGATTAATGTTACATCAGATAGGGTCACATTTTAGGCGGTGAGTCTGAGGCTGTGGTCAGCCAGCCCCGATGGTCAGCAGGGTGGACTGTGTGTAATAAATCCCCAGGGGGAACCAAAAAAAAAAGGAGAAAAAAAAAGGAGAAAAGGTTTATAACTTAGGCAAGTAGTGCCCCCTTTAGCGGGTCTAATTCGAGTCAGTGCGGTGATGCGTTAAGGGTAGTCGGCAGGTCCATTTGTTCTGTTGTCTGTTTGGGGTTGGCAGGTATGCTGAGTCATAGTTTCAGCCAATGCCTCTGGTGGGTCACTGCCTGCAGTCCTTTTCCATGCCAGAGGTGGGGTATATGGGATGGATGGGACCCCCTTGGACTCTGTGTCTTGTCTTCACTTTCCCCCTCTGATCTCGGCTCACATTCCGTGCGGCATGAAGGCGGACTCTTGGTGGGTTCGGGAAGCTAACGCAGGAGCCTGGGCTATGCACCTCCCGGCGATGTTGCTTAAGTCCACTTTTGGAAAGGGGTCTCTGTGGGGGGGCTCTGTGAGCCGACTTACCCCTGGAGCTGACCGGGTCGTGTTCTCCTCCGGCGCCTGGATGCGAAGCCATTTCGCCTCTGTGTGGTCGGCACGGGCCGCTGGGCTGCCGGAGATGATCGGCTTTGCGAGTTTGCTCTCCGCTGCTTCTCCTCGAGCTTTCTCCAGAATTCCTCTAATATCATGTCTAGTTTCATGATTGTCGATTCTGTTGAGCCTCGTGGTAATGTGAAAGGCTTGGCATCCACCATTTTGGGTGGTTTCAGGTGGAGAGGTTTGAGTTGTAGCTGGCGTTGTTGTGGGGCCACAAGTACCTCCATGGTTGGAGTGATAAGGCCAGGATAAATCCCACCGGCAGGGGGGGAAGAAGGTCACTGAGCTGCGTCTGCTTGTTCCAGCAGGGGATCAAGCGGGTAGAGCGGCGGTCTCTCTCGCACTTTCACCCCCAGGTAGGTCACAAAATCGTTGTGGGCTTACTCTGCTTGGTATGTGTCCGTGGAGCTCTGGATTGAGGCCGAGCGTGTTGTGGGCTGTTTCCAGCTCCTGGATTTTAATTCTTTAGCTTAAAAAGGTTTGATTATGGGGCAATTTTAGTGATTACCGGTCGGAGCTCACTCTGCTTGCGACCGTTCAGTTTGGCAGGCAGGCCCCGCCCCCTATCGTCTTTCTTAAATGTATAATATATTCATTATTTTGTTAAAAAATATTCTTTCTAAGTAACTTTGCAGTGTTTAAAAAAAAAAAAACCAACTATTGTAAGCATAATTTACCTTTATAATACAAAGTTATATATTGCGTTGCATGTATTAGTAATACTTATGTTCAGACTCTAAAAGCAATTCAATCACGCCAGTCTTTGCCAGGTGCTACAGACAGTCTATAGGCAACTATTCAAAAATAACAATACTGTTAAATGCTCTGGAAAAGGGGATGTGGTACCCTGAAACTCTCTTAGTGTTGATCAAGTTCAAATCGCTCATTGATGATTTTGATGCTTTTGAAAATGGGGCTGGCATGATCATGACCACACTGATGTAGGAGCTATTAAAGCTGAACACACTTTCTGCCGTTCATTTATCTTTTTGTGATCTGATGCTGCTCTGAAGTGCTCAGTGCCATAACCATGTAGCCAGAGAGGAACACCTTCCTGTCTGAGCAACATAGGAAAATCTGTAACACATTAAGTGCCAAAGCTTGATAGTTTATAAAGCCACATAGATATTGCCAAGATCTGTTGAATTAAGGATTTGAGAGAGGTATTTTGAATAAAAAGGTAGGTTATTTATGTTGTAAGCATGCTATTGTCTCCCCAAAATTCATAAGAGTCTCACCAATCACCCCAGCCGACCAATTATATCAGGGTTAGGCTCTCTTACATCCAAACTCTAACTATGTAGATTATTTTTTGAAACCCCTTGCCAAGAAACTGAAATCCCATCTTCTAGATACCACTCAAGTTAATAATGTATTGTCACAGACTATGTCCTGGTCACTTTTGATGTCACATCCCTGTATACTGTCATTGAACACATTGTCCACTCTGAACTCCCTAGTGACCAGATTTAGTTTTTAATCAAATGTGTTTTTATTTTAAGTCATATTTTTTTTGGGGGGGGAGTGAAAGACAATTTTATCTCCAGATTGACGCGATGGGGACTAAATTGGTGCCAAGCTATGACAATCTTTCTATGGGCAAATTAGAGGAGGAATTTATTTGGGAGAATGATCTGTTTGGTGCAAACCTAGTCCTCTGGTGAAGATATATAGATGACTGTATTTTTATTTGGAGAGGCTCATTGGAGCATTTAGACTCTTTTGTTTTTTATAATTCTATATTTTTGAGGTACTTAGCATTTCAGGTTGATAACATGAGACAAAGTTGTGATACATAGAAGCAGATGCACACGTAGCTTATTCGTCAAAGATAGTGTACCATTTTTGTTAAATAACAAAAAAAAATCTTAAAACAATGGACAAGAGGGAGGCTAATTGTGACATATAAAATGTCCTGAGCAAGACAAATTAGTTAACGGTTGTCCCTGGTGTGTCAGCGAGTATAGTGCGTATGTGCAGTGTTAGTCTCGAGTGTTAGTGCGTATGTGCAGTGTGACGAGACAATGGACATCATATATGGTTTAAGAAGCATTATTTGAACAAGCCTAAGAAGAGGATCCACAGGGATGGTAACTGAAAACAGGAAATCTGGAATGTAAGACACTGTATAGGTTCTATTTCCAACTTTTATTGAAAAAGTGTGATGCTGGGCACGTATAGTCAAAGAAAGGTACACGCCTTAAAATTAGTGTACCTGGTTGGGGTTTTAAGTCAAGGCCCTAGGCATCCAGGGTGGGTGCCCCTAACCAAAGGGGTGACGGGGGGTGGCGGGAGAGTAAAAAAGATGTCAGTTGGTGACATTTGAGATATGAGCGGCTGTTTACAACAAGTGTATGTATGCCTTGTGGTGGTGGTGGCAGTTCTTAAACAGAAAGTATTGCACAATATAAAGCAATACAAGAACAAAAACTAAAAAGTTAAAAAAAGCAAAAAACTAATGCTAATAACTATAGCCAGTTTTGCCTTTAAAAAATAAACTATCAGTCAGTTCACATGTCCATGCAGGCCCTTTGAGATTTCTATTGCTTGTGCAGTAGAGTGCCTAGGTTCTAGCAGTTATAGGGCTGCTATCTGGGATATTGATTCCCTCAGGACAAAGGAGACAACAGTAGATGGATCCCAAAGCCCAGCTGGTGAGCTCCCAGTTGGAGCCAGGTTTAGGGTGGATAGTCCTAGATTACTTAGGAATGTTGATACCTCCTTCATCGAAGTTGAAGTGTGAGAAGTCCCAGCATGGGTTCCTATCAAAGAGAAGTTTGCTCCCCACTTAAAGGTCATATATGTAGTGCAGAGTTGAGCAGTGACATATAAAACAGGAGAGTGGTGCTTTCAAAAGCCAGGGGTGTCTTGCCCCTCTGAGCTGACATGATCTGGATTTTATCTTGAATGTGGTGCGGTACTGAAGAAACGTAGACTCCATCTATGGTGATTTTTTTTTGCCACTGTGTGAAACAAGATGGTGGCTAGAAGTCGCCAGATATAATCTTTGAGGTCTTTTGCCATGATTGTGGTTTGGATACCCCGTATCTTGATGTGGGTATGTCGCTGACGATCTTCCACACCTGCAAGCTTTTGTGTGAAGGTTTGCTGAATAGTCTGGATCACTTCTAGAATCTTTTAAAGAGTTTTTTAACTTTAATCTGTATCATCTGAAATTTACTTTTAATCAGTCTATGAACAATATTGAATTTTTAGATCTTGAGATATACATTAGAAATGGGAAGATTCGAACTAAGACTTCTAGAAAATCGGTAGCATGCAACAGCTTCATTCCAGCTAACAGTCATTATACAGCTAACAGATATGAGCGGCTGTCTTTGAATAAGATATTGTTTGATAAACCTAAAGTTATCTACTCTAAAGCTCCCAGTCTCAAGGAACTTTTGGCTCCCACAATTAGGAAGCCAAAAACTAAGATACAACATCTGCCGAGGATGTAAGAATAATATGTCCTTTAAATCCCTGAGAGAATTGTTTTCTGATAGTATACATGAGGTTAAATATGGAGTAAAGAGTGTTTTGCATATTTTGTTTGAATGCCCTTGTGGTAAGCTCTATGTAGGACTGGCTAAACAGCCCTTAAAAAATAGGATTTCAAAACATCTGAGAAATATTAAAACAGTCTTATATCTCATAATTTGTCTTGTCATTTTGACATGGTACATAATATGAAGCCTGCAGGTTTGAAATGTATGGGTATCCAGAAGGTGTCCACTCATTGGAGAAGGGGCAACATTGAAAAAGAATTAGACAAAGTGGAGGCCTTCTAGATCTTTAAGTTGCAAACATTGGAACCAGGGTGCTTAAATATGAATTTCGATGTTAATGTATATTTATAAGGTTTTTTTTTTTCTCCAAATGCGATATCATTCATACCCAGGAAGGGAATTTAACAATACATTTTAGCCAGCCAGTGTTTTAAAATGTCTATATTTACTATTCCTACTATACATGTATGCGTGATGAGTGTATTAATTTAAATATACTTCATAGATATAGAAATGGATTAAACCGCATGAATTCACGTATACAATGTCATGTATGCACATGGATTTAGTTATGATATACATTTCTTATATATTTTCTGTCCAGGCAATACTAATATGAATCTTGGCTACATGATAAGGTTTGTATGTTCTGAGAGTTTTTGAATAAGTAACTATATTCTATCATCAGGTAATTTATTTTTTATATGTATTTATATTATTTGATATGAGTGTTTTTGTATTTACATTTTTGAATATAGCTTTTCATTTTGTTTTTGTTTTTTTATTATCCAATGGACATTAATTGATTGATGGCTCAACCTATAAATGAACTTTTGAAGTCCCTCCACTCCAGCCTCTGATGAAGTCACACTCAGTCACAAAAAGCTTAAGGTGAGGAGTGGACTTCTTATTAGTTATCTTGATTGGCTCAGCATAGCACTTCGTACAGCGAGCTTACCGCAAATCAGATTGAGTGCTGAAATGCATTGTCCAAACGGTTATAAAAAGAGAAACTAACCTCTCCTAATTTTATTATTCACTCCTTACCATTGCCTTTTTGACTTCAACTTTATTGGGGGAAAAAATTGAAATAATCAGTTAGAATTAAGGCCCTGCCCAAGGCTTGCAAGCTGCTTCTCATGTAGTGTGACATCTCTGTTTACTTCAGCCACCAATGAGAAATGAAAACAACACTTAACTACATGTTTGTGGGTGGAACAAGATGTAACCAGGACATTACAAATGTGTCAAAACCTATTTATTCAGTGTCATTCCCATCCAGTCCTGGATGCACATTACTATGAATTTATTTAGTATTTCCCTGTTAAGACAAGAACACTTTTGGGCCAGGATAACCCCCACCGGCAGGGATGATATCACGAGGAATTCAATTTTATGGTTTCCAACAACATAATTTTAGATAGAGTATCTCAATTTACATTATGATTTTGGAGGGTAATCTCTGAGTAATGCTGTTGTTAAATTGCATATTACATCTGCACACTATATTCATATATATATATATATATAAAAAAATGAGCATGGGAACTTCTCAGATTTGCCACTAATTCTCTTTATTATAAATATTTTTAAATCCTACTCAGTTCTTCATTTAAAGTATCAACTTACAGTACTATAATAATAAGAAATATACATTTTCAAACATAAATTCCAAGTATATAGCTACAAATGGAATACTGTATTGCCCTAAATAGACATCAAACCCAATTACCCCAATATAGATAACCGTAACCGTCCCAGACATAATACAGACATATATAATAAATTATAAATATAAAGCTTCAAATGTGATACCTCATTACCATAAACATACATCATGTTTATATTGGTGACATTTTCAACCCAATAATAACAAACAGCAGCAGAAACAAGAAAGAAAGCAAATATCCAGTGTATACAAAACACCACAAACATTTTGGTGAACTGAACATGAAAATGAAAAGGTTTTTCTGAAGACAAATAGTCCTCTACAAGAAGCCTATGGGGTCCACTTTTATTAGTACAATGAAGGTTTTAAACAGCGAAAAGCTAGTAGCTAGTGACCTTGCAGCAATAGCTGATACAGTTCCCCCCTCACTTGTGAGCATCAAGTTAAGAGCTTCAAATTAAAGAATGGAAAATGCACAGTTCACTGCCCACATGATTGGGCTAATGGAATTTTCAAACGGGAAGTCAACCAATCCAAGACTCTGACTGAAATTGCATCACAGGTATAAGAGTAACGGGGCACCTCTCCTGGGAGGGATTTTTTCTTTCTTCTTTTAATTACGGCAATAGACTTGAAGACCCCTTAGACACCCAGGTGGTAGACATAATTTTTGGAGGGTGGATAATGACTTTCTATATCTAATTGCAAACCCCCAAACACTGCCAAGGGATGGGGCTGAGGGATACATTAGACTCACCCCACCCACCCCAGTTTATCAAAATTAGAACTCCCACTCACTGCTCACTGGTTATGAGTGGGACATAGGGGCAAAAGTTCTCCCTTGAATTTTTTAAATTAAAATTAGAGCCTCAACAACCACCTATGGGTGCGAGCTAGTAGGAACAATAGGTCCCCCCACAGTTCTATTATAATTATGGTCTCCATCTGCAGAACATGGGTGGGAGTTGGGTGGGTTATTATATTTATACATCCACTTGCTGAGCTAGAGCTTTTTTTTTTTTTTAACTATTTGTCAGATGTATGCTAGTGTGCCACCTGGCAAACAGCAAAAATGCATTTATCAGATTTATCAATATGTGCTCTATAAATGCCATTTATTATCAAACTCTGACATTTTCAATACTTTTCAAATATATTATTTACTTTGAATATTTGTAAAATATTTTCAAAGTGATATCTATTGGTCCCCCTAAAATCTTTAATAGCGGTAAATTAATTAATTTGAACTGATAAAAGACTTATTAGGAGCTGATAAACTGCCAATAAATGTTGTCAGCTAGTTTTTAGTTCAGGCCATAGTGAGGGAATTGAGTTAAAAATGTTCTAGAGCCCTCAATGAACAAACCACAAGCTGGGATTGTTTGCTGCCTATTGCAGAGTGTTAATGAGAACTAAATTCAATACTGCCTTTGGGTACCATTATTATGGTACCTCCCTCTTTCAGACATTAATGTGAGTGATCCACATAAGTCTAAAGTACCCATTCTTTGAGTCCATGTTGTTGCAGCTGGAAAAGAAGGAAATATAAAAGAAAGGCCATAGTGTAGTATTAAAGCGCTGTATCTTTCAGGTAGGACACTGACAATCTACTAAAAATATCTACACTAGATAAAAAAAAGTGTATACACCATTATGCAATTGCAGGTTTTAGAAATGTGACAACAGAAATAACAACAATGTAAATGTCAGACTTTTCCATTTGTAATATGATCTTCCAGCAACCAAACATGTGGAGAAAAAACAAACATATAGTTAATTATCAGGAACTTTTAAAAAAAAATAAAAAATGTACAAAAATCTTGATTGAATAAGTTTGCTTGTCCTTTCCTATTGAATACTCTAGCTGTGTTCACAGTTAAAAGGAAAGTCATAAGGCAATAACATGTGAAGAATAGTTAACATTCTGGATTCAGCTGAAATAATGTGTACTCCCCTCCTCACCCTGTTGTTAGATGCTGAGAAAGCATTTGACAGGTTTGGATGGGAGTACATGTTCGCTACACTACAGTCTTACGGCCTGAGTGACTGGATGCTGGCAGCAATAAAATCTCTATATACTGCTTAAATCGCTAGGGTAGTAGTAGGTATGAACCTATGTTCAGATTGGTTTGAATTAAAAAAACGGGACCAGACAAGGCTGCCCACTATCCCCTATATTATATATTATGTTGTACTATGTATTGGTAGTCTTCTAGGGAGAAAGTGTCAGGTTACTCTAATGAGGGGGTATAACCCCCAGGTAGAATTTACTGTGAAAAAAAGAAAGCACAAGAGTAACTCTTTTGTGCAATGAGTAACCCAAATAAAACGTCACTTTTAATATAATTGTTTAAAATATTTAATGTAAAATACTTGATCGCAGATATAATTGATATACATAATAGGAAGAAATCCTACAAAAAATATTTTACCAAAGAGGGGATAAAATGAAAATAATAATAAAGAAAATCTTGAAAAAAATTAGTGTTCTAAATATAAGTAATAAATAAAATATAACGAAAAACGTTAAACAATTGATAATTACAGGTTACATTTGTAGCATAACCAATTAGCCAGGAGGGGAGAGATATAACAGGAGTATAAATGTGGTACAAAGAGCGGGGGGAAAAGTCTTGTAGGTAAATCTAAATGGAATGCCAACTTCCCTACTCTGTTGTGCCTTTGAGGGATTAAAAATTGCTAGCCCCCCTCCTCCTCTTAAATATACAGCCTCATGGTCTGTATGAAGCAAAGTGGCTGTAAAGATATCTTGTGGGGAAAATCAACTATGATAGATAGAAATAAATAAAATGAAATCAAAATGATTAAATAAAGAAATGAAGTATGGTTGGTAATATCATAAAGGTATTAATACTTGTCATCCCGTATCTCCTGGACCAACACCATACTATGTATGAAAATTGGAGAAGAGCAGGCATAGAAATGGTGAATCAAATTGTAGAAGGCAACACCATAAAAATTGAAGACTTGCAACACTGCAAATGTTTAATTATATCATAAAAGTTTTCTGAAAGAGCATGCTCTAGTTAAAAATAAGGAAGTACCGATAATGCTGGAGAATATTTTTATGCAGAAAGGAAAAAAATAAATACTAGCCAGATGTGTAAAATTAAACTAAACTATTAAACAACAAAAAATAAATGTCACAATTTGGTTTCTTCTCAGTCTGGTGCAGTACCTCACAGTGCCACTACCTGACTCTGGTGCTATCCCAGGCTGCTGCACCTAGACTGAGACCTCTCTCTGTTCCCAGCTGGCCTTACTTTGTGATTAACTTCTCCCTATTTATTTACGTATCACCCTTTCTTGTTTGCCAGTTCATTCATGTTATGTTGTTGGTCTGGTCCTCCTGTCCTGCCTTGCCTGTACCCAGAGGCCTGCCTTGCCTTTCCAGTATCCAGAGGCCCGTCCTGCCTCTCCAGTATCCAGAGGCCTGCCCTGCCTCTCCAGTATCCAGAGGCCTGCCCTGCCTTTCCAGTATCCAGAGGCCTGCCCTGCCTTTCCAGTATCCAGAGGCCTGCCCTGCCTTTCCAGTATCCAGAGGCCTGCCTTGCTTTTCCAGTATGCAGAGGCCTGCCCCGCCTTTCCAGTATCCAGAGGCCTGCCTTGCCATTCCAGTATGCAGAGGCCTGTCCTGTATCCAGAGTCCTTGCCCTGCCTGTCCTGTATCCAAAGGCCTTGACCAGCCTGTTCTGTATTCAAAGGCCCTTCTGCTACACACAGTTATCTGTGTTATTTTATTTTTTTGCCTTGATTTGTGTGTATATTGGTTTCTTTGCATTCTGGGTTCCGCCCTATAGAGGTTGCTGCACTGGTCAGCACCCCTTCCTGACCAAACCCCTGACAAAGAAATAGAAATGTCATTACATGAGAGAGATATTTGAATCAGAGTATTGATGAGCAGTCATGGAACCCAACATTTTCTAACTTTTTAATAATATTTATTAATATTAAGCATATTCATGATCTCTCATTGATATAATTGCACTTTAAGTGCATTAATAGATGGTATTTTGTTCCAACGAGGTTAGCTAGAATGTTCTCAAATAAAAACAATAGATGTTGGAGATGTGAAGAAGAAACAGGCTTGTATATGCATATTTTTTGGAAAGGTTTGAACTTTATGGTCATGGGCTTTTGAGTTTATCAAAAAAGCACTAAGAACAAGTATCAAAATTACCCCAGAAATAGCTTTACTAAACATGAATTTATCTGAATGCCTAAAAGAACATGCTTATATAATTACACACACCTGTGCAGCAGTTAAGATGCTAATTGCAAGAGGTTGGAAGCAGACCATGTTTTTCTAATATCAGCCTTTTTTAACCAATTGCTATGTTAAAAATGGAAAATGTCAGAAAATGGTTTACTGGGTGTGGCTGGTAAAACAAGTAGCATATCGAATAATTCTCTTGAATTAGCTCCAGTGATCAAAATATTTTGGCACAAAACCTGCTGGCTTCTGTCAAAACCAATTTGACCACAGCATGGCTTTAGCAAAGGAAAATCAAAGTCTTGGAATGGCCTAGTCAGTCCAAACCTTAGCCCCATCAGAAACTTATGGAATGGCCTAACGAGAGCTGTACATAGGATTTCCCCTCACAATTTGAAGTAACTTTATTTGCAAAGAAGAGTGAAAGTGCCAAAGTCAAGATGTACAGTACAATGCAGACAAAGCTTCTACAAAATATGAATGTTCAGATTTATTCAAACAGTATATATTTTTTTTTTAATTTGAAATATTTCTAATAATTAACTCTGCTTTTATTCCTGGAATTTTGCTTGTTGGAAGCTCACATAAATAGAAAACATCTTTATATTGTCATTTCTGTATTTACATTTCAATAATCTGCAATTTCATTAGGATGTGTAAATTGTTTTATATTCTTTTTTTTTTTTAATACTCTCTGTATCTGTTTATACTGTCATACAGCTTTGTCTCATGTTTCATTTATTCTTGCAGGGTACTATGAAAGGTTAATGAAGTTTCTTAGAAGTTGAGCCTTCTTTCAAGATTCTGAATAATTTCCAGATTTTTCTGTTGAATCAGGGAGAATAAAATCTCATAGTGCTGATGGTCAGAATACTAATAGAATCTCCATAGTTTAATATTTTGTACAACTTTAAGTGTAAGTGTAATGGAGCTCCCTGTACCCCTGGCTGGGTACCTCTGCCAAGGACCGCTTCCTAGCTGGAACAGGGGACAAACTGCAGCACTTCTGCCCACAGTCACCGTGGCTTGACTGGGGCCCTAGAACAGCTCCTTCCTGGAATGGAATGGGGAATTAGCTCTAGTCCTTTCAAGGACTTTCCCTGTTTAATCCCCTGCAAACCGGAACAGCAGACACAGGATTAATCTTCTTTCCCTCCAATAACACGACGACACGCAATTTTGGAGTGTAAGCTGGAATATCATTTTAATGGAGGCCCACTGGCCTTTTATGCAAGTTTCCCAACAAGGGTGACACCCAGGTGGACCTTGTTGGGCACATGGACACAAAGTTCTAAACCAATAACAACACATTTACAATGTAAGGCACTCCCACACAAGGCAAACAATACCTCCCCTCTGCTTGGGAGATAATTGAGTTACAGTATATACTCGAGTATAAGTCTAGTTTTTCAGCACATTTTTTGTGCTTAAAAACCCCCACTCGACTTATACTCGAGTCACTGTCTGTATTATGGCAACTTAGAGAGCTGCGGCCATCAGAGCCATGGCAACGATCCGCACGGCAACCAGACCGCGAGACTTACAGTGGAGCTGACCGGAACGGAGGAGAAGGGAGCTGACAGGAGCTGCAGGAAAGGTAAGTAAATGCTTCCTGCCGGCCCCCCCACTTCACAGCCCATGCCACTGGACCACCAGGGATTAAGATAGCCCCCCTCCCTGACCAGTTAACAAGCAGGGAGGGGGGACAAAAAAAATTAAAAAAATAATAATATTAAAATAAAATTAAAATAATAAAAATGCCCTCCCCCCACCTAGTTCACACACACTACACACACACACACACTCTGCATTATATACACAGAGTGTGTGTATATAATGCAGTGTGTGTTTGTATGAGTGTGTGTGTGTATATAATGCAGAGTGTGTGTTTGTATGAGTGTGTGTGTGTATATAATGCAGATTGTTTGTATGAGTGTGTGTATATATAATGCAGAGTGTTTGTTTGTATGAGTGTGTGAACTAGGTGGGGAGAGGGCATTTTTATTATTTTTTATTTTTTTTATTTTAATATTATTATTTTTTTATTATTTTAATAGCCCCAAGTTTTACCCTCGACTTATCAACGAGGCATAGCATATTTCACAATTGTTGGTCACAAAACTGCACTCGACTTATACATGAGATCGACTTATACACGAGTATATACGGTAATTACTGTATCAACTCAATTATCTCCAAGCAGGAAAAACAGACATTTCTAAAAAGTCCCAAAAGTACCCCAAAACACAATATATCCCCATAAAAGTCACATCCCCTGATAGCCCTGATCTGGGTGAACAGCATATCCAAACATCATCAGAAATTCCATGGAAGTCATTTATTTGACCGACCGCAAGCATGTCCCATTGCCCAAAACAGTTACAGAGAATTAGGGCTAATGGTCGGTCTCTCTGTCTAGAGTACAAAAGTACATACTTCACAGGAACAGAGCCTTTTAAAGTGCATTGGGCAAGGTATATTGCAGGGCCCATAGTGCTGAGGCAAGAGGCTGGAAAGCAGGCCTCTCCAAAAACTGGTGGCAAACTCTGGTATCAAGGGGAGTTTGCCACAGTAAGGAAGGATTTTTAATGGTAGCTTATTATGATTTGTACAATGTGTTTAAGGGAATACGGCTCGCATTTGTAGCAGAGCTGTTAGTACCCCCTCATGAAAAGGGAGGAGTTGCAAAACAGGTGATTGCAAACTCCATTTCCTCATCAAACTTGTCAGCATTTACTTAAGGGTTAGCTCCTCCTTTAGCAGCATTTACGAATGAGTTAAATCTTCTCCTCACAGCAGAAAGGACAGGGAATAGAACTAGGACATTGGTATAAATAGATCCTCCACCTTCCCATCAGTCAGTCTCTTTTCCTGTTCTTTACAGCAGTTTGGAAGGTGCCTAATAAGCAGAACTAGATTTTTCTTGTATGCTCACCAGGCCAATATTTTGTAGAAATTTGGTAGATGGAAAAAAATAGAATGGATACTAGATAACATTCCAAAAAATTGTGAGGAAAGGAAACAAATTAAAATGTATGTACACAACACACCTGCACATTACTCTGCTGGAAACCAATGAATTGTGTTGCAGTGGAATGAACCACAAAAAAAAAAAGGAGGGGGCGGGTGTGTGTATGTATGTGTATATATATATATATATATATATATATATATATATATATATATATATATATATATACATCAACACTGAGTCTAATAGGAAAATAGAATAATAAGTCACCACAAGTTACATATAGAATATTACAATTACAAAATTAAAAACAAATATGAATACAATAATAAAAAATCTTTCAAAGAAGGAATCACAATATCAAACTCATAAAAGTAAGAGTGAAAATGCTAGTGCTAATAATAATAATAATAGAAAAACGGCTGTACATTAAAATGGATGGATGAAATACTCAATGGATTGCACTTTCAAATCAGAACCTAGTAAAAGGCATAGCGTCCAGTTGAGTGTCTGGAAGCTGAGCCTTTGACAAGCTTCTGATTTGAAAATGCCATCCGTTGACTATTTCATCAATATTAGAGAAGCTTATAAACTTCTGTTTTTGCCAAAATATGTTTTGCATTTCTTGACTGTCTTTATGTTTTAAGGAGGTTCTCATCTAATCTACACCCTGTTCCAAATTATTATGCAAATTCTATTTAAGTGTCACAAATATAAATATTTTGTTTTTCAGTTTAACTCATGGATGGCATTGTGTCTCAGGGCTCTTTTGATCACTGAAAACAATCTTGGACACCTGGGATAATTAGATTGCCTGGTGAGCCCAATTTAATGAAAAACTCCTAAAGGAGGGTGTTCCACATTATTAAGCAGAGCACCATTTTCATGCAATATGGGGTAGAAAAAGGAGCTCTCTGCTTCCGAAAAGAGTGAAATAGTTCAATGCCTTGGACGAGGTATGAAAAAATTAGATATTTCACGAAAACTTAAGCGTGATCATCGCACTATTAAGAGATTTGTGGCTGATTCAGAGCACAGACGGGTTCGTGCAGATAAAGGTAGATTTCTGCCAGATCCATGCATCGGATCAAGAGAGCAGATGATAAAATACCATTACATAGCAGCAAACAGATATTTGAAGCTGCTGGTGCCTCTGGAGTCCCACGGACATCAAGGTGTAGAGTCCTTCAGAGTCTTGCAACTGTGCATAAACCTTCTATTCGGCCACCACTAACCAATGCTTACAAGCAAAAACGGCTGCATTGGGCAGAAAAATACATGAAGACTAATTTTCAAACAGTCCTGTTCACTGATGAGTGCCGTGCAACTCTGGGAGGTCCAGATGGATGGAGTAGTGGATGGTTGGTTGAAAATTGTTGTTATAAATTGTTGTTAAATGTTGTTATAACTTTTATTGAAATAGCTTTTGATTTCAGTAAATATGCTGTAAACACAACAAACGACAATTTTCAGTTCGTTACAACCTTTACAACAGTGCATTGTAAGTTTTTTATGTTTTAAAAAAATACTGTTATCATTAGGAGGTTTGTCCAATAAAATTTGAATTGTACTCATAATAGTTGATAACATAAGAATTATGCTGACTGTTATTTCCATAAATTAGTTAGGTGAATGAGAAAAATATAATTTGCATAATAATTTGGAACAGGGTGTATTTTATTATTCTCCATAGCAAGGTAGATGTAAGACAGGTGCCTCATTTCTTACAGGAGTTTGTCTCGTATTAGTCTAGACTTATAATTCTTCAGGATATTCCCTATATTTGAATACCAGGGGCTTGCTGACAGTAGCTACAATTGATTACTTAAATGCTTGTTAGGTTTGTGCAGCTCAATAAAGTTATTTTTTTATAACTATTAGCTGTATTTAAACTCTGTTCCTTCCAATATATATATATATGCTTGGGTATTCCCGTGAGTAAATTTTGCCATGTTTAATCAGGAATAAGGAAAATTGTTTCATATTTACCGTAATTTTCTTTTCCTGATCATTATACATGGCAGCGTTATTTTCCCCATCTACTATGCGAGTTGTGGAACTAGTTACAAAAACTGCCTGGTGCGGAGGGGGTGGCAACTGCCATTTAATGTGGATAAGTGCAAGATAATGCATCTTGGACGTAAAAACCCAAGGGCAGAGTACAGAATATTTGATAGAGTCCTAACCTCAACATATGAGGAAAGGGATTTAGGGGTGATTATTTCTGATGATTTAAAGGTAGGCAGACAATGTAATAGAGCAGCAGGAAATGCTAGCAGAATGCTTGGTTGTATAGGGAGAGGTATTAGCAGTAGAAAGAGGGAAGTACTCATGCCATTGTACAGAACACTGGTGAGACCTCACTTGGAGTATTGTACACAGTACTGGAGACCGTATCTTCAGAAGGATATTGGTACCTTAGAGAGAGTTCAGAGAAGGGCTACTAAACTGGTTCATGGATTGTGGGATAAAACTTACCAGGAAAGGTTAAAGGATCTTAACATGTATAGCTTGAAGGGAAAGACGAGACAGGGGGGATATGCTAGAAACATTTAAATATATAAAGGGAATCAACACAGTAAAGGAGGAGACTATATTTAAAAGAAGAAAAACTACCGCAACAAGAGGACATAGTCTTAAAGTAGAGGGACAAAGGTTTAAAAATAATATCAGGAAGTATTACTTTACTGAGAGGGTAGAGGATGCATGGAATAGCCTTCCAGCTGAAGTGGTAGAGGTTAACACAGTAAAGGAGTTTAAGCATGCGTGAGATAGGCATAAGTCTATCCTAACTATAATATAAGGCTAGGGACTAATGAAAGTATTTAGAAAATTGGGCAGACTAGATGGGCCGAATGGTTCTTAACTGCCGTCACATTCTATGTTTCTATGTTTCTATCTATTTATACCAATATCTGAGTTCTATTTCCTGTCCTATCTGCTGTGAGAAGAAGAGCTAACCCATAAGTAAATGCTGTCATATATAATGAACGGGAAGAGAAAATTACTGTAAGTATGAATTTTCCTCATATAGTATGTAGGTAAGGAGAGTTTCTTTTCTCTACTCAATGAGTGACTTATAGCTTGTGATTTAAAGGGTTCTTTATCAAAATCTGCAATACTGATATATACTGTAAATAGAAGAGACCGACAGAGACAGCAGGATGTAATTAGAAATATTTAATTATTTGTAACCGTTTTTTCACTAACTTTTAATGTTGAGACACAACCTTAAATCCCCAAACTGAGTAACGGAGTTAAAATGTAAAACTTGGCAAATAGCCAACTTGCTGTTCTTGTTCAGGTTTTTGGAAGTCGATACAAATGGAGCTTTTATGACAAGACCCCTATTTAAAATACAATATTTTCTGGCATGCCTGACATCATCCCACATTCTTTATTACATTGCAGTGTTTGTGATAAATTAAATGACAGAGGTTTGAACAAAATGTCTACATGATTTACTCACTATTTTTAGTGAATAAAAGCTTTACTAGGTATCTCATTATTTTTCATGTTTAAGTACTCGCTACAGTAATGCAAATTATTTTTCAGTAGGTTAAGAGAACACAAGAGCAAAATGTGTAATGATAAAAATTTATATATATATATATATATATATATATATATATATATATATTTATATTTATTTATTTTTCCCAAAAAATACATTTAGATGTACCAATCTATAAAATAGTCGAAAGGTTACTAATTTGTCAATCATTTATGAAATATAGAGAATTACATTGATTGTGTAAAATTATGCTCTGATTTGTTCCTACTGTTAAACACCCACATGAAAATTGAATACATTGCGTTGGAAATAAAGCAATGCATTAAAGCAGGTTGTGATTACTCTAATTTGTAATGTAATTTACAATGACATAACTTGTTATATATTTAAAGGCCTTTTCTTTAGGCTTGCTCCATTCAGTCAGTTAAAATTGCCTTTGTAAACTTTAATGATTGACTGACTTTTACATTTTGATCTTTGAGGAAACATGAATTCATTGAAGGGACCGACAAGGGAAGCGGATGATGAATCATGAGTAAGATTGTGCCATAATTGAGCTTAGTAAAGTCACGCAAAATAGCAACTCCAAAACAATTAACTACTTAGGAGATGGAAGCCTTGCTCCATCCTCTCTTAGGTACTTATTAACCAACTGAGTTTTCATGGCAATCTGTACCCAAAGAACCATGCAGCAATGTAATCACAAGATAAGTTACAATCTCTTAGAATGATATCAAGTTAGACCCAGTTGGAATCAGTTGGACTTTAACAAACTTGGCAAGGTGGAATTTTTTAGTTTGTCTGAATCAATTTGTTGAAAATAAATTGTGTTTCATCTGAAACTAATTTCCTCCATCAGTTGATTTGTCAGATGAAATTCGTCCAATATTTTCAGCTCAGAATTTCTATTTTAATGAATGGAATGCTGTGATTTCCAGAAAATCTTTTTTTGATTTAGAAAGTAGAGAAGACCCTAATTTGGTACCCTTATGTAGGATTGACATATTTAAGCATATTAAATTTATTAAATTAGAGCGAGAGCTGTGTTTAGTAGATAGCTCCATATTTTATAAGCATATTAAGTTAGGGCGCTATCTACTAAGAAACTGAACATTCAAAATTAGGAAAAGGGCTTAATTGGTACATTTATGTGGGATTTTCATATTTTAGAGTACCAAATTAGGGAGCTGTTTATTAGGTATATTTTTCTTTTTTGGTACTCCACATAAGGATACCGAATTATGGAGCTGTCTATTAAGCAGCTGAAAGATCACAATTATGAAAACCCCTTTTTCTCGTTTTGGTCTTTCAGCTGTTTAGTATATTGTTCTCTGATTTGGTAACCTTTTGTGGAATTGCCATTTTTCAGGATACCAATTTAGGGGCCTATCAACTGAACACAACAGCTCCCTAATTTGGTGATTTAGTGATACTCTTAAATATGGATTGGTAATTCTACATAAGGGTGTCAATTTGACATAAATAAACTCATGAGCAAATTAAATGAAAATGTCAAATTCAAGCGATTAGTTCATTCTTCTAATGTACCATTTGGACGAATGGACGAACAAGCCTATTTTCTTTTCTTCCAAAAACAAATGCCAAGTCTAATATTAACACCCACTCTATGAAATGTGTCCTTCTACTCTTCCCCAATTAGAATTCCAATAGCTATGTATACCCAAAAGTTCAAATGTCTGATGCCCATATATTAGATCCATTTGCTCACTATTACTAAAACTTTTCACATTTTTACCTGTGCACCTCTTGATCCTGCTTTGTTTTCTGGACTGTGCTGGCACATATGTTGGTTGATTTAATAGTGTTGTATCCAATTTTGTATTTTGACTCATCTTGTAAAATTTACAATCTTTAAAGATTTGTCAATCTGTTAATTTGGGATCTCCCTTAAGTCATTTATAAAATTCAAATTTCATATTCAAGGCAAAGAGTTTGGAAATGTCATTGTTCTTGAGTTTCAGAGAGCCCCAACCCAGCATAACAAAATAAATGGACCTGCTTCGTTAATGGTCAAGTCACGTTGCTTTCATAAAGAGTTAAAGCCCTTAACCAAAGGCTGATAGAGCTTCAAGTAACAAACAAATATTTACTTACCTATATCAGAAAAGTAACACAACATTATACAGAGAACAGGTTCCCTCAAACCAATTTTGAAGACCTTGCTGTTTGTGAATCTTTTGCTGGTGGTAGAATTTTTAAATGCCTACTTATTAATGTGTCAAGTGAATTAGAGTTAAAGTCTGAATTGTGACCTCTTTTTTTAAAAGAGGACCACACTTTTGGATTTAGATCTACTTGTTAACTTTTAACTCCCCCTATTAAATGTGATCAAACAGGTTTTTGCATGTTTCTTCGTATGATGACCAAAATAATAGTTCTCAAAAGAAAGTGTTATTATAGCCCATTTTCAGTAAAAAAAGACCTGTAGGTCTTATTTAATTAAGAGGATACATTGATACTCAATATAATGAAATTTATTCTACACTACCATTTCTTCTTTGGGATGTATAACGTTTTCTCGAACATTCTTAATCAAACCTACACTATCTGTACATGGTACCTAAAGTATAAAGTTATGGTCAGGACAATAGTTTTCAGTAAAATATTGATTTTTACCAGCTGAATATTTATATCAAATTAGATTTTTAATGTTTGTGAATAAATCACATCTATATAAAAATATAAAGGTGAGCTTATTTTTTTCTGAGTTTGGAAGTTATAAGTTGTATCTGACTGAACATATGGTGTACGCCGGGATATTGAAGATGACCTAATTAAGAATCCTACCACATACTTGTACTACACTTTCACGCTGAAACTTTTGAATGTGTAATACTTAGCATATGTCTGTGATTTATATGTGAAAATAATAATTTTAATCTAATCTAATAAGATTCTTCTAAAGAACGCAAATCTGTACTGCAAATTTATCTTTGCCGTTTTTAATAGAAACAACACCCTTACATAGGCACATATTGCTTTTTCATGGTAAAACTGTAATACAACAATAGGATAATACTAACCATTTTTCTCATATAAGAACAAGTCTCTCAAAGCTTATGTGAGAGATAACTGCAAAAACAGCTACACAAAATATTTTGCAAGCTGTAGAAAGTGTAGAAATGATCTGTAAAATGCTGATAAAATTGCTTAGTTTGGAACTTAACTATTCCGATGCAACTTATTACAATACTCACAAAACCTTTACTTTTGAAAAGTAATGCATTTTTTTTCCCTAGACCAGTAAATGGAGGAAACCGACAAGTTTAATTGCATATTTCAGGAAAAAGGGCTGTAAAATAGCTAAGTTGGGGAATCTTTTCATTCCAACTGTTTTGGTCTGCAATTTAAAATTCTATTATACGTTCTGTAGAGTTACTTGTTTAGTGAATAAACACTACTGGGCACATGGAATTTTGTTATTTTATATATTTCAGCAAAATTCATATTTGTTTGACCTGTAAAACAATAGTTACTTTAAGATAAGATATTACATGATATTTGAGATACTTTAAAGGAACACTCTAGGCACCATAACAGCTTCATCTAAATTAAGTTGTTATGGTACCAGGAGGCCCCCTGTTGCACTCTTGCCTTAAGGGGTTAAAGTTTTCAAACTGTGGAGAACTTTGGGTTTAAACTATTCGAGAATGGTTTAACTCCTTGAGATAAGAGTATACCCGGGAGCCTTCGGGCACCATAACAACGTAATCTAGATGAAGTTGTTATGGTGCCTAAACTGTCTATTTAAGGTTGGATCGAGAACCCTTTCTAACAGATATTCAAGACCTGCACTTGCCATATTATTTTTTAGCCATTGTAGTCTTATAATAGTGTCCTTTTTGAAATATATGATATTATGATGCATGCTTGCATATAAGTACATTTTAAAACCACAGTTTACGCTATTGTAGTATGCCAAGTAGTGTCCCTGTGGGCAGAGGGCTTGAGATCAATATATTAAGCAGAGAGTTGGCAATTGCCTTTTACAACTGTAAATCCAATAAGGTCGTGGGATAACAAAAGTGATTATAGCTAGTTATTATAAGCTAGGTGATTTTCAAGTCCTAGGATCAATAAGCCATAACAATACATTGCAAAGGAAAGTCATATTTTCTATCAGTATCGTTCTTTGGCATGAGTTTTCTGAAGATGTTATAATTTTATTTATATTATATTATGTTATATTATATTATCTTTTATTTATAAGTATTCAATGTATAAATATAAATAACACAAGCTTTTCAGTGCACTGCTAGACATATTAATATTACTATGATGGTATAGGTAGCAGGTGCAGTGTGTACTCATTGAAGAGACTCCATGTGCTAAACATGACCCCTTATATTTCATGTGCATATGTTTTTTTCTGTCTTTATTTCTGCAGATAAGCTCCTTATGTACCAGTCTGTAGTTTCTTCTCCAGATCACAACCAATTTCTGCTTTGAATCCAATCAGGGTGATGTAATGATTTTCTATGAGAATCCTTTTTTCAGACCTATAAAAATCAGTATGTTACAGATATGGAGCAATGTACCAGGGCTGGTCCATGCCACTCTGCTGCCTGAGTCCAAGAACAAAATGTTGCTTCTAGCCCCACTATAAATACCAAATGGCATCACACATACCCTAACTTCTCACATATGACTAATCCACAAATTAAAACATTATCCACACATACAGTTGTAACTCTCAGCTGTTTGTAATGAACAAATCAAACAAAATCAATTAAAAAAGCTCAACACATCGAATGCTTCTCAATGCTTCACTAAATTCAACTGAAAATGCAACTAATCCAGTCTCAGAATTATTCAATTGCTTCATATAATGCATCTTTAGTACTTAGTAGAGCACCCTTTTGCTGTTATGACCTACTGCAAATTCCTAAGGAATGTTAGCCCATTGTGCAATGGTCTCCAGTTCAGTAATATTCTTGGGTTTGTATGCTGTAACCACCTTTTTCAAATCCCACCAGAGATTTCATATGGGGTTCAAGTCAGATGACTGTGATAGCCACGGTAGAATTTTCCAGGACTTCTTATGCAACTAAGCGCTGGTATGCACTTACTCTAAGGGTTTTTCACAACCTATCTTCTAAGAAATCTGGTTGCTGGCATTGATAGTTTCCTTCCTGATCGGCACCTTAGTGTGACCGCATATGATCGGCTCATGACTGTTTATTCTATTACGTTAATTCAGTCCATTCTAAGGCCCGGTAATACATTGTTACTGTTTGTCTTTGTTACGTGTTTTACATAATTCTGCCCTGACAGTAGTACATAGTTATACAACAGCAACCCTTCCATTTAAACTATTTTTTCTGCATCTCACTTATTAGTTCTGAATCACAATTCTTAACCCCTTCAGGACGGGTGACGGACGAGGTCCGTTACAGAGGGGAGACCCTTAACGACGGGTGACGGACCTCGTCCGTCACGCGGTAAAATTAACCCCGGATTGCCGCGATCGCGGGGTTAATGGTGCTCCCGGTATGCCTCTGCATTAGAGGCATACCGGGAGCACCCGGTCAGGCTGCCCAGCACATGTGCTCGCTCTGACCACAAGTCAGAGCGAGCACATGTGCTCTGTATACTCACCTACCGGCTCCCTGCACTTCCGGGTTCTGTGTGAAGTGCAGGGAGCCGGATCAGTGATGATCCTGCCCCCTGCTGAAAAAATAAATAAAGTTAATTTAAAGTGTACCCCCCTTACCCATTTTAATAAAAAATTAACCCATTCCCTGCCAATTGATCACTGACTACAGTGATCAATTGGCAGGGATTACATTTTACTATGATCTGATTTTTTTTTTAACCCCTGAGGGTTAATTCTTTTTTTTTTAACCCTCAGGGGTTAAATTAATTAAATTAATTAATTAAATTATTTTTAAATTATATATTTAGATAGCTGGGGTGGGTGGAAGTTAGTGGGGAATTGGGGGATTTGGCGTTAGGCTAACTAGGGGTTAACGTTAAAAAAAGTTTTAAAAGAAACTTTAAAAAGTTAAAAATTAAGCTTAAAAAAATGTTTTAATAACATTTAAGTAAAAAAAAACAAAAAAAACACACTTTACCTAGTCCAAATAAAAATTAACCCCTTCCCTGCCAGTCGATCACTGCCTACAGCGATCAAATAGAGATCACAGTATTATACTGTGATCTAATTTTTTTTAACCCCTGAGGATTAACTTTTATTTATTTTTTTAACCCTCAGGGGTTCAATTTATTTAATTAATTAATTTAAATATTTTATAACTATATATTTTGCTAGCTGGGGTGGGTGGGAGTTATGGGAAAATGGGGAATTTACTGTTAGTGCTGCGTACTGCTAGTTAGTAACGGTAGCTTAGAAAAATGTTAAATCTGTAAAAAAGTTTTAAGAAAGTTTAGGAAAGTTTAAAAAAAATTTATAAGCAAAACAAAAGTTTAAAAACTAGTTTTTAAAAGTAAAAAAGTTATAAAAAGTAAAAAAATACATTTTAAAAACGCTCATTACCACTACACCTGGAACAAACTAGAGAAAAAATTATCCCACGCCAAGGTTCAAAATATGCCTTTTGAATTACCCCAGGGTGTATTCTTTAATAAATAGTATGTGTTTGTGGGGAAGTTTCAATAACCAACCGTCTAAACTACTCCAAATTGGAACATGGACACAGCGTAAAACTTCAAAGTTAGAAAAAAACTGAATGGCTGCGTCTCAAATGCGCCCCTTCAACATCCACATATACCTGGCAAAGGTACATACGGGGGTATTGCTGTACTCAGCCGACATAGCTGAGCAACATATGAAGTATTATACAGTCATAGGACACATAAGGTTTGCAAAATATGCTGCGCAAACTCACTTTGTATGTCAAAAAGGCAGAAAAAATGCTTATTACCACTACACTTGGTACAAGCTAGCGGAAAAATGATCCCATGCTAAGGTTCAAAATATGCCTTTTGAAATACCCTGGGATGCCTTCTTTAAGAAATGGTATGGCTTTATGGGGAATTTGGATTATATAGCCTGGTAAAATACTCTAAAATGGGACATAGGCACAGCATAAAAATTCAAAGTTTGAAAAAACTGGAATGGCTGTGTCCCAAATGTGCCCCTCCGATGTCCACACATACCTGGCAAAGGTACATACGGGGGTATTGCTGTACTCAGCCGACATAGCTGAGCAACATATGAAGTATTATACAGTCGTAGCACACATAAGGTTTGCAAAATATGCTGCGCAAACTCACTTTGTATGTCAAAAAGGCAGAAAAAATGCTTATTACCACTACACTTGGTACAAGCTAGCGGAAAAATGATCCCACGCTAAGGTTCAAAATATGCCTTTTGAAATACCCTGGGATGTCTTCTTTAAGAAATGGTATGGCTTTATGGGGAATTTGGATTATATAGCCTGGTAAAATACTCTAAAATGGGACATAGGCACAGCATAAAAATTCAAAGTTTGAAAAAAACTGGAATGGCTGTGTCCCAAATGTGCCCCTCCGATGTCCACACATACCTGGCAAAGGTACATACGGGGGTATTGCTGTACTCAGCCAACATAGCTGAGCAACATATGAAGTATTATACAGTCGTAGCACACATAAGGTTTGCAAAATATACTGTGCAAACTCACTTTGTATGTCAAAAAGGCAGAAAAAACGCTTATTACCACTACATCTGGTACAAGCTAGCGGAAAAATGATCCCACGCTAAGGTTCAAACTATACCTTTTGAAACACCCTGGGGTGTCTACTTTAAGAAATGGTAGGCCTTTGTGGGGTAGTTTGAATTTAAAACCTGCGAAGATGCTTGGAAATTGCACATAGGCCCAGCGTCAAAATTCAAAGTTTAGTAAAAACGGATATGGCTTGGTCTCCTATATGGCACTGTAGCTTCACAAAATAGTGCCAAAGACATTCATATGGGGTGTCATTTTACTCAGAAGACTTAGCTGAGCATAATTTGGGGGTTTGAACTTAGTGGCACATATGAAATATACAAAACGCCCAGCAAAAATGCAATCCGTATGTAAAAAATGCACAAAATTATTTTTTACCACATACTTTGGCATATATTGGTGAAAAAATGGGGGCATGTTAAGGCACAATATGCACCTTATAAGATACCCTGGAGTGTCTACTTTTACAAATGGTAGGCCTTTGTGGGGGTTTTTTGAACAGTCAAACTGTTATAATACCCCAAATGGAAGCTAAGGCTCATTAAATTTATCTCTCAAAATTCTACTGTGAATACTGAAAAGGACAGGTATCCTCTATGGCACTGTAACTTCACGAAATAGTGCAAAAGACATACAATGGGGGTGTCATTTTACTCAGCAGATGTAACTGAACACAAAATAAAACTTTGTACAGGAATAGCACACACCAACTTTACAAAATATACACGAGAATTTCTCTGTTATAAGTTTGTGTGCCAAAAACCAAAAAGAACACAATTTTACTCCAATATTTAGCAGAGGTTGGCGGTGAAATGGCTACGTAGAAAGTGTCAAAACAACCTTAGGTAAATAGCCCGTGATGTCTACTTTATATAAATATATACTTTTGTGTGGCAATTTTGTTTTCTTTTATGGCTATTAAGCTTACAAGACAAACATACCAAATTCTAAAATCGCTCCACATTAAAAGTTTATTTTACTCCTTGTGCTTTGTGACCTGTAACTACCAAAAAAAACTTAAAATCCCAGACACATTATATATTCTGTAAATCAGAACAAATAAATAAATTTTATTTTTAATTACTTTCCTTAACCTGCACTAATTATGCACACATTATTATTGCAAAAACTGTAAAAAAAAAACAATATTTTTCATTTTTTTTGCATTTTTCTGTATTTTTTTTATATTTTTATTTCTCTACTATCTTGTCCCTCTGGAGACCTTTTACCCTCGACCTCTTCGCTTCCAGGCTCAACACCCAGCTTCCCTGGTTCTACAACTGGCGCCCATACCCGGCCGCGGAAGCAGTGGATGCCTTCATGCTATACTGGACCGGCTCACCCCTTTACGCCTTCCCTCCGTTTGCTATGATCCCTTGGGTCCTACTCCAAGTACGACGCCAGATGGCCAACTTGGTCTTGCTGACCCCGTTCTGGGGTACCCAGTCATGATTCCCACAACTCCTGGAACTGGCGATAGATGCACCCAGACTTCTGCCATCCTACCAGGACCTTCTGCCGGACCCATTGGGCCAACAACACCCCCTCCTTCTGGACGGATCGTTGCAGCTATTCGCATGGAGGATTTCTGGGGCCCCTGGGAAATCCAACGTGTTTCAGATGCAACTCAATGCCTCCTGGCAGATGCATGGGCTCCCGGCACTAGACGATCATATGGGACCGGTTGGAGAGCTTGGACTGGCTGGTGCCTGGCTCGGGACTTGGATCCCGTTTCGGCACCTGTGACGGCGATACTCCAGTTCCTCACTTCACTATTCAAAGCTGGTCGGGCATATCGCACGATTAATCTTTATAGATCAGCCATCTCTTCGGCTCACCAAGGTTTCGATGGCTGTCTTGCAGGCCTTGGTGTGCCGCCTTCTTCGGGGTTCACGCCTGTCGCGTGCCCCCAGGCCTCGATACATGGCTACATGGGACGTCTGCTGCGTCCTGTCTCTGTTTACTTCCTGGCCTCCAAATTCAGACCTCACCCTGGGACAGCGGTCGGCCAAATTGGTTTCCCTGTTCTGCCTCATTTCGTGCAAGCGGGTCTCGGATGTTCGGGCCCTGGACTGCGATGCTAAGTCTTTCACCCCGGACGGAGTCACATTTAACATCTCCAGACGGACTAAGACGGCTATACGTTCAGTCTCGTATCCAAGTTTTCCAACTACCCCGACGTTATGCCCAGTGACCTATCTGAGAGAATACGAACTTCGGACGAAGGCCCATCGGTCGGCCTCGTCCCCTCAGCTTTTTCTCTTGATTCGTCAACCCTTCGCCCCGGTATCCAGCACTACCTTGGCTTGTTGGGTGAAATGGGTGATGTCCCTGGCCGGTGTGGATACATCCATCTTTAGCGCTCACTCCACGTGAAGGGCATCAGCCACATCTATGGCATCTTCGGGAGCACGCCTGGAAGACCTGATGAGGATGGCGGACTGTTCCAGAGAATCCACCTTCAGAGAATTTTACTTTCGGCCTCCGCCACATGTTTTCTCTTCGGTTATTGCTCAGCTTTAAACTTGCAATATGAGCCTCCGTGTCTTGACATAAAATTACATGATTTTGCTATTTCATGACGAAAAGTGATGATTTTATGAAAGACACGGAGGCGAGTATTGTCCCACCCTGTAAAATATTTTGCTATCTTTGTATTCCCCCCCCCTGTTGTTTTTATATCTCAGGTCAGTAAGCATTTCATTGCCCTCCACATTATATGGCCTGCTATGTGCATCGGAACTGTTTATGTTATGTGTGCCTGGGGGTTCTTAGCCTGACATTACGGACACTGTGTTGCCTTATGATTTTCCAATATATTGTGTCTTGGCATGCGCAATTGGTTTAAGTTCCGATTTAACATTTGGGCTCCTGTTTTTATGTTTTCACAGGCTGATTTGGCGCTGTTGGTGCTGTATAGAGATCCTCAATTCTTCCTAAGACTTCACCACATTGGCTGGAGATCTATTGATGGTGCTGTGATGGACTCCCTGTCGTTGACGCTTCGTCACTAGTTGTTGGTTTAGTTCCAATTCACAGATGGTTCCTGAGTACATTGGGATGTTTTGCCCTTCTATGTTCTGGACTGTTCCTCAGTTCCTGTTGGCTGGTTCGGTGTTGCATCTCCAAAGAAAGAGGAATTGTGTGGGGAGGTGCTGACTATTATACTGGGACTTGTTATGGGAGTGGTCTATCACTATGGTTACCATTTTTTCTTACTGTTTGTATTCTTTGCTGCTATTGGTGGACAGTAAAGAGAGGGTTAAGCAATATGTGCCTCTGTGTCTTTCATAAAATCATGACTTTTCGTCGTGAAATAGCAAAATCGTGTAATTTTATCATTCAAATTGTTTATTCTAACCAGCTTTGTGTAACTCACCCTTAATTGAATAGACCCGAGGAAATATTTTACCTACCTAGACTTTTATGAACTCTAGAAAAAGCTGTATTACCTTAATAATTGAAAAAAAGGTTTACATGCAGTCACCATGTCATTAAAGACATCAACCGTAATAAATGTTGGGGAGATAGAAGAGGGATAGGGGTGTTAAGTGGGGAACGTGGGTGTGGAGCGCTAGTTATGGTTTGTTCGCTTCAGGTATGTTATCCAGGGTTCATTTTACTTGTTACTCTTTCCACAAATATTGTTTTGTAGCAATGTCATAACATACAGTCTCTGTCTCCACATGTGGGATTTTATTCACATGGAAAGTTTAGATGAAAACAGTGCACTTCTTCCATGTTTTGTGTCTAATGTACTTTTTGTTAAATATGAATGAATATCTTACATAAAGATTGTCAAAAAAAAAAGAAAGGTGAAGTTCTTCTATTTTCTTGTTTATATTCAATGTCACATTATTCTAAGTATTACTAATTTGGAACCCACAGGGTATATTCCCTATATTTAGGTGTCAATTGTAGCTTTAAATTATATACATTGCTAGTCTTTTGGATGTACGTTGGTTTGTGTAACAATGCCGACTATAATTGCAATTTAGCATAGGGGACAGTATGCACTTCTGCATCTTGTTTTTTTCTTTTGTCTAAGTAGAACAGATAACTTAAAATTAAAAAGTACTTCAACGTAAAAAGCGCAATCATAGGCTTCAAAATAAACAAAAGTGCAGATTTATTTTAAGCAGACGTGCCTTTGCATGTAATCAATGTTTCAGTCCAACTACCTTGACATATTAAGGAAAGCTTGTTAATGGGACTGAAATGGTGAATGTATGTAGGGCACAACTGTAAAAAATGTTTATTTTGAAGTCCTGTGGGTGTGCTCTTCACTTTAAATATGTTATTGTGCTTGAGTATGCACCTAGCAACAAGATTGGGCCAATATATGCTCGTTACATATGGTACATATTAATGAAATTTCTCTGTGTATTATGCATATAGAAAAGGAACATTAATATGTGTAAATATAATAGATATGTATATCCCTGTATATATATATAACAAATATACACATTAATATACATGTCATATACCAGTGACGGATCCAGAGCCTGAGCCCGGGAGGGGCATTTGTACATTATTTAAAGAAATATTCCATGCACAATAACCACTACTCCTCTGTGTAGTGGTTATGGTGCAAGGAATGTCGGCACCCCCTCCCAGAGTAAGTAGTCAAACCGTTTAAGAACAGTTTGACAACTTACCTGGAGTCTGCTGGGATATGGGGCTGTAGTAGGGTATAGGAGCAGTGGTGCAATGTGTGAGGGGTGCAATGTATGTGAAAGGTTCAGTGTGTGGGTGTGGGGGGCAGTGTGTGAATGTGTATGGTGTGTGTGCGTGGGGGAAGTGTGTGAATGTGTATGGTGTGTGTGTGTGGGGGCAGTGTGTGAATGTGTATGGGGTGTGTGTGTGTGTGGGCAGTGTGTGTATGTGTCAATGTCTCCCCTCTTCTTCCCAGTCTCTCTCTTCCCCCTCTGCCTCTTTATTCCCCTCCCCTTGTGTGTCTCTCTCATTTCTCCCTCTTTGTCTCTCTCTTCACCCTCTGCCTCTTTCACCCCCTTTCCCTGTGTCTCTCCCTCCTCCCCCCTTTCCCTGTGTCTCTCCCTCCTCCCCATCTCTCTCTCCCCTCCCCCCTTTCCCTGTCTCTCCCTCCAACCCATCTCCCCCCCCTTTCCCTGTGTCTCTCCCCTCTCCCCATCTCTCTTCCTCCCCCCTTTCCCTGTCTCTCTCCCTCCAACCCATCTCTCCTCCTTCCCTGTGTCTCTCCCCATCTCTCTCCCTCCCCCTTTTCCGGTGTCTCTCCCCTCTCCCATCTCTCTCCCTCCCCCTTTCCCTGTGTCTCTTCCATCTCCCTCCCTCCTTTCCCTGTGCCTCTCCCCTCTCCCCATCTCTCTCCCTCCCCCTTTCCCCTGTTTCTCTCCCCTCTCCCTCCCTCCCCTCTTTCCCTGTGTCTCTCCCTTCTCCCTCCCTCCTCTCCCTCCCTCCCCCCTTTCCCTATCTCTCCCCCTGCCCCCAATTTACCTTAGAGAAGGCAGAGGGAGCAGAGACTTAAGAACAAGTGAATAAACTAATAAAACATAAATGACAATACTATGTAATTGCATCCAGGAGTACAGTTGCTGGCATAAATGCATAATATAGAAAATTCAATTTACAGCATCCAATAAGGTAAAGCTGCTAAAAATGAACTAATGTAGTAACTCAACTTAAAGAGACAGGCTGCAAAAAATCACTTGCCTGCTGATTTTGGCGCCAGTAGTGGGTGTCTAAAATTCCAAAAAAAAGGCTTACAACAACACATTAGATGTCTTCCCTTTAAATAAACTAAAAATAACAAGTGAAAATTAACTTAGATCGGACATTCTTATTACCTATTAGATTCAAAGACCGACGCCGGTAGCGGCAGGGCCGGACCGGTCCACCGGGATACCGGGAAATTTCCTGGTGGGCCGCGGCACATGGGGGCTGCGCTGCCACATAGGTGGCACATTGAGAGGGGGCCGGCCGCGTTCCAGACTGGAGCCGACGGGCCGGGTGGCAGCTTCGCCAGTCCGGCGGCACTCCAGTCACTGGTGTCACTGATGGTTGAAGGAGGAGGAGCCGGTCTACCATGCTCCCTTGCGGTGGGAGCATGGTAGACCGGCTCCTCCTCCTTCAACCATCAGTGACTGGAGTGCCGCCAAACCGGCGAAGCTGCCACCCGGCCTGGCGGCTCCAGTCTGGAACGCGGCTGGCCCCCTCTCAATGTGCCACCTATGTGGCAGCGCAGCCCCCATGTGCCGCGGCCCACCAGGAAATTTCCCGGCCCTGCCGCTACCGGCGTCAGACTTTGAATCTAATAGGTAATAAGAATGTCCGATCTAAGTTAATTTTCACTTGTTATTTTTAGTTTAGGGAAGACATCTAATGTGTTGTTGTAAGCCTTTTTTTTGGAATTATAGACACCCACTACTGGCGCCAAAATCAGCAGGCAAGTGATTTTTTGCAGCCTGTCTCTTTAAGTTGTTACTACATTAGTTCATTTTTAGCAGCTTTACCTTATTGGATGCTGTAAATTGAATTTTCTATATTATGCATTTATGCCAGCAACTGTACTCCTGGATGCAATTACATAGTATTGTCATTTATGTTTTATTAGTTTATTCACTTGTTCTCTTAAGTCTCTGCTCCCTCTGCCCACTCAGCTGTTGTTTTTACACTTTATTGATACTCTCTGGGGGACTGGCTGTTCATTATCAGTATTTGTCTACTTTACATTGTTGTTTCTAAGCACAGCTAATTCTGGGCATCCAGCTGCCATAGCAACGACATCAGACCAGAAGTGACGTAATTGAGGTCACACTTTTATGCATTCTGGCTCAAAGTCTCTCCCAGACAGTATCTCTGCACTTATTGGGTAAGTGTACATTGGTGGTGGGTATATATGATTGTCTTTTAAGATGTTATTTCATCCTGATGAAAGTTTGGGTGACAAACTGAAACGTTGATCTTTTAAATTTGGAAAATCAAAGTTAAATTTTATTTTTACACCTTTGGAGTCCTGGGAGTGCTATCTCTACGCAATTTGTCATACTATGCCGATAAGCACCGGGCAGAGACACCAGTAAGTGGAGTGCAAGACTATTTTTCTGTTATATATATATTTCTTGAACTTTATTGAGCAATTAATGACCCAAGTGACACTGCCTTCTTTACTGCTGAAGCATGGGGGATAATTTACAGAGGTGGGACTGTGTACCATTTTAGTAAATCTGCTTGGAAAGTTAGAAAATTTAAATTTTATTGCAACATATCGTAGATTGCTCCAAAATAATAGTATGGTGTGCTGTTTGGGGAGGAAACAGGGGCATTGCTAAATTACTGAAACACCTGGGGATTCAAACCAACCACTGTAGAGATCTGGGGCTAAAGAGCCACATATTTGGGGCTTTACCGCTCACAACTCTCTGAGCAGTGCTTATGAGAAGGAGAGCTGGTCTTTGTCATAGTTTGGAGTTGGACAATGATGTGGGGGTTAAGTAGAAAGAGAGATGTTCACTCTTCTAATGTGGTCAATTATTTAAAACTAATTACACCTGCAATCCAGTTCTATGTCCTCACTTCGAGCTGCTGGGGATTATACTGGCCTTACTGATCAATAACTAAACTGAGAGAAACTCCACATTATAGTCACTTGAAACACATGGATAGAACAGCAACATGGTGTCTTGATTCATGCTGTGAAGGAAAAAATGAAAGGCTTGATTGAAATACATTGTGATGTCCTGTGTGTGTTATTTCTAATGGCCTTTTTCCAGATCTGAGGGAGATAAGCAGAAATTTGGTGACAAGTCCATGGCAGTTTGAGAGACCTGAAAAATTTACAGTCCTTCATGTACCTAAATTAAAATCTAAAAAGGCTTCATTATCGCTATAATTCAGATGTCTGCTTCAGGCTCCGAACAAGCCACCAATACAAAGATACTATTAAGGTTTAATTTGCTGCCAGAGGTTCATTAAGCCAATGGTCCTTCCTGGGCTCTTCTCTCATCATGCCTCTTTGGATGCATCACTTCTGGAACATCATCATTACTTCCATGTGCTTGGATAGAATTGCCCTCTTCTACCCTTAGTGTACCAACCTTCACCCAATGAACGTTATTGCTATAAACATGCTTACATATTTTCTGTTTCTTATTACTTGGAGGGACTTGCAGTGTTTTTTAAATTAAAACATTGAAGTATACCATTTCAGTATTTATACCATCATTTTGCCATCATTGCCATGATTAGACATGGGTAATTGTTTCACATTATTCCCTTTATTTTGTTAAATTCATAGTATTAACTTTTGCAACTGATTCACATTAATTCTTCTTCTCCTCTCTTATTTTTACTATGATATATATAAGTAAGTGATTCTGTTTGCTTTCTTCAATTGCCCTTACATGTCATAGGGGATTATACTGACCATACTGATCAATAACGGTTTCTCTAGATATGTTGCTCCCATAGGCAGCTGGTGACTTTTAAACATGGTGGGGCACTAGACTATAAAGCTAGAATTTACTCTGCCCCTAATATTAGGCTCCACCTATTTAACCTGATATACTCAATCCTTGACTCAATGTAGTTCATACCCTTTTTAACACTTTAAACCTATAGATCCATCCATTTGGAAAACAACCACTTTAAAGAGGTCTAACTCCAGGCACAATGCTTTTACTCAATGACAACCCTAAAGACAAGACAATACGAAGGTATTACTAGTTACCTCCACTAAATCCTTCCTTCAGCCACTCTGGAACCATTAGAATACACAGACATCCATTCCCCCAGTAACCAGATGAAACATAGTTCTGGGAGTGAACTGATTTTTTTCTGGCCACACATGGCTTTTATGCACAAACCCCTACATGGGTTATCCAATACAATAAAACAGGTGTTTCAATCCTACGATCCTTTGTGCCTGAAAGATAATTGCGTGAGAAAAACATATAATTCAATTATCACTCAGGTACAGAAAATCCATACATAATACACAGTACCCCAAAAGTATCCCCACCATCCTGGATAACACTGATCTGAGTGTATAAGATAACAAAAGATCACTCGGTGAAACTGGAATGCCACCAGGGTAAAGTTTTGACCTGTTCAGGGTTTTCCGTGCAAACACCATGCAAAAGGGAATCTCTTAGTTTCAGGGTACAAATGCTGCCCCTGTTCGGTAGTTCATATCTCCCAAACGTCATTCGTATAGGTGCTCAGGAAATAGAATTGGCAGCAGTCTAATCTTTACCGGGGTTCATGCGAGTGCCTAATCGAAAAGAGTTCCAGGCACTCGATGACCAAGTGCCACTGCCCATGTTTGGGAGACAAGATGGCCGCCATTCTTTTGTCGACCATGTGCATTTGGTTATTCGAAATGGCAGCCACCCAGGGGTGTGAACGTTCTAATGGGGTACCAGGGTTGTCCTCATTCAGGAGATGAATAGATGGCATTCGTATATAATAACTCCCGAATGGAAAAAGGGAAAAATCTACTAACAGTGTTATTGTCAAATATCTTTCTCCTCCAGTGTTCTAACCAAGGTTCGCATGTAAGCTTTCCGTTTACCTTCTACCGACCAGTGCAGTTCTTCCAATTCCCTCATAGCTTCTACTGTCTGCAGCCATTGTTCCTTTGTAGGAACTTGTGTTTGATGCCAGTAAATTGGGATTAATGCGTTGACTACTTCTAGAAGTAGACTCAATAGTTTTTGGTTGTGGCGGTTCTGAAATGAACCAGGCCATCCTAATATTACTTGGGATGGTGTCAATTTGTTTTCCAATGGAAGTATTCTAGCTATGGCCAGTATTATCTGTTTACAGTAAGGCCTAATTAGTATGCAGAACAACCTACATGCTCCATGGTCCCCTGCTCCTCTCCACACCTCCACACTGAGTGTGGGTCAAAACCTGTGCAGTTGCATGGGGCTTCTATACCATCTCATGATACGTATGTAAAACGACTCCCTTCTGGATATGCTAATGGTAAGAGTCATCTGTTTGTTTCAGATTCTGGCTCATGAAATCATTACATTCAATATTGTATCACAGTATTGTTAAAGAATCATCTCAAAATAGTTGCCTGGGTGCTGTGGTCAAGTAGGTTTAACCCTGCAATGTAAAACATTGCTGTTTTTTTTAGGAAAACATTGAGTCAAACACTTCAGGTCCTAGGGACGTAGGGACAGGGACACTAATGCGTTAGGAATATACCTTACTGTTCCTTTAAATACTGTGAACACCTGGATTTTGCGTTGTGAATTTAATTGTTTTTCCACATGCCACCTTGAATCAAGAAAGGAAAGGCAATCCTAATTTTATCCCAATTCAAACTTGTTCATTTTTCTTTATTCTTGACTGTTTGCCTGATGGCAGTTTCAATGCCGTGTCTGTTTATACTGATTTTAAGCAATTTTGACAAATCAATATTGTTAAGGATTGTTGCTTACTTCAGTTTTGCTGTAGTCTGCTAACTTTTAAGTCTACAATCAAAGAAATAGCAGCAAGGTGTGTAAACACAATCTAAGGTGTACTACTGGTGTATCCCCTTCACCATATAATTTCAGTCTGCTGTTTAAGTCTGTGTAATGGTTCACTTGAAACAGACAAGATTTGAAACACTACTTTTATCACTTAACTTTTATTCTAAATTACTAATGAGAAGGGGTATCACTATACTAATAAGTAAATGTATTCCAAAATCAAGAAATAGCTATTTAATTTTATGGGGTCTAGTTAGATGTAAATCCATCCGTGTGCCAGAAGGATATTCAACATGGAAAGGTTAATGGTCAGGAAACATTTACATGATAGATTCCATACAATATGTAGACAATATTACGCAGTATGTTTCATGATTATACATGTGCCAGGTGAAATTATTAACTTGAACTTTAACGTTATTTTGTTCCTAATGCAATAGTGCGAGTGAATAAGCTGTATGTTGTTGTTATATGAACTTGTTAGTTAATCACTGATGCTAACAGCTGGATAGAGCAGGTGCAATAAACATTTGCAAGTCTATTTACATATTTAATTGAATAAACATTTTATACAGTACATCTGAGAGCAAGATCAAAATTGTATTAAGATGAATGCCTCTTGAATGTATCACTTATTGTTGCAGGTAGTTACTGTAGAAGACGTAAACATTTAGGGGTTTACTTACTAACTATTTAATTGTAAGCTGAAAAGTATGCAAACATTAAAGGGACACTATAGTCACTAAAACAACTTTAGCTTAATGCAGTAGTTTTTGGCTATAGATCATGCCTCTGACGTTTCACTGCTCAATTATCTGCCATTTAGGAGTTAAGTAACTTTGTTTATGCAGCCCTAATCATACCTCCCTGCATGTTACTAACACAACCTGCCTAAACACTTCCTGTAAAGAGTCATCTAATGTTTATACTTGATTTATTGCAAATTCTGTTTAATTTATAATTACTTATCTCCTGCTCTGTTAATAGCTTTCTAAACCTTGCAGGAGCCTCCTGTAAGTGATGAATCCCTTAAGGATGGTGGGCGTGCTATGCCGTCCTTGGGGACCTGGCTATAAATGCAGGCGAGCGGCATAGCACGTCCATGCTGTCCTATGTACTTACCCGCTCGCCGGCGATCGTGATGGGGGGACTTACCTGCCATCCCAGGGAGTCCCCCTGCTGCCATTCCGACCCTCCTGGGCCATGTGACCTCACGATCACATGGACGGAATAGCCGTCCACAGCATTGCCAGCAGGGGGAGTGTCTGGAATGACAGGTAGTCCCCCTGCTGTCTGTAAAAAGTAAAATAAAGTTTAAAAAAACGTTTTTAATTCAATAATATATACTTATATCATATACAGTGTGTGTGTGTGTGTATATATATATATATATATATATATATATATAATATATGATCTAAGTATATAAATACACATATACATACACTGTATAAGTGTATTTTAATATTAATATATATATATATATATAGTTTTATATATATATATATATATATATATATATAAAATAATATCAAAATACACGTAGAATGATATTGATTAAATATATATAATTATAATTATATAATATAAAATAAATATTGAAATATGTAAAAAAATAAAAATGAATATATGTGTGTGTGTGTGTGTGTAATTTTGTTCAAACTGTATTTTGATATTAATATATATATATATATATATATATATAGATAGATATTAAAATTCATGTAGAGCAAAATAATATATAAATCTATATACATAAGTATATACGTATATATTAATATATATATACCTATATATAAATAAAAATAATTAAAAAAAATTATATATATGCATACGTATATATATTAATTCTACGTATATATTTATGTAATATTTTTACATAATTAGGTCATTTTATTAATTACAATTTGCGGGACCTGCCTGACAACCAGGCTGAAAGTCCAGGAAATTTCATTTGCTAGGACTATATTTAACCCTGTAACATGGGGGGTTCTGTTTTACTCAGGAGACTTAACTGAACACAAATATTAGTGTTTCAAAACAGTAATATGTACAGGGAGTGCAGAATTATTAGGCAAATGAGTATTTTGACCACATCATCCTCTTTATGCATGTTGTCTTACTCCAAGCTGTATAGGCTCGAAAAGCCTACTACCAATTAAGCATATTAGGTGATGTGCATCTCTGTAATGAGAAGGGGTGTGGTCTAATGACATCAACACCCTATATCAGGTGTGCATAATTATTAGGCAACTTCCTTTCCTTTGGCAAAATGGGTCAAAAGAAGGACTTGACAGGCTCAGAAAAGTCAAAAATAGTGAGATATCTTGCAGAGGGATGCAGCACTCTTAAAATTGCAAAGCTTCTGAAGCGTGATCATCGAACAATCAAGCGTTTCATTCAAAATAGTCAACAGGGTCGCAAGAAGCGTGTGGAAAAACCAAGGCGCAAAATAACTGCCCATGAACTGAGAAAAGTCAAGCGTGCAGCTGCCACGATGCCACTTGCCACCAGTTTGGCCATATTTCAGAGCTGCAACATCACTGGAGTGCCCAAAAGCACAAGGTGTGCAATACTCAGAGACATGGCCAAGGTAAGAAATATCTCAAGACTGATTTTTCTAAGGTTTCATGGACTGATGAAATGAGAGTGAGTCTTGATGGGCCAGATGGATGGGCCCGTGGCTGGATTGGTAAAGGGCAGAGAGCTCCAGTCCGACTCAGACGCCAGCAAGGTGGAGGTGGAGTACTGGTTTGGGCTGGTATCATCAAAGATGAGCTTGTGGGGCCTTTTCGGGTTGAGGATGGAGTCAAGCTCAACTCCCAGTCCTACTGCCAGTTCCTGGAAGACACCTTCTTCAAGCAGTGGTACAGGAAGAAGTCTGCATCCTTCAAGAAAAACATGATTTTCATGCAGGACAATGCTCCATCACACGCGTCCAAGTACTCCACAGCGTGGCTGGCAAGAAAGGGTATAAAAGAAGAAAATCTAATGACATGGCCTCCTTGTTCACCTGATCTGAACCCCATTGAGAACCTGTGGTCCATCATCAAATGTGAGATTTACAAGGAGGGAAAACAGTACACCTCTCTGAACAGTGTCTGGGAGGCTGTGGTTGCTGCTGCACGCAATGTTGATGGTGAACAGATCAAAACACTGACAGAATCCATGGATGGCAGGCTTTTGAGTGTCCTTGCAAAGAAAGGTGGCTATATTGGTCACTGATTTGTTTTTGTTTTGTTTTTGAATGTCAGAAATGTATATTTGTGAATGTTGAGATGTTATATTGGTTTCACTGGTAATAATAAATAATTGAAATGGGTATATATTTGTTTTTTGTTAAGTTGCCTAATAATTATGCACAGTAATAGTCACCTGCACACACAGATATCCCCCTAACATAGCTATAACTAAAAACAAACTAAAAACTACTTCCAAAAATATTCAGCTTTGATATTAATGAGTTTTTTGGGTTCATTGAGAACACGGTTGTTGTTCAATAATAAAATTAATCCTCAAAAATACAACTTGCCTAATAATTCTGCACTCCCTGTATTACAACGATGATATCGTCAGTGAAAATGAAATTCAGCAAAGTCTCCCGAGTATAACCGTACCCCTAATATACAGGTTTTATGGTGTTTTCAAAAGTTACAGATTTTAATATATGACTTGCGTTCAAATTGGCGTTCAAATTAGTTTTTTTGCATTTTTCACAAACAAACAAATATTAACGCTAACTTTGCCCAGTGTTTGTGACCAAGTGGCTACTAAGAAAGACTGGACATACCCCATTTGCAATACCTTGGGTTGTCTACTATTGTGAATGGTATGCCATCATGGGGGTAATTCTTATTCCTGGGCTACCATGCGGTCTCAAAGGCAACGTAACCAACCTGGTGAATTTCAATGTGAAAAAACTGAAAAATGTAATATGCTATATTTGACCCTGTAACTTCCCCAAAAAACTGTACATAGGGGGTACTGTTTTACACATGAGGCATCTCTGAATACAAATGTGTGTATTTTATTGCAGTAAAAGCAAACAATATTATGACATTCACAGTTAAAATGTCATGTAGAACTAAACAAATAACACAATTTCTTGTTTTCTCTAATTTTTTTCAACATTTTATTCATAGTAAAATATGTTCAATAGCTAAATGTTTGATGTTAAATGAAAGCCCTGTTTACCCTGAATAAAATTATATATAACAAGTGTGGGTGCATTTAATATGAAAGAGGTGAATTACGGTTGAACAGATATATAGTCAAATTCCAGGTTTTGTTTTGATCACAATGTGTGCATTTGGCTCAGTCCTTAAAGGATCACTATAGGCACCCAAACCACTTCAGCTTAATAAAGTGGTCTGGGTGCCAGGTCCAGCCAGGATTAACCCTTTTTTCTATAAACATGCGCATTCAGCCGAGGAGGCGGAGAAGAGGAGGAGAGCTCCCTGCCCGGCGCTGGAGAAAGAGGTAAGTTTAACCCTTTCCACCCACTAGAGCCCGGCGGGAGGGGGACCCTGAGGGTGGGGACACCCTCAGGGCACTATAGTGCCAGGAAAACGAGTATGTTTTCCTGGCACTATAGTGGTCCTTTAATGGGGTTAAAGTTCAAATCACAGGGCAGGAGTTAAAAACCTTTAGTAATATACATCTGATTGAAAATGAAATCCTTTTTCTTTCCATGTAGGCTGTGTCAATCACAGCCAGAGTAGGTGTGACTAGGACTGCATAAACAGAAACAAAGGTGGTTTAACTCCTACATGGCAGTGTATTGAGCAGAGATACTTCAGAGGCATGATCTATATACAAACACTGCTTCATTAAGTTAAAGTTGTTTTGGTGACTATAGTGTCCCTTTAAGGACAAATTAGCTCACTTACATTATCTATAGTCACAGGTTTGCTTTTTAATCTACATTTTCCAATTTGGATTTCAGATCTTTATATTCAGTGTATAGTTAATAACACCATTTTCAGTTTTTCAAATGGTCAAATGCTGTAAATGACAAAGAAGAGAATTTCAGTGGACCTTCTTAACTTTGATGATTGACTAGGTTATCCTTTTGCCTATTTCCACATTATTTTACACAGGATAATTCTATGAAAATGAACTTTCCTACATGTCCATATTCTTTGCTAAACACATAGAATTGGTTTTAAAAATGAAAAACTAAATATTTTTCCATATGTTTAATAACATATTTTAATCTAAACCATATTTTTTTCATATTCAAACATATTTAATACAATGAAAATTCAAAGTGAATTTTAAATTTGAGGCCAAAGTAGCTGAATTGGGAGCATAGCTTATCTAGAGATATATTTTCTAGTTAAGACTTGAATTCACTTTAAATCCATTCTGAATTTCAACTGTAGTAAAACCCTGATAAATGATAGTAGTTGTACTTTCATCATTTAAAGTAATCAGCTATATGAGAAATAATTTCAATGTGGGATTTCATGCCATATACTAATAAACTAATAGATTGCTTTGTTTTTTTTAGTTTAAAGAATTGTTTTTCTGTCTAGTTTCTCTTAAAGTCATATTAATTAAGGTTACCTTATTGTTTCCAGCTTTCAATGTCCGAAACGGTATTCCTCTATTGAAATAAAGTGTGTGGCTGTGCACATGTAGAATATTCCACTTCAATATGAGTGCGTTTTCCTTTTCTGTTGAACTCTGGAATCCACTTTCTGAATATGATAAGCATTTCTATATTTAGCATGGCAATACTTCATTTTTTCTATCTTAGATTTTATGTGTGTCCAGTTATTACCTTGGTCTGTAGAGCAGCTGTTTCTCACAAAAGAACCAATTCTCAAAAATTATCCAACCCTTTAGTTTGACAAACTAGCAGAAATAAAATCATCAATTTGCTTCAGCAGAAGATAAATATAATATACTGTAACAAAATAAACTGTGCTACAAATCATGTTGCTCTATTTCATCAAATGGTAGTTCTCAAACAAGGTGACTTTCTTAGTTTATCATTCTCCTGTTTTGCAGATCTTGATTATACTTGTTTCTGAAACAGAATAACACATTTGTTGTTTATGTCTACACACTTGCTTTTTTATCATTAAAGTATATCTTTCACATATTTTGTTTGTTTGCTTTATGCATATTATATACTTCGACAACATGTTTTGTCCCACACAGCATATTATTTATATATAATTATTTAAATCAGCAAATATTAACCCCCTGACGACCGATGACGGTTCAGGACCGTCATCGGAAAACATCCCCTTGAGGACTGATGACAGTCCTGAACCGTCATAACGGTCTGGAGGTACTTACCTTATCGCCGTCGGTCCACCGGCGGCGATCAGCACTCCTCCCAGTCCAGGGGGACTGCCTGTCTGCCCAGGCAGTCTCCCCGCGGCAGATCAGGACCCTGCGGCCACGTGATTGCTCGATCACATGACCGCAATAGGTGTCTGTGTATCTGCCTGCAGGGGGACTGTCTGTGCTGACAGGCAGTCTCCCTGCAAGTGGAAAATCACGAATAAAGTTAAAAAAATCAATCCATGTAAAAAAAAAAAGATTAAAATAAAATAATATATGTATGTATATATATATATATATATATATATAAGTTATATATATATATACATGTATTATATCTATATATAATATATGTATATATATATATATATATATATATTATAAAATATAAATAATATGTTAAAAATAAATAAAAAAGTTAAAATAATTTTTAATAATTTAACAATTATATATATATATATATATATATATAATTTTATTCTAACAGTATTTTGATATTAATATATATATATACACTAAATAAATACACTTAGAATGTAATGATATATATATATATATATATATATATATATGTATAAATAAATTAAAAATAATACAAAATATACATATGTCCATATACATAATTACATAAATAATTTCATAAATATACACGTAGACGTCAAATATATAAATATGTATATATATTAAAATTCTACGTGCATATTTATGTAATATTTTTACCTAATTAAGTAATTTTAATGATTGCAATTTGAGGGACATGCCTGACAACCCAGGCCGAAAGTCCAGAGAATTTAATTTGCTAGCACTGTGTTTAACCCTGTAACTTTCTATGACAACCTAAAACCTGTACATGGGGTACTGTTTTACTCGGGAGACTTTCCTGAACAGAAATATTAGTGTTTCAAAACAGTAAAACATATCATAGCGATGATATTGTCAGTGAAAGTTAAGTTTTTTGCATTTTTCACACACAAACGGCACTTTCACTGATGAAATTATTGCTGTGATACATTTTACTGTTCTGATACACTAATATTTGTGTTCAGCGAAGTCTCCTGAGTATAACAGTACCCCACATGTAGAGGTTTTATAGTGTTTGTGAAAGTTACAGGGTCAAATATAAGGCTTGATTTAACTTTTTTTTTTTTTTAATTTGTCAGATTGGTTAGGTTGCCTTTGAGAGCGTATGGAAGCCCAGGAATCAGAATTACCCCCACGATGGCATACCATTTGGAAAAGAAGACAACCCAAGGTATTGCAAATGGGGTATGTTCAGCCTTTTATAATAGCCACTTAGTCACAAACACTGGCCAAAGTTAGCATTTCTTGCATTTTTAACACACAAACAAATATAAATACTAACTTTGGCCAGTGTTTGTGACTAGGTGGCTGCTAAAAAAGACTGGACATACCCCATATTGAATACCCTGGGTTGTCTACTTTAAAAAATTATGTACATGTGAGGTGTGATTTGGAGATTTATGACAGATAACGGTGTTACAATGTCACTATTGATAAATTAAAAAATAAATAAAATATATATATATATATATATATATATATATTGAAACAGCAATTATAACTTGCAAAAAAAGCAATAAAGCATGTAAACACTGGGTGTTTTTAAACTCAGGACAACATTTTGACTCTATTAGCTTTTGTAGATAAGTAAAAGATTTTTCAAGTTAAAGTCCAAAAACATGTTTTTCTTTCTATTTTTTTTAACCATATTTTATTTATTTTTTTATTTAAAATATGTGACATGATACAAATAATGGTATGTAAAGAAAGCCCTTCTTGTCCTGAAAAAAACAATATATAACTTGTATGGGAACCGTAAATGAGAGAGACGAAAATTACAGCTAAACACAAACACCACAAAAGTTTTAAAACTGCTCTGGTCCTTAACGTACAACATCGCAAAAACAGGCCAGTCCTTAAGGGGTTAATTATGCTAATGATTTTTTAGCAACATTTCAAGAAATAAACTCTTTATTGCATAATTCAAGGTGTAAAAAAAGAAAATACTTAAAACCTAAATAAGTACCAGAAAAAAATTGTCAATATTTTAGTACATGCAGTAAATACTGTTTAAAATATTTAGGTGTTTGTTTTCTATTTTCACATTTTATTCTGTAATCACACATTATAAAAAAGTCATAGGTTTTTCCAAGCAGTCTTAAGCATATTAAAGCTTGGTTTCTATATTACGATAGAGTAATATATGTATACAGGAAATTCACAAATAATATGTCTAATAATTAATTAGCTGGAAATCAATGATAAGTGAATACTGCTATGTCAGTTAAACCTTCATAAGCCTAAAAGGATAGCACATTGTTCACCCCGGGAACCAAAATAATTAAATCTACCTTAACGACATATTAGCCTTATTCATCAATTAGACTAACAATTTTTTATATATCCATGGAATAAATATGGAATAAATATGTGTAGCATGAAAATATTTTTTAATATTTGCAATAGTATTCAGATATAGTTCTGTGATTATTTTTTTTTATATTTGTGACTTTAAAAAAAAAAAAATGTTATTGCTCTCATTCATTATCTGCTTGTAGTTTTCTTCTATAGAAAACCTGTTCTAAGCTTCAGAAGATCATGTTCAAAAGAGGATTAAACATGCTACCAGGAAAATTACTCTGACTTTCTGACATACAGTTGTGTTCTTCAGTCTGGTTTTCTTAAATGGATCTATTTACAGCATAAGCAAACTACATACACCCACATACACAAACCAAACTCTCACTGTTCTTTTTGAAATTGTAGACACTTCCAGCAAGAAGAAAATGCAGCATACAATGAATATTTAATCATCCTATTAAAGGAGGTATATGTCACAAAAGGGTTACTGTGTCTTTTTTTTCCATGTCTTATTTTTATTAGGAAATATTTTTATTTTTTTGTTATACATAATACATAAAAAAAATCATAAACAGAAAAATACAGTAGTAATGCGTAAATTAAACTGATACATATCACATAATTAATACTACATAAATTTAAAAAGTACATAAGAAACTCCAAATACAGAATGCTTCTCCCGATGGGGGAGTACAAATACCAAATTAAGACTTAATTTAAATTAATTTAGCTTGTCTGACAGGTCGTATGGTATATATCACATCTAGACATGCTCATATCGCTGCTTAGTCTCAACACCTATTTATGTCTTCCATTGCACTATTTTATAATCCCATTTGCTTATAGTGAGCAATAGTAACACTTCCTATATTTTAAAGATCTTATCATTAGATCTAGTTAAATATTATAGCTCATTTTAGTAGCTTTTCTTACTTCCCGCTATACATATAACATATCTGAAAAGGACTAATAAAAAAAAAAAAAAAAAGCGGGATACTCTACATAGGTTATTTTAATAAAGTAGATCTGTGCTTTAGCCAATTAGCCTATTTTTAAATGGATGTGTAAACAAATTCTGTCCCCTTCACACGATATGCAATTTTTTCCAAATGATATATATTATCCACTCTTTATAAAACTTCCACCATACTGTACCGTACCGCTATACTAATTTTTGTTGCAAGAAGTTGGTGTAATATTATTTCTCTTTCCGGTATGCTTGCAAGAGTAGGGATCATATTAAGTAAATAAAACTCCGGCTGAAATAATAAATTAAAACCAGTTATTTGTTGAATAATAAGTTTTAAAGACTTCCAGATGTCCAACAAAACACTTCCAAAACATATGTTCAAATTAACCAGTTTCAAGCAAGCATCTCCAGCATTTAGGAGAAATATCAGCATACATATGAGACAGTATCAGCGGAACCAAATACCACCTCATCATAACTTTACAAAAAGCCTCCCAATGTGTTAAACAATGTGAGGCAGCTTTGGTAATCTTCATTGTCTGAAACCATAAATCTAAAGGAAATGTTACACCTAATTCTTCCTCCCATTTGAGCATATATAAAGGTTTAATATCTGTGTTTATATTAATCAGCTTTGTATAGCACAAAGATATTGGTTTCCAGATTGGCAGGCGGCCTAGACATTTATATCCAAATATTGATAAATCTGTAGGATTATAGCTTTATAATTGTCTAGTAGTAATAATATGTTTTAATATCAAAAATTTAAAAATGTCCTTAGGTGAAATGAAAATGGCTTAAACCCTTCAGGACCGCTGACGGTTCAGGACCGTCAGTGGTAAAACGTGCGTTTGGACCGCTGACGGTCCTGAACTGTCATAGCGCGATCCGCGATCGCTCACAATTGGCCTGCTGTCAAAGTGGGTGTTACAAACACTCACTTTGACAGTGATCTATGCCCCTCTCTCCTCTGTAGCGTTTTGTGAGGCGAGAGAGAAAGAGATCGTGATAGTTTATTGCAGCAGAAGTGTTCCAGAGCTTTATACAGTATCTAAAATGAATAAAAAAATCCCTTTTAACCCCTTCCCTGCCAGATCTGTTACAGCAGTGCATTTGTACTGTCTGTATTTTTTTTTTGCCCTTAAAGGGTTACATTTGTTTTAAAAATCTGGGTCTTGGTCTGTCTTGGTCTGTCTTAGTCAGTCAGTTTCCTTCCCTTAAATCTCCATTAGATTTTTGTGACAGGAGTTAGTTTAGGGATTGCTGTTTAGTCTGTTTTAGTAAAAAATAAAATAAAAAAAAAGTATAACTTTTTTTGTGTGTTTGTAATTTGTTTTAGTCATGTGTAAAACATGCAGCGTATGTATAACTTGCAGGAGGCATATGCCTTCTTGGCGTCAGACTCTGACGCCACTGACACTACGTCAGATTTTGACCCAGGTCAGTTTTCTGACACGTCTAGTCAAGACGACATGTCTGAGCTGGCTGAAGAAAGAAGCTGTGCTTCCTCTGCTATGCCGAATGTGGAGGAGGACTGGGTACCTCCACAGTTAGCCGAGCCCAACTTCCCCCCTTTTAGTGCCAACGCAGGCATTAATGTTGATGTGGATGGCTTCTCCCCAATGCAGTATGTAGAACTATTTTTAGGGGATACCATCTTGGAGGAGATTGCTTCCCAGACTAACGTGTATGCTACCCAATTTATTGAGAACAATCCAGGTAGCTATACAGCCAGGGAGCATGACTGCTTAAAAAATTCTGGGCTCTTACAATGCTCATGGGGATTATAAAGAAGCCATCGATTCGCTCATACTGGAGCACCAACCCAATAATGTCTAGTCCAGTATTCTCCCAAACCATGCCTAGAGCCAAATATGAGTTACTGCTGAGATTTTTACATTTCAGTGACAATACCCTCTGTCACCCTAGAGATCATTCCCAATACGATAGGCTTTATAAAATACGCCCACTGCTAGACCATTTTCAGGACAAATTTTTGGATGTTTATACCCCCCAACAAAATTTATCCATAGATGAATTTCTAATGAAATACAAAGGGAGATTAGGGTTCAGACAATACATCCCCTCAAAGCGCTCTAGGTATGGCATAAAACTGTACAAACTGTGCGAGACCGAAAGTGGATATGAGGGGAAAGTTGGTCAACTGGACCCTATTGGCTGTCCTGACTCCCTGGGGTCAAGTGGGAAACTTGTATGGGACCTACTAAACCCCTTGTTTAACAAAGGTTACCACCTTTATGTGGATAATTTTTATAGTAGTGTCCGTCTGTTTAAAACACTTTATGGTTTACAGACACTGGCCTGCGGCACTGCCAGAAAAAATTCCAAAGACTTTCCACGATCTCTCATAGAGGCAAAATTTAAAAAAGGCAAATATAAAGCACTTCGCAAAGCTGAAGTGCTTGCACTAAAATTTAGGGACAGGAAGGATGTCAACATGCTAACCACCATCCATGACGAACACATGTCAGACGTCTCTGTCCGGGGCAGAGTAGAGTCCAAACCAGTTTGCATCAGGGCGTATAATAAGTACATGGGGGTGTTGATTTGGCTGATCAGCTGATGCAGCCATATCTTATTTTACAAAAAACCAAAGCATGGTATAAAAAGGTGGCTATCTATATGATGCAAATAGCAACCCACAACTCATTTTTGCTTTTTTTTTTTTTTTTTTAAATAATCCAGGGAAAACCACCTTTCTCCAATTTCAGTTGAAAATAATTTCTTTAACAATTTATGGAGATGGACAAGTTCCACTGTCCTGATTGCCCTTTGAAACCAGGGCTGTGTGTAGGAACATGTTTCAAGCTGTACCACACAGAACAGTTGTAAGAAGTGTTCCTGAATTTTTATTTTATTTTTTTGTTTCTTTGGAAAGCACCCATTTTTTGTTAGTCAGTTTCCTTCCCCCAAATCTCCAGTTAGATTCTATTTGCAGGAGTCAGTTTAAAGATTTCTGCTAAATGTACATTTGCTACCTGCATATTTGGTCTAACAAGTTTTCTGGCAGTAACACATAATCAGCTGGCCAAAACCAGATGATGTATGCATAAAAACCAGAATTACAAAATTACCACTACACTTTCTTTGGGGGTCAAAATGGTTGGTGGAAAGAAGTCAAAACACCCCATCTTTTATAACCTTTGATGTCTACTTTATAAAATATATAATATATATACTGTCATGATGGTAACATTAACTGGGGGGTGCAAAATATGTCAAACTGAAGATAGACCAAGCATACCTAAATATCAAGTTGAAAAACTGACATGTACAAGTTCTGATTGTTGCCTTTTGGCCCCCAAACAACCCAGCAACCCTATACATGGGGGGTATCACTGTACATGAGAGATGTTGCTGAACATATTGGGCAGTGTTTGGCAGTGACACATAACAGGATCTGTTAATTCATGCCTAAAGTACAATGTGTGTGACAAAGAAACAAAAAAAGATTACTACCCAAAAGTTTGACAAAGGCTGGTGGTAGAATTCAGTGCATGAAAAGTGTTAAAATACCACCATTTAAAATGCCCTGGGTTGTCTACTTTTCAAAAATATATTGTCTGATGGGGGTAAAATACATTGGCTCAAATGGGCGCAGGTTGATTACATGTCAAAATTCCAAGTTGGGAAACTGATAAGCGCACCTGCCAAACGTGGCCTTTTAGCCCGCAAAGAACCCGACAAGCCTATGCATGGGTGGTATCACTGTATTGAGGGGATCTTGCTGAACACATATTGGGGTGTTGTTTGGCAGTGATACATAACAGGATCTGTTAATTCATACCTAAAGTACAATGTGTGTGAAAAAAAACAGAAAAAAAATTACTAACTCAATATTTGACAAAGACTGGTTGTAGAATTAGTGCATGGAAAGTGTTAAAATACCACCATGTGAAATACCCTAGGGTGTCTACTTTTGTAATACATTGGCCGGCTTCAAAAATGTCCCAAATAGGACATGCATGCAGGTTGACTACAGGTCAAAATTCCAAGCTGAGAAACTGATATGCGCACCTGCCAAATGTGGCCTTTTAGCCCCCCAACAACCCGACACCCCTATACATGGGGGGTATCCCTGTACTCGGGAGATGTTGCTGAACACACATTGGGGTGTTGTTTGGTAGTGACACCTAACAGAATCTGTAAATTTATACCTGAATTGCAATGTATGTTAAAAAAATTTAATAAATAAACTACCAATGCAAAGTTTGGCAAAGGTTTGTGGTAAAATGGCTGCATAGAAAGTATCAAAGTATTCTTGGATGAATAGCCTGGGTTATCTAGTTTAAGAAAAATATATACATGTGGGGTGTTTTTTGGAGATTTATGACATAACAGTGTTACAATGTCACTATTGATATATTTGAAAAATGTACATTTTGAAACAGTAATTTCCTACTTGTACTTATAGCCCTATAACTTGCAAATAAAAGCAAAAAAAAAAAAACACATAAACATTGGGTGTTTTTAAACTCAGGACAACATTTTGAATCTATTTAGCAGTTTGTTTAATTTGATTTTGTAGATCAGTAAAAGATTTTTTAAGTAAAAGTAAAAAAAAGTGTTTTTTTTAATTTTTCACCATATTTTATTATTATTTTTTAATTAAATTATATGACATGATAAAAATAACAGTATGTAAAGAAAGCCCTTTTTGTCCTAAAAAAACAATATATAATTTGTATCGGAACAGTAAATGAGAGAGCGGAAAATTACAGCTAAACACAAACACCACAAAAGTGTTAAAATAGCTCTGGTCCTTAACGCACAAACATCGCAAAAACAGTCCGGTCCTGAGGGGGTTAATACCCTCTTAACATTACATAGCTTATCGACCGTGTTGATTCCGGCATTCACCCAATGTGTCATAGAAAGATCAATTGTTATTTCTGCCTTTATAATGGTCTGTAATGGGGCAATTGAAAGTAATTTATTTGTACCGATTAGTTTCGGGGCCCAAGTACTTCATATTTTTATTTATTTATTTTTGTTGTGCATAGGTTAGACATGTACGGTTGCAAAGCCACAACAGCTATTGTGAACTTAATCAAGAGACATATGAATATAATTGTTGGCATTTGATGACACTGCACATTTTTGTTAAGGTATATTTTAAGACAGTACAAGCTTATCGTGAACTTACTGCTATACACATACATATTAAGTTTAAGATTTAACTGAGTGTGTTGCTATGCTTAATTGCTATGAAATGTCTCCTATGTGGATCTTACTCATGCTATATATAATCTATTCATTACTCTAGGAGCTCATAGGATGCATTCCTTCCAGGGGTTAGTTGCTTAACTAACTGAACAGGGAGCCTAGCCAAGTGTGAATACTCATATAGGCAGGTTAAGATATAGGCAGGTGTATAACTAAAGATTTAAAAACACAATAATCATCAACTGACAAGCTGCAAAATTATAGTAATTAAGGACCACTGGGTATGAAGATACATGAGGGGGACAGTTATTTTACACCCCTGTATAGGGGGCACAGCTTTTAGTTGTTGACTATCTCAGCCTATGCCTAGCATATAATTTACTGTGCCCCGGTGGTTATGGTCGTCGGTGTCATGCCTAACTGCGAAACTGCCACCCTGAGTCAAAAGGCAGTCCAAAGCACTTGCGTCCCCGGTCTCTTGTTGTTCGGTAGACTCGTTTTGGCGTTGAGTCTGAGTAGCAGGCTTCTGTCGTGCTTGCTAAGGAAGAGCCTTCCAAGGGTGCAGGCTGCGATTATGATCTTTGGCCCAGAAAGTGCCTGGCTCACCGGATCGTGTTGTCAAGATTGAAGCTGTTGTGGAGGCACCCGCCTTTGTCTCTCACCATCCCTGCTACTTCATGGTATTGTCCCACTGATCGTGGCGCGGCTGTGTCTCGTGGTGGGTCTGGCGTGATGCTGCAGGTAGAGATCCCCATGGTTGTAGCTGAGCTCTGGCCACCGTAAGCCGGGGGTTCCCCTTGGTGTGATTGCCATATAATTACAACAAAACCCCAAATGAATATTCAGTATACATATCTTCCAGACAATGCTCATTTTTTATCTGCACTTGAAAAGGAACATGCTTAGCACCAAATAACTTTAGATTAATGAAGTGGCTTGGGTGTATAGATCATGCACCTGCAGCCTCACTGGTAAACTCTCAGTCATTTAGGAGTTAAATAACGTATTATTATTATTAGACAAACCGAGCAACACCTCTAGCTGTGACTTATACAGCCTATCTACAAACTTATTGTAAAGAGAGATCTAAATTTTAAACTTTTTTTTATTGCATAGTGTGTTCAAGTTCTGCTCTTTTAAAGGTACACTATAGGCATCCAGACTATTTCATCATAATATACCTAGATATTCTCTTGTAGCCCTCTGTAAGAAATACTAAATCTTATTTAAAAGACTCTATGTCCCTTATCCAAATTTTAAGCACCATAACTTGGGACCCAAATTACATACTGATGACATGTGATGTGCAATCACTAAATACAATTATTCCACACAAAAAAGGGTGCAAAGCTGTGTACAACATACTCCATCATTGATTTTATTGTAGAAGGTATTAATCTAATTTTAAAGAACAATTATTTTTGTTTTTTAGACTCTTTTTATCTGCAGAAAAATAGTACAGCCATGGCGACTAGGTTCCCTCTGAGCTATGCTGATCTCTTTATGGAAGAGTGGGAGTCCACTGCCATATGGGGTCAGCATGCTTGAGGTTCGAAGTTAGTCCTATATTACCGCTATATAGATGGCCTATTTTTTATCTGAAACGCTTCTTATCAGAGTTACTAACGGCCTAATCTCAGCTAAATCCAAAGGCCACTACTCCATACTAATTCTTATTGACCTCTCTGCTGCCTTTGAAATCGTTGATCATGCTCTTCTTCAAACTCTTCAAACACACGGTATCTGTGACTCTGTCCTCTCATGGTTTTCCTCTTATATCTCCCGACGCTCATTCAGTGTCTCTTTTTCTAATGAAACCACCTCCCATCGTCCTGTCTCGGTTGGAGTCCCCCAAGGCTCTGTCCTTTGTCCCCTTCTCTTTTCTTTTTATACTGCCTCTCTTGGCAAACTTATTACCTCTTTTGAAATCCCTCTACCATCTGTACGCTGATGACACCGAGATATCTCTCCTTCCTGGACCTCTCCAGTGCCGTCCTTCATCGTGTTACTGCTTGCCTTTGTTCTATCTCTGACTAGATGTCCTCCTGCTTTCTGAAACTCAAACTCTCTAAAACTGAGCTCCTTGTCTTTCTTCCTCCTAATACTGATCCTCCTCTTTTGCTCTCCCTTCAAGTTAGTGTTATCCACATAAGTCCATCCTTGCAAGCGCACTGTCTTGGCGTCATACTTGATTCTGGCCTCACCTTTGAGCCTCACATCAAGTATGTTGCCAAATCCTGTAGATTCTATCTTAAAAACATAGCCCACATCTGCCCCTTTCTTATGCAAGATGCTACCAAGGAGCTGGTCCATGCTCTAGTAATTTCCTGTATGGATTATTGTAACCCTCTCCTAATTGGTCTTCTCAAAAAAACATATTGCCCCGCTACAGTCTGTAATGAATGCTGCTGCCAGACTGATTTTCCTCTCTAGTCGGTCCTCTCATATCTCATCCCTTTGTCAGTCCTTACATTGGCTTCCTGTATCATATATGTGTCAATTCAAAATGCTAACCCATACCTATAAAGCATTGACCAATTCTAGCCCATCTTATATCTCTTCACAGATCCATAGGTATGCCTCTTCTCGGTCTCTCCGCTCTGCCCGTGACCTTCCCCTGTCTGCTGCTCGCACCCGTACAGCCAACTCACGCTTGCAGGACTTCTCGCAGGTGACTCCCTTCCTATGGAATAGCCTGCATACCACCATCAGACTCTCCCGTAGTCTTGCATCTTTTAAGTGCCTTAAAATCCAACTCTTTAGGAAAGCTTATGGCCTCCCAGAGTTACCTCTTCCTTACATATCTGCCACTTGCTCTCTCCTAAAGGGCAGCACTCTACTCTCTCCTCTGCTTCACTTTGAGCAGTGCCCTCTTCAACCTATCATTCCTGTAAGTTTTCTTGTAATTGTCCTATTTATAGTTAAATCCCCCCTCTCATAATATTGCAAAGCACTGCAGAATCTGTTGGTGCTATATGAATGGCAATAATAACAATAATAAAGACTATCTCAGTTCTTTTTTTACACATCTTAATACTAACAGCAAGGGCATCATTCTTACTATAGAACACAAGAAACAGGAAATACAAATTTTGGATCTTCACATTTTTATTAAGGACAACAAAATGAACACACAAACTTTCTTCAAAACAGTTCATTCAAATTATATTATTGATCAGGGTAGTTGTCACTACAGCCCCTGGCTAAACAGTATCCCCAATTCTACTAGAATCTACTATAAGATTTTAATAAACAATCTTAGATTTAAAAAAAAAGTTTTAGTTATAACTAAGTTATACTAAGAAAAGTAAAACTACAAATAGTATCTTAGGTAATTTTATCAGTTTTTATAAATGTAATAGATGCATAGCATGCAAAACAATGAACTTCAAAACTATTCAATTTAAATCTAATGAAACAAAAAAAAACTATAAAATAAAAGACCTAATCACATGTAACATAAAAGATTTTGTATACTTACTTGAATGCCCTTGTGGATTCCAGTATATCAGCATGATGACTAGCTGTCTGAAAACTAGATTGGCAGAACACTGCAGAAACATTGATAAAGGTTTCAAAAACCACAGTGTGTCTCACCATTTTAGTATGCACATTAATGATCCTAGACTTTTTAAAGCAATTAGGATTCAAAAATGCAAATTCCCATGGAGAGGTGGAAACATGAAAACTCTATTAGGAAAAATGTAGATGAGCTGGGTATATCACCTCAAAACTTTAGAACTCCCACAGTTTGAATGTAGAATTTGACTTACATAACTTCCTAGAATTACTTTTACTTAGTCTCCAACAAAAATATTCCACCTAGACTTATATCTCATATTACATCCCTAATTACTACATTTAAATATTTTTTTAACAATGTATTATATATTATGTATGTATCCTCACCATATGTATTTTTACATATGTAAAGCATACATTTTCATATGGATATGAATAAATTATATATTTATATTACACATATGAAAATATTTTTTTCAATGTCACTAATATTAGTACCATTTCTAAGTCACATTTCCCTCATATTCAATTACCCATACTTTTTAACCATACAATATGTATTTATAATACCAGTAATGTGCAATCACTATTTATATTTCCACATTTTCTCCAAAATTTTTTAGGTATATTTGGGTTTATGTTATGTAGTTTTGCTGGAACTAAATACCATCTATATATGAGTTTAAATGGTTTTCAAAATGATTTGTGCATTGTGTCATTCCTTTAAAATTTAGGGGAAAACTGAACCAACCATCTAAATCATATTGTGTGCTTAATTCTTACTCCCATGAAAACATGTAATTTAATTTAGTGTTGGGTCTAGTAGAAATTTGGGACTAACAGAATGAAATAGTTGCTTTACTGTTTGGATCAAGGAGACACATTTTCTCTAATTTAGAGATTTCTAATGATTTATATCCTATATCCAAATCATTTGTGCTAAAGCATTCTTTTAATTTGTCATTTATTAAATTGAATTCTGGGATAATATGGTCCAATAGATGAATTTTTTTTTTTCATTGAAAAAAAATTACATAATGGAATTGCCTAAAAAAATTGAATATAGTATATGAATACCAAAAATGTAATGTTAATTTAGAAATATGATGATTTAAAATAGATAGTGGCATGGCTCTTGATAAACCAGATGATTGACTAACAGTTTTAAAAATAATGTCCCAAGCTTTTAGGGTAATTTTGGTAGTAGGAAATGTATCAGAATTTTTTGGCCGTTTATTTGGAGGTAACCATAAATGTTTTTAATTAAAATGGGATTTATTTTATCTGACTCCATCTCCAGCCATCTTGGTTTGTTGAAGTCTATATTAAATATAATAGCATAGGCAGAATTTGTTGCTGTATAATATTTACGAAAGTCTGGAACTCCTAATCTACCATTTATCTTTAGATGTGGTAAAGTAGTAACTTTTACCCTGCTTGGTTTATTTTTTCCATACAAATTTTTATTAAAGTTGAATTAATTTTATTTAAAAAGTTTAATGGTATAGATGAGGGGATAGTTTGGAAAAAATACAATATTTTGGGAAGAATATTCATCTTCATAGATTTCATTCCCACCCATAAAAGCTCAAAATCAGACCATCTTTTCATGTCTTTTTGTAGGTCGGGCCATTTTTTTTTGTAAATTATATGTATGCATATTGTTTAGGTTTTTGCAGAAGTTTATGCCAAGATATGCAATAAAAGTATTTTTCCAATCAAATAAGTATTCCTTTTTAAGTTTATCCAAATCAAGATATGAAATATTAAAAGAGAGTGCTTGTGTTTTATGAGAATTGATTTTATAATATGACACTTTTCCAAACTCTTTTAAAATAGAATTTAGAAAATTTATAGACATACATGGACTTTTAATTGAAAGGATAATATCACCTGCAAACAAACCTATTTTGTGGACATTATTACCGATTTTTATGCCCTCTATATCTGAAGCTTGTCTTATTAATTCTGCTAAAGGTTCAATTGCCATAATACATAGCAGAGAAGATAGTGGGCATCCATGTCTTGTCTATTTTGTAAGTGGAAAATCATCTGATATGAATCCTGAAGCTGAAACATTTGCAGTCGGGTTGTAATATAAAGTGAATACTGCTTTAATGAATAAAAATGAGATGTCAATTTTTTTCAGAACATCTTCCAGGTAGCCCCAATGGAATCTGTCAAATGCCTTCTCTGCATCTAACGAAAGAAGCAGAGAAGGCATCCGAGTTACCTTGTAATTTTGAATTTAATTTAATCCTGGCACACCTAACTTGATATCTGAACAAGCTCCATAACATGAGTGCTACTTATATATTACTGTTGTGAATCCTATTTTTCTGTCAAAACAGTCTGCATTATTATTTGTCATTTTGTGTCTCCCTACATATATTTGCAAGTACCTTACTAAAGAACCAATATTCCCCCAGAATCCAGAAACAGCAGGGAATGAGATATTTGGACTGTGAATATTTGGACTTTTTTATATTATCATATTATTCTATCGTTTTACACCTTTTGGCACAACCTGTTTTTTTTATTTTATGCTGTCTATTTTTAGGGTTTGAGGGTATCCCCTATACCCAGTGTTTGTTGCCTACGTCTAGTCAGTTGTTTCCTTAGCGCTTATCCATTTCTGTGTTTTCCTTCTACACACAAATTGCCTGCATTCAAATTAAAAATAAAGCACAACCCTAGATTGAAGAAAGAAAACACTACACACACATACCCCACTGCTTTTAAATGGCATCAGTGCCATATAAAGGGCATATAAACACACAGCTGCATTCAAATGTCAACAATAGACACAAATACACACCTACATTCACACACATACTCTTTACAAAAACATTAGCTTACACTCAAACACACAAACGGTGGTTTGATTTATAACAACACTGCAATAGGGGGGTGGCAAAACATTCTTGCACCAGGGCCTTCTCTACATTAGTTCTGACACTGGCCAATAGCTTGTAGCAGCTACAAATTACCACAAGGTGTCATGTTTCTGTGGTTTATAAAACAACATAAATTTTTGATTTAACAAATTTCCTTATAAGAATCTGCTAATCGAGCAATGGGGCCCACATGGAATTAGCCACATTGTGGGACTCCAGCAGACTTGGTTCCCTTCACCCATTCCCATTCCTGTTAGGATGGCATAGCATGTCCTAACAATCTTGTCTCCTCCTCTCCCCCATCATGCACTGCCAGATTGCAATGGGAATGCTAAAGACAGATCAAAGAAAACCAATCCGAACCCTATGCACCCAAGGATACAAGACATGCCAAAAATATAATAAAAAGTGACACGAATAAAAATTTATTTAATTTCATAAAAAACATAAAATATTAAAAAACAAAGATATTGCAGTAATATTTTTCTACTTTTGTAGCACTGCAAAATTAGGCAAAATGTGCACGCACATATATGGACTCATAAATTAAACCTGGAGCCTTATTATAAAGCTTTATATGGAGATATAAAATGTCTGTAGGGATCCACGATCCTCATTTTGCAGCTTAGAGCCAGCTGGTCCCTTCTGTCTCTCTCACAGGCTTGTTTGGATCCTATTTGTGGCATGTTCTTCCTCCAAAATGGCTGTTAATCGACCCCACTGCCTCACTCACAGGCTTATTCAGGTCCAATTTGTAGCGTGCTTCCAGACAGTGTCCCAGCAGTCAGTTGCCACAGTCATGTTATCGAGGAGACATTGCTCTCTGCTTCTTTCTTTCCTTACTTTGAGTTGAAGCAAGAGAGGCAATTTAGATTTTTTTAACCTGATGTCTTTTTTAACCTAGACTGATCTCTATACTGCATCAGAGAGCATTCTCTATGATCAAACTGACTTGGTAACTAATTGTTTTTTACGGTTACTTTATTAAAAGAAAAAACAATGAAAGAAATAAATACAATTTTCAGTGCTGATGGAATCTTTTTTTGTGTTTTACAAGCAGGAAAAAGAAATAAAAACATTATGGTATTTTACAATATGTGACACTCTTACAGTTTCAGATACAGAGCTCCTAAATGAGGCTTATAGTGATGGTGTTAACAGCAACCCACCATCTGCAAGGGGGAGATCAGGGCACCTCTCTGTGTCAGATCAAAATTGGCTACTCCCATACTTCATTCCCTGAAATTCCACCATTTATAACCACTTTTAGCACCACAACCAGCATTAGGATTTGTGAGCCTGTAAATTATTTTAAGCTTTTTACGGTGAACAACACATCTGAGCATATGGCTATGCAAACCAATATGTACAACAGCCAATATCTCTCAGCACATCTTGAGACACACCACAGCAGAAAAAAAAACACATGGCACCCTATTAATGTCTCAGAAATAGAAACATTTCAAGCAAGGATTCTAGTAATGTATATAGTAAAAACAGCACAATGTTCTACTGATCAATATTCCAAACCTATAGTCTTCTTCCAGGGATTATGAGGTGGGATAGATTTGAGCAAATGCTTCAATTCCCCCATGTTAAGGACAACTCACAGTGCCCCACTAGAAACTACCTATTCTATCACAGGCTATATAAAATATGGCCTCTTATGAAACTCCTGTCTGATAAGTTTTCCACAAATTACACCCGTGAACAAAATATATGCATAGATGAACCCTTCACTGGCATTTTACATTTATCAACAGAAACATAGAGATCATGATTTACCAGCATGCCCTTTTTCTGTAGGCACAAACGACAAGATTGTGTGGTATATCCTCCTTCTTTTGATGAACAAGGCTACCATCTATGGAATTACATTTATTTCAGCATCATTGATTTATTTAAACATTTATTTTGAAACCCTAGTCTGTGGCACAGTAAGCACAAAATGCACGGTTTGCCAAAGAAACTGAAAAGCGGCAAAAACTGTAGAGATTCAACATCATACACCAGTACACTGATAAAAAAAATATGTGCACATGCTATCTACAATGCAAAATGGAAGTACCAGTTGAACAGATGGAAAACAGACAGAAAATATAGATGTACAGATTGAAAAAAATAATAGCACTGTTGAGAAGAGCAAATACATGGAGGGTAGATTTGGCTGATCAGTGCATACAGCCTTCTATGGTTAAACACAAAACTAAAATATAGTATAACAAATTGCCTTTACCTAATCCAGATTGTGATCTACAATTCCTATGGGCTGTGCAAAAAAACAGACACATGAAGCCATACCCTTTCCCCCATTTTACAATAAAGCTTTTATCTGATATTTTATGTAGCTGGTCCCCTTAACCTTCCAAATTTGAGACAGTGGATATCTAGAGAGTTTGCAGCAAGCAGCTTCCTTCTTAGATTCCCCCCTGCCCCCCAAGCCTGCAAAAACAAATCGCAGCAAGTATTGGGCATGCCCTAAAAGGAGTTAGGACTATTACTGCCCTTCCTAACCATCTATACCTGGCCTACGTAGTACAGACTGTTTCAGAATCTCATATAGACAGCTAAATTATTGTAAAATGACTGTATTTATTGGTTATTCTGGATTTCTGATCTCAGCTTGCCCTGATTACTCTTTGTCAGCTGTATTGACTTATTACTGTTATAACCAACTACGCTGATTTCTGGGTCCCCTGAACTTGGTCTATCTCTGTTTATGTTAAGCCCAGCCATTATGAAGTGGTTATGCTCCCTTTTTAAAATAATATGCCATTATAGGGGTAATGTCCTTTCTTAGTCTATCAAAATTAACTTTCAACCAACTGCCACTAATATCATGTAGGTCCACCTTGTGCTGCCAAAACAACTCTGATGTGCCAAGGAATGGATTCCACAAAACTTCTGAACAGGTCCTGTGGTATCTGGTACCACAGCATTAGCAGCATCTTATTCAAGTTCTGCAAGTTGCAGTGTTTAAATTGCAGGGTTAACATGTCTCTGTGGAAATTGAATCAGATGCTCTTATAGAGATCATCTGATCGGTGGAGCACAGTGTATTTCCACACATGCGTACTATTCTCCCAGTGCTTTCCTTTGGCAACATAAAGTTTGCTTTAATGTATAAAATATGTAAGATGTTTGCTGTATTATATGTGTGATTATGTCTGCTTTTTGTGTGTATTTTTTTTTTTTTGGGGGGGGGCTGACTGTGTGTGCTATTCTGTGTACATGGGTTGATTGTACTGTATGTGTGTATGTAATAGGGACTATTTGTGGTGTTTTTGAGTGTGTGTATGTTTGATGGAAGCTAATGTAGTGTTGTGTGTGTATGTGGTATTGTGTATTTATGTGGGTTTCCTGTTACTTCTGTGTAGGCCATTTATGATGGTAAATATCTATATGTAGGTTGATTGTAGTACTTGTATATATATGGTGTGGGCTGTCTGTAGATATAATTTATATAGAATGTGTGGTTGCCTGTAGTGCTATGTGGGGATTGTATGTTTTCATGTATCTTTATTTATTCAGTTAACATTGTTTAATTCAGAAAGTTCTTATAAAGTTGTTCTATGCCCCTTGCCTCTTTCCTACCTTTTACAAGATGAAGGGGACATTAATCCACATTGTTCCTTGGTGGTCCGATGGTTGCAGCCCCCGGTCTGTTCCTTCTGTGGATACAGACCACCCATACCTCTGTCTCTGTTCTGGTGCTTTACCATGTATAGTATCTCACAAAAGATTGAACACCCCTCACATTTTTGTAAAGATTTTATTATATCTTTTCATGTGACAACACTGAAGAAATTACACTCTGCTACAATGTAAAGTAGTAAGTGTACAGCCTGTATAACAGTGTAAATTTGCTGTTCCCTCAAAATAACTCAACACACAGCCATTAACCACTTAAGGACGGCGGGAATGCTATACCATCCTTGGGGACCCGGCTCTAAACGCCGGGGGGCGGCATAACACGCCGGCGATCACAGTGGGAGTACTCACCTGTAATGACAGGTACTACCCCTGCTGCCTGAAATAAAAAATAATAAAAGTTTAAAACAGTGCAAAATACAATTATATATACTTAGATCATATATATATATATATATATATATAAATATTTATATGTATGATCTAAGTATATATAAACACATACACATACATACACTAGGTGTATTTTAATATTAATATATATATATATATTATTATTATGTTATTATTTATATAGCACCATCAAATTCTGCAGCGCTTTACAATGGGTGGACGAACAGACATGTAGTAGTAACCAGACAAGTTATATAATTTTTTATATATATATATATATATTAATATCAAAATACACGTATAATGATATTGATTAAATATATATAATTATATATATTTATATATAATCTAATATAAATAAATATGTAAATACGTTAAAAAAAAAAAATATATATATATATATATATATGTGTGTGTAATTTCGTTCTAACTGTATTTTAAAATGTGTGTGTGTGTGTGTGTATATATATATATAATATATATATATATATATATAATGGTATATATACCATTAGAGAGCACTCAGGAGTCTTTCAAGGTAAATTTCATTTGTTACTTTATTGAGCAATCACAAATGCACACAACGTTCCAGTCCAGTCGACTGGAACGTTGTGTGAATTTGTAATTGCTCAATAAAGCAACAGATGAAATTTACCTTGAAAGACTCCTGAGTGCTCTCTACTGGTATCGTATACAATTTGGTTGGAGACAGCACCGGAGCATTAAAAGAACGGGAGCATTGCGTGCTGGGACCTGGGACATATATATATATATATATATATATATATATATAGATGAAATTTACCTTGAAAGACTCCTGAGTGCTCTCTACTGGTATCGTATACAATTTGGTTGGAGACAGCACCGGGAGCATTGAGTGCTGGGACGTGTATATATATATATATATATTGATATCAAAATACACATAGAACGAAATAATATAAATATCTATATACATAAGTAATAAGTAAAACATGATCAGATTACTATAATGTTACACAATAACTTAAACTTGGAATCCATTTATATTTTCCAGGAAATACTAGTCATTACCTGGTTTTAAAAATGTTTTTTTTTTTTTTCAGTGCATATCACTAATTAATATATTGTGATTAGACAGCATGATTATTGCAAAGGTGTGCCTTAGGCTGGCCACATTAAAAGGCCACTCTAAAATGTGCAGTTTTATCACACAGTACAATGCCACAGATGTCGCAAGTTTTGAGGGAGCATGCAATTGGAATGCTGACTGCAGGATTGCCCACCAGAGCTGTTGTCCTTGAATTGAATGTTCATTTAAGCCATCTCCAAAGGCGTTTCAAAGAATTTGGCAGTACATCCAACCGGCCTCACAACCGCAGATCACGTGTAATCACACCAGCCCAGGACCTCCACATCCAGCATCTTCACCTCCAAAATCATCTGAGACAAGCCACCCAGACAGCTGCTGCAACAATCGGTTTGCATAACCAAAGAATTTCTGCACAAACTGTTAGAAGCCGTCTTAGGAAAGCTCATCTGAATGAGATACCATGATGAGATCCTGAGGCCCGTTGTTGTGCCATTCATCCACGACTATCTCCTCATGCATGGTCCCATGTTGCAATGATCTGTACACATTTCCTGAAAGCTGTAAACATCCCAGTTCTTGCATGGCCAGCATACTCACCGGATATGTCACCCATTGAGCATGTTTGGGATGCTCTGGATCAGCGTATACGATAGCTTGTTCCAGGTCCTGCCAATATCCAGCAACTTCACACAGCCATTAAAGATGAGTGGACCAACATTCCACAGGCCACAATCAACAACCTGATCAACTCTATGCGAAGGAGATGTGTTGCACTGTGTAAGGCAAATGGTGGTAACACCAGATACTGACTGGTTTTTGGACGCCGCCATACCCTCCCAATATAGTAAAACTGCACATTTTAGAATGCAATAATCAAATGCTATTTATTTTTCCTTTTGTTAATTTATTTTTTATTCAGTCAATTTCAGTATAATAGATTTTGCACCCTTGTTTTTCCTAAGCTCTTTTTCAAGAGTTTAATTTTTTGTTATTTACAATTCTTATTAAAGAATTTGAAAATATCTTCTCATTCAAGGGTTTTAGTAGTACTTGGTATGCTAATTGTCTTGGGTATTTCTCTTCCTCTCTTTCCAGTCAAATAACAAAACACTTTCTTTAAATATGTTTTTATCTTGAAGTGTAATATCCACAAACAGATATTATAACAAAATTCCTCTTTTCAGCATCTTGAAGTGCATGACTAATTAGCAGCATTCATAGTCTTAGTGTTAGTCTCTTAGTGATTTCAGACTTCGGTGTATTATAGAAATCAATAACTAATAATGTTACAGTATTTTAGTCATCTGCTCTATCAAAAAAGCTAGTGTGCATTATTTGCTCTTCTGTAAATTGCAGAAAGAAATGTTTAAATCCAGTAAGAATTAATGAAAAATCCAATTGACATTTTAAAATCCTTGTTGTGGATGTCTCCTATCCTGTCATTATAGCAATGGCAGGATAGGAGACATTATAGTCATTTATTATCTTTCTTATTATTACATTTATTATGCTGAAAGTAACTCTCCAAACACCATAATCAATACAAAATGCTGTAGTGGACATGGTGCCATGTTTGCTCTGGTGCCCCCCCGTTGTAAGTAATCATTTAAGAATAATTTGAAATCTTTCCTAAGGTTCTCTGGGCACTGATCCCCACCTCCACTACTTCATATGGAGAGCCGGATGTTCTTTCATTAGCAGGAACTTCCATTAGCTCTTCTGTGGGCTAGCCCATTGATTAAGAGTGTCAGCTGATCATTCACGGCTAAGAGCTAAGCCCTGCACTGAATTAGGACTTCTAGTGCTCTAAGGAACTAGTGGAGTAAGGGAGCAGCACCCAGAAGTAGTGGAGTCACACCATTCCAAATTAGTTTGACTGCCTACAATTTTGGATGGGGCACAAGGGCAGTCTGTTGGGAATAGAGTTACCCTAATACGCAAACTTAAAAACAGTAAAGGTACACGTACCAGTCCTCAGAGTTAGTGCTGGGTTAGTGCCTTAAACAGATTTGTGTTTGGGGCCATTTCAGTAATGGAATGCAATAGCGATTAAGTAAGATACCATAATATGAAAAAGTCGGTTGAGGTGTGCGGATACCGATGTGTGTGATAGGCCTGTAAATAAGTGGGCCTAAATTAGATAGAGTTGAATAGAGGGAGTGCAGGGTGGGCCAGAAGTAGTTTGGGAACCAATAAGGTAACATAGGTAAAAGGGGGAGACCCTTTTAAAGGCACATAGCCCCTCCCACAACTTCAGGCCCAGCCTTACAATATATGAAATGTCTGCAAGCAAACAGAGAATAAACAAGAGAAAGGCTGAGGTCAGGATAACAGAAATACACAGACTTGATAGCCAGGGCAGGATCAGGATAACAGACAACAAGAATAGTCAAACAAGCCGAGGTCAGAAAACAGGAAATTCAGTACACAGTATAAACACACTTTCAGGTAACAAGAACATCATTGGGGCAAAGAAACAAGGAAAACAAAGAAGTATATATACCCATTACTGGGTTGTGATTGGTTACAGAGGACCATGATGTCACAAGTGTGTATACATCATCACAAAGTGACGTATGGGCTGACACTATACAATAAGACTAATGTGAGGGGTCCAAGTCATATAAGATGTCATAATGAGGTACCAGGAAGCTAGGGATGAGTGGAACAGGTATTGTGACACAGTATTGGCACCATAACCAATTCAGATTGTTGTGCTATTTTAGATGCTTGGATTGTTCATTAAATTACATACTACAAATTTTCTGAGACTGCTTGCTCAGTAGGGAATTGTCTACAGGCTATCTGAGCCATCACTGTACATATGATGCTGCAACACATATGCAACTGAACCTGTATACCCCCCATGTTTGACTTCAAATTGAAATTCAAATATTATTAATTCCAATTTAAGTACACGTTCATGGATTGGCCCGGAACCTGTTTATTCATTTTGCAGCAATTTGTGCAACAAAATTATCATTGAAAATTTACAAATTCCATATACAGTCATGGAAAAAAGAACGTACACCTTCTTTGAATTTTATGATTTTACATATTAGAACATAATAACAATCATATGTTCTGATATGATAATATAACATAATTTGTAATTCCCTGGCCAAGCGCTTACGGTGCTGTAGCGGTAAAGCTATAAAATGCAATTCCCTGGCCATGCGCTTATGGCGCTGTAGTGGTAAAGCTATAAAATGCCTGCGAAATAGCCTCCCCTTATGCAAAAGACATTCACACCCGGGATGCAGATAGTCAATATATAGGTACTATACAAAGGGACTCCGGGCAAGCTATTTACTTGTCTTTGGTGCCCTCCAGCAGCCGACGTAGACACAGAGAGAGGCCAATCACAGGGACAGGATATATAGGCAAGCTGCTGCCGCAGTCATTACCGTATATTCAATGTTGATCAGGCTCTATCCCGTCACTGCCGGTCTGCCCCCGGGGTCTTCTAGGGTGGCTGACCAGGACGGGCCACAAACCCGGAGCCACACGTTGGGCACCAAATGTTGTTGATCAAACCAAGTGTTTGTTTATTTGAGTATCTGCTCCCTTCCAAATTGTTAAAACAAGTGCGTGCACTTTGAATCTTTAAATTAGGTAAGTGCTAGCTCAGATGAACAATACGTGATATATTACACAGTGTCATGATTTATTTAAGAAAAATAAAGCCAAAATGGAGAAGCCATGTGTGAAAAACAAAGTACACAAACAAATCATTTGTTCAGTCTTTTTCAAATTGTACTGTCATGAACTTTAAAATTTAACATGCTAACTGAGGTCTGCAGAGTTTGAGATGTAACTCTTTGTTTTTTTTAAACTTCTCTGAGCACTGCAAATCTAAACTTGGATTTTCTGAGACATCAACTCCTGGGAAGATTTTAAACTGAATGTTTTTTCACTTTTGAATAATCTTTCTTACTCCAGAATTCTGGACTTGAACTTGTTTAGAAATGGCCTTATAAAACTTTTTCCAGTTTGATGGGCAGCATAATTGCTTCTCTAAGATCATTTGCCACCCTGGCCAATCAGCATCACTTCATGGAGATGTATTGAATCAATGCTTCTCTAAGAGTGAAGTTGAGTGACTGCCACTGGAGGTGTCCCTAGGCAACAATGTCAACACTACCTTAATTTATTATGCTTACATTAGTTTTGCCAAAACTGTGAAATATTTTTTAAGATTTTCTTATTTTGCATATTTGTGTATTTTTTATATTGTAAATGAAAATTTGCACATGTATTTATCATATCAAATTAAAGTCATTTCTGTTCTTTGACAAATTATGTATACTATGTATGGAGGCACTTTATGAGAAACCCTTAAATTACAGTGGAACAAAACATATAGCTCAAATTCAAGTTTTTCAAATATATGTATACTTTTTTACTACTCCTCCTTTTTTTCTCTATTGATCACTGCTTTCTTAATCTGTCAATAAAATCAACATTTAGTGTTTTATCATCTTTTTTTCTATCAATCATCTCTTTTTTTTTTTTTAATGCATTTTTATGTATTTTTTTTCAACTGCTTAGACACAAGCCTCATATGGAAGGTACTAATAGAGCACATAATGGAATAGTTTTAGTATTCAACACTAATTTTGGTATGCAATCATTATAATGATTTAATTGCTTAGCAAGCTGGTGCCATCTTAGCCCTATTTTAGGCTGGCATGTGAAGGGTAACTGGTGAAGAGAGAAGAATAAAAGTAACAGCTGTTGAGTTGTTAATATGCAAATGCTTCATTATCAACTAGTTGGGGAAATATGTTTTCCTAATTAAAATTGTATTCATTTTGTATTTATTTTTACAGATACATTTTAAAATGCTGTCTATTGAAGGTACAGTGAACTTCTGTCTACTTTTCTATTTTTGATCATTTACAGTAATTAGTAAAAAAAATATGAAAAAATAAACAAGCACACAAATGAAGGGATTTGTCAAAGCATAATAAGATGGTATTTTGGGGCAAGGTCCAATCACCATGGAAACTATTAGAATGTTTCTCAACAATGTCCAGTGTGTTCACTTAAAATAGCACCTTTGTTCGCTTGGATAAATCTCACTGAGCATGTCAGTAACTGATTCACATGAATTTTAGATGCCTATACTAATATAGAGACATATAGTTGTGCTCAAAAGTTTGCATACCTTGGCAGAATTTGTGAAATTTTGGCATTGATTTTGAAATTGTGACTAAGCATGCAAAAAATGAATTGTATTGAAGGATAACAATCATATGAAGCCATGTATTATTACATAGTTGGTTCCTTTTTGAATCATGATGATCAGAAAATACTGGCAGACAATTTGCATTCTTCTGCACGAAGGCTGCGCATGGGACGCTCTTGGACTTTGCAGCATAAAAATGACCCTAAGCAAAAGGCCAAGTTGACCCTCCAGTGGTTACAGCAGAAAAGGGTAAAGGTTCTGAAGTCTCCTGACCTTAATATCATTGAACCACTCTGGGGAGATCTCAAACGTGCGGTTCATGCAAGATGACCAAAGACTTTGCATGACCTGGAGAATTAGGGGGCTCATAGACAACTATTGTAAAAGAACTGCATGTTGTCATTGATGCTAAATGGAACAATACACAGCTTTAAGAACTAAGGGTATGCAAACTTTTGAAAAGGAATAATATAATTTTTTTCTTTCTTGCCATGTTTTGTTTTATGATTGTGCAATGCTGTTATAACCTACAGTTAAATATGAATCCTATAAGAAATAAAATAAATGTTTTGCCTGCTCACTCATGTTTTATTTAAAAATGGCACATATATTACCTATTCTCCAAGGGTATGCAAATTTTGTAGCACAACTCTCAAAGGCACAAGCGGCCAGCATAGGTATTTCCCCCCTTCCCTGATATAGGTAAAGTACCAAATTAGTTTAGTTTACCTAGAATGTTGGTTTGCAGTTGTCTGAATGTTAGGCCAGGCTGTGAGCTCCAGTCTATACTGTGTATAGTACCCTGTTGCTACTCTTTCTAATTAATGAAGTGAAACTTTCCTTCACATTATCACTGCTCTGTTTCTTGTCATTGCTACTTTGCTTATTATTCATTATACAGAAATTGTATATCACATTGCAACAACAATGGAGATATTTTACATTATGTTATTGGTTCTGTACGTGTATAATGTTTTACATTTTTTTTTGCTCGTGTATATTTATTTAGTTTTTATCTATACCAATTAAAGTTACGTTTTATTTAACTCTTGGGATGTATTTATCAAATATTTAAGTCCTAGTATACTTTCTGAGGTTGATATGTTTAACCATAAACTCCTTTTTCACACCCTTCATTTTTTTCACTATCTAGGGGTTATGCCCGATTTTGAGGGTGTTGATATACTTGGCTCCAATCCCTATTCAATTATTGATCAAATTTTTTTAATATTTTATTTCTAACTGCTTTGCTTTTGATTCAAATGACTTTAAACCCTCATTTGTCAAAACTAGCTTTTCCTGAAAAGAATGTAGTTCTTTTCTCCATCTTTAATAATGATCCATCTCATTTTGTCAGTCTTTCTCTCACTTTTACAATAAGCACTTAGTTTAACCCACTGTGTTTGATTTCCTAAATCTTAAAGAATGAGTGCTGCAAATTAATGCAGTTCCCCAGCAATGGGTTTCCAAAAATCACAGCTTGCCAACTCAGAAATTGACCCATACTTGAAAAATGATTCCTTGATCTTATTATTTTTGTTCTAGACTGAGGATTAATTTTCTACAGTCAGAAAAAAACAGTATACAAATCAGATACAATCTAAATTTTATCTTTCAGCAACACTCAAATTGCTTCAGGGGCTTATTTACTAAACACCTTTACTGTTCAGTAAATTATTCCTCCCAGAATGTTTTACTTCACTTGAATATTAATAACTAGTGAACAGGTGAAATCCCGTCGACTATGCTATTTGCATAAAATATGAATATTCAAAATTATAAATTTTTAATATGAATCAAAAATATCCCCAATGTTTGTAATCAAAATTATTTTCTATCAGGACAATTCAATAACCAAGTAGATTAAAAAAAATAAATAAATCACACCCCATCACCCAATCTTAAATAGAATTTGAAACAACTTTACTATTTGTAGCCTAGCATTTTAACAATGTAGTAGGTATACTCCCAAATAACACAAGGAAGGTCAACTAATGAACTGGTATCAGAGGCGCCCAAGGCATATTTATACATGTGGGGAGTGGAGGCTAGCCCATCTGGTCTGATCACACAGAAGAACTACTGCAGCTTAAATTGAAGAAAAAAAAAATGTTGGATGTAATAGAAATACATGACAAAAGGTTCAAGGCATTGCCTTGGCCTCCAAATTCCCCAGATCTCAATTTGATTGACCATCTGTGGGTGTGCCCGAACAAGAAATTCAAACCATGGAGGCCCCATTTCACAACTTTCAGTATTTAATGGATGCGCTGCTAATGTCTTGGTGCCATATACCACAGGACACATTCAAAGGTCTTGTGGAGTCCATGCCTCAACACATGAGAGCTGTTTTGTCTGCACGAAGAGGACCTACACGATATCAGACAGGTGGTTTTAATGCTATGTTTGATCAGTACTGATGGAGTCACTGTGCATATCATTCTAACATACTCTGCACAAAGAAAGTTTTCTCTCTCACTATCTCTCTATCTATATATCTACATATTATACACATACATATAATCAATTGTTACACTTAATCGTATTAGTATGCAGATAATCAGTTTGGTATTATTGTTTCCCTTACTCACAGGATCCTTTGTTCTTTTTTGCAAACTGCAGGATTGTGCACGTAGTTTCTCATGAATAGCTAGTGCTAGTGCCCAGGAAACTGAAATGGGAGGATTTGTAGGTAGGAGATAGATAGGTAAGAGAGAGGGGGAGTCACGAAGAAACTCATCTATCTGAGGAGCGTGACCAACAAAGGAAACTTTACAGTAAAGTTTACAGTAAATTTTTTATCTTTTATTACATACTTGACAAACTTTTATTGATTTATTCCAGTTTGTATATTTGTCTAAAATTTTTGGTTTAAAAAAAAAAAAACATTGTAAAGTGATGGAGTCCAATAATAAAATATGGACTAGTGATATTAATAGAAATCTTGCATAATAAATAATAACAATTTAGGCAGCTTACACATCTGTAGAGTTGCCAGTCTGCCCAACCAGGATAATTCAATCTACATCACATGTGAAGTGCTTTTCTCCATTACATGCATTTATTCTAAAAATTATACATAGATCATTTGGATTTTTGGCAACAAATATGCCTAGAACTATTATCTATCCTCCAGTCATGTAGGTATTGATTATGTAAAACCAATAGGATTATCTAAATTTAAGGTATATAGATAGGTTTTTTGTTTTGTATATTTAACTTATAATATGAAATAGATTCAAAAACAAGTAATAATTCCTGCATATGTTTACCTATGGTATGCGTAGTGCCTTTTAGCTTTACTAGTCGCCTCCCTCCACCAGATAGAGGGACTAGCTCTTATGGCCAGTATATCCTATTATGCCAATTGTGTTGTCAATATTAATTTTAATACCATTCATGTTATGTCACAAGTGGTTTAAATGTGGAACACAACTGCAGATTATAAATTTTCTTATTTTTATAATAGAGTGTGAAATGAGAATCCTTTAATTAATAAGGTTACTGTAGCTTTAAGTCAGCGTGGCTTTTGCAGGTTGTTAGTTGAAGACATAAAGCATTAATAATTGTAATAGTATTTTAGTAGTAGCAGATTTTAGCAAGCAGGTAACAGTTCATTAGCAAAGTAAGAATTCAGAGATAGTATCAAATTGTATACTTATGATTGTTGGGAGTTGTCATCCAAAGACAGGTTAGTTTGAGTCCGCAGGATGATTAAACATCAAACAGTCCGGTTTCCAATAATTAGAAAGAGAGCAGATAAATCCAATACACGGTCCGTGGTCAAAGGAAGATGAGAAGGCAGGAATCCGTTTAAACAGTCCAAGGTTCGGTACACATTATTAACGGAGAAAAGCTTAGCCGGCAATATGATTGCGGAAGTAACAACCAGAAATCACTAAGCAATTTTGAATCTGGCGCGGTCTCTCTATAAGGCTTGAGAGAGCCGCGTCAGAGAGGGGGCGGGGACGGTTCCTCATACCGGAAATGCCGGAACGGAGCTGAAAAGATAAGTCCTGACAATTCATTTTAGGTTAAGGTAAGATTGTTCTTGGTAAATATTTTTAGCTGGTAAGTGTCAATAATTAAAGCGAATTACAGTGATTATGTCAAGATAATGTTCTATACAAATGTAGCTATTTCAAGTTTATATATTCTGTGATCTAACCATGAAAAGGAATATTACAATTCCATTGAAACAGTGGATATACAGAGGAAACGTTATATCTGCATGAGCAAGTTTTTCTTCATTAAAAGCTTAAATAAATGCAATTCTATAAGTTTGGCATTCGTGATATGATATTGCAATTGATTTGTAATTCAATTTTAATTAATTAAAATACATTTGTTTTCTCTTTAGTTTAATAAAGAGTTCAAACAGGTTTGCCAGTTATCTTGCCAAGCATATTAATAATAACTTATATACAACTCTCCAGAAATGAATGCTATTGATAGTGTAGATATTTATGGACTTTTATGTGTTTATATTTGTGCAGCTGTATACTGTGTCTGTTATTTGCCAACTTTAATTGTTTGTTGATAGTAATACCTTAACATAGGCATCTATTGAATTACCACTAAAGTTTGATTATAAATCCAATCTAGAAAGCACATTATCCATTTAAATTTGCAAATGGATGCATAATGCACATGATATATCTAGAGCCAATATTTTCTGCCATGCTGTAACTGGTTCAATGCCAGCAGTGATTTCAATTATCATCAGCACAATGGGAACAGCATGCATTATAAGGGATCAATCTTGGATAAATCCTCCTTGATCCTCGACTGTAGATAAAACAACATGTAGCCAGCATGTTCTGTATGCTATTAACAAATACACTGCTCTCAAAAAGAAAAGAAAAATGCAACATTTAAAATAATGTAGTTTATTAATATTTTATTTTATTTTTCATACTTAAATGGACACTATAATGAACATATATCATGTTGTGCAACTTTATAAATAATTACAAAATAGTAATATCTGGGCATATAACTTGCCAACTCAAAACAGGTTATACTCCAAATTAGTCACATTAGAAAGATTACACACTTAGTTCCACCATGAAGACCTGAAGCTTATTATAACTCTCCTTTCTGGTAAAAATAATTAATTCAAGATGTAAATTTTTCCCATCATCCTATACCTGTCCCTGGATCTTCCTTACACTCTCAGCCTTGTCCATAGGTGTCACTACTGAGTTGCAAAGGGAAGTAATCGCTAATTGCCCCCTTCCCCCCCCCACACTCCCTCCGTGTGTCCCAGCCTAACTTTATGGCCAGTGAGTAAATCAAAGATCTTCCTTACCTGCTAGGCTGCTCCGATACTGAGCGGGAGGAGGGAGAAATGAATGTCTTCCCTTCTACTTTATTAGTATTGCCATGCATTACCGTGGCAACACTCTGATATATTTCCCAGTGCTGTCCAGAGGGAGCCAGACAAGCATATTTGCCCCCTGGACCACCAGGGATAAAGATGCTCCTTTCTCTCTCTCTCTCTCTCTTTTTTTCTCTTTTTCTCTCTCTCTCTCTCTCTCTCTCTCTCTTTCTCTCTCCATCACTCCACTACTGCCCCATATCCCATCGAAGCTCCCACCCCAACTACAGCCCCTATCCTCCATCCCTTTTTACCCACCAAAGCCTCTAACCCACTACAGACCATATCACATCTGTACTTACTACAGCCATTACTCTCTGCACCCATCCACAGCTACTATTACACTCTGCACCATCCACAGCTTCAATTACCCATTGCACCCACTAGGGACTCTAGCCCACTTCACAAACCACTTCAACCCCTATCCTTCACTGCCTCTAACATCCTCTATTATGCTCTGTGCACACTACAAACTCTACCCCCCTCCATCCGCTACAGCCCCTATGTCCCCTGCACCCACTACAGCCCCTATTCCTTTCCCAGCTCCCACTTCAGTATTACCCTCTATTGCCCCTATATCCCCTGCCACCTTATCTCCTGCCCCTATGATCCCTGTATCAAATACAGTTTCTATTCCCCTGCACCCTCTACACCGCCTATTCCCATGCACCCATTACATTCCCTATTACCCCCTGCACCCACTACAGCCTCTATCCCCCTCCACCCATTACAACCTCTTTTTCCCTTGTACCCACTACAGCCCCTATTAGCACCATCAATCACTTCAGCCTCTATCACCTGCATCCATTACAGTCCTTGTTATTTCCCACAGGCCTGCACCCACTACAGCCTCCATCACCCTGCACCCAGTATAGCCCTTATTACTTCATACACCAACTACAGCCCGTTTTACCCTTTTATTGCCCCTTTTCCTTTCTGCACCAAATACAGCCCATATCCCCACTGCACATATTACATTTTCTTTCCCCCCTGTGCCCCCTGCAGCCCCTATTACCAACTGCACCCACTACAGCAACTTTCTCCCCTTGCACCAACTACAGCCCCACCTACTTCCTATAGCACCTTTCCTTACTTTACTCCCTCTATCCCCCTGCATCCACTACAGTCCCACTACAATCCTTTTGATCCATGCAACCCCTATCATGCATGCACCCATTACTGTCCCTATTACGCTCTGCACCTACTACAGCCCCTATCCCTCTCCTGTACACATTATAGCCCATTTTTGACCCTGTACCTTCTGTCGCCACTAAAGTCCTTATTAACACCTGCACTCAGTACCGCCTCTATTCCCTGCACCAATTACTGCCCCTATGGCCCCTATATCTATATATTGCAGTACACTAATTGCTGCATTTTCAAACACTTTTGGTTTGTCTGATTCACTTTCCTGAATCTTTTTTTCTAAATGATGAGCCAAATTGCTATGGTCCTGAAATTTTGTCTTCCTGACAATTTTTATATTTACGGCAAAGTGGTTTGGCTGAGAAATGTATTTTCACTGTGCACAAGTCTATTACATACTTACATATTAGAAAATTGAATCCCTGTCCTACAATACTTATAATCTGCCTAAATAATAGTTAAAGTAATGATGTCTAATGCCAACACAAAGAATAGTGCAGCGCTTATATAAAGTGCAATAAGTTTCAACTACTATAGCTTTAACAGATCTTTAGATACGTTTTCTCAAATTAGAATAACCTTAAAATATAAATAATATACCACAGTGCAAATTTGTATGGGAAACAGAGCTATTCAACAAAAAAAATGGAACACTCACATGTTAAAGAGCCAAGAAACCTATCTCTGGTTGTAGGAGCAGCTAGAACCGTTTAGGTGACCCTTCCTGACTTATGTAGAAGTCTTCCTTGGTCAATCCTGTTATGAGTTTTGAAGAAACAAGGAAATAGAATGGTACAGTAATGTAATTATATGGTAAAATACAAGCCAAGTTGATACTCACAGGACATTACCCTGAATAAGGCTCTTTATCATCGGGACTACACCCCCTCTCTTTAAAACTGCAGGATACCAGAAACCAAAATTAAATGTAAAATAATTTATTCTGGTATTACAATAAAATATCGAAGTAATAAATAAAACCAAAAGAACAATGTCCTATAAAATTACAGAAGTCTTCCTTTCTGTTCATTCCCAGAATGCGTTTCACCACAATCTAAGTGGCTTCCTCAGCCAAGTAAAGATATAATGACATCCATCAGTTTTCCGGTCCTGCTTATATAACCCCTTAATAGGAGGATAATAGATTGTATTACATACACCTGCTCATGATTCTTATGTCTACAATTTATTATCCCCCTATTAAGGGGGTATATATGTTTGAAGCTTGTAGGGCTGAAAGAGGCACAGATCCACTTTAAACTATTAATAGAAGTAATAGAGTTGATTAATTAGAGTTGAGCGAACCCGAACATTAGGTTTTTTGGACCCCAGACACGAACACGGACATATCACTGTATGCTCGGGTTGGAGTTCGGTGTTCGTCGATTTAATCCCGCGTTTTCAAAGGCTGCAGGGCAGCCAATCAACAAGTGTTTGACTCGTGTGCCCTTAGAAGCCATCACAGCCATGCCTACTAATGGCATGGCTGTGATTGGCCAGTGCAGCATGTGACCCAGCCTCTATATATAAGCTGGAGTCACGTAGCGACGCATGCACATGTGGTCTTATTAGTGTAGGGAGAAGATGCTGCCGCTGATAGGGACAGCTTAGGAAAGAATTCTGCAAACTAGTATATTAGTGGGGTGGAGTGCACTTCATATCTGAGAGTCAAATAGAAGCTTCAAATACCGTGGTTACATCGGAATTTTAAAAAGTAAATTTTTTTGGTGCGAAATAGTACATTAGTGGGGTAGTACATTAGTGGGGTGCGTCAAATACTGCTGTCACATTGCAGTTTTAAAACATTTTTGGGTCCTAAACTGCTAAATAGTATTTTAGTGGGGTGCACTTCATATCTGAGAGTCAAATCGAAGCGTCTACTAGTGTGCTTACAGCGCAGTGGTAAACATTCTTATTTTCTGGGTGCTAATCTGCTAAATAGTACATTTTGGGGCCTGCGGTGCACTTCATATCTGAGAGTCAAATCGAAGCGTCTAATAGTGCGCTTACAGGGCAGTGGTAAACATTCTTATTTTCTGGGTGTTAATCTGCTAAATAGTACAGTTGCGGCCTGCGGTGCACTTCATATCTGAGAGTCAAATAGAAGCATCTAATACTGTGCTTACAGCGCAGTGGTAAACATTCTTATTTTCTGGGTGCTAATCTGCTAAATAGTACATTTGGGGCCTGTTCTTCATATCTTAGAGTCAAATAGAAGCATCTAATAGTGTGCTTACTGCGCAGTGGTAAACATTCTTATTTTCTGGGTGCTAATCTGCTAAATAGTACATTTTGGGGCCTACGGTGCACTTCATATCTGAGAGTCAAATAGAAGCGTCAAATAGTGCTCTTACTGTGCAGTGGTAAACATTCTTATTTTCTGGGTGCTAATCTGCTAAATAGTACATTTTGGGGCCTGTTCTTCATATCTGAGAGTCAAATAGAAGCGTCTAATAGTGTGCTTACTGCACAGTTGTAAACATTCTAATTGTTTTGCTGCTAATCTGCTGCTTACACTTCATATCTGAGAGTCAATTTGAAGCGTAACTTTGATTTGAATTTACTACGTCGGTCACTTGTAATATTGTTTCACATCTACAACACTTGTTACACAGATCTAAGTGATAGAAAACAGATTGATATTTTCTACACTAGAAACTACCAGATAACAAGCTGCTATAGTTAAACCAGTGATCAATGGCTAAAAGGTACTTCAACAATATTGTAATTTTGGGGTAATACCCTCACAAGTTAAACTGAGAGGTCAGTTTATAGGGAAAACTGTTGCCTGGAGGAAATTCGAAAACAATTTCCATATGTCCTCTGCAGACTTTACATGTTGGAAAAATACAGGTGCCAACTGCTGTGGCTTTCTGCAGTGTGCATACCGGCAAGGAGGGCAGGTTTGAGGAGTGGGTGGAAGCTGGAAATCTGAGCCAAATTCTATGGCTCTGCGTTTGTGAGTGTCTTTTCATTCACCATAGCACTTTACTATTTATATTGGCTATATTGCACTATTTTTTTGTCTGTTTATATTTTATTCCTAGAATATATTGGTCCAGGAACTATTTCAACTTCAAAAGAAAGATACTCCACCTAACATTGTATGTATATATCTGTTTGCTATGAGGTTTTAAGGGAAAACTCACTAAGGTGTTAGAGTATCTATCATTATTGGCATTACTCACTGGGATACTGTTATATATAATTTTTGTACATTTTGGGGCCTGTTCTTCATATCTGAGAGTCAAATAGAGGCGTCTAATAGTGTGCTTACAGTGCAGTTGTAAACATTCTAACTGTTTTGCTGCTAATCTGCTAAATAGTAAATTTGCGGCCTGCGGTGCACTTCATATCTGAGAGTCAAATAGAAGCGTCAAATAGTGCACTTACTGTGCAGTTGTAAACATTCAAGCAAACAAGTGATAGAAAACAGATTGATATTTTCTACACTAGAAACTACCAGATAACAAACTGCTATATTTAAACCAGTGATCAATAGTTAAGAGGTACTTCAACAATATTGTAATTCAGGGGCAATACCCTCACAAGTCAAACTGAGAGGCCAGTTTATAGGGAAAACTGTTGACTGGAGGAAATTCTAAAACAATTTCCATATGTCCTTTGCAGACTTTACATGTTGGAAAAACACAGGTGCCAACTGCTGTGGCTTTCTGCAGGGTGCATACCGGCAAGGAGGGCAGGGTTGAGGAGTGGGTGGAAGATGATGTGTGCTAATCTGCTAAATAGTACATTTTGTGGCCTGCTCTTCATATGTGAGAGTCAAATCGAAGCGTCTAATAGTGTGCTTACTGCGCAGTTGTAAACATTCTAATTGTTTTGCTGCTAATCTGATAAATAATTGAGGAGTGGGTGGAAGATGATGTGGAGGATGATGAGGTCCTAGATCCCACATGGAATCAAGGTCATGCGACTGACGTGTGCAGTTTGGAGGAAGAGGCCCTGGTCGCACAGAGGCACCAGCACAGCATAAGAGGGAGCAGGGTGCAAAAGCGTCCCCTAGCGCTCGTTGGCATGTATTAGCTTAAGAATTACCAGTTATCCAAGTAATATATGTAGTGATCAAAGGATCCATAAACGACTTAAGCGAACCGGAACTGCAAAGTCAGTCAGGTGGGCAGTCCAGTGACCAGGGCCCAGACACTGTCTGGGCGGCGGTCGGACCTCCCGGACCCAGTATGCCTGATGTTGATGTTAAGAGTCACAGTGTGGAATGGATCAGCAGGGTCTGGTGCAGGGTAACCGCATGCCCCCTGGTGTTGAGCACCAGCGTTTTTGCGGCCACATACCAGGACCCTGATGCAGCTTCAGTAAAAAGAGTACTGGATACCAGAAGCCATCACCAGACTGATCCGCAACTTGGAACAGGATGTGACATTCACTGTAGTGGCTGCGTGCACTTTTGGCGTTCTCACCCTGCTCGCCTGTCTGCGCTGCAGCATAACTTCGCCCTTCCCGCTCACTGCCTCATGAGACTGTGCGAGCAGCAGCAGCTGATAGTGGAGTTTCAGCTGCAGCACACACGGGTCAGTGGCTCTGCACCAGACTTCCATCCAATTGATCAGAGTTAAAGGATTTCAAGTGGACTCATTAAAATTACAGGGCTCTAAAGAGTCCTGTATTGTTATTTGTCGTCACTACCTTCCCACGTCGGGAGTGGGTCATTTGCTCGCCTGCTGCCTTTCTTGCATGTGGTAGCTGTTTCTCAGGGTCCCTGTACGGAATGGAACCCTGATTCCCCATTACCCGTGGTCACCATGGTAGGCGCAGAAACTGGCATCGAAAGATGATATGGATGACATCCACATGCAAATTTGCCGCCAACTGGGATGTGCGATTTGCCCGGGTTCTCTAAAGTCAACAAAGTTCCTGCGCAACTATAATATCAACAGCTACTCTGCGGAACAGAGTTGTCTTTTTTATATGTCCCAATATTTTGGGGGCTACCCCAATTAAAAGATATATATATATATATATTTATATATATATATATATATATGTATATATGTGTGTGTGTATATATATATATATAAACAGTGTTGGCTACCTCATCCTCCTCCTCCACCGCCATGATCACCGCCTCCTCAACCTATGGGTCACTTAGTATAAACTAGGTACACATTAGCAGAGGCTTGTAAAGGCCTTTTCTCCATGCATCAGGAGTTGAGCATTTCTTCATGCATCAGGACTGCAAGAAATGCACCGCAGGCTGCAAATGTTTCTTTTTTTGTATGTCCCAATATTTTGGGGGCTACCACAGTTAAAATGAAAAAAATATATATAAAACACAGTGTTGGCTACCTCATCCTCCTCCTTCACCACTGGAGAATGGTAAGTGCTTAAGACACAGACACACTCTCACGAACAGATGCATACACACTTGCTAACAGACACACACATTTACTGACAGACACACTCAGTCACGGACATACATACACACTCACTGACAGACAGACAGACACTCACTCACTTACAAAACACACACCCACTAACAGACGCACACAAACTAACACACTCAGTAACAGATGCACACAGTAACACACTCACTGACACAGAGTAACACTAACACACACACTAACACACACACACACACTGACACACACTGACACACACACACTAACACACACACACTAACACTAACACACACACACTGCCACTAACACACACACACTAACACACTCACTAACACACACACTAACACACACACTAACACACACACTCACACACACAAAATGTAATCCCCCCACAACAGGCAGTTCATAATCACACACAACACCATATTTAGCAAACACAAAAACCCACAAACCTTACACACACACACACACACACTCCCATAACACCATAGGCATCCCACACATGTATATATCACTCACACAATATATGAAGTCCACCAACATACATAGCACCATGCATAGCCCACATATGCACATACAAAATCTCACAAAGCAACCAACACTCCCATACATAATACATGAAGAATTATCCAACATACATACTATAATACCTGTGGGAGTGCTGAGGGGATTCCCTGTGGTCCAGTGGTGATGCTGGGCGGGCGGGCAGGCAGGCTGGCGGGCACGCGAGGGAGCACTCTCCCCTGAGTGCTTCCTGTTTAGCTCCCTCGCGTGCCGCGTTCTGATGCCGGAGCCAGAAGATGAAGTCATCTTCCGGCTCCGGTATCATTGCAGTGCGTGAGGGAGCTGAAGAGGAACCACTCAGAGGAGAATGCTCCCTCGCGTGCCCACTAGCCTGCCTGCCCGCCGAGTGACACCAGGGCCAGCCTCGGGGGGGCCCTGAGGTGGTCGGCTTCTGGGCCCCCCAGGAGAAGAGGCTGGCCACACTGGGTACATACTGGGTCGCAGGTATGTATGCCACTGCCGCCATGGTCATTGCCTCCTCAACCTATGGGGCACTTAGTATAAACTAGGTATACATTAGCAGAGGCTTGTGAAGGCCTTTTCTCCATGTATCAGAAGTTGAGCATTTCTCCATGCTCCAGGACTGCAAGAAATGCACCGCAGGCCGCAAATGTTTCTTTTTTTGTATGTCCCAATGATTTGTGGGCTACCACAATTAAAAAAAACCCATAAAAAACAGTGTTGGCTACCTCATCCTCCTCCTCCACCGCCACAGTCACCGCCTCCTCAACCTATGGGTCAGAGAAAGGTAAGTGCTTAAGACACACACACACTCTCACGAACAGACGCATACACACTAGCTAACAGACACACACATTTACTGACAGACACACTCAGTCACAAACATACGTACACACTCACTGACAGACAGACACACACTCACTCACTTACAAAACACACACTCACTAACAGACGTGCACAAATTAACACACTTAGTAACAGACGCACACAGTAACACACTCACTGACACACTCTAACACTAACACACACACATACACTAACACACACACTAACACACACACACTGACACACACACACTAACACTAACACACACACTCACTAACACACACACTCAACCTAACACACACACACACACTAACACACACACACTCATGTTTAAAAAAAAATAAAAAAAATTAATCCAGCCTCCTTATCTGAGGGAGTGCTGAGGGATTCCCTGGGGTCCAGTGGTGATGCCGGGCGGGTGGGCAGGCAGGCTGCACCACATCCATGAAACTGTTAGATTGTTTAGCAAAGTGAATTGGGGTATGACAATTCTTGAATATAAGGTTATTATGAGAGAACATACAATTGGCTCATTAATTGATCCTTACACTATCATTTAAAACAATCAACTGATCTAATACAATGACATCACTGCCTTCATTTTACAAATTACAATGTGCAGGGTTCCTATCCCTCAAAGACTAACACTTTTTATAAACTGTAAAATGAATATGCACCAAAGGATTTATTCCTTAACCTTAGAATTGTTAATCCCAATAAACAGTTTTAATTAATATGTGTAGTTATTGTTGAACAATTAACGTATTAAGCTTTTATATACTCTGAAAGTATACTTAAAGTCAGACATTTCTATAACCTTGGAAAATCAGTAAATATCTGTTTGCTCCAAAAATAAACATTGCAGTAATTGTCAGCAGGTTTGACAATTTTTTGTTTTTCTTACCTAAATAGAAAACTATAAAAGCCACTGGGACTTTACTGATGGCCAACACATCTACTACTAGTGCTAATGCTAGACAGGTGCTGGCTATAAGCCAGGAACAGATGGTAGGTATAATGAAAAGACAAATGACCCAGGTGAGCAATTATATATATAGACAGACAAGAACCTGACAGGTAATGAAGTAAGGACTAGAAGTCAGCAAAAGAAGTATCTTGAATAACGGTATCAGGCACATTGTGAAGTCAACAAAAGGTTGGATCAGAAACTCAACAAAGAATGATCAGATGGGAAGCAGGGTGAAGACAGGCCAAATTAGCATTTAAGATCAGGATCAGATAGCACAGGGTCAAAATATGGTCACACACTTTCTGAGTGGCAGACAAACTAAAGACCACATGGTAAATGCATCCTCCATAGTGAGGTGCTCTACATTTCATTGAAACAATATGTAGCAGACACCACACCTGACCCTCCCTCACACTCCAATACTTCCTGGAGAGGTAGAGAATTGCCAGAGGTTACCATAGTAATGCTTTGTCTGTTTCGGAAAGTGCCAGAGCAGAGATAGAGGGATAAGTAAGCTGCACCCATAGAAGGAGTAGACCTAAAACTGCAACCACTGGACCATTATTAAACTGTATAAAACACTTTTTTTTAATTAAAGCTATATTTTCTGCATAAATATAGATCCACGCAATCACTTCCACACATGCAATACCAACACAATCCTACAAACAGCCATAGATATAAAATCAAAGCATCCACCACACATAATACCAGAGACAGCTCATACCACACATACAAGTACCACAAGCAACCTACACACACACACACACACATATTTAACATAATACATACATACATAACAAACAAGTAGTACACATCAACTCACACAACACTAAAATAGTTCACATGTACACAAACAACACCAAATACAGCCTCCACTATACACAATATCACATACATACAACACCATAAAGATCACCATCACACCTAAAATTGGAAAATCAACTCTTATACACCACTTAACACCATAGACAACAACACACACAATACAACAGGTAGCCCATATGCACTCAATACCACAGTCAGTCAATATAAATACACATAACACTGACAGCCCTACACACAAACAAAATGCATACATAACAGAACTGGCAGCTCATAATCACACACAACATCACAATCCGTCAACATACATTCACATAACACCACAGACATCCCAACAAGCGTTAATACTGTAAAAAAAATGCACACACACAAAACACAACAGGCAGTTCATAATCACACACAACACCATATTTAGCAAACACAAAAACCCACAAACCTTACACACACACACACACACTCCCATAACACCATAGGCATCCCACACACTCACACAATATATGAAGTCCACCAACATACATAGCACCATGCATAGCCTACATATGCACATACAAAATCTCACAAAGCAACCAACACTCCCATACATAATACATGAAGAATTATCCAACATACATACTATAATAGAGCTCATTGTACTCTGGATGGCTACCTCTGCTAACCTTGCTTCCTAGCAGCCACAGGGATAAACCTGGAACGTGTTTTGGCCCATTTGCCGCAGCTTGACTTTGGTCCTTCTGGAGCTTTTCTACCCTGAATCAGGATACAGTAATTATAGCTCCATTATCCAGTATAGCTGTATAGCACTCTCACCCAAACACTAGCTGAGACTTTGTGAAGGGTAAATTACAACTAACTTTATCGAACCACATCACACACATATATAGGAGTAATCACAACAGGGGGGTCATCAAACAAAACAATACAAGTCACTTGGCATCTTGGTGTCTACAACAGAATTAGGTTAAGATTCCATAACTGGAATAGACTGCCTAAGATGCATTGCATAATAACAACCTTCCCTATTGTTTTACCTTTGTACAATAAGTCAACAATGACATAGTAAAATAACGTAGTTCAGCAGACAAAAGGGGTCTCTGGAACAATGGGACAACACCCTTCTGGGAAACAACAAGGAAGGGGGAAGGATAATAACTAACAAACAAATACATTATACACACCCTGTACCAATAATGGGCACAGGATGACTAAAATGTAAAAGCAATATGGAGACATACATAAAGGGTCTGTCTTTATCCCCCAGTGGTGGTGACTACTGTCACACATACATGCTACCTGAAAAAAATAGGATTAGAGCATTGAGGGACTTCAAAACTTAACTTCAGCACATTATTTCAAAAAGATTGCCTACTCTGTCATATACACTCATTATCTGTTATTGTCATGGAGTAACACTTCCGGGTTCGGCACTTAGCTGTGAGGAGCCGGACCCCGCCCCCCGCCCCCCTCTGACACAGCTCTGACGGTATTTAGGGAGACTGGGCCAGAGAGAGGGTGCTTGGTGACTGTGTGTGAGCTAATGTGTGAGCTGCCTCCGCGGGCTCAGCTACTGGGAGCTACTTCCACCAGACTTACCTCTCCACAAGCGCAGACAAGCCGTTCCAGCCTTTGAGCCAATGCAAGGATTGCTGCATGCCATAAAGGATTACTGGAGAACGGATACTTTACAAGTGGACCATATCTCTGAACTATTGGAGGACTACACATATTAACCTTAAGTATATCTTTCAGCTATTTGTCTACAATATCATTTAATAATGAACTAATGCTTGCTTACTCAAATCTTCACTGCTTCAAGCTACTAATTATATGGAGGACAACTCCCATCATGCTTATTCACTATGAACTGTTCTTGCTTTGCAAATATTTGCAGCTACTTGCTTAATATTACTATTGAAGATTATTCTCATTAACCAAAGAATGTTACTTAATACATCTCTGAGGAAATACTTAATAATGAACTTTGTGTTGTTGATTACTTGCACTTCTTCTTATTGGATTATTGCCTAAATGCAATTCATTTAAGTTTAACACTTATTAAAACTTTGGTTGAATCAAGTTACCAGTGATTCTCTCTTTTCTTAAAGCTACAGTATTGATACTTTAAAGATTCTTTGTTTCTTCACAACTGTAATTAGGGTGTTTACAAGCTGCAGTTGAGTTCCAATCCACATCACCCAAGTAGCGTAACAGTTATGTCCTATTACTTAAGAGATTTCAGTCACTTCCTGCAAAGTTTGTACAAACAAGGGAGGTAAATACAGGAGTATGTTTTTCTTTCTTGTTGGATTTGTAATACTTTATCTTCATGCACTGAACAAAATTATAAATGCAACACTTTTGTTTTTGCCCCTATTTTTCATGAGCTGAACTCAAAGATCAAAGACTTTTGCTATGTAAACAAAAAGCCTATTTCTCTCAAATATTGTTCACAAATCTGTCTAAATCTGTGTTAGTGAACAATTCTCTTTTGCCGAGATAATCCATCCACCTCACAGGTGTGGCATATCCAGATGCATGATTATTGCACATGTGTGCCTTAGGCTGGACACAATAAAAGGCCACTCTAATATGTGCAGTTTTACTGTATTGGGGGCCAGAGGGGGGGAGGGCTGGAAGAGTATGGGGTGGGTGGGGGACGAAAGCAAGTCAGTATCTTGTGTGACCACCATTTGGCTCACACAGTGCAACACATCTCTTTCGCATAGAGTTGATCAGGTTGTTGATTGTGGCCTTTGGAATGTTGGTCCACTCCTCTTCAATGTCTATGCAAAGTTGCAGGACCTGGAACACACTGTCGTATACGCCGATCCAGAGCATCCCAAACATGCTCAATGGGTGACATGTCCGGTGAGTATGCTGACCATGCAAAAACTTGGATGTTTTCAGCTTCCAGGAATTTTCTAAGGATACTTGCAACACAGGGCCATGCATTATCATGCTGCAACATGAGGTGATGGTCATGGATGAAAGGCACAACAATGGGCCTCAGGATCTTGTCAAGGTATCTCATGCAGATAAGCTTTCCTGAGACGATTTCTGACAATTTGTGCAGAAATTCTTGGGTTATGCAAACCGATTGTTGCAGCAGCTGTCCAGGTGGCTGGTCTCAGATGATCTTGGAGGTGAAGATGTTGGATGTGGAAGGTCTGGGTTGGTGTGGTTACACATAGTCTGTGGTTGTGAGGTCAGCTGGATGTACTGCCAAATTCTCTGAAACACGTTTGGAGATGGCTTATGGTAGAGAAATGAACATTTAATTCACGTGCCCCCATTTTTCCTGAGCTGAACTCAAAGATCTAAAACTTTTTCTATGTACACAAAATGCCTATTTCTCTCAAATATTGTTTACAAATCTGTCTAAATGTGTGTTAGGGAGAACTTCTCCTTTGCCGAGATAATCCATCCACCTCAAAGGTCTTGCATATCAAGATGATGATTAGACAGCTTGATTATTGCAAAGGTGTGCCTTATGGTGGCCACAATAAAAGGCCACTCTAAAATATGGAGTTTTATCACACAGCACAATGCCACAGATGTTGCAAGTTTTAAGGGAGCATGCGATTGGCATGCTGACTGCAGGAATGTCCACCAGAGCGGTTGCCCGTTAATTCAATGTTCATTTCTCTACCATAAGCCATTTTCAGAGGCGTTTCAGAGAATTTGGCAGTACATCCAACCGGCCTCACAACCACTGACTATGTGTAACCACACCAGGCAAGGACCTTTTAAGATTGTCTGAGTGCAGCCACCCGGACAGCTGCTGCAACAATCGGTTTACATAACCAAATAATTTCTGCACAAACTGTCAGAAACCATATCAGGGAAGCTCATCTGCATGCTTGTCGTCCTCATCGGGGTCTCGACCTGACTGCAGATCGTTGTCGTAACCAACTTGAATGGGCAAATGCTCACATTCAATGGCATCTGGCACTTTGGGGAGGTGTCCTCTTCATGGATGAATCCCTCTTTTCACTGTACAGGACAGATGGCAGACGGTGTGTATGGTGTCATGTGGGTGACTGGTTTGCTGATGTCAACGTTGTGGATCGTGTGGCCCATGGTGGCGGTGGGGTTATGGCATGGGCAGGCGTATGTTATGGACAACGAACACAGGTGCATTTTATTGATGGCATTTTGAATGCACAGAGATACCAGGACAAGATTATTGCAGCATGATAATGCCATTATACTCACCGGACATGTCACCCATTGAGCATGTTTGGGATGCTCTGGATCAGCGTATACGACAGCGTGTTCCAGGTACTGCCAATATCCAGCAACTTCACACAGACATTGAAGAGGAGTGGACCAACATTCCACAGGCCACAATCAGCAACCTGATCAACTCTATGCAAAGGAGATGTGTTGCACTGCGTGAGGCAAATGGTGGTCACTCCAGATACTGACTGGTTTTCTGACCCTCCTCCCCCCCACCCAGGACTCCCCCAATACAGTAAAACTCCACATTTTATTGTGTCCAGCCTAAGACACACCTGTGTAATAATCATGCTGTCTAATCAGCATCTTGATATGCCACACCTGTGAGGTGGATGGATTATCTCAGCAAAGGAGAAGTGCTCACTAACACAGATTTAGACAGATTTGTGAACAATATTTGAGAGAAAAAGGCTCTTTGTGTACACAGAAAAAGTCTTAGATCTTTGAGTTCAGCTCATGAAAAATGGGGGCAAAAACAAAACTGTTGCGTTTATAATTTTGTTCAGTAGGTTCTATCTATCATGGTTTTTGACAGGAAGCACTGTGGATATATGCTTAAACATTTCCACAATCATTCTGTCATTCTATTTTATTTGTATTTAGTTTGTAATGGTTTGGATGATTACTTCATCTGAAATTAGGGACTTTTGTTTTTTTAGAGGTATGCAAATAATTAAGATTACAGAAGTGAAGAATAACTCCGGCAATATATGTACCCTTCATGCAGAGAAATGTGTAAGTTTGCACAATGAATCAATAAGTTCAAATGGATGTTATTTAAGGAAGTTAGTGACAAACATTAAGTATGGGGTTATTACTGACAGTTTGTTTTTTTAGAAAATTTTATTTTATTAGAAATTGCATTGATTTCACCTCAAGTTTGAAATAAATTTGATTTATGTTCCTTTTTCAAGTTGGGTCAGATATTTGTTGAGACCAAAATTAATGTAAAGCAAAAAAAATAATGTGTTGTCACCATACAAGGATTTTAATTTATATAAATTATAGAATTGGAGACACAGTTTGGATTTTCAAGAGTGAAATACTACATGCCCAAGGCATATGCTCAGAAATATGTATTTAGATTTTTTTTTTTTTAAATGACCAACATAACACAAACACTAATTGTATTTAGATATAATTGAATTACTAGTGTAGCCAGTGCCTTTAACCCCTTAAGGACCAAACTTCTGGAATAAAAGGGAATCATGACATGTCACACATGTCATGTGTCCTTAAGGGGTTAAACACACAATGATGATGATGATGTAATTAATTGAGCTAGATGAATTTGTTGCTCTAACACTGGCAGGCAGTATCAATCATTATTGCTGACAGCTATTGACTAGTTACTACAAATTCTTATTGACAAGCACACCACCAAATACATTCAATTATCGTTACTTTGTATACTATGTGTCCTAACAACTAAGTTTATGTTTAATTTCTTCTTTATTTTACTACAGTACATACTCTCCACCACTTGTGGCCTCCCTAAACACTAACCCTGAACTCTCCTTCATCATTCTCACTTGCCTGGATTAATTACAATTCCTACAAAAGGGTACACCCTCCTAACAACAGGGCCTTTACAAGGAAGTTGATGGTCATCCAGAAAGACTTCTGTTCCTGGCTCCTGTAATCTTTCTTATGGACTTACCTTCTTGCAACTTTTCCATTTGAAAAACAACCTGATCAATATTATCAACCTTTTAATACCAACCAGTTCCATACCAGCTTGAACCACTCTTCAATTCCTGCTTTATTTCCAAACCTGCTCAATACCAGTCTGAACAACGCAACTATCCTGCTTTATTTTGCCAACCTTATTGTGAAGAAACTACTTTTTGTGTTCAGTAATTTTGATTTCTCTTCGTTCAGTAGATAAAACTGCCGAATACCGACCACTCCCCTGGCTCATTAACTACAAAGAAGACCGCAAATTAAGTGCTCTCTGTGTGTGCGCCGTTCGTATAGCCGAACTCCACGTGCGGGAGAAGATGGCAGCCATCTTGTCACACGAAAAGAGGCAGTTGGACTTGGTTGTCGAGTGTCTGGAACTACAATCGGACACTCAACTTCACTTTCTCAAACGCCTGCTTCTTTTCACCGACCAGCCTGGAGAGCGCTATTCGGTTCCCACGAACTAGGGGAAGAAACGCAACCTATGAGCTAGGGGAACCATTCGTGGATTTGTTTTTAGACTTCCCGAAAGAGACCGACCGCGCAGCCTAATTTCATGGAACTCTTTCTGGGCAGGAGCCTCGTGTGCAGTTGGCCAAATTAAGACTTGCAAGGAACTCCTGAACCCCTGTACCGATTTGGATGATTTTTGAATATGTTGGTCCCCTGTCACGTATTCATCTGCACATAAAAATGTGGTTAATGGCATTTACTGTTCTGACAGGAAAAGTTGTGCCGAGCAACATTACTGTCCTGACAGGAAAAGTTGTGCCGAGCAGCAATCAATCCACAGGAGGGTTTGAGCTGAGCAGCAATCATGCAAATGGGAACCTGGTAACTGCCTTTGGGGTCAAAGGCTGGTCACAGCCAATCAGATCCACAGGCGGGGTATTTAAGCCCAGTTCTCCTCTTGCTCAGTGCCCTGTTGTGGTTTCCCTTGTGGTTGTCTGAGAGCGCGTTATTGATTCTGGTTATTCTGGTATTTTTACTTTAGCATTGATTTTGACTTCCCTGTTTTCTGGAATCCCTGAACTCTAGCTTCCCTTTATTGTTGTGTTCCTTTCTGTGCCCTCTGACCTAAGCTATTCCTGACTATTCTTTGGTACATTAGTCTGGCCATTCTAAGGTCGTTACCTATCAGTCCTCTGTGTTACACAATTCTACGTGCTGGATCATACTGTAATCCTGACATTACGACATGGCCATAGATCCTGTAGAATTGTGTAAGCACATAGCTGCTTACGAAAGGAAACTGGAGGAGAATGATCACCGCATGGATCAATTTGCCTAGGCCTTCAATACGCTTTTTTCCCGAACAGCGCATCTGCAGCCTGTGGTCTCCTCTACCATCTCACCTCCACTTATAGTACACAAGACGCCCACTGTCTCTCTATCTCCTCCCCTGCATTTTGATGGTAATATTCAAGAATGCCGGGGATTCATTAACCAAATAGAGTATCATTTTGAGGCCTCACTGGAATCTTTTCCCACAGATAGAGCTAAAATTGGTTACCTGATGAACCAACTAAAAGGTAAAGCTTTAGCTTGTGCCAATCCGTTATGGGAGAGTAATAAGAGTGTGGCACACAATTACCAGGAATTCCTTATGGAATTTAAACTTATATTTGAACCATTAAGCAGGGAGGAAGACGCCTCCACTGCCCTGATGCACATCAGACAAGGGAACCGGTCTATCTCGGAGTATGCCATAAAATTTCGTACCCTGACTTTGGAGGTAGACTGGACTAACAGTGGGCTAATCTCTGCATTTAAAAAGGGACTATCTGACACTATGCTAGATGAGATTGCTGCCAAAGATTTATCCAAGAAACTTAACGAGTTCATCACATTTGTTATGCAAATTGATAATAGACTAAGAACCAGAGAGACTACTAGAAATAAGACCAGACGTATGACGTATGACTATGCCTTTAACTCTTCAAACCTGTTGTTCCTGACCTTCCTATACAGTCCGAACCTGAACCCATGCAGTTTAGGGTCACTAGACTGTCAGGGGCCGAGAAACAATATAGGAGAAACGAAGGTCTATGTTTATACTGTGATAGAAATGGACATATGAGAAACAATTGTCCTATTTGTCTGAAGAAACTACTGCACCTAAGTGCCTTAAGGAGATTACATTTCAGGTTATTGCATCTCCTTCTTGTCCTATCATATCAGGCAAGCATAACCCTCATATTGACTGGGCCAGTGGGGAAATATTAGAATGGGGTAAGTATTGTAATGAAAGGTGTATATTGCATGTCACCAAATAGTGGGCACTATTGAATTACCCACTAGTACATCTCAAAACCCTGAAATTCCTATACAATACCGAGACATTAAAGAAGTATTCAGAAAAACTCAGTCTAATACTCTACCTCTTCACAGACCATATGACTGTTCCATTAACCTACTACCCGGCGCTATGCCACCTAAGGGAGCAGTCTATGCTCTGTCACCTCAGGAGAGGTGAATAAAGGCCACATCCGACAATCATCCTCGCCTGCTGGTGCAGGATTCTTTTTTGTATCTAAACAGGATGGTGAATTGCGCCCATATATCGATTACAGGGCATTGAACAAAATCACCATTTAGAATCCTACCCCATTCCTCTTATTGCTGAATTATTTGACAGACTCCAGGTGCTAAAGTGTTTACTAAGCTTGACCTTAGAAGTGCTTACAATTTAGTGAGAATCACCACGAGTGGAAGACAGCATTTAATACCAGAAGTGGACATTAGGAATATCTAGTGATGCCATTCGGGTTGTGCAACGCTCCAGCAGTTCTCCAAGATTTCATTAATGATGTACTCAGAGATTACATTTACTCGTTTGTCTTGGTCTATCTGGATGATATCCTTATTTATTCTCCTGACCTCCAGTCTCATCACGATTACGTTAAACAACCTTATTAAAATATCAACTTTATTGTAAATTGAAAAAAATTATCTTTGACCAGTGTGAAGTACAGTTTTTAGGATATAATATTTCTGCCTCTGGGTTTCAGATGGATCCTAAAAAACTAGAGTCTGTTCTACAGTGGCCTTTACCCACTGGGTTGAAAGCCATTCAAAGGTTCATTGGTTTCGCCAATTATTACAGAAGGTTTATAAAGGGATTTTCTTCAGTAATAGCCCCCATCACCAATATGACACGCAAGGGGGCTAGTAGTACGATATGGTCTAAGGAGGCTATTGAAGCCTTTGAAACTCTCAAACAGTGGTTTGCCTCCACCGACATATAGATACATCCTGACACCAGTAAGCCTTTCACACTGGAGGTTAATGCTTCAGAGACGGGGGTAGAGGCAGTTCTCCCCCAAAGGGAGAGCCAGGAAACTCTGTTACATCCTTGTGGTTACTTTTCTAGAAAGTTGTCTCCTGCTGAGCGCAATTACGATATTGGCAATAGAGAATTGTTGGCCATTATTCTAGCTTTCAAGGAGTGGGGACCTCTTTTAACCCCTTAAGGACCAAACTTCTGGAATAAAAGGGAATCATGACATGTCACACATGTCATGTGTCCTTAAGGGGTTGAAGGGTTCCATGGACCCCCTTTTGATCATAACTGATCACAAAAACCTGGCTTACATAGGAGATGCAAAGCGATTATCTTCTAGACAAGCTAGGTGGTCTCTATTTCTTTCTCGCTTTAATTTTCCTATCACTTATAGACCTGGTTCTAAAAATGTCAACGCCGACACCTTGTCCAGGCAGTTTGATACTGAGGCTATACTAGAGCAAGAAACATCCCATATCATTCCCCCACAGTATATTATTGTGTCCACTGTCCTTTCATTGTCCTCTCCACTGCTTGGCTCCATCATGGAGGTTCAGTCTCAGGTGCCCTGTGGTAAACCTCAGGACAAATTGTTTGTTCCTTTGGGGGAAAGGGTTAATATCATGAAGGTGTTTCACGACTTGTCTGCTGGTCATCCAGGTATTAATAAATCCACTTCAGCTATAATGAGGTCTTTCTGGTGGGATTCCCTCAGGAAGGATGTTAAGGAGTATGTGTAGGCTTGTTCTGTTTGTGCAGTTTCCAAAGTACCTCATAAACTCCCTTGTGGCTTGTTGCAACCTCTTCCTATTCCTGAGGTCCCATGTCCATGGACTCCATTGTTGAACTTCCTAGTTCTAATGGTTATACCACTATTCTCATGGTTGTGGACCATTTTTCTAAAATGGCTCATTTTATTCAACTCAAGAAATTGCCATCATCTCAAGACCTGGTACTAATTCCTCACAATATAGTATCTGATAGAGGTTCTCAGTTTGTGTCCCGGTTTTGGAGAGCCTTCAATAAACAATTAGGGATTGAATTGTCTTTTTCATCCTCTTACCACCCCCAGACCAATGGTCCAGCTGAGAGGGCTAACCAGTCCTTGGAATTATATTTGTGTTGTTTCATTAATAGCACTTAAGACAATTGGTTTGAATTACTACCATGGGCCGAGTTTGCTAGGAACAATGCTGACCATAACTCCTCTGGGCTAGTCCATTTTTTGTTAATAATGGCCAGCATCCTACTGTCCTACCGGCTGTTTTTTTTCTGATACGGCTATTCTTGTTTTGGACGACCTTCTGGTTAAAGTCAAGAGCAGGATCACGGAAGGTGAACTATGTTGCCTTCAAAGCATTTACTGACGGTGAAATGGATACCAACAGCTATTTGCAGGACTTTGAGCATCCGTGTGCTTTGGAAGGGCTAGAAAAGATTAATTGGGCTACGGGCAGCCGAGGCTTATAGAGCTGTACCTGGCAAGGAGATACAAAATTATGAAAAGGTGAAGGGGATATTGTTGGCCAGATATGCGGTCACACCAGAGGCGTACCAGAGGAAATTTCGGGGCCTCAGAAAAGTAGGAAGAGGCTCCTATGCCGAATGTGCATTCCGCCTGCACTGCGCTGCCTGAAATTGGATGCAGGGCTGCCGGGCAACTTTGCTGGAGGATGCTTTACAGCTATTAATAATGGAGCAGATCTTTGATCACACTCCAACTGAGATCAGAGACTGGGTGAGGGACTGTAAACTAAAGACAGTACAGGAAGCATCTAAATTTGCAGATGAGTACCAGGATGGCAGGCAACTAGAACCCAGCGGAGGGCGACCCGCTTTCCAGACCTCATACTAGGTACAATCTGCACCACCACCACCCAGACCTGCTCCTTTAAACCCAGCACCTGCTCCAGCACCCACACGGCGGCCCGCCTTTATATGCCACAATTGCCATCAGCCAGGGCATTTTAAGAACAACTTCCCTAATCGGAACAGAGGAGGTTGGGGAAGATCAGTACCCCAGCCCACCAGGGCAGCTGCCCATTGTTTCCACCAGGAGGCCCCCAGAGATACAGACCACAAGGAGCACGAGGAGCAGTGGACAACTCTACATGAGGCAAATCCAGTCCAGGTTGCAGGTGACAACAGAAAGCATCAACGCCAGGGGGTCACCGTCGACGAAATGGACGATTGGGGCCTGAGAGACATAGGCGCCACCCTCACCTTGATACAGCCGCACAAAGTCCGTGCTCAAGCCCGCACCAACAAGACAGTAGCCAAAAGGGTGGCAGGAGGAGCCATCCGTAAACTCCCCACTGCACCTCAACTGGGACTCGGGAGACAAACATCTGGAGGTGGGCATAATGAAGGAGCTACCAGCCGAGGTGTTATTGGGGAATGACTTGGGGAATGAGAGTGGCACAAGTGCCGTAGGTTGCTGACCCCTGGTTGCTGACCCCTGGTCTAGCTAGTAAAATACAATACAATGTCTATAACTATGTAGTGAATAGTTTCTTAAATAGTGTGTAAAGCTTAACAACAATACTACACATAATTGGTAAACAAAATAAAGAACTATGCTTATATGTTCATCAAAATCTTGGCAATTTTGTATTAATTACATTTGAAAGACAATTAACAATTATTCAGCCCTTAAAAATATAGTTAATCAGTGTTATTCATTCACTTTTTATTAAGAAACTGCAATAATTACCTTGTAGGGTTAGTCTACCATACAGCCACTAGAGATGCCTCCAGGTCCTTGGCAGACTTTTGGTCAACTAAATGATGCTATACATCCCCACGCTTTGCATGAGGACATCCAGCTTCAGCTAAAACCTTATAGGAAGTATTAATTCAATGTTGGGAATGAGCATTAGGTCCCCCCAGTTGGCTGATGTCCGTGGAGAAAGAGCAGAGGCAGAGCCTGACCCAGCACCAAGGACATCAGCGCTGGATTTAGGTAAGCACCCTTTCAGCGCTGCAGGGAGAGGGGCCTGAGGGAGGAAGGGACTATAGGGCACTGTAGTGCTGGGAGTACAACTTTCTGTTCTTAGCACTATAGTTTCTCATTAATATGTAATAATTTGAACATCTTTCAGCTTCCAGGTTTGAGCTATTTGTACATTAGCTGCAGCCAGTAACATAAAAGAGCTCATTGGCAGAGAGTGAAAGTTTTTGTATTGTTGTTTGGTGTCAAATTGGATTTGGGTATATATAGGGTATAGTCTGTGATAAAGCATGAATTTGCCTCCACTCGTTATGCAAGTTGGGACAATACTATCAAATATATAAGAGTGTGCCAATGTCTTTTTTGCACCTTCATCAGGATGGAGTAGCATCATTTTAGAAAATCTGAATATTTAGATACAACCTAAATGCAGTCTTTTTGTTGAGATTCAAATGAGTACCAATAAGCGGTGCCTGTCAAAGAGCTTAGTTATTGACATCCACTCCTGATGCTAAAAGGATATCAGGAGGTCTACCTTTCACATACTCATAAAAAGAAGCTTGTGGGCCCAATGTGGGAAGTTTTACAGTTTATAACTCATACCCTTTACAGAAGTGTGAATAGTAAGACTTATGCAGGTCTGTGGTTAAAGTTTGTAATTCTTCTGCTGAATGTATATCATTGAATTTTATGGCCTTAGTCACTTACAGTTCATCGGTATAAAAAGGAACATAGTTAAAGCTATAATTTACAGATATCGTTTAACATAAAATATTACTGCATTTGTTTTGGATGATATTTTATTACTCACGTACAATATATAGAGCTGCCAGTGAGCTTTACTTTATATGCACCTCTGTGGTGCATTTCTTGATCCAATAGGGGTTGATCTGGTGATTATAGAATATAAACAAAATGGCTACCAATATAGTGTAGTATGTCAGAAGGCACAGGTGTGGATAATGTTTAAATATATACTTACATTTAATGGAGCCTGACAATGGCTCCCAGCAAAGTAAAGTGGTACAATTAACATTCTTGGATATGTGCTCTAGTAGTAGTAGTCCTAACAATGGCAATATGTAGATAACATAGAGAAAATACATAGTGCACATTGTAAAATTCAAAGTGAATAAAATATATGGAAATTTACTCACAAGTCTGGAACTGAAAGGAGGTTTTTTTTATCAGTCCTTTGATAAAGCCTATCTGATGTGGTAAAACATGTAAGTGTTGCATGTTATTGTATATCTTTGTGTTTTTTATACACTTCTAATAAACTAGTAATTTATCCTGGACCATCCTGTTTTGTAACTGTTATCTGAACATAATTTCCTTGGCAGGGAACATACCACTGTGAGGCCTGAGCAAAAACTCCTTTTTGCTCCAGACTTGTGAGTAAATAAAATAAAAATATATTTTATTCACCTTGAATTTTACACTGTGCACTATGGTATATCTCTCTTTTAACCGCATACTGCCACAGTGAGGACTACTACTACAGCACATATCCAAAAGTGAAGATTGTATCACTTTACGCAATTTGTTAAGAGTGAACTTCAAGCAACATTAAATGTGAGTGTATATTTACACACTATACTTTTTTAATGAAAAATATTTATTGAGGTATTTTTATAAAATAAAACGTACAACAATCATCACAAACATTAACAATACAATGTCATAAATAGATATTCTCTACAATCCCAAAAGGTTTAAAGACAATAACAAACATTACATATAGATTGGCAAAATATAAAATGCGGCCGGTAAGATCTAAGTATATTACATATATATCATACAGGGCTGATATTGCTTATCTTTCTATCGTACAACACTGCATTCAATACAAAAAGTCCCAATTGCACCATTAAAGGGAGGAGGAGGTGAGGAATGCCCAGAGCAGAAACCATATTCTATTAATGGAACATTCAGGGGGGTAACTCTAAAGCTAGGGCCGTACGTAGATTCATGTCTCTTGGATAAAGCTATTCCATATATTCCATCCATATTTAGTAATAGACAGGGGCTCTCTCTCTATCTTTAGTTGGAAGGAAATTTGGGATTTTAACATTACCCACATTGGGGGGTCAGGTTGCTTCCAAAGTTTTACAATACATTTTTTCGCTGCTATCAAGATATGTGTGGCTATATATTCATCTTTTACTGAGAATTTAGGCCAGCAAAGATGAAGTAAAGCAGTTACAGGCAGAAACATCATATGAGTATCTATAAGATTCTCTAGTATATTATATACTAGTTCCCAGAATGATTTTAATTTCTGACCTAATTTCCACCAGATATGTAAATACGTTCCCTCTGATAGATTGCATCGCCAACATAAGGAAGAATAAGAGGAATACATCTTATTAATTTTCATTGGGACCAGATGCCATCTGGTTAGTATCTTATTTTGTAACTCTATAAGGTTAAAACAATGGATCGATTTCTTAAGTTTCGGTATAATCTTATGCCGATCTGATAGTGTTATTTCTATTCCAATCTCAATTTCCCATCTATTTTAAAAAATGATAGCAGGGTCTATATAAGAGTTTCTGTCACCAAAAATTGAGCTTTTCATCAAAATACGGATACTATCCTCATATTTTAACAGAGACTTCAAGCCTATAATTCCATCATCCATTTTACAAGTAAAACGTTTCAGGTAGCTTTTGATTCTTAAATAAGAAAACACTTATTTTGGGGGTAAGTGGAATTTTAGGGCTAATTCATGGAAAGGTTTAATATGTGATCCGTTCAGTATGTCTGCTAGAATATTGATACCTTTGTTCATCCACTTAGACATATTAATTTCTTCCATATTATATTCTAGCAAGCTTATACTGCAGTTAGCTCTAAGAGTGTTCTCCCATTGTAAATTATACTCCAACATAAATCTGTTCCAAAACCTTAAGATTTCATAAGTAAGATAATGTTTCCCCCATACATTCTCTACGATTTTAACTAAGTTCATCTTCTTGGGGTCGATCCATAGAATTAGGGATAGATCCACTATTCCCAACATAGATTTTTCAATATCGCCCCATATGTCCTTGGGGTTTATTCTAAACACTTAAAAATGTGTTTGAGAATAGCAGCATCATTATATTTCTTTATACTGGGAGCAGCTAATCCACCTTTATCTATGCATTTTTCCAGTATCTTCCTCTTTATTCTAGGCTTTTTCCCATTGTTCATATAGTCATAAAATTTGCTTTGGATAAATTTTTTAAAATATTTACACACTATACTATTCACACCTGTGCCTCCCGACATACTACACTATATTGGTATCCATTCTGTTTATAATCAGTGGACCAACACCATTGGATCAAGAGACGCATCCAACATCCCGAGGCGGAGAATTGTACTGCCCAGGCGCATATATGTAGAGCTTACGGTCAGCTCTACATATTGTAAGTAAATTTATTCCTTTTATTCTTAATATAACATTCAACTTACTACACCGTATAGTCTTCCTCTGTGTGCTTTCCTCATTTCATATCTGAATATCCATGAGGATCTCCCGAGGCACTGCTTCCTATATCATTTTTCTGACCAGATAAGAGATACTCTAGTTTGGGTTGTTTTATATATTATAGTAAATAATTGACTTAAAGGTCAACTGTCATTAATGTTCATCCTAGATGTTTATTATTTATTTGGGAGAGTAAGTTCATGTTGTTAGTGTAGTCCTAAGAACTTTCAAACCTCATCATGGATTTAATTATTCTACAGTATGTATGCTTGTGATGCTGGGTAAAAGCTATTTTGAAACATCACTATTGCAATTAAAATCATAGAACTATCTAAACTAGCAGATGGTTGTACTGTTCCTGTGTCCATAGTCATCTTCCTTCTGTTAATATCATGTGATGTCATGTCCTTTGTCCCTGCAATGTTCACTGTTTTTTTCAGATGTTGTTCTCGAAATGATCATTTTCTAATTCTCAGTACTTCATCTGACCTCAAATGCTAATTCAATGTTTAATAATCTGAGTATGTTAATTCTATGTTTTATCTCCATGGCAATAGTAATAGGAATTATCTAAGAACCTGGAAGGGACCTAAGGGCATACTAGCAACGGAAATCAACATAAAAGAATACATAGTTGCTCTAGATGCTAGAAGCTTCCTGAGATTCTGAATTGTTTTGATTCTCTGCGACTATCAAAGTCATCTTTTCATATATTTACTATATATATACGTCAGTCGATTGCTACGAGCATGTTAATTCATCACTTTAGATATTATAGGAGTTTCTTAATTACATGATATAGTGGTATCTTCATGAACAAACATTGGTATAAACATGTACAGCATAAACATGATCTACTTATGCTAATTTGCTTCTGGAAGTAATTTAAGCTCAAGAACTATTAATAAGAAGCTTCTTAAAACAAGTTTCCATGAATGAGCACAAAAAAAAAAAAAAATTACCATGCACAATGTAAATTGCCAAGTGAAGAATTAATGAATTACACATATATGCGCATTCTAGCATGTAGCAATTACCATGTATGTTTAAACTTCCCTGTATGGAAGAGACCATGAAACAGAATAATATGTCCATTCTCAGAGGTCTCTGTTGTTGTTGCAAAGCATAATAAATAATGTTTTGCATGAAATGGTTTTGTAATTAATTTACTGTATTGGAATAATATCTCAGTAGCAACTAGTTCATGAATTGTATAGAATTAGATTTACTATTATTTTCAGGTTCAGCCTACTTGTGGTTACTGAACATTTCAAGGTCATTCTTCCCTTTAACAAACTCCAAATTCTGCACAATTTGAAAAATAACACCTACTGTAGTAACTGATGCATGTCTCCAGTCACTATTTATCTAATCATTATGTACTTGCACTGAAAGATTTTAATTGTCATTAGCCTATTATAGATTAATGAAGTTCTCATTTGTCACTGATGCACATGCTGCATCTTTAATTGGAATTTGTGAGGAGCTCCAACAGAATTGTAATTGACATGGGTTTTGTATAACAATTCCCATTACATCTAATTACTTTAAAAATCAATTCATATCACCTACATGTCAAGGTGAGTGATGGAACATATTATAAGTTCTGCAAAGATGCGATTACATTTTCAAATGACCCAAAAATGCAAATTTTCTTTTGATTTCTATGTAGAACAAAGAAATGCAAAAGTTTAAGAACAATCATATCAAATTTTCTTGATAAAGTAAAGACTATGAATGAGACATATTCCAAAAAGTAGCATTTTAATATGTAAGACAAAGAAAGAAGCAAAGAGAACATGACATTTTTAGTGTCCCCTTCCACAGGGTAATTTCATCATGGTTATTTTATGTCACAGTGTAAGAACCCAGAGGCAGATCACTCTGGTCAGCTTGCCTTCATGTACCATCACTTTGACCTGCTGCCACAACTAACAGTCCCATGCTTTTCTTTTAAACATATATCATATAGGTTATTTCCTTCTTATGCCTGCAGATTTTAATGTTACAATACTACAGGTATGCATTGCAAATCTTTTTTTCTCTTATTTATTGGCAACTTTGTGAAAAGAATGTCTAGTGGTATTGGCTTCTTATCATTTTCCAATAATGGTTTAGGCAAAAATATGTCTAACCGCCTGGTTTGATATATGAAATTCCAAAACTATAAGTTAAACCGTATGTATCATAGCAAAACTTCTCAGCAGGCTCTGAACACTTTTTTAATATGACCTTTTTAATGTAGCCTGCCTTAGATCAGCGATAGGCAATCTTCGGCACTCCACATGTTGTGGACTACATCCCCCATAATGCTCTTATACCCACAACGCTGGCAAAGCATCATGGGAGGTGAAGTCCAAAACATCTGGAGTGCGAAGCTGGCCCATGCCTAATGGAGAAAAATACAAATTGTGTGTGATACTATAAGCTGATCTGGTACATTAAAAAAAAAAAAAGAACAGTTCACACATGCTGATGATGCACAGATCAGCATTGAGACAATGAAATGACCACACCAAGCAATCAACAGCAATTTGTTTCTTTATTGTGAAATAATCATTTTCTTTCCTTACGTTTATTTTGAACATGAAAATGATGTGAATTTTGTTGCTATCCAGGGTTATTTATGTTATGCACCCATGGATGACACTACCACTAAGCAAACTAGGCAGCCATCTAGGGCGCACCAGTCTAGCAGCACAATGTCCAGGTGAGCGGCAGGAGGGAAGCGGACTGCACAATGCTCCCCATCTTGCTAATCACTGCATGTAGTATGGCTGAGCAGACCGTGGTAGAGGATCTTCTGTATCCTTTACCCAGTCTGACAGTAAGCTGCTCACCAGACCCGGTAGAAGAAGACAAAGAGACACACAGAGAGGCTGGGGGAATAAAGACCTACAGAGGGGCTCGGGGGACAAAGACACACAGAGCTGTGGGGAGAAAGAGTAAACAAAGTTGGTAATTTTATTTTGTGGGGTGCAAGTAGCTGGTCTTATACAATCAACAGTGTCCAAAAATGGGATATCAGTGTAACATTTTATCCCCTTAAGGACCATGGACGTATTAGGTACATACGACAAAAAATGGTCCTTTAGGACCACAGACGTACCTAAAACATCCGCGGCTAATTAGAGCATTGCAAGTGATATTCTTTGTCAGTAACACCTAACAGGAACTGAGAATCCATGCCTAAAGTACAATGTGAGAGAAAAATAACACAAAAAACGACTACCCAAAAGTTTGACAAAGGCTGGAGGTAGAATTAGTGCATGGAAAGTGTTAAAATACCACCATTTTAAATACCCTAGGGTGTCTACTTTTCAAAAATATATGGTTTGATGGGGGTAAATTACATTGGCCATCTTCAAAAATGTCCCAAATAGGACATGGGTGCATGATGACCATCTGTAAAAATTCCAATTTGAAAAACTCTAATGCGCACCCTCCAAATAAGGTATTTTAGCCCACAGAGAACCTGACACCCCTATACATGCGGGGTATCACTGTACTCAGAAGATGTTGCTGAACACATATTGGGGTGTTTTTTGGCAGTAGCTCTTAAAGTTCTCCATACATGTATTCTTAAATTGCTATGTGTGTCAAAAAAACACCATTTTTTTTTTTATTTGGCATAGATTGGTGGTAAAATGGTTGCATGAAAACAGTCAAAATACCCCAAGTTTAATACCTTAGGTTGTCCTCTTTTAAATGTATACATGTGAAGGGTTATTCAGGGATTCCTGACCGATATCTGTGTTACAATGTAACTTGCAATAATTTTGAAAACAATGGTTTGGAAATAGCAAAGTGCTTCTTGTACTTATGGCTCTATAACTTTACAAAAAAAACTAAGAACATGTTACCATTGGGTATTTCTAAACTCAGGACAAAATTTAGAAACTATTTAGCATGGGTGTTGTTTGGTGGTTGTAGATGCGTAACAGATTTTGGGGGTCACATTTTTCATCATGTTTTATAATATTTTTACAGTAAATTATGTGATGAAAATAATGGTATCGTTAAAAAGACAATTTAATGGGGAGGAAAATGGTATATAATATGTTTGGGTACAGTAAATGAGTAAGAAGATAATTACAGCTAAACACAAACACCGCAGAAATGTAAAAACAGCCCTGGTCCTTAACGGTAAAGAAATTGAAAAACAGTCTGGTCACTAAGGGGTTAAAACCAACAATATTGAGCGTCCAAATCTTTATACTGTGTCCACTTCTGTATCAATCCAAGAAATATTCTATGTACACCTTAAAGAATTAAGGAAACAGCAACACAGTATAACACTGTAGATTTATTAATACCCTTAAAAAAAACCTAAATAGAAACTCTTACAAGATAAAATTGTGGTTCTTGTTGCCAAGTCCCACTAAAAAACAGGGGTACATTCAAACCAGACAAGCAGTCAAAAGGTTACCAGTTCCTTGGAGAGAGATACCGTCTGCTCTGTGCACTTGAGCCGACTGGAGGAACTGGACTTAATCTGGAGGAACGCCGACTGTCTTTCCCACTAGGAGTTAAGCCCTCGTGTGTAATCGCTAGATGATAAAAAGTATGTCCACCAGCAACGCGTTTTTCCCATCTGAAGTGGGCTTTCTTAAGATAGGTGCTGTGGCCAATTCTGAACAGTTTAATACCCTGCTTCCAAAGTGGAATCGCAGGATTTTTTAAATGTATAGGATACATACAAAAAGTATAAATGGAAAAGTACAATCGACAACAAAAATGTATCTTCAAATCATGTCTTTCACTGGAGGCATAGTGGAATATATAGCCCGTGTAGGCAAGATTGCAAGTATGATTTGTGAGTTGAGCCCAAAAAATCATTTTAGTCATCAATAAGTTTTGCTCAACTTTGCAGAAAATACATCTAAAGAAGGGGATTGTCATAGCAATCATTTTCCGTGAACTATTAAACAAAAGATAAATGTTTATTGTTTACTCCTTCTATTGGTATGCTAATTCAATTCATTTTTATACCATCAATATTATGACAACATATGTCCAATTAGATAACTATATGCCTCCAGTGAAAGACGGAATTTGAAGAGACATTTTAGTTGTCGGTTGTATTTTTTCATTTGTACTTTTTGAATGTACCCTATACCTTTAAGAAATCCTGCAATTCCACTTTGAAAGCAGGGTATAAAACTGTTCAGAACTGGCCACAGCACCTATTTTGAGAAAGCCCACTTCAGAGATGGGTGAAACGCGTTGATGGTGGTGAACATTCTTTTCCTCAGCTAGCAATTACACACAAGGGTTTACCTCCCAGCAAGACAGACAGTTGGCGTTTCTCCAGATTAAGAGTGAAGACAGTCGGCTCAAGTGCACTGAGCAGGCGGTATCTTTCTCAAAGGAACTGGTAATCTTTTGACTGTTTGGCTGGTTTGAATTTACCCTGTGTTTTTTAGTGGGACTTGGCAAAAAGCAACACAATTTTATTCTGTAAGAGTATTTATTTAGGGGGTTAAAGGGTATTAATAAATCTACAGTGTTAAACTATGTTGCAGTTTCCTTAATTTTTTTAAGGTGTGCACAGAATATTTTGTGGATTTATACAGAAGTGGACACAGTATAAAGATTTGGACTCTCAACATTGCTGGTTTTAAACTGTTACACTGTTACCCCATTTTTGGAACTCAAATTATATAAGTTTTGTTTCTGGTACCCTGAAGAATATCTCACAAAGGGAAGATCCACCAAGTGCTGACACTGCTGATTGTATGTGATTAAGACTTGGGAAGGTTTTTATATGTGTTTTAGCAGCTGATATATCTGATTGTATTTATTTGTTCATTGCTATTCTTATTGTGCTCTCTAATAGTTTTTTTTTAGTAAGTAGCTGGTCTTGCCTAGTCTGGTCTTGCAAAGTACCAAATCAAAACAGTGGAGAGCTCATTTACTTCTCCAGTGCCATATTATACATATAAAACCAGTGGATAGTATAACAGCACTTAACTTAAATGTTCCAATTTGTACACTGACTTCCTTTGTGCCTTTAAAAATTATTAAAATACATATAGTGTAAAATCGTCTAAGATATATAAATACAGGAGTGAAAATGGAACATTGGAATGGAACGAAGCTTGTAGGTCCGTTATGGGTGACCCTTCCCCTTCTCATTTAAGTGTCTTTAAATTTTCAACGTTTCCTCCCAATAAATGAGATAAATAATATTGTGAAATTCCACTTGGTATACAGAGTAAAAGGTATTAGGGTTGATATACTCACAAGTGTAGAGCCTGTGACCTGGCTCAGTAGAACAGCTTAGTGTAGTTTGGGACTACACTCCCATCTGTACAAATGCAGGAAACCAGGTAGGTATAAAAATATTTACTTTATTGATAATTTTATAAAAACAATAAAAATGTAAAAATACAAATACCAATATGTAATTAAAAATAAGAAACACGTTTCACCGTTCTTTTGGCTTCCTCAGTCTTGTTGATGTGGCTTCTCTGGTTCCCGCTGTTTAAATACCCTTCCTGATAAATTCTTCACAGCTGCTGCTTCTTTCCCCGGCACCTGAGTGGCGTTGTGGTCCACATCTCTATTCCAATGTGTATCTGTGGACCGCATGACGTGATTTCTGTTTCCTAGTGGGGGCATGTCAACTTGCTTTTCAGAATGCGCTCGTTTCTTGGTGTAAGCAAATCATCTTGCGTTCCACTGTGCATCCCACAATGCTGACTCGCTTACACTAAGAAACGAGCGTGTAGTGAAATGCAGGTTGACACTCCCCCACTAGGAAACAGAAATGATGTAATGCGGTCCACGAATACATGCTGGAATAGAGACGTGGACAGCAACACCACTCAGGTGCCGGGGAAACAAGTAGAAGCTGTGAAAAATTTAAACAGTGGGAACCAACTCAAATTTTTGGAATTAGTATTCACTCTATGCTATGTAGCTTGTGGCTCTTCACTTTTGTCAGCTCCACTAAAGCCAAAAACTTAATATTAGAATATTTACTGGCACAAAGAAGTTAACAACAGCAATACAGCTGACCGGGTCCAATTAGTTTTGATTGCCAGCAGTATCTCCCTCTCACTTAAAATATGTGTGGAGTCCCCCAAGGTTAAATTCTCAAACACCCTTCTGTTCACCACATTTATTAATGACCTTCAACCTGTATATCAAAATTAACTGTGAACAGATGTGAGGAGAGCACTATTATCTATGTAAGTAAATCAATCTTACCACAAAATGAGGATGTGTTACAGAGTAAAATTGAAATATGGATAGCTAAAAATAATCCTTCTCTAAATACTGGAAAATCTGTTTCAATGGTATTCAGAACCAAGCTCAAACCATCATAAATCCCATGTCCCACCTGGCCACAGTCAGTTTCTATAAATATAAAGGTATGTAGTTAAATCCTTATCATTCAGCTTACATATTAGAAAACTTTATTAGCAAAGCTTTTAAATCAGTCTTTAAAAGTATTGTGAGCTAGCACTCGCATACCCTTTGATAACGTCTCTCTTCTAAAACATGAATGGACTGTGTTGTAAGAGGGCATTAGACATCAATACAATGTTTCTCCCTGACTTCCACCTTACCAGACCTTTGTTTTAATTTCTTTTAACTTTGATATTCATTGTTTAATACTCTAATATAAACAACCTTAAATACAATGATCTCTTTCTTATATATTTTTTAATATTGACATGTTTATTTTGACTTGTAATATTATGACATATCAAAAGATGTAAACATACGCTTATATTCCCTTGTTTGATTGTAGTGCTAAATTTTCTTTTGTTCTTATTAATATTATTGTTATTGAAAAATGTATCAATAAAAGTAGTTGAATACATATTAGAAAACTATTCTCCAAACGTTTTTACAAATTAGGAGAAAAATATTTGTGCAGCAAATATTAATGCCAGCCATATATTATATGGATTTAATAAATATCCACTAGACTCAACACATTATAATTTGCTATACTGTGCTGTTTTCTAATGTAAAAGAAAGGATATCTTAAGCAGGTATATTGAGAGCGAGAACCCGAGTGCCAGGGACACCCAGCTATCGATTCTCAAAAAAATGACATAGATTTACCCACATAAAGAGTAACAACTAGACTTGGGCATTCGTATTCGTACGAATGGATTTTCGTACAAAAATATGCATTTTCTTCCATTCTTACGAATACCGAATAACGAATGGGTATCCAAACTAAAGAACGAACAAACGAATGGCCGTTTACTGAAAATCTTTCGTTTGTTCGTACATTCGGCATTTTGAATTACACTCTGTGTGAATTACACTTAGCACTCTGTGTAATTCAAAAAGCCGAACTACTAATCGAATGAATGAATAGCAATGAATATATATAATTCCTTAATTCGTTAGTTCTGTTCACTGCCCATTGGTGCAAGATCCTGGTCAAGGAAAGGCACCAATAGCAGGCAGCAGTGCAGCAAGGCCCAGAATTGCAAGTCTTTTCTATGGCAAAGGGATACAAGCAGGGCTTTTTAGGGTGAGCACTATGGCTAGTACTACTACTAAAAACACAACTAGTAGTAGGAGTAGCCCAAGAAGTAAGAGGAAGTGTGTTTTGCCCCCAGCATCTTCCTCTACCACAAACAGGCCTGTGAGTTGTGCTGCTAAGAAGCTTCCTTCTTGTACACGGAGGCTGTTTCCTAATCCCCCTCCCAAGACCACCACTTCCACCACCACCAGTGCTGCGCCTGCTTCTACCACTGACAGAGGCACTTCAGCACAGGAGTTGTTGCCATTGCCAATGCTACCCCGTGCTCCTAGTCCTATTATTCCTGGAGGTGATATCAGTCTTACCCCCAGCCTTGCAGGGATTGCATTTAGTCTGGCTGATGAAGAGCTTGACTATGAGCCTGAGAGTGAGGAGGAGATAGTAGAGGAAAGTCGGAATTCTTCAGGGAGCAGTCCAACCTTTTCTAGTGCTACTTCAACCATTAGCCACCACCACAATCAATTATTACCACTACTATTTCCAGGTGCACTGTTCCTCCTCACAGTGGCACAGTTACCACCATCAGTGTAACTGTGCCAACAATCACCACCACCACTACTGTGCCAGCTACCAGTAGTCGCACTCCTCCTGCTGCTCATCAACCTGCACCATTAGCAGCAGAATCCCGAAGGGCAAGCGCCAATGTTTTGCGCCGCAGCAAAGGTTGGGATCACTTTGAAAGTGTTGGAGATGGGTGCTTTGCAAAGTGCAAACTATGTGGGAAGGAAGTTAGCAGGGGGAGAGTGTTGAGTCATCTCATCCAGTGCAGGGATTAACCATCACCTTCACAGCCATCACAAGGCTGTGTTATTGAGGGAAGAGGCAGAAAGTACTGGGGCAGGCAGCATAGCTGCTACTATTACAGTGCCCAGTACCATGGCAGCTAGGAGTGACAGGGGAGGTGTTGCAGAGCCAAGAGCTATGCGTCCACAATGCATCCAGCCCACCCTGGAACAATTTGGGGATTCCACTCCAGACCAATAAAATTACACGACTTATTGGCCAGTTAATTTCTGTTGGGGTGCTTCCTTTTCTATGATAGAAGAGGAGCCTTTCCACAATACCATCTTCCCTCACACTCCACTTTCAGCAGGAGGATAATCCCTTCATTTTACCGGTCCTTCTAGTGAATAGGGAGCTTTCGAAGGCTGCTGGTCAGTCTGTGCATTTTACCACATATTTGTGGAGTGCACCAAGTGGCCAGCATGCCTTTCTTTCCCTGACAGCACACTGGTGGGAGCCTGGTGTGTCTCAGGAAGCTGCTGCTGCAACTTTAGCAGCAGTGTTTAGCAGAAAGGGAGGAAGTGTATCTGTAGATCAGCTGGGCTATCGATCTTTCCTTCTCCAAGTGATGGATGAAAAACACACTTCAGATAACATTCTGCAGGCAGTAAGGAGGATGGTGTCTCTTTGGGTTGGAGTGGAGGCAGGCACCAATGTAGAAGTGGGGTTTGTGGTTACTGATGGAGCTACAAATATGATGAAAGCTCTGCGTGATGGTAACCTTGTTGGTGTGTGCTGTGCAGCACACTTTATCCATCTAGTAGTAAAGTCAGCAATACCAGAAGGTAATAACAGAGTTTCCAGTGTGATTGAAAGGTGCAGGAGGATTGCTGGCCACTTCCACCGCAGTGTGAAGGCTAGCCAACTGTTGAGGCAGGAACAAGAGAAGGCAGGTCTTCCCACACACTGTCTACAACAAGATGTCAGTACACGGTGGAACTCTACTGTGGAGATGCTGGAGAGGATTTTAGAGCAGCAAATGGCAATACATAGTCTGGCATCAGACCAGTACATCGGTAATGGTTCTCCACTAGGTAGAGACGATTGGACAGTGATCGCTCAGTTAGTGGCAGTCCTGAAACCATTCAGGGATGCCACTGAAAATTTAAGCTGGAACACTGCCAATCTGGGACAGGTAATCCCTGTTTTCACCCATTGAGGGAGCAAGATGGGTGTCTTGCTTGAACGCCAAGAGGTTGTTCAAGGTGATGCTTTGCATCCTGATGTAGTAACTCTGGTCAGGAGGCTGAAGGATCAGCTTAAAGTTTGCCTACATGAGCGAATGGATATATCACAGGCAGAAGGGAGGATTTGTGTGTAATTGCTGGGAGTGATTTACTGTAATGTACGTGTTTTGTTGGTCGTCTTACAGAACACTGTGGGCGGTACTATGTGTAGAAAATGGGCATAAAAGCTGAGTGTTTCATTAAAACTTCAGTTCTACTTCACCCTCAATTTGGAGTCCTGTCTCTTATTGGGGGAATCTGCTACAAGGGATTGCTATGCTCGTCATACTCTCTTGCTATACTACTAAGCTCTTTTAAGAGCTTGCTCCTGCTCTGTAGGAAGAGAGGTTCGGTCTGCGGTGGTTGTAGTGTCTGCTGGAGTACTTGGAGCCTTCAGGAAGTGCTAGGAGCATCCTTCAATGGAGGTACCCAGTCGGGGGTGCCAGGTGATTCATTACAGTAATGCTTTCCTATGGACTGATTTAATGCGCGCGCAGCTCTTGCCGCTCATGCGCATTCAGCACTGACGTCGGAAGAGGGAGATTTCCCCAGCGTAGAGGGAGCCCGGCACTGGAAAAAGTGATTAGCCCCTTCCTCGCCACGGGAGGTGGACCCTGAGGGTGTGGGCCCCCATAGACATAGTATACATAGACGCCGCATTGACTTCTGAGCGGCGAGAAATGCGGGCGCCATCTTGGGACGGGCGATGTTGACAGCAGAGGTAAGAGGAATGATAGGACTCAGTTAGTGTAGAGCAGGGATAATAAGAATGGTAGTACTCAGTTAGTGCAGAGTGGGGATAATGGGAATGGTAGTACTACTCAGTACTACCATTCTTATTATCCCTGCACTGACTACCTTTTGAAATACCTTGGGTTGTCTACTATTGCAAATGGTATGTCATCATGGGGGTAATTCTCATTCCTGGGCTACCATACGGTCTCAAAGGCAACGTAACCAATCTGGCTAATTTCAATGTGAAAAAACTGAAATGCAAGCCTTATATTTGACTCAGTAACTTTTGAAAACACCATTGTAGCAAACTCACCCCTTTAAGGGAATTTGCCATGAACTTTTGGAGGGGCCTGCTTGCCCGCCTCCTGCCCTGTGACTATGGCCCCTGGGATGTATTGCCCTTTAAGAACATATTTGGGCATAATAGATTTTTATTGTGCGGCTACTGGCCCTTTAAGCACAGTGAATGGACTTTTATTGGACTGTGTATGGCCCTTTAAGAACCATCTGGGGACATATTGTGACTTTGGGAACAATGCCCCTTTAAGACTTTGTCCCCAGACTATTAAAATCCTTTGTCATTACTATTTTCCACTTGGTTCAGTAAATGGGGCTTACTGAACCAAGTACCACACAAGCGGACCACACAGAAGTGGAAGTGTGCAGGCAATTTACCTCCAAGGCTGGTAGCCTGCTGTAGGTAAATTGCCGACCGCTGGGTGGCCGACGTTCGCGCAAACGAACACGTGGCGGCGGCCATCTTTGTTCATTCGAACGCGGTCAGCGATATGTGTAGCCAAATTCATGGAACTGAAAACGGCTACACAGTTCCATGAACACCGCTGACCCTTTCCTTCTCCCATATTGAATTTTCAGCCGCAGAGACCATTCGCCATTCATTTTTCAGTGTGAAATTGACCGATTGCACAGCCCAAATCTATGGAACTGTTTTGGGCATGAAAATGTGCTTGCGGATGGTCATAAAGGGACCTCCAGCTAACTTTTTTAATCCCTGGATGTAATTGGCTGAATAATTTTGTTTATAATTAAAGTGTGCTGAATAATATGTTTTTTTGAATATTGAATGTATAGTTTTAAAGTTATAGTACATGTGTAAAAACTGTATTTCTCTGCCAGTGATAATTACATTAACCCATTGTGTAAGGTAATTAAATCACAGGCAGAGGGGAGGATTTTGTCTGTAATTGCTGGGAGTGTCTGAGTGTATTGTACATATTGATTGGTTGTTTTACAAAATCTTGTGGGCAGTACTATGTGTGCAAAATGTGCATAAAAGCAGTGTCTCATGAAAAGCTTCAGTTCTTCTTCACCCTCAATTTGAGTCTTGTCTCTTATTGGAGGAATCTGCTACAATGGATTGCTATGCTCTGCATATTCCCTTGCTATAATCACTCCTAAACTCTTGTAAGAGCTTGTTCCTGGTTTGCACTCTGAAGGAGTCTACGGTGGTTATGGTGTCGGCTGGAGTGCTGGAAGCCCTCAGGAAGCGCTAGGAGCATCCTCCAACGAAGGTACCCAGTCAGGGTGCCCGTCGATCCGTTACAACCATAAAACCTGTACATTAGGGGTACTGTTATACTCAGGAGACTTCGCTGAACACAAAAATTAGTGTTTAAAAACAGTAAAAGGTATCACAACAATGAAGTGGTCTGGGTGCCAGGTCCTTCTAGGGTTAACCCATTTTTTTATAAACATAGCAGTTTCATTAATGGGTTAAGCCTTCCCCCTAATCCTCTAGTGGCTGTCTCATTGACAGCCACTAGAGGCGCTTGCGTGCTTCTCACTGTGATTTTCACAGTGAGAGCACGCAAGCGTCCATAGGAAAGCATTGTAAATGCTTTCCTATGCGACGGGCTGAATGCGCGCGCAGCTCTTGCCGCGCGTGCGCATTCAGCCCAGGAGGAGGATCGGAGGAGGAGAGGAGTCAGAGAGCTCCCCGCCCAGCGCTGGAAAAAGGTAAGTTTTAACCCCTTTCCCCTTTCCAGAGCAGGGCGGGAGGGGGACCCTGAGGGTGGGGGCACCCTCAGGGCACTATAGTGCCAGGAAAACGAGTATGTTTTCCTGGCACTATAGTGGTCCTTTAAATACACAATTGAAAGTTTCCTAAGGAGTGCTCTGTTCACTATTTGCTGTATGTGTGTGTATATATATATATATATATATATATATATATATATATATGTGTGTGTGTGTGTGTGTGTGTGTGTGTGTGTGTGTGTGTGTGTGTGTGTGTGTGTGTGTGTGTGTATATATATATATAGTTAGTAACGGCACCCCCAGGCATAAAAGGGTTAAACCGCCGTTTAGTAGATCTTCCCTGTCAGAGACACAGGCACAGATACTGCAGAACACCAAACTCCCGAACTGAATACAAGGGAATGCTCCAACTCCCGAACTGGAACCTCATGACTAGCTGCTAGAAGACGAACAGGAAAAGCACCCAAGCGGCTTACACTCCTGGCAATCAGTCTCTAGCAGCATACAGAAAATCCTGCCTGGTATTTATGCAGGTCTTCCACCTGGTGGACACTCCCCTAGGGGACCAGATGGAAGACTGGGACAGAAATGGTAAAATTACCAATCACAAGCATACAGGATTAAAAGACTCCCACAGTACATTACAATCCCTTCCCTCTATCCTGGAGATAATTGGGAAGCACCCAAGCGGCTTACACTCCTGGCAATCAGTCTCTAGCAGCATACAGAAAATCCTGCCTGGTATTTATGCAGGTCTTCCACCTGGTGGACACTCCCCTAGGGGACCAGATGGAAGACTGGGACAGAAATGGTAAAATTACCAATCACAAGCATACAGGATTAAAAGACTCCCACAGTACATTACAATCCCTTCCCTCTATCCTGGAGATAATTGGGAAGTAATCCAATTATCTCCAAGGACAGAGGCAAAACTCCATTAACCACATGGTTACAATAAAACACTAAAATACAATAAAATACATAATGTTACATTTGTCACATAAAATATATACATGTAACCCATCCCCAGATAGCTGTGATTAGACTGTGTGCATAGGATCTGTGCGCTATTCGGTACTTTTGTGCGCTCAGATCCTATGCACACAGTCTAATCGTCGTGGAGTCAAAGTGTTCACAAAGTCTGTTCTCCATACAAATAGACTCCACGGGATGGCTATCTGGGGTATGGCTTATTCATGGACACAATACCGAATACAGGGACGTTTGTGAGTTTTTACCAAAGGAGAAGGGAGGTCGGCGGCTTCAGTGTTGTTTGTGACAAATAGTATCCGTTTTGAGTTCCATGAGTTTGGGCGCTGAAACCGCTGGCCGTTCGGGACTTTAAAATGGCCGCTGCCACGTGTTAGGCAAATGAACAAAGGCCACCCAGCATTCGTCAATTAAGCTGCGGTTAACCACAGCTTCTGGGAGATAAATTGCTGACACACTCCCAATACAGGTGGTCCAGTCATTCGGTTGTTTGCTCAGTAGATTGAATCTACCGAACGCTGGGCAGAAAGGCACGAACAAGCCTTTTCTGTAGGGGAAAAGAAGGCTTTTTAACATGGGGCCATAGTCCAAGGGCAACAGGCGAGCAACCAGGCTTCTCCAATGCTTCGTGGCGAGGTTGGTTTCGCCACATCTCTCCCCTTTTCCAAGCAGACTAACAGGGTATCTGAGCTCCTGCTGGTCAGTGTCCTGGTTAGTCCAGCAACCCACCCGCAAAACAGAAACACCCGTACAGCCCACCCCCAATAAAGGGGTAAATGTAAATGTGTAGCTTGTACATGTCCAGGTGTTTCACCAAGGCTGTGTGTGGTACAGGTAGGCTGAACTGGTGGGTTGCTGGGTGGGCAGAGACTAGCGGTACTCTGCCCTGGTGCCAGCGCTACCATGGAAGTAGACCGCAGCTTCTGGGAGGTAAATTGCTGACACACTCCCAATACAGGTGGTCCAGTCATTCGGTTGCTTGTTCGGTAGATTGGATCTACCAAACACCGGGCAGAAAGGCACAAATAAGCCTTTTCTGCAGGGGAAAAGAAGGCTTTTTAACATGGGGCCACAGTCCAAGGGCAACAGGTGAGCAACCAGGCTTCTCCAATGCTTCGTGGTGAGGTTGGTTTTGCTATATATATATATATATATATATATATAGATATATAATTTTTTTTAATTATTTTTATTTATATATATAGGTGTGTGTGTGTGTGTGTATGTATGTGTGTATATATATATATATATACAGTGATATTTTTCGTTCGTGTGTGTATATAAATATATATATATATATATAAAATACAGAATCCAGCGCACTCGCTTATTCACTAAACAATGCTTTCAAAGTCTTAGAGATTGTAATAGTTTTATTTAAAAACACCTCACCTAGGAAAAAAATAATGGGGGTTTAGTTACATTATATGATCATATATTGCATAAGCCTGCCACAATGTCAATGTACCCCATTCTTGGCCCGTCCTACTCTAGCAGCCTAATGCTTACCCTTATGAGATTAATCCACTTACTTGGGAAATATTTCCTTACTGGGACTCTCTGCAAGTCAAGGCTAAATAGGGTCCTGGAATGAGGCACCTGTGACAGGGAGGGGTGCAAAACCAAGGAGCTGGCGTGGACTCCCAAATATACAAACAAAACCAAGAGGGCTGCACTCACCTGAACATGCATACATTACAGGGTGCTGCTGGGGACAAAATATATAAAATACAGAATCGAGCACAATCTCTAAGATTTTGAAAGCATTGTTTAGTGAATAAGCGAGTGCGCTGGATTCTGTATTTTATATATTAGAATGCACTCTTCCTCCCTCATTTCCATAAAGCGCTGCATATTTTGCTCCAAGGAAACCATTGTTGATGTAAATTGCCTAACGCCCTCATTTAAAATTTTTGACATGAAGCGTACCTCGGTTATTACATTCTGCAATAGTTCTCGCTGATTCTCCCTATCCTGCTGTATGGACGTCTCCAGGTTCAGCTTGACGAGCCTGGATCATCGCATACAGCTTAGCCAACGGTGGAGGAAGTTGTGGCAACTGCATTTCTTTGGCCACTGATGTCACTGAATCAGGATCCACTGCTGTTAGGGTAATGGTACCCTCCTCTTGCAGGGGGAGTGTACCATCAGAATCTATAGGGGAGAACAGAGAAAGAACATTGTTAGCATGTGTCATATGTTGCAATGCTTACTATCATCTGTACAACAATATTATTTAAACTTGGAAATAAGATATATGCAGTCATGCTATTCATTTATTATTATGTCTAAGTATATTTATGCATCTTTGTCCCCCCCTAGCCCTTTCTCTGTCTCTTTGTGACCTCTCAACGCATGTCTTTGTGCCCACCTCCCTTTCCTTCTAATCTCACTACATGTATCGTGGCCGAGTGTCCCCAGGTAGAGAATCTTCTGTTTCTTCTGCATGACAGGAAGCTGATCATTGCACTCAGCTTCCTGTCAGGCCAAGTAGATGGTAGAGAAGATCACACGTGGTCCACTCAGCCACAGTACATAAAGTGAACAGAAGGAGAGAAGCGATGTGAGCTCCCCCCCACCCCTGCTGGTCACCCAGACATTGAGCCCCCTGGCCAGTGCGTGCTAGGCAGACGCTTAGTTTGCTTAGCGGTCGACCCGGCCCTGCCTGTTACATAAACTAGTATTCCTGCAAAGAAAATGTGTACAGTTAAAGCATTTTTTACTTACGCTCAGCAGTGGATCCCTGTTCCTGGACACCAGTGGCCAGCTGTTGGAGGGAAACCACACCCATACGTGGTGAAGGAAGGTCGACAAGTTGCGGATGGTCTAAAATACATGTATGTGATATATTAACTTCATATTCAGTAAAATCACATATGTGTGTGTGTGTGTGTGTATGTTTAAATGCGCACGCACACACACACACATAACATTTATCTAACAATGCTATGCAAGTACTTACGAGAGGAAAGTGAAGCCAGGCGCATTTCCAGGGAGACAGGAGGTGAACCTGCTGCCCTGCTCTCCATGGAGACAGCATCTCCTGCAGTTCCTGGTGCCTCTTGCACTGATGGCATAGAAAACACACATTGGAAGATTAACACAAGAAAACTGATATATGTACATACTAACAAATATGACTAACAAATATGAATTTAAAGGACCACTATAGGCACACAGACCACTTCAGCTCAATGAAGTGGTCTGGATGCCAGGTCCCTCTAGTTTAAAGCCTGCAGCTGAAAACATAGCAGTTATAGTGAAACTGCTGTTTCACTGAGGGTTAATCCAGCCTCTAATGGCTGTCTCACTGACAGCCACTAGAGGCGCTACCGTGATTCTCACTGTGAAAATCACAGTGAGAAGATGCTGGACGTCCATAGGAAAGCAGTGAGTAATGCTTTCCTATGGGTGGTTTGAATGCGCGCACGGCTCTTGCTGCGCATTCGGAGCTGACGTCGGCAGAGGGAGGAGTATTCCCCAGTGCCGAGGGAGCCCGGTGCTAAAGAAAGGTAAGTGGCCTAGGGGTGGGTGGACCTAATTACCCTATAGTGCCAGGAAAACGAGTTTGTTTTCCTGGTACTATAGTGGTCCTTTAACAACGTACCTTCAGATGTTTCAGCGCCAGTTGTCCCCTCAATCCCAAGGAGATTGTCTCTTCCCAGGAACTGCAGGAGCTCCTCTTCATAGGGCAGCAGGTCCGGTTCTTGTGAACCGCCTCCAGTCTTCCTGGAGGCGGCTGCTGCCTTCACCTTCCTCTTCACCATCCGCCTGATGTCGTAGTAACTGCAATGACATATGTAATTGATTAATTACTTTAATATGTTTCTATATATATGTTTACTGACATGTTTAAAGGGATACTATAGGCACCCAGACAAATTCAGTGCATTGAAGTGGTCTGGGTTCAGTGTCCCAGGTTCCTTAACCGTGTAAAGGTAACTATTGCAAGTGCAACTGCAATAATTATCTTTATGTGTTAACTCCACCTCTAGTGGCTGGCTACCAGACGGCCACTAGAGGGAGTTCTGGGTTGTTAGGCAACTTTTGGTCACCCCTCCATATTCCCCATTCCACGTGCATCACCCCTATTAACCCCCTATCCCTGTGTGTCACCCCCATTAACCGTGCATCTCCCTTATTTAACACCACATTCGCCTACACTGTGTATGTTACTACACAGTGAAAGCTGTGGTACAGAAATCCGTCAGATTTGTAGATCAGATTGCAATATCTGATGGATGTGCTGCACGCATGCACAGTACACCCATCTGATTGCTATATCTGAAGGATGTGCTGCACGCATGTGCTGCACACCCATCAGATTGCTATATCTGATGGATGGGCTGCGCGCATGCGCATTACACCCATCAGATTTCTATAGCTGAAGGATGTGCCGAATGCATGCGCGGTACACCCTTCACATTAAAGGCACAGCTGATCGAGCGTCATCAAAGGCGGTACACATGCTCGCGGTGCCTCCACCAGAATTCTATACCGCGAGGCCTGCTAGCACGCAGCTGATCTTGCGTCACTTCTGGTGACATGGGGGCAATATAGAAATCTGATAGATATAGATATCTGATAGAACAGCGGCATTTTGCAACATGACAGCCTCCCAATGCTTTCCTTGAAGATCGCAGCCAAGGAGGCAGAGCACAGCTCTGCTATAAGGATGAGTAATTAAAGGGACACTCCAGGCTTCTGCCCATTGGGGTGGTCTGGGTGCCAACTCCCACTACCCTTAACCTTGCAACTGTAAATAAATATTGCAGTTTTCATAAACTGCAATATTTATCTTGCAGGGTTAACTCCTCCTCTAGTGGTGTCGCTGAAACCCCCATAGGAAAGCATTGAAAGCATTTTTCAATGCTTTCCTATGGGGAGGTCTAATGCGCGTGTGCATCATTGCCATGCATGCACATTAGGTCTCACCCCGCTGACGGCTGAGCATGCGCAATCGGTCTCCTCTTGAGATGCGGGGTGGGAGGGAGAGGGGACCTGCAGTGCCAGGAAAACGGTTTGTTCTCCTGGCACTGGAGTGTCCCTTTAATTACAGTTACATTGCTAAGAGGAAGGTTAAACTGTGTTTTCACAGTTATAGTGACAGGAATGCAAACCTGTATTCCTGCCACTATAGTGTTCCTTTAAAGCTGAGCTGCACATGGTGTTTTTTTCCCACTATGTGCTTAAGTGACCCAACCCTCACTTTTAAAAGACTTTAAAAGCATAGCTGCCAATGGTGGGGGTGTGTAGCAAAAGAACATGGAGGAAAGAAATAAGTTTAAAAAAAACATGGCATAAAGAAAATTATTTTTTAGGAATATAAGTGCACTTACCATTTCTTCGCCACATCCTGGGTGTGGTTGTTCCCTCCAACAGCATTCACCGCTGCCACAATCTTCCTCCACTGATTGTTCTTCTTTG